>AP028265.1:8004098-8629098 GCA_030269945.2 Trilocha varians | reverse complement strand
GCAGAACCTGTGTTTGAAATAAACAAGGAATTAATTCGTGATCCAACAGTTGAGAATCCATCGGACACCTTAAATATTTCAGTCGTGAATTTATCAACAACGACCATTGACAGGACTTTTGATGAGAAATCACTAGGCGCTACTGTTGAATTACCATCTGCGATTAGTAATCTAGCGTCGGAGAATCAAAAAGATGCAACCACTGACGCGAGTATAGCAAAAAAATCTATTACTGTGATAGATGACAATATTGCAACTATATCTACGGTTTTAAATAATAATTTTGATACCACGGAACCAACCTCATGGAAAACAAGTGTACATTACGAAATTGATCGAACGATAAATGATGCCACCACCATTGCAGCGGGTGGTAAAGACAAAGATACGTTAAGTAATGATATACCTTCGGACATAACAGAAACTGCTACTACAAAATACATAAACGAAAATGAGATATCTGACACAGCTGGATCAGATTTAATAACGAATTCTAAGAACACTGAAAAAGTTGTTGTGAATAATAGTTTAAATACGGACACCTCAGGTATTTCTGTAACAGGAGCAGAAACAAAACAAACTACTTTGATAGGTGAAATATCTAAAGATCTCAAAACTCTAGTCAAGGTTGATTTTGATACAACTCTATTAACAACAACTTCAAAAACATCGCAAGCTGAAAAGAAAACGGAAAACAATAATATAAAAATATCAGAATCCTTAGTTGAAATCGGTACGCCATCATATGATACGGTAGCTACACTAGAATCTTCTCCTTCAGATACCACTACAGTAACAGAAAGTTACAATAACGAGTATGAAACAACACCTCTTGCAGTAGAGCAAACCCCAAGTATAACAACAAATATTCAATCTGTGAGCGGCGTTAAACTTAATAACATCAACACACCTTCTATTCTCGAAGTATCGAAACCGGAATTGTCAATTAGTGTTGAAAATAAAGAATTTCAAAAAAGTAAGGCAGTATCTGCTTCTAACTATAACGTGAAAGAATCTGAACAAACAGCGAACAAATTAAACGATGAAGCTCAATCTACTACTTCTATTCCGACAGAGTACTATACACACGACACATCTCCGATAGATGTCGCTACTACTTCTATTTCGACTAATACGGTTGCTGAAAACAACACGCCATTGAGTGAAATAAATGCAATCACAGGAACGCAATTGGAAAATACAGTCGATAAGACTAAATTAGAAATGAACTCAGTGGTGTCCGTACCTTCTGACATTAGTAATGATAATTCACTAGTTACAAGTGTAGATGAAGGTGTCTTGAAACAAACAATAACTTCCAATACTCCTCTTGACCCGACAATACTGTTGAAGAAAGACGACGTAAAAATTGTAACTGACCAAGGGACAATTAAAGGCAATTCAAACACAATTTCAGTGATTACAGCAGACGAGATTCTCTCCAAAGGTAACACACAAAAACCTTCAACGTTGTCTACAACTGGCGATACAAAACTATCTGACGAAACTGGTAAGCCACTAATAGAGGCTGTTACATTGGGTTTATCACCTACATTATCCGTCGAAACGAAATCATTTGATTTAACATCTACCGTGTCTACATCAGACAACGAAACAAATAAAAAAGTATTGGATTTTGCTGATACTGAAGGCACAACCCAAAAATTATCCCCCACGCAAGTTAATTTACAACAGTTGAATGGAGAAATTGTTACACTAGCTGATGTTCCAGGCTCACAACAGATAGTTCAATCGAGTTCTAAACCAGTTACAAGAGATTCTACGACTTTTGACTATCACATGCCATCACAGCCTTCCGTTACAGCTCCCACTCTAAAAGTGCAAGATTCTTTGAGTTTCAATACTAAAGAAACAAAAGAAGAAAACAATTCTATCACATCAACGAAGATTGAAAATACTGGTGACTCTAAAATTACCTTGACTATTCCCAATAAAGTAGCAGATATAAGCAGCGATCAAGCAACGACGCTAATAGCAGATAGAATAATTACTACAAAAGAAACAATAATAAATGACCAAATTCTTACAAATCCATCGACCATAAAACAAAGTGGAATACAAACCAAATTTATAACAACACCTATTTCTATAAATACACTTAAAACCCCTGAAGAAATAATCAACGATCAAGAAATCACCACTACTAAAGTAATAAGTGAAACAAACAAACCAATAGTGACGGTTAATAAAATCAGTAGCGTAGAAACAACGAAGCAAACAGTCGACGAGAAAGTTATTCCAGTGTCAGCATCTGTTCCTTCTAAAACAATTAAAACTGGTGATCCAAAATTACTTAACGAAGAAGAAGCAGTGACAAAAGTTACAGTAACAGCTGCAAAACAAACAGTCGATGAGAAAGTTATTCCAGTGTCAGCACCTATTCCTTCTAAAACAATTAAAACTGATGATCAAAAATTACTTAACGAAGAAGAAGCAGTGACAAAAGTTACAGTAACAGCTGCAAAACAAACAGTCGATGAGAAAGTTATTCCAGTGTCAGTACCTATTCCTTCTAAAACGATTAAAACTGGTGATCAAAAATTACTTAACGAAGAAGAAGCAGTGACAAAAGTTACAGTAACAGCTGCAAAACAAACAGTCGATGAGAAAGTTATTCCAGTGTCAGTACCTATTCCTTCTAAAACGATTAAAACTGGTGATCAAAAATTACTTAACGAAGAAGAAGCAGTGACAAAAGTAGCAGTAACAGCTACAAAACAAATAGTCGATAAGAAAGTTACCAAAAAAATAACACAAAATCAAATTACAATTAATTCGGGTACAAAAATAAAAGCCATAGAAAGTGAATCGATATCTCCGTCTCTTACAGCTACCACAATAAATCAAGCTTCTGGAATTAATAAAAATGTAGGATCCACAGTCCAAGGCGATACAAAAGTAGAGTTATCTACGCTTGCTTCACACAAGAATTCAGGTGCAACAAAGAGCACTCAAGTAGTTCAAAATGATATAACAACTAAAACTGTATTCAAACCATCCTTCACTTGTCGATATCAAAATAGAGGAAGATATGGCGATGAAAAGGATTGTAGAAAATTCTATATTTGCATAGGAAGACAACAGCCTATTGTTGGAATGTGTCCTGTAGGTACCGTTTTCAGCGTATTTAAAAAACAATGTACAAAGAATTTGTCATTCTGTGTTCGGAATAATCAGTTTCAATGTGTATCTAGAGGAAGGTACGGCGATTTAATAAAGAATAATATTTACTATATTTGCATTAGGACTGGACAAAATACATTTGTGAGGTATACATTCCAGTGTCAGAAAGGTTATTATTTGAATAAAACTTCAACTACATGTTTGCCTATTATAAACACAACCCCTAAAAAAACAAACGAAGAAATAGTGGCCAAAAAATCGGACGAGGATAAAAGTTCTAGAAAACACAATGATAAAAGTGCCAATCAAAACAGTTCTGCTGAATCCGAATTAATAGAGTCTATCTGTGACGATGTTGGAAAATACGCAGATCCAGAAGATTGCAGAGTTTATTATATTTGCTACAAAGATAAAAAATCTGAAATGAAATTAAAAATCAAAAAGTGTGAAAGTGACGAAGTATTCCATAAAGAGAAAAAGAAATGTGTTGATACCGAAAGTTATGAATGTAATACTAATTAAATATTGTCAATTGATTGATTTTCCTACATTAATTATATTTGTTAATAAAATCATTTTTATTATGTAAAAATTTTATTAATTTTCTTTGTCTTACATGTATTTTTCTTTTATTTACTACATTACATTATATAGGTTCTCGTAAAATATCTTGTATGCTTTAAGTGTAATTTCAGTCTCGTTATATTCCATATAGTTTTTTCCATGGATATCAAGATTGTCAATAGTTAATATTCACAATTTTCACATTCTAGGTTTTCGATAAGCCATTCCACTTTTATATAGGAATTGATCTTCACTATCTCTTTCTAGGGTTATACAAAACTGGTTGGAGAATATAGTACATCGAACAGCAGTCTCGCCCCTGACTGGTCGTGATGGACAGAAGTACGCAGCCTTCACGGGTGAACTATCTTGTGTCACTGAAAATCTATAATTTCTACACTCTATTGGTTTTTGTTTCTGTTTAGGATTGTTGGCCTCTCTATGCTTAAAGTTCTGCTGATCATCGTCAATCCTTCTATTTTCATTGTACAATTCGAGTCCACTTTTCGTGGAGTTGGTTAAAGGGCATTTATATTTGTTCGGCGCAGAACATGTTCTAGTGTAACCATTGAATATTGTGTTTCCAGAGCACTGGAATTTGATTCCTTGAAAACGACTCTTGTTTGGGATGCATAGGATGTATCCTTTACAGCCGGGTACGCTTGGATCTGCAATCCTTTCGTTTCGTTGACAACGGACTGCTCTGTTGAATCCGGGGTCTATATAATTGATTGTGTTTTCACATACATCACTGGAGTCCTCGTTGCAGACTGTATTAGGTGGACAAAGGAACGAAGGTCCGATAATGTTATCTCCCTCACAAAGCCTTACTTTATTATTTGGTTCACAAATAAATCCGTACGGACCGCAGTCAAAGTTCGATGTACGATATGCATTCACTAAATTCGCTACTAGCTGAAAAGAAAAGTCAACAGTTAATTTTTAAAACGTCGTGTATACTTGGGGTTTACCGTGAAATGAAAGCTGTGACAAATAACGCGAAATCAAATGTTTGTATCAAACAAAGTGATGCAATTTTCATTAAATAGATGAAATCATGTAAGTACATAGTCGAGGCAATGAAACCTCGTGGATACATTTTCGGGGTATTCACCTCATACACGTTTAGAGATAAAATTAACAAAAGGACTTTTTGATTTATCTGCATAATTAAGATTGGTGTCTAATTATTTATTTTCCGAAACTATTCTGCGGTAACCGTAACACTAATAGTAACAAAGAAAGTTAAATAATATAATTCTAGTTAATGATATCATCATTTATTATCTTATTTGTGTAGCTCTTGTTATTAATTTTATAGTCGGATGGAAAAGAACAAAATAAATTTTAAAATTTGAATATAACCACTCACCATGAAAATTAAAAACTGAAGATTTACGAGTAGACGAGACATTGTTCTATGTCTAGTCTTTAAGAGTAAAAAATCACGATTGAGGGGTTTGTCGTAGCTTTCTTCGAAGTTTGCGCTTAGAAAGCAATTATCATATTTAACACCTCGGGGTCTCTCATCACAGAAAGAGTCCACAATGTCATGACTTACATTCAAATGTTTAACTAACGGTATTTAGATACTATTTCGTTCAACTACACACTTTTTGAAGAAAGTAAAACCATGGAACCAGCTTCAGCGAATTTTTGTTATATGTGTTGTCAGTAGAGATTCTTACAGATGCATCAAGTATTGTGTTCTTAAAAAATCTGGTGTAAGTAGTATAGTTAGGTTTTTTTTTTAAAATAACAAAAATACTGAATAGATAGACAAATACAGCTGCAGCTGAAAATACGGACTTCCACTGTAAGAATCGAGTCAGGCCCAGGGTACAAAATATTTTTTAGTGGTTCGATACTCTGGGATTCCCACCCACGGGACGGGAGTATGTGGACAGATCCCAGCACGAGGTTACGTGGGATGGCACGACGCATTACGCACTGCGCCATTCTTTATTGTCCCGTAACAGTCATATCACTTTGTTAGACTAACAAAATGACATTATCTATGTGCTTGTACAGAACAATACGAGAAACAAGTATTCGTGCCTACGATCTATTTTTGTTTCCAGAAATGTTTGCGTCTATTTCATAAGCAGTTGTGATAAGATTTCCATTGAACACGTACTTGAGACTATTTACATAGTTATGAAAGCAACTGAGGTTTAATAAATGAAATGATATATATTATTGCTTGCTCAAATAGTAGTTAATATTATATTCAACTTAACAAATAATGCAAGAGTGCTATTTTAATCGTTAAAAATAGGCATGACGACAGTAGGTACCAAAGATTCGAAGATTGAAAGATATTGTTCAACATATTAAAAGTATTTAAACTTGAGATTAATAAGGTTTTTAAGGAAATTAAAACATAAAATATTACGCATTACTTTAAAATTTTGAGTTATCTTAAGACTTGTTTCAAAGAAATTGCGTTTCTAGTTAAATAGAACAAAGTTAGTTTTACATAATGTGAGTATGTATACAAAGTGTTCCTGGCCTGTTATTTATCCAAACCTAATTATGGTTTTCTTCTATGATGTCTTCGATCAAATATAACTAGATATACAATTAAAGAGTGAAATGAAATACTTTATTTTCAACATTGATGACGTGCTCATTCTTGTTGACGTCAAAATTTAAAAGCTACCACCAGTTCGGACACAAAATATAATAATTGTAGCCACCGTCCTGAGAAGAACTGGCAAGAAACTCAGCGGGCATGTCTTTTTTGTAATATGAGCATTTTTTTAAAGTATTTTAACAGTATTATACAGTTTTTCCTTAAATATACAAAAAAAAATCGATTATGATAATGAAATGAACTTGGCGATCAACTCATTCCCACTTTGTGCAATCGTCCAGGTAATCATTGTAGTATGTACTTATAGTATGCTTTCTTGCACATACGTTCTTTAATAGTTTTCTTAAACCTATGTATAGGTAGGTTTTGAACATCTTGTGGGAACCGACAGTACCAACGAAACATTACCAAGATCCTGTCTTTTAATCCCTATTGTTTAACGACCATTATTTCATATTCGGTATCGCATTATTCTTTATAACGAATGTGTCGCTTTGATCAAAGTATCAAGAATATCATATCCACCGAACAGAGGACTGCGTCAAAATTGGTTTGTTTACTTATGGCAAGTTTGTGACAACTGACAGGAGCCTTATTATTGTCTCACATTTTCTTGAGATAAAATATATTTAAATACAGCGTAGTTTAATAATAAAGAATTACAAAAATATTAGGTTTAATCCAAAATCGAATTTAAAAAAAGAGATAGTTTAACAAGGAACCGATTCCGATAGAACTCCGGGTGAGCGCCTCAGTTTCGGCATCTAACGAGAATTGGCGTACACATACGAGTGGACATAAATTACTCACCGGAATGACGAATGATGATAAAATACAAGTGGACAATAAATTTACCAATGAATAAATTGTATAAAAGAAGGTTGTAATAAAAAACCCTTTGAAGATATGTGAATTCCCCAATCCGCACTGGGCAAGCGTGGTGGACTATGCCTAATCCCTCCTCTGAGGAGACCTGAGCCCAACAGTGGGCAGTAATGGGTTGGTACAGGTTGTAATAATATAACTGTTTACTTTGGTCTTATACAGTACTGTACAGTCTGTAACCACTTTTATTTTCGGAATCCATCCATTGTATTTTTTCGGGTCTTTTCACCCCACTTCAGCTGGTCCAAACTTACAGATCCACCCTATATATTCTTAAATTAAATAACTAGTAATAAAAAGAAACGACAAGTAATGTTTTACCTAAATGCATTTAATATTTAAATCTAAATAACAGTAATATATTTACTCTTCGTCTGAAGATGATTCGGAGTCACTCTCGGAACTCGTCGAGGACTCTGCTTCACGTATTGTCGTCCCGGTCTTTGCCCTGGTACATATTATACATATTATACGTATTATATGATACATATTATAAAACAAAGTCGTTTTCGCCTGTCTGTCCCTATGTATGCTTAGATCTTTAAAACTACGCAACGGATTTTGATAGGGTATTTTTAATAGATAAAGTGATGTTTTTAGGTATATTTTTTATTTTGAAATAAATTTGGGATCCGTATGAAAATATCGAATTTGTAACACAAGGTGTAAAATCTAAAACATATTTGCGTACGCTGCAAAAACTATTGAGAATAGAACAAAATGATGTACTACGGTTTTGTAGGTCTTAGTAAGATCTGAAAAAAAGTCCGCGAGAGCACATATCTAACTATCATAGTTTAGTCACAATAAATAAAGTTATTTTAATCCTTATCCAAATTAAGCATTATATTATCAAGGGTAGAAGTAAAATACTTTTTGTTTTATTGAACGTTTTTTTTTTGAACAAAAACTAGTTTTTATGAAATTAAAAGTAAGTAAGTAGGATACAAAATAATGGTCGCATAGTCGTAAAATAAGAATTGAAAAAAAAAAAAAAAACTATTAAAAAAATTCGATGGAAGGAGCTTACAATATCTAATAGATTGCTGCTTGTGTATGATTACAAGTTATTTTTATGTAGATACCGTAGTATATTTAAAAGGATAATTTTTCAAGTTTTAAGTAGGATTACTCTTATACTCTTATTATTTCTGTCAATCATTTGTACCACGTCCATTTTACCTATAAATCTAGACTACTATACTTACAAGTGGTAAGACTCCACAATAGCGTATGCGGAAGGATGCAGCGAGTCCACCAGCTCGGCGGGCGGCCTCTTCAGCAACTCCTGGACCTCGTGCTGGGGACGGTTCAGCATCACGCCCAGCACCGACTCGCTCGCTGCCGTGGCCTCCTCGAACCCGCACTCCGCCAGGTACGATATGGCCGTCTGGATGATAAATAGATTTTGGGATTGGAGATTTTTCACGGACAATCATAATCAGATTAAAATGGAATTAGATACTCTTTTGTAGGGTTATAAATAGCAATAACTTTGTTTGTTTGATATACCTATATGGACTTTTTGAAAAACTTTTACACTTCGATTGAAAATTTGCACTATAGTCGATACTTTGAGACATCAATACTAATATAAACAGTAATTTTCGTTGACCTGGCTTTTACAAAGGAATTTAAGGCTTAAGGAAAACTTCCTTAAGATGAGATGGGACGGATCTATCTAAAGTAGAGCACATTTAGGCGGGGATTAGACTTAACATTGAAAACATTGTTGCAATAAATCAAAATCAGTCGGATAACGTGGTAAATAATGGGTGAATACATTACAGTCAATCAGAGATTAAATTTTATGAGAATTTGTCGTGACCACTATTACATTCAATATAATATTTTAAATGCGAAAGTAACTCTGTCTGTCTGTGATGCTTTCCCGCTTTCTCAGTTGAGAGGTTTACTCTTAACTGATTTTGATGAAATTTGGCAGAGACAATCTTTAGACCCTGAGAAAGAACATAGGGTACCTTGAAAGTGACGAAGTAACAATTATTCAAAAACAAAGTCACAACTCACAGAAGCCATCTCCAGTTTTCCTAAACTAGCAGCTTTCTGCGCCAAGTTGGTGATAGTGTGTGGCCTGGCGGGTACACCGACGGCTTCCTCCTGTCGCAGGCGCCTGAGCGCGGTGTCCACGCTCGACCAGCTCTCCGCCGATTTGTCCGGCACGTCGGTTAGCAGCTCTATTATATTTGATAGAGCTGTTGCTGATAACCTGTTGAGAAAAGATTTTGTTCGAAAATTATTTTTCTGGTTTTTGCGAAGAGATTTCGGATCTCTTTCGCATCCAGCTATGGAATGAGCTCTTCGGTGTTGCCTTGTCCTTCTTCAAACGAGGCTTGAAGAGTCTTTAAGGGTAGGTAGTGGCCCTGTATGTCTTCTGGCAATGCAAAGATCCATGAGCTACGGTAACCGCTTACGACCAGGTGGGCCGTTAGCTCGTCTACCTACGAGGCAATAAAAAGAAGAAAAAAAAGAAAACAGTGAACAAACTTTACTTTTTTGTAGTAAACTAAACATTTGTTGTAACTCTAACTCTACTGATCCTTAAAATAAGGTCCAATGTGTATTATTATTAGTCACATAAACGAAAGAGTTTAATTACAGTCAAACAAGTCGAACTTCTGTTGTTATTAAGTCTTGTTAGCTCTACTCAATGGAGTTTGATTACATAAGAAAAAATACCCTCTAATACTTACCCAGCTAATTTGTTCACATAAATTTAGTGAAAATACAACTTAAAAATATAAACTTACTAGGTGACCCGCGTTACAAAGGGGTTCAAAAATTGTAGCCTATGTGTTATTCTGATGTATAAGCTATATTATGGTAAAGTTTCATTCAAATCCATTCAGTAGTTTTTACGTGAAAGAGTAACAAACATACATCCATACATACAAACTTTCGCCTTTATAATATTACTAGATGACCCGCGCAACTTCGTCTGCGTTACAAAGGGGTTCAAAAATTGTAGCCTATAATATAGGCACGCGCCGCCCGGCGCAAACAACTACGACACTGCATTTTAAATTTGTAATATCTTCGGTAATATTCACTTAAATTACATGCTGTAAAAAGCATATTGATCTATAATAAATGCACAATTTATTTAAGGTACTTAATTGGATAAGGATTAATGCTGTATTGTTTAAAATCACTTCGTAAATAACCATTTTTTAGTAAAGAATAAAAATGGTTATGCTGGGTTATCCCTAAGAGATAGACATATACCATCGCAGACTTTTTTGTTGAACTTTTTAAGGTGAACAATACTGTAGTACATTATTTTGGTCTATCTCGTAGGGTTCAGCCAGCGTTTGCAATATAAGCGCAAAAAACGTGCTTATTTACGACATCACATTAGAAACCTTTAAATTTATCAGTGTTTCTCTACTATATTATGCATTTATTATACATACAAACCTTCCTTAAGAATCACTCTATCTATTAAAAAAAACCGCATCAAAATCCGTTGCGTAGTTTTAAAGATCTAAGCATACATACAGACATACAGCGAAAGCGACTTTGTTTTATACTATGTATTGATTATGATTCAAACACTCGCGGTTTTCTATAATACTTTCATGCATTTTCAACGGGTTCTTACTACGATATTTAATTAATTGAGTTGAGAAAGAGGGTAGACAGATTTGTTTGCTCATAAATCGACCCGCAGTATCCAGTCTTTTCGTGATCATGACGTTTGCAACAACGTTGAAATATCGAGACAACTCAATTAATTAAATATCGTGGTAAGAACCCGTTGAAAATGCATGAAAGTATTCAAAATATAATACAAGTAACACTTGTACTTACTTCTGTTTGACGGGTGATCGTAGATCTTTGGTCTCTTCTCTTAGTTCCATAACTTCACTGTGTTGTAGAATACTGACAGCAGAATCTCGTATTTTTTGTTTCACCTCTTCCTCTGAAAATATTTTTACAGATACACTTTTTTGTAATCATTGTATGAAAGTAGTTTTCAAATTAATTACTTATTAAAGTAAGCCAGAATTAAAGTAAGCCAGAATTAATGAATTTCGAAACCCATATTAAACTTTTCGCAACATTGGTACTAAATAGCTTACCTTGATAATCGTAACAGTTACATAAAGCCTGTAGTAGTTTTTCGACGAGTCTCGTTCGTTTCGCGTGACCGAATATTATGATCTGTGACCACGCCTGAGCCAACCTGTCGCCCGCACCGGACACTTCTAGTGTTTTGATTATCTAAAATATACAAGTCACATTAAATTATTATCTGAAAATAATATATATGTAATATAATAAATAGCCACATCGAAAAGGATTTTATGAAAAAATATGAGCTATTTTATACAGGGATTTTTTACCCCAGAATTATGCCCTTACATTTGATACTCATATTGAGTTAATTATGGAAAAATTGCAATCAACCATTTTGTGGCAGCAGCCATCTTGGACCGATTTTTATTACAAGTAACTTAGAACACTCCCGGCTTATTCACATTTTGAAGTAATAATATTATTTCATGTGCCAGAATGAGACTAAATAAAAATATTATGTATTTTAAAATACAATAAATATAAAGATATCATACCTCTTCCATAACCGATGGTTCCGGTACGTATATGTTAGGTATGAGCGTGTCCAAATACTGCGTTGCTTTCTCAAATGGTGCATGTCTAAAAAATAAAATTATACTCTTTTTATTGTTTCCGTCATATCCTGTATCCTGTACCAACCCATTACTGCCCACTGTTGGGCTCAGGTCTCCTCAGAAGAGGGATTAGGCATAGTCCACCACGCTTGCCCAGTGCGGATTGGGGACTTCACATATCTTCAAAGGATTTTTAGAACCCTTTTCCGACATGCAGGTTTCCTCACGATGTTTTCCTTCACCGTTTTTAGTCAGTGGTGTTGTGAAAAATTGCACATAAATCTTTTTCACATTTAGATTTAGAGGTACAAGCCGGCCGGATTTGAACTCGACCTCCCGTTCGGAAGGACCGCTTTGACCACTCGGCCACCACGATAACATATATTGGACAAAAATTAGTTTGTGCGGTTTTGAATTGCAAAAAGTAAAGACATTTTTTTTTAGATTGTGTACATTAGTTTTCTAATCCTTTAGAGTCTGATAATATGTATTAGGGAAAAAAAAAAAGTTTCTAGGGTAGTAAGAAATTTATAAAATACCTGCAAGCCACAGTGACTAGATGTCTGTAGTAAATACTCTCTTTATAAGCGTCGCCGACCAGTTTGTAATTATCGTTCTTTAGAAGTAATGCGTGAACTCTTTCTGCCATACTTATATCCTAGAAAAGGGCATAAAATTTTATATTACTGGCCCACAATCTATACTTAATTTAATATTATAAAGCTGCAAAGTTTATTTGTTTGTTTGAACGCGCTAATCTCAGGAACTACTGGTCCGATTAGAAAAATTGTTTTACTGTTGGAAAGTCCATTTAACGAGGAAGGCTATAAGGCTGTGTTGTATCCCTCTGTGACGCAGACGAAGTTGCGCGGGTCAGCTGGTTTCAAATAAATGCAATAATAAATAGTTCACCTGTAAATGGTCACTGCACACTCCCATTGCAGTTATGAAGAAAAATGTATCTGTTGGTTCATGAATCTCTAATTTATCTCTACTCTCCAAATCAGTCAGGATCTTGGATAAAATATTGATGCGTGGTCCTCCTAAAACAAAATTAAATAAATTAAATACTATTACAGGTGCTGTGATCATAATTGACCGAAGGAAGTGATCAACTGAAATAATGCTTACTCCTGCTTACTAGGATTGTTTCTGGAAGCAGGTGAAATAACACCCTTTGTACGTCTATTAAGAATATACATTATAATTAATAAGTTTTATGTGCTTAGTATGCACTTAGATTAAATAAAAATATGTTTTGAAACTAACATTCAATGAAGGCAATGTTATTTTAGGATGCAATGTCATTTCTATTTGTAGAACATTTACTTACTTTCTTTACAAAATAAACAGAGCAAGTAGTAATAAGCCGAGAGTCCAGGTTGTATGCCAAGTTGTTTGAATTCAGCAACTACTTGCATCGCCAGCTGCTGCAACTGAGGACCGCCTCCCCAGGCTGATATTGAACGGAGACATGCCATCAATGTTCCTATGTTTGGAGTTAAATCCTGAAATTAAGCGTTATAAAACTTTAGCAATTATGTAGTAAAGAATGCTGTGAATTGTATTGAAAACGCCTCAGAATGTCAACAGTTTTGTAGAAATCCTAAAAATTATATAGCATACTAGCTGCACCGCGCAACTTCGTCTGCGTCGAAAAAATAAAATAAAAATGTAGCGGTGGACTATCCCTAACATTTAGGGGGATGAAAAATAGATGTTGGCCGATTCTCATAGATACCGGATAAGCACAAAACATTTCATCAAAATCGATCAAGCCGTTTCGGAGGAGTATGGTAACGAAAACTGTGACACGAGAATTTTATATATTAGATAATATACAGAAAACAATAAAAATATTTATTTAGCAAGCTCTGTTACAAGCAAATTGACCTCTTTTGTTATTGTAATTATGAAGAGTTGGAAGATGAACCAATAAGCTAGTGAATTGAATCAGTATATTTAATAGATTTAGTTTTGATACACTTAAAAGTAATATTTGGGTTACAGTAAATGATTACCTGTTCTTTCATCTGTGTCAGCATTTTTCTGAGAGCTTCCATTCTTAAAGTGACACCTTCTTTAAGGAAACCAACACATCCTAGCAAAGCATTGTACACTCCAGTTGATAATGGTATACCTTTCTCTAAAGCTTCTTGGGACAGCATATGTGCTCTTTCTGCCTGTTAAACATAATTCACTTTACACCTGTTCTAAAATTGAAGAGTATGCTTTTAATTTAAAATTAACTGAATATTCTTTTGAATATGTCAAGATTAGAAAGTCTGTCTGTCTCATGAAATGTTCAGAAAGCTGATTCTTTTCTTGTGATTCAAATGCAAAGTGGACAGTAGTTTAGTTTGAATGTAGAATATAGGTAAATGGCAAGTTTATTTAAAACTTACATGATAGTATTTTGCCATGCCCTGAATGATGGCACAGTAAGCTTCAGGAGTCTTTGGTTCCATTGATGTGAATATGGTATCTGCCAGACTTCCCAATCTGAAAAAGTTTTAAATAATGTAAAAAAGAAATAGATGTAAAATAAAATGATAAAAAAAATTCATAAAATTAATATTAATTGTGGATATATCATATCATAATACAAGTATACACAAGTATTATACAATTTTTTAAACACTATTAACAAAATTAAATTTATTTTGACTGAATAAATATCTTTAATCTTTAATTACCTCCACGTAGCAGCCTGTCGTTCCTTAGTATTTGCCGAAAACCATCTCTCTTCCAGCCACTCTAAAGAATCAGCTTCTTTTTCATTATAAAAACAGAGTAATTGCAATAATTGAAGTTTCAGTTCATCACTCACTCCCTGACTTCCACCAAGTAATTGGTATATCTTGATTGAGTCTTCGACAAGAGCATTTTCTATTGTGTATTTTAAATCATCTTCAGTCACCTAAAAATAAACAATTTAATAGAAGAAAATTTTAAAGTAAAAACATCACAGTAGTTTAGAAGTAGAACTGCTTATTAATAATTCATACTAAATCAAACTACAGTTAGCTCTAGCATAGTATAATCTATGACTTAAAATAGCCAAATACCCTCAAGGGTCTATTACTTGCTTAGATCACTAGGTAAATATTAAAGTATTTTAAGAATCAGCAACCAAACACACTAAGTCTTCAGAAAAGTGTTTGAATATTACCTTGCTTTCATCATTATAAATAGGTTTAGGTGAAAATGCGTCAATGAATGGAGCAGCATTAATGTAAGGTGTTTTCTTTCTCAGAGGGGGATCCCAAATCCTAGTTGTGAATAAATCAGCATGTTCATCTCTGATCCATGTTGCAGCTTTACGACCGGCCTCTACTGCTAAAGCGTAGGCTCTTTTACGGTAGTTGGATAATGGGATTAAGTAGGGGTCATCATGGTATCTGTAATGAGAAAATAAGTAATGGTTTACAGTTGTTTACGCTGTACATGCATTTAGGTTTTTTTTATTGCACTGTAGACTGTCTGATGTCCCAGCCGATGTTCCGTTGCTCATGGACTCCTGGTATGTCTATGGAAACTACATGGCTGCCATTTTCGAGGTACTGTATAGAACTCTTCTCAAACCTCAATTAAAGAAGGACAAGTAACACTAGCCACTTATTTAGAACTCTTTCTTTCTGAAATAAAGTTAAGAAAAAAAATCTTTGGATTTTTGTAAATTTTGAAAATGAGTACTAACTTGTAATGAGCAGCCGTAGGGTCAGTTCCGACTGTAGCTGATAGTGCTTGTAGAATATCGGTGGGTCCTCTGTGGATGCGAGCCGGCGGTGATATCCCGTCGCTGGAGACACTGCTTTGAGGCAGTTTTTGGCCTTCGATAGAAGCTAATGATCGACACAAACATTTAACTCTTGATACATGTCTGTAATAATTAAAATAAGGTAAGTAAATGACCTCTTTAAGTTATAATCCTTCATAACCTTCTTGTATATTTACCTGGAAATTATTATGTTAGAATACATGGTATGATTTTTTTAGGTCTCTTTAGATCTTAATTTTCATTTATATTACTTTTTCTATTGTTTAAACTTATAAGACTATTCAATAAATCCACTTTTATATTTCAAAATCGCTAGATGAAAACATAACCTACAAATTGATATCAGGTTTTGACATTGACATATGATTTGATTTGACGTTTGACATTTTGGAAATGACATTTTGACATAGATCATCTTAATTGATTTTTATAGTGAGACGAAGGTATTGAATTATCTCATCTATGTGCTGTATAAATAAGCGAAAATAACTAACTTTTTTGTTAAAAAATAAATAAACCAACACTAATACCATTTAGACATCATCAGAGTGTATCATTATTTTCGTAAACAACAGCAGTCTGATTTGAAGACGTTTCTATTTGGATGTATATTTTTCAAAATGTATTGTTTAACGTACGCGCATAGTACTTAACCGGGCCGCAACGTATTACATGACAAGTTTTAGTCATTAAATTTCATCAAAATGAGTAATAATTGAAAAACGATCATTGACGAGTTCATATTTTCAGAAATAACTCAAGAATTACTTCTCAGGTCTTGATTAAATTTAAACAAGATATCAGTAGACGTCTTACCTTTTTATAATATTTTTAATACAAAAATGAATAGAAGTCGGTCTGACTTCTATTTCTCAAGCATAGCAAAAAACTACCTACTACTTAAAATTTCTGCTTTCTAACAAAAAAAGCATCATCGAATTCGGTTCATATAAAAAATTGTGAAATGTTGTCCGTTAAAAATACACATTTTTAAACACAGATCCCAAAGTACTTGTTTGATCTTAAAAAAAAATCAAATGGGACCTAAGTTGGACTAACACCTTTCATCTGACACCAGAATCATTCAAATCGGTGCATCTGAACAAAGGAACAAACATAAAAAAAATACAGACCTCCTTTTTGGAAGTCGGTCAAAAAATCCTATTGTCGAACACCTAGAGATTGGAGTTATTAATCCTGCTAGACTATGCTAAATTGTTTAACTCTAGGCGCTTCCATGTACAATTTCTAGCGTATACAAACTCCAAGTAATGCAACCTTTATGGTGTTCAGGTTATTAATACCGACGAAAAGTAAAAACCACAAATTATACTAAGTTTTTATTATGAAAATAACAAAAATATGGTCAGTAGCAGAATTCCGTATCGAATATAGTCAACTTTGTTTTGTATTGTCCCATTAAACGTTAAATTACCAGTACCAGTAAATATGCCTGCGAAAAAGTACGTTGGATTCCTGATAATTTTCGTATTACATTTGTAGGCGTCTTCGTGAACACACAAGCCTTCATATGGATTAAAGACAGTCCTCGGTGGACACTTCACCAATCTCGCTGTCGCTAAACCACTGATAGCTTCAACACAGGCTATGAACGATGTGCAATTGTCACTTGCAAAGTATCCTCTACTCGTGCAATTAAACGAGTCGTAACATGAGTAATTCGTGACATTAGTACATTGTTGTTCTTTGTGACTGTACACAAAGCCGATGGGACATGTCAGTTTGTATTGGGTGAAGTTCTGCTCTCCTCCCATCAGACACATGGTGTAACCGCGACAATCTTCGACGTCGTTGTTGGGATATCTGCCCCGGGCGGTACATTGCGATGTCGGGCTGACACTTTCATATAAGCCCTGCAATTAAATGATTAACCTTATCAGAATCTTATTACGGCAATCATCGTGGTTCAGATAAAGTAAAACTGTCACCTAATATAAGTAGATACCTATAATTATAATATACCTAATGGAATTAACAGAATACATGAAGTTTGAACAATTGCTTGTATCCAAGAACATTTTTCCATTTCCAAAAAAACACGTTGTTTTCGATTCGGAAATGAAATGTTATTATGACTAAAGCTTGTGCTAAAATAAATAACAACTATGAAAAAAGTCAGTGACTGCTGAGATGTTTGTTTACCTTATCTAAGAAAAGTAGGGTTTTAAGAATTCTTTCACCTCTAGGCATCACTAAAATATGTATGTGCGTCAGCATACGTATGTAGATATGTGACAAACGAAGTGACTGATACCAAAAAGTACTTGGTTAAACAAATAACTTTAGTAGCAGACCTACTGTGTATGTAAAGGGTATAACCTACTTTTAGGTATCTATCACGGCCCACGGGTAACACTGGCCAAGGTTCGTTGGGTAAACAGTGAAGAACACAAACATACACCGACTATCACAGTGTCTTGTACAACTACATACAAAAAGTTCACATTCTTTCCCACTTAACAACAAATCATTTCTTCGCTCTAGAAAATTACTCACCACTAGAACAATACATTTCAACAAATTATTCATGCTTTAAAGTCACACACTTTACACTCTCTCTCTGTGATATCTACTGCGTTTTCAAATATATTTTTGAAGATAAAATTTATAGAAAAAAACATTTACTTGATGTTTCGTATCACTATTATGATGGACACTTTGCGACTGAGAAGATTCTCACTGTCTTTTCATATTAGTGATGTGCAGAAATGAGAAACGAGCATAAATATAATATAATAATAAATGTTTTAATGTGTTAAGAAAAACTGCTAAAATATTTGGACCTGGCCCACGAGGTGACCGACATGTGGCGTGTTGAATCGACCATCATTGTTCCGATCGTTGTATCTGTGCACGGTCTAATAGCGAAAAGCTTCGACCGACATCTAGAGAAGCTTTCGCTCCCCGGCTGGGTAAAGGGCTTGATTCAGAAGGCGGTCGTTCTTGACACGGCGCGTATTGTGAGGAGGTTCCTCTCTCTTGAGCCCTGACCACTGATGGCTTGGGTCGTAGACCTCGTCTTCAGTGGGTCTCTGTTTTTTATATTGTATTTTTAAATTTATTTCCTTTGTTAATTTTTTTAAAAATATAATGTAAAAAATAAGTGTAAATAAATATATAGACAATGTTTTAATGTGTTATTTACTTTATTTTTAATGCTGTTTCTGATGTCGATAGTAATTTCTGTAAATGGTTAGGTTGGTTTGTTTTAGGTACTCTGTATCATTCGATTTTGAAGTAAGCTGCCCTTCTTCTCGAAGTTGATGTGAATATACTTGCTGAGCCTTATCTAATATATAAAATTGTCGTGTCACGGTGTTCGAACTTGAACTCCTCCGAAACGGCTCGACCGATTTTGATGAAATTTTTTGTGCCTATCCGGTACCTATGAGAATCGGCCAACATCTATTTTTCATCCCCTAAATGTTAGGGGTAGTCCACCCCTAATTTTTTTTTTCGTCGCAGACGAAGTGGCGCGAGTCAGCTAGTCTTTATAATAATATGCCATCTTTACTTGTTATAATGTCCTTATGTCTTTGTCAAATAGAGCTCTTGAAACTCTCTTGAAACTTTGTCGTCCAAATCAGTAGGTATGATTTTGTTGAACTGCTTTTTTGGTACTTTATCCAAGGGTTTCTGATGGGTGGATTGATATGGGTACGTCGTCAATGTCTTGTTCATGTAGGTAGTAAATACGTTTGTAATTATCATTGCAGTGTTCAATGTCTGCTTCTGCTTTCCAAACTATCAAGGTTTTTTTTAGTTGGAGGAAATCACCGGTTTCTGTGGGAGTTGAACCGCACTAAAACCCCCAACCGCTCACACTCAGCGTCCGAACCCCGGCTGAGGCCAGAACCCAGCACAAGGTTATGAGGGACGGCGCGACGCCTTACGCCCACGGCACTCTTTCCCGTCGCGTCGCCTCCGAAGTGTTTTATGTAGATTTTCACAGTCTCTTGAAATTATAGCTTATTACAAACGTTTTGATCAGCGTCAAAACAGCTTGCTGCTTGCTTGCTTGTCATATTGTTAAAATAATTGTTGCAGTTATTTTCATTACCACCATTTTAAATTGAAAGTAACTTAGAAAACCGCGAGTGTTTGAAGTTTATAATTGTTGCAGTTGTCGACAAATGAAGCAATAACTGAAATTGTCGACAATTATACATCACTATGTTTAAATAAGATAATGTGATAATTTTGTTTAATTATATCTTAGCTTTGCTTAGGCTCTTCGGCAACATACTCATTTTAATTGTATCAATTTTTTTCTTTGAATGTAGGTGTTTTATATTTTATGAGGAGTATATCAAAAGTAATCAAGATAGCAAATATTTAATCATATCATTTGGCTTGGGTATGTCCAGGTTACGTGATAAATGTATCCTGTTATGACGTTTTTTAACGTTTATTGCATTATTATATTAATAATCTGTCGTTTAATACTAGACTTTAAAATCTTATATATATATTATAGGTACACTAAAACTAATGTGTGTGACGAAATTAAATGTTCAAAAAGTCACGTCACTCCCTCACTGCATTATTTTTTTAAATTGTTTTTTCAGTTGGAGTAAATCACCGCTTTCCCACACGCGGACCGAATATGTGGGAGTTGAACCGCACTAAAATGTCCAACCGCACACACTCAGCGTCTGAACCCCGGCTGAGGTCAGAGACCGGCACGGGGTTATGAGGTACGGCGCGACGCGTTACGCCCTCGGCACTCTTTCCCGTCGCGCCGCCCCCTGCATTAAGCTTAGATAAAAATTCTTGTTACATTTTATAAAAAAGAAAGAGTCAGATACTTATCATATGAAATAAGTAACTTTCAATTAGTAAAACTTTTAAAATTTATGTAAATCTTTTATCATTTTTCTATTGAAAGCGAACTTTCGGTGACCAATTTTCTGGTATAATCCTGTTACAACCGTATTAGTGTTTAATGGATGGAATGTCAAATGAATCTTAAGAAATATTTTTAGAACTAGATACGATTATTAGTATTGTAATCAACTTAGTAAGTAATCCTATTAGAAGCTTTAGCTGGTCTCTCTCACTTCATGTTATTCTAGCTTACAATAATTTGATAATAATAATGAAACTCAGTGATTTTAACTCGAGACTTTTGATGATAGTAATAAAAAATTAAAATAAGTATTTCATAACTTCCAAGAGGATTAATTTTAAGTAACATAAAATGATAATCCAAAAAATATTTTAGACTCTACAAAACTCGTACATCCTTATCCGTTTCACAGACTTTAGGATAACTAATAACCTAATACTAGGTATTCCATCTTTATATTCATTTATGACCTTCTTTCTAACTATAAACAATATTTAATTATTATTAGTCAAATGATACATACCTTTATTAACACTCAATACAAGTTCCGTATTTATATTTTTTCTACGGGAGTGACCAATTTGATGGGTTATATTAGTTGTAATATATTTTTTAATCATTGGTACTCAAAATTATCTACCTTGATCTCAGTTTTAGGTCCTACGTAAAAAACAACAACATTTTTAGATACCTAGATAGACCAATGTTTGAAAAAGTGTTTCTTTTTTTTTGCACCCATTTTTTATTTTATTTTTACTTCCCATATTTACTAGGTAGGTATTTTCAATAACTAAGTGCATTTTAATAAAATGGTAATTTTGACATTTTGTTATAATTGATGAACCCCATTTTTACTGAAACAAATTGTTCTTAATTCATAATCACAATGAACACAAAAATTCTTAAAAATGTTATAGTGTTAACCTACTTCTCTTAGTTTTTTCTGTTACTGACGCTAAATATAAACATCCTACGTAGATATTAATTTCTTATCTTATCCATATTTCTTACAAACGTTTTACGATTTCATTGTAAAATAAATTAACTTCTAAATGGCTCCAATATTCGTTTGAGGTAGGTACATCGTTGGTGATTGTGGATTCGCTAGTTTAGCTTTGGATATATCATTTACGTCTTAGATTAGAGGGATTAACAACGATTACTTTATTAGTAGAGCTGTCATTTTATTTGAAGGAAAGTTTTCTTTCGTTAATTGCATTGGATGAGAAGATGATAAGGACCTAATATTGACTTGAGATCAAAGTAAGTCTTATTCTCTTAATTGCTTATCTTCTTGCAGTAGTATCTTAAAAATGTTTTATTTCATTTATTTATTTAAAAATATGAACAAAGAAAGAGAATATATTCTTTATATATTCTACTAGTCTATCTTTAGGTGTTAAATATAGTTATGTTAAATTACTTTATACAATAATATTATTCTTCTGTTATAGAATCTGACTAAGACGGAATCCAACGAGTGAATACTATGTTGAACCAAACATAATAATTTATTAGGGTGGAACTTTTAAACGCCCCCTCCAGGGAACTACTTGAAATAATGATTTTAGCAATTTTTTTCGAAAGGAAACATTCCTTTATTTTTATTTTGCTTTTATAAATCTGAAAGTTTATGTAAGAATCTGTTTACCTGTCTTAGTGTAGAACAATTTTAGTCAAATCATGAAACCATCATTTAATTTTAATCGTTATTACGACATTATTATGATGACAAAGCTATTTAAGTTCACTAAATAAACCTTTGGGATTATCTTTTACAAGTATAAAACTGATACAATGCGAAAATATTAAACCAGACCATCAAAATGAAACGGAGAACTGGCATAGTTTTTCTTCTTGTAAGTGATATACCTAATAAAAAAGTCTATTTCTGAATTACAAATCTATTGTAACAGCGAAGAGAAAACTGAGAGAAAATTAACTAGATTTTTTGGATATGACTTGAAAATAAATGCGACACTTTTCTTTTTTCTTATAGCAGTAGATTTTTGGCATACTCTATATATGCCGTTAACCTATTCAAAATAACTTTAATTTCCACAAAAAATAAGAGGTGTGACCATTTCATTGAATCTTTAACATTGTATTACGTCATCAGGTCCTCTGCTGTGTCTGGCAAGTTCAAGCAGCGGTCAACTGTACTGTAAGTGGAGCCGGAAGATTTCCCGATGACGAGGATACGACATGCCAAAACTACAAACTGTGTGTCTACTTCGTTTCCTCGTCAAATTACGTGTCCTACAACTATACATGCCCAAGCACCTCCGTGTTCAATCCCAACACCGCAATGTGCACCGATCCTTCAAACTACGTGTGTAATGTGACGACTTCAAACAGCACAAATGCTACTTCAGCTTGCACCGAAGAAGGATTCATTGCGGACTCAAGTTCTACCAACTGTTCAACGTACATCGAGTGTGTGAGAATCAATGGAGCTTTCTCTGAAACAACGCAAACTTGTCCAGATGCCACGTACTACAATCCTAACACTACCTTTTGCGAGTCTAATTACGCTTGCCCTAGTAATGGGACCACGAATACATTTACGTGTTCTTCGGCGGGCAGATTTGCGAATATCTTGGACACGACTTGTCAAACATACTATTATTGTGTTCTAGCTTCGAACGGAACTTATATTTTACTTGAGTATACTTGTCCTAGTACATCCGTCTTTAATCCGAATACTAGAATTTGTACAACTAGTTACAGTTGTACATCAACGTTGATAGTTCCTGAACCTCTATAACAAGATCGTCAAAACCTTAATTATTATAACTTGTAACGTTAACTCCGAGAGAGTGTTGTGAAGAAAAATACCTATCATTTACCGTTTGGTACAGAATTATTTATATAAACAGTATAATTTAAGTTAATTCGTGTATTATGAAGTACAACAAAAATACCTATCATAAAAATGTTTGTAAACGTTCGGGAACAGTTAGAGGAAATACAGCATTGCTAACAAAAATAATTGTTTCTGTTCCGTTCTTGACTAGATTTTTTGTTTGTTTACATCATGATATTCCCTTTGTGTTATTTCTTTTGGGGGCTACGTTTATTAATAAGTGATTTTAATTTAAAAATAATTGAGCACCTCTAATGTAGGTAAATCAGAAACGTTTGAGCGGCACCTTTCATGATTAATTCATTAGCTTTGAAAATATCATTTACGTCCTCATAGATAAAGGGGATTAACGACGATCGCTTTATTAGTAGAGCTGTCATTTCAAAGGAAGGAAATTTTTCTCTCGGCAATTGCATTGGATGAGAAGATGTTAAGTCTACCCCACTATGACTTGAGGTAAATGTAAGCCTTATTTGTATGTAATTGCATGGGTACTCATGTTCTAGAAGTGGTAAAGTAATTAAAACTTAATACCTGATGATACAAAAACAAAATGACAAATTTACTTGATTATGTATAGCATTTAGTTAATTGAGGAAAAAAAATCTGCCGCAAAAATATAGTTTCTCCTTTTTAAATTTTAGAAGTTAGTTGAAAAATCGATTCGAAAAAATACATAAAAATACACATTTTTTTTTAAAGAAGTAAGTTTCAGACAAATCGTTATGCTAGACTACATAGGAAATTTAAGCTAAATAGAGAATTTTATATTGTCTTTGTGATTGAGCTGATTATTTATTTGCAGGGACACCAAACCAACATTATTGTAAATTCCAAATTAAGATCAAAGAAAATGAAACTAAATATAGAACTATTCGTTCTAGAAAATGAAAGCTTACTTCTTGTTTGTTTGTGTATTAGTCAGGTCTTTAATGAAATCATCAAACTATCAGTTAATCGCGATTATGGCAATTGTTATTGTTATGATTACAACTCTACTAAGTAAACGATGAGGATTATGTTCTGATCGTAGTTTCCTTCAAGTACAAGTATAAAACTGATGCAATGCGAAAAGTTTTATTCAGAAGATCAAAATGAATCGGAAAGCAGACATATTATTTATTCTCGTGAGTGATTTTGCAATTTCATTTAAAATATGTTTCTAGAAGTGATTTATTATTCAAAATACGAGTTGTAACATTTATTTTATACATCCCTAATATTACGTTTCGTTGATAGGTCCTCTGCTGCGTCTGGCAAGTTCAGGCAGCGGTCAACTGCACGGAGACTGGAGCCGGGAGATTTGCTGATGATGAGGACACAACTTGCCAGAATTACACACTGTGTGTCTACGATAGTTCAACATCAGATTATGTATCCTACGACTACACATGCCCAACTACTTCCGTGTTCAATCCCAACACCGCAATGTGCACCGATTCCTCGAACTACGTGTGCAATGTGACAACTACAAACAGCACGAATACTACTTCAGTTTGTACCGAAGATGGATACATTGCAGATTCTAGCTCTACCAACTGTTCATCGTACATCGAGTGTGTGGAAATCAATGGAACGTTTACAGAAACAACGTACACTTGTCCAGATGACACGTATTTCAATCCCAACACTACCCTATGCGAGTCTAATTACACTTGCACCAGTAATGAGACTACGGATACGTTTACATGTTCTTCGGCGGGAAGATATGCAGATGATTCAGACACGACTTGTCAAACATACTATTATTGTGTTTTAGCCTCGAACGGAACATATCTTCAATATGAGTATACTTGTCCTAGTACATCCGTCTTTAATCCGAATACTAGCGTGTGTACAACCAGTTATACTTGTACAACGACCTAACATTGGCTTCTTGGATCCAGACAAATCGATTACAGCTTCGCTCAAGGAAATTTGTTACTTCATTGGTGGTGGGGTCCTTGTGTCATTGTAATTTCATTACTGGTAGAAATCTATTCATATCATGAAAATAAGATAAAATAAGTGATACATTCTTTATTTCTTTTTTGTTTTTGCAAAAGATTATTGCAATTGATCAGGTCATATTTACTTCCTCTTATATTATCTCGATCTGATCCTGTGTATATTATTTTGTATCTTAGTTTTGTACATTGGCTTAATAAACTGTGCGATATAATATTCAGCTTCGCATTGCAAAATGAAATGAAATATAGCGTTTGCGATTAAAGAGTCGTTGTTGTTTTCTTTATAAGAAATCTTTTTATTCTTCGTTTCTTATTCACATTTCCTCTCTTTATCCTTTCTTTGGGGCTCAAGTTCATTTGTTGTAATATTGTATAAATGAGATTTTTCGCTGTTTCCAAATTTTGTAAACATCGAGATCGCTGATATCTATGAAAACTATTTATTTTAGATGCATTTACGAAAGCTATGGGAGTAATATCAGGCGAGCGTGCTGGTTTCAAAGTAGAATTAAAAAGTTTAAAATATTTTTCTCTGATTTTATTGATCTCTTGCCTTGATATTTTATTTCTTTGTCTGTTTTCGGTTGTAGCACTATAAGGATATGTAAAGTTACTAAATGTATCTGATGATTTTGATTCATTCAATGTGTTTCTTCCTTGGCTGTTGTTGTTGTTATAAACATTCTCATATATTCGAGTTTCATTATTTGCAGTTCTTTCAGGGAACATGATAACAAGATAAGCAGTTTCATTTATTCGATGAACTTGATATGTTTTAAAACAAAATGTGAGATTAAACAAATAAATTATTTCAATTAACAAAATATACTTTAAAATTGATAAAAACATTTAAAAACATCGCGGAAATGATTTGTTGATCACTGAGTCAAAGTCATCAGTCATCTTGAATTTAATCGATTTAAACACTATGACATGATTTAAACTCTTTCATTGTTAAGGACAAAAGAGTATTGATAAAAAAATATTGGTCATTTCATACACATAAAATAAAATTATAAAAAATAAAAAGTGCCTTTAATTGATAATTCCTTTTGCTAATATCTACTATAATATAATATTAAACAGGGTAGTCATCTATCATGTGTCTAGAGAGATTTGATTCCTAAAAATCACTCTTGATGCAATGCAAAGGTTGATTCCCGGCCGTACCGAGAATTTAACAATAATCTATAAATGCAGTTGTGGTTCTTTTCAAAAATAAAAAAATATTTCCTTTCAACACAAATCGCTAAAATCATTATTAGCGGTTAAAAAATTGCACCCTGTATATTTCCAATTTCTCCTTCTCATATTATTATATATGCTACATCCAACATATTCTATAGCCGTCAACTGTTATAGCACATATTACTTTTTGTAGTTGTGATGCTGGCATTAACCTTGAGAGAAAAAGTCTGAGATAGTTCCCGTTGCCATCATTGTTGTCTTTACCATCACCTTTCTTAATTGTTACTTCCGTTTGTACGGAAAACTATAGAGAAGATATATCTGTACTACTTGATTAGTTTTAAACGAAAGTTTTAGACTTTCATTAGAAGGGACATTTTTAAGAATTTTATTATTTATGTAAGTAACTAATATATTGGAAAGGAAAATAAGTATACAAAGAGAAATAATATCAAACACACCACTTATGTGCCAATATAATAAAATAAAAAACTTGAGAGGTGTCAAGGGTCACCCGGATGGAACGAAGTTCCTTTCGATTAATTAGTGAGGAAATTGTAATAATTTTTTTTTTTTTAAGTTATAATAGTTAGTTATTACTTTATAACTTAAATAAAATATTTTTATCACACCGCCATCTAGCATTAATCATATGAAACAAAATAAGGAATTGTTTTATAAAATATTTTGATCACAGCGCCATCTAGCATTAATCATATAAAACAAAATAAGGAATTGTTTTAAAAGATTTTAATCACAGTGCCATCTAGCGATAATCATCTAAAACAAAAAAAAGTGTTGTGACAACTTTTTCATAAGAATTTCCGTCTAGCCCCCTTTCGATAACGCGCGATAAGGAACTTCGTTCCAAAATATGTGTAATATGTATAAGTAAAATTAAAAACGTTTGCAATGTAATACATAAAAACCTAAATTAGTATCAATTTGGAAGCGAAACCATTTTATGAACTATAAGTGAATCCGTGGGCACGGTGGGCGTCTTGTTTCTCTTCACTAAGATCTCTATTGTTGTCTAAATCGCAATAATTACTCTTTAATTTAGGCACTTCATGGCCAATGTGGTTCAATTCATTTCTTTGTGCTTCGCCTCCACTCGGTGATATTATTAGCTTTCACTTGCGTGACATCCTCAGGCCCAGTGATCGATCTTCAATGTAGCTGTTCGTATTGTTATCCTGAATGTGGTTAAGTAATACTAATTTGGAAATACAGAAAGAGGTATTTTTGATCAGTGCAGTGTGCTATTAGTTTAAAATATCAATTTAATTAATATCTGTGCTCAAGTTTTGCGCTTGCATAACTATTGATAGGCAGCAAACTTACTACTAGGTTTCTAAGAGTTTTTAGTCAGATAATGTACATTTGCTTTAGCTATTTAAATCCAGTTCAATAATTTTCTATTACAAGATCAAAGGTTCTCAAATATCATAAGACATAAAATATCATTAAAATCAATTAATTTCAAATATTCATCATCATCATCAGCCTATAGACGTCCACTGCTGGACATAGGCCTCCCCCAAACCTCGCCACATCGACCGGTCCTGCGCCCTCTGCATCCAGTGACCTCCCGCGATCTTGACCAGATCGTCGGTCCATCTCGTGGGGGGTCTACCAACGTTGCGCTTACCGGTTCGTGGCCGCCACTCCAGAACTTTTCGGCCCCATCGGCCATCTGTTCTTCGAACAATGTGTTCTGCCCATTGCCACTTCAAAGATGCAATTCTTTGGGCTAATTTCAAATATTGTGGTGCCTTTTCTCAGAAATAATAATTACATTTGCCATTGTGTTCTTCAACTTTGTTCCACATTTATGAAATTCGCCAGTCACATCAAATAGTGACAAACTTTCCACGCGTTGTCTTCGTCATCGTCCATTTGGACGGACAAACTGTTGTCAACTTGTGTAATTTGAATAGTGAAGACATTACGTCGCATGACGTGCTTTTTAAGTAGAAAGATATGATCCAGCTTCGAAATGGTGAGTTGAATGCAATAAAAGGTTCTAGTAGTTGAATTATCTTACCCGATGTAGGTTTATCTATAAATAAGATTACGATAGGAGTTATAGGTTTTGTTCATTTTAAAGGGATTCTACTATATGTATGCGACTTTATAATTTAAATGTGATATTTTATTCTTGTTTTTTAAATGAAATTAAAGTGATGATGATTCGCGCTTTTTGTTAGGGTAGGATCTAGGTTAAATAGTAATCCTAAATTGTAACCCTTAAAACGAGAACGTTTCGAGTATTTGACGATCTTGTTAGACTTTCTTTCGAATTTAGATGATCATTTATTATAACATTAATCACAATTAGGTTACATTAATAACCATAGTAATTGGTTTAATGATACTTATTCTGTCCTAGATCCAAAGTTATTGACATGTGAATAAAATCAAAGGTTTTTGTTAAGTAGTTAACTATGCACTTCCTAGTATGTGTGATGGTTTCCAAGATTGCAGCAGATGTTCTTTGCGTAACTATTAAGAGCATACGCTTGTAGGATAATAATGTTCTCCTGTTTTTGTGAACTAAAATGTAGGACAATTTTGCAAGTAAACTTAATGGTGTGTGCAATTGTGTAGATAATTTTGAACATTAACGATATAATTGAGTCCTTTTGATACTAGTAATTTATAGGTGTAAAAGGTAAACTTAGTAGGTACATATTAAGAAACAAAATAAAATGACTGAGAATATAATGCCGAAAATCAAAGTAAGAAAGAGGAGATAAACCAATTCTTAGATTTCCATTTTCTTTGAATTGTATTAGGTACCTCAATTAAATGTCATTTAAATTTAATGAAAATCTGGCTTACAGTATTGAAATTGAAAAGTGAAAAGAGTAGAAATTGTACATTTTTTCTAGAATTCAAGTAAAACGTACATAATAATATCATCATTGAAGGTAAATTCATAGAGGTCCACTATTAAACATAACATCGAATGGAATTACATTTAGTTTCCATTTCAAATTGTTTGTATACAATAAATCACGTTTCTATTACGTAATTAATGAACATTTAAGTATTGGTTCTAGTAAAAGTTGGCTCACATTCAATACGTGAACTGACTGACACCCGATATTTACGAAAGCCTAACTGTTTAGTAAATAAAATGCGTTGCACCTCTTCGAAATTTAACAATTTCACTGAATAATTTTGCGCAAGACAGAATACTTAATTTAATGTCTCGCAATCATGTTGCATTCCACACTTATTTTGGCTTTCTGTATCGTTTTTTTGCGAAAATGGAGAGTATAATGTTTGAATTCAATCACTTTTCGATTTCGTTTACTGAATACGAAATGGTTTGTAGATATTTTAAGCTTTTGTTGCAAGACCGAAGTAGGTATTGCATGACTAGGTACACTATGTAATAAATTCTTCATTTTAGCAATAACGAACAGAAAGCTAGGTACTAGTTACTACATAAAATAATAGGAGGTAGGTACGGTGAAATAAGAATAAGAATAAATTTATTGTCAAAGAGTCAGTAGTTACAATTTTTAAACTATTGCTATGGTCGTTCCATATGAAATGAACTTGACTACTACTATTTGTTTGAAGACTTAAACATTTATTTAGAAAGTACAAAACATATCATATCTTGAAGCCTATATTCGTCGCTAGTAGCCGACACTTGCAGACTTTTGCAATGCATAGCCAGAACTCCATCAAACCATCATCATCATCATCCAGGTATAACTACCATATCGTTCTACCGTATTTTAATTGCCTAAGTGTCTCGTTTTGTTATCAAGTACCAAATCAGTCCCTTTGATATATACAGTAGTTAACTCACTAATTGCTAATCGAGCGATCGGAAGACTCATTATCATAAACATGAATGTGTTAGGTGCATGCAACGCATAATCCGGTAGTCAATACGGATATAATTAGTTTGGATATTTCGATATGTATTCGTGACTGCAATAAATTGTAGGTTTACACGTTGAAGCGTTTAAGTAAGTTAATGAGCATAAATGGACTTCGTCATGAAATGTCATGAATGAATGTACCCATAGTACGGATATTTCTGTGCTTAACTTTTGTTGTAAATTGCAGTAGCTGGCAGCTTCATCGGTTCTGACATTACTGAGGTGCAAGATGGCAAGAAGGTAGACCCATCTAGTATCTACCGATCTTTGCAAGATTCTGATGTAACTTGTGAGTGTGCCTCACAAAAGATAGTCTTAGCATCATTATCATCAGCCTACGCTCGTTTATTGCTGGGCATAGTTTAGGTTTACTTCACCAAGCTGATTTAGGGGGCGGCGCGACGGGAAAGAGTGCCTCGCGCGTAACGCGTCGCGCCGTCCCTCATAACCCCGTGCTGGGTTCTGGCCTCAGCCGGGGTTCGGACGCTGAGTGTGAGCGGTTGGAGTAGTGCGGTTCAACTCCCACATACCTACCCCCCGCGGGCGGGGATCCGGTGATTTCCTCCAACTAAAAAAAAAAAAACCAAGCTAATTTTCCGTTTGTCTAAGCTAGTTACTGTTCGCCATCGGCCTTTGAAATCTATCAAAGATGGTAATAGAAACACATTTCCCGTCTTTACTACATTTTTTTGAGATATTATTATGAGTAATTTAACACTTGAAGTTTCATTCAACTTGAATAAGGACTTTCACTTTTAGTGCGTTTACCTAAATAAATAAACAAAATTCTTTTCAGCTTCATAATTTTAGATTAGATAAAAATATTCCGAGAAATTTATGCTACTAAACATTGCTTCCTGAGAATAATAACAACAATTTCCATTCGTAGTTATTTGCTAAAGTTTTTCTAGGAAATAGATGTTTACGATTTTCCGTAAACTAATAAGGCATCAGAACATGCAAATGCAGTTCTTATAGGTAAATAAAATATTGACACAAGTTTATGAAATGAAATACTTTAATGAAATGAAATACTTTATTTTTAACATTGATGACGTACTCATTCTGGTGACGTCAAAAGTTAAAAGCTACCACCAATTCGGACACAAAAAATAATAATTATAACCACCGTCCTGAGAAGAACTGACAAGAAACTCAACGGGCATGTCTTTTTATGTTAAAAGTACCTAACTAAAATACAAGTTACAAAAGTACTATCTTCCTCATTCTTTGAAGAATGTTAAATTTGAACCAGTTTAATTGTAACAAAAATAGAGCAATTAATTTTGATGTAACCAGTCATAATAAAGCTTAATCATAAAGATTTATGATAAAAGAACTGAACTAGGTAATAAATCTAAAGTGCCCAGAAACGTTCCAGTAAATTCCAGGAATTCCACACTCATGTTACATCATCGTTATCAGGCATGACGAAGGACACTAAATGGAGTAAAAAGCCTTAAACATAGTCACTTAAACCTTTTAATACTTTTTTCTTTTGTTTGTACTTAAAACTCGAGCTTGCTATGATGAATGCTTGTGTCGTAAACTTTTAATAGATTTCCATAAAATATAGGAATGCTCTGTATGACATCTTCCTTGACTTGTTTAATGCGGGTTCGGGACTCCATAAGGTTATTATCTCCGAAGGCTTCTTTATCTAATACCTCCTCTATTCTTTTTTTTTTATTTAGTTGTAGGAAATCACCGGATCCCCACTCCTCCTCTGTAAGTTTGCTGGATGACTTAGATAAAACTTAAAACGTTTTTTCATCTTTCTATCTAAAATCTAATCCTCGATTTAAAAAATAGCTCATTTTGTTTTTGTTGCGTTACTTTTAATTTTATTCGTTGAATATGACTAAGTTTTCCAATATGTGATTTCTCTCAATACAGTCGTTAGGTATCGGCTCGTTATTATAGCAAAAGTTCACAACCGTAGGGGAAAATTATATTCATCAGTGGATTTACGAGCTTTCGAGTTACTGCTGTTGGTGAAAATATCGTAACTTGATCATAATTCTGCGATATTGCTTATATAATAACTTTGTAATTGTGAGATTTCACTATTTTTTACCATCGTTATATTATATTACAAATAATCTATTTTTATTTCGTATGAACTGCATTTATTGACAAATTTTAATATTGTGGTAATAATCATAATAAAAGTTAAATGTAACTGGAATTACAAACATTGTGACGTTAAATAAATAAAACAATCTGTTTATCGTATAAAAGTGATTGCCGAAGCGATTATATCTCGCTGACGATCACAAAGGGTTTGATTACATCGCGTCAGGCTTACACGAAACGCGTTTGAAATTCCAATAAATCATGGTATGAAATGGGTCAGCAGGTAGAACTCCCGCACGCCGCCCCTATGAAGTGAGCGCGCGCATCGTGAGCTCATTCTGTTTTTGCCCACCTTTCGACTCGCGCGCAACCTCACCATTGTTCGGGGACCACGCGTTTCTCTCACGTGGGAACCCGTGCTTTACCAGCATTCATTCAGCCGCGACATCGGCGACAGCACGCAATGCCGAACTCGTGTTATCACTAGTGAACTCACGATTAATATGGTGACATCCCGGGAGGGCCTGGTGAAAGTTGAGTGATGATCAAATAGACACAGTGATTAGGATCTTCCTGTTTGATAAGCGGAGACATGGCGGTTGCACCGGTAAGTTGTTTGTTTTGTCAGTTTTAAGGAGAGCCTTCAAAATACTCATCATTTAAATTTAAAATATTAACCATTTTTAACATACAATTTTTAAATTCATAGTTAAATCGTTAAGTTGATGGCTCATATCATGGTGAGCATCATTGTGGCCATGTAAGGAAGTAAGTAAGATTAAACTATCAACTTACTTCATACTAATGAACGTTAAAAGATAGCATTATAACTAAGTACAAAACTTTAGATATCATAAAAAATTTACATAACAAAACGGTTATAAAAGTGATAATAATTGTGTCACCAAAATATCATTTCCGGTTATTTTAAAATACTATTAGGTAGTAAAATCTAAAAGAAATTACATTGATATAGAAAACGAGTTTATAAGAAAACTCCAACAGCTGTTCCGAAAACCATAGGCCGTCGTAAAACTCAACACGATATTAGTGATTTCTAATTTGAATAATCTCATTAGTTTCGATAATTTGATGATCTATCTTAAACGTTTTTCTCCTACCTATCAGTACGTAACCATCACATTATTGATCTTTTGATTTTTATGTAATAAGCAGCATAAAACCATGCCTACACATTTAATTAAAACTTGAATTACTTTTAACGTCTTAAATTTCAAAACAACGAAACGAAGAGTCGAGATTAACTTTTTGATAAACACTACGAATGTACATTTAATGTTGTAAGAATGCGCAGTAAAAAGTTCCCTCGAGCTTACAAAACATTCGTATTTTTATGTTAATTAAATGACATTGAGTTTTACCGCGTAAAATTTTAATCTATGAGTAGAATACGTTGATTTCTCCCCAAAATAAGTGTAATGACTACAGTAATAATGATTCGCCACCTCATGTAAGCTGAGATTTTTAAGCTCATTCAATAATATTTTAGGTACATAGTTCACTCCAAAATTAGTTTGAGAATAGTTCTTAAACGAAACCGGTAGGTTGTACTCCAGGTATTTTTATTAAAGGTCCAACAGTCCTTCCGACTCTATCCTTCACAAATCTCGTGGAACACCGTCTTGTGCGGTAAAAAAATGTTCAAACGATTAGTATCCGTACAAATGATTAGATAACATCGCAGTGGATTCATTTTGAAGTGTTTTATAATCAAACTAGTATTTTGACACTAGCATACAAGAGAAATCTTGGAACGGGTTTGTTTGCGTTCGAAGATGTACGAGCTTCGAGACTGAATTATTTAAGAGCTAGTACAGTCACACGTAAAATGTGGTATAATTTATAAAATGTGAAGTCATAATGGATACTTTTATTGTTTCATTACTTTTATAATTGTTAGAAAGCTATTAGGTAGTTTTTTTTCTATTTACACATTTATTACTATGAGTACGAAAACATTAATAACGTATAAAATATTTTTATCTGATTTAATTTATAATTTTTATAATGTGTGGTAATTCAGAAAAGTTTCAGTCTAACTACTATCTAATGAGAGACAATTGTGATATACCTGGATATCGACAGGCACTTTTATCTTTCACTTAAAATTTATCAAACATGATTCAAATGTACAATTTCCTATCATTTGAGAATAATATGTGACACTAAAATATGTCGAAATTAGTTATAATCTATAAATAAAATGTTTGTGTTATTTCAAGAATATTTATGTAAATTGCCTTAATTGAGGATGTGTACGATTAAAATTAAACGTATAGATTACGGACCTTACACATATTTGGAGTAAGTTAAATCGTTTTCTAAAACGATATGTGTAATTTCACTTATACTCGTATTCTCGGAAGGAACTGGTTATTTTTTGTTTTCTAGGAATTCATTAATACTTATCTGTGTATTAACTGCTTGATTGTATCGAATATAGCCTCTAGCAAATATTACCGAAGTTAGGCGTGGCTCAACTTATAAATTTTATTTAAATCATTTGTCTACTGATGGACCACCCCTCTTTGGTGTTTATAAGCTGTTGCTTGTTCTTTCTACTAGCTTTTGCCCGCGACTTCGTTCGCGTGGACTTCAGGTTCGTCCCGCCTGGCCCGTCTAGTTCGCGACGTCTATAATATAGTACTATTATACCGCAAAAAATGTGTTTTTTTACGACCTCACATTAGAAACCTCAAAAATTGTAGCCTATGTGTTATTCTGATGTATAAGCTATATTGTGGTAAAGTTTCATTCAAATCCATTAAGTAGTTTTTACGTGAAAGAGTAACAAACATCCATACATCCATACTTACAAACTTTCGCCTTTATAATATAATAATATATTAGATTGTTTCATTGATTTTCTTGTGGTGAATTTGATAAAATGGTATTTAAATACATATATAAATTGATAAATTAAAATTTACTAGGAATACTCTTTATTTTTAACTCAATTTCAAACCATTCTAAGATAGAATATCTATTAAAAATAGTTTAAATTTTATTTCTGTATCTGAAACCACGTGTATAAAATATATTATTGATAGTGTGTTGTGTGTTGTGTGATGCGGGTTGTCTGAGCCGGTTTGCGGCGTCAAATGCATTCGAGCATGTATCAATATTTATTGTACTTACCGGACGAAGTCTTGTATCACTTTCCATTTCTATACCATTCTGTTTATAATTATTATTGGAAGCAATTATATCATAATTCATATAAGTATTTATTATGAAATTATTCATTACGTGGAATATTATTTTTTCTTTTGTATTTTTTTACTCAGCAAATTTTAACGTTGAAATTATGGATGATTAAAAAATAACAACTCTAATTTATTAAACATAATATGTTACCAAAAATAATACCAATTCGTTAGCTTGTGTGCCTACAAGGGAATAAAAAAAATACTTCTGTGAATGTGATCACAGTTTAAGCCCTGTTTCATTTTCCATTTCACTTTCTTCCAAACATAGGAAAGTTTATAATCATGTAATAGATAATCTAACAACAGTTATTTGTCCGAAAGATTGCACAATAAAGAGATCAAGGCTCGTCAGAACAATGTTACGAACAATAGTGAATCCTCATCGCAACCGTCGTAAACTTCGTGAAAGCGCGTTTCCCACACGTAAACGATATTCAATGTTAAGGCTTCCATTGAAATGTAAACTCTCATTTTATAATTCGCTTTAATTACCTTTCATTTTTTTTATTTCGAATCACACGTAATTTCATATTTTTGTTTAGAAGGTCAAGAGCAAAAGTAATTTGCGAGCTTTTATACCATCTTCTTCCTACAGTCTTTTGCATACAGTTTTTAAGTTTAAGAGTTTTTTTTTTCAGTTTTTTAAGAGGCGAATACAACCTGAAGTCTGCTAATCCTCGTTCATAGATCTTTAATTACATAATATTTTGGAATATTTTTTTATTATCTAGAATATTGTACTGTTGGTGTCCCCAATAAACCATAAAGAAAATCAATGTTTGATAAACACATTCAATAAAATAAGTGTCCTTATAAATTAGGGCGAAAAATAAAGAGAATAGTTTTCCTTCATAAATTTTTCCAATAATATCAGTGGTCACTGTCTTTAATAAGATTATCAATTCTTGAGTGGTCTTTCTCGAAAGTACCTACAGTTCTAAAAGCACGTACTAAAGTCTTGTATAAATATTAATCGGTTTTGTCTAGACGCTAGACATTTTATTCTATCCTGTCTTATATCTCGATAACCCTTAGTCAGCACAGAGCACTTTGCTGATAAAATGAGGTTCCTTTGGATATTTCAATATTTTGTGAAAGCAAATGTTACTGGAAAGGTTTATGCAAAGGTACTTTCGTGGAGCTAGGTACCTACGTCTGACCAAACAAAATTTGAAAAGAGGTAAAGATAACATTGAAACGACATACTGTGGGGTGTCTATCTGATTTATGACTTTTATCTTGAAGTGTAACTTCTGAAAAAAAAAAGAAAATGATATAATATACGCAGTAGCGTAAATGTGAGTAATTCTTGTAATTGATACGGAGATCGCAAAATATTTTTTGTTTAATTAGTGATAGTAGAGCGTAGAAAAATCTTTGGTAGTACCTATACTATATTTTCTGCAGACAAATTTCGCCTTTGCTAATAGATTCACGATAGATAAGTTGATCCAAGGTTTCGTGGATTCTTAATTAGAAATTTTTTTTATTGCCATGTAGTCAGACGAGCCAACGGCCCACCTGATAGGAAGTGGTTACCGTCGCTCATGAACCTCTGCAATGTCAGGGAACACTGAGAGGTCGCTACCTACGACCTAAATTTAAGGACCCTCCTCAAGCCTCCTTTGAAGAAGGACAAGTCATAGCGCTCAGGGAATACCGAGGAGGGGAGCTCATTCCATAGCCGGATGGTGCGTGCATTCTAGATATTCATTTATTTTTTCCTTACAATGGGCTCGTAATAATATGATTTAAGGCAACAATATACAGTAACAAAGTCCGGAACCGAACGTTTAATTAGTGTGACTAGCTACCGTTTAATAACAAACGTACAATCACCTCACACAGTCGCTATTGTTGATAGAATGGATATGAAAATTTTGATGTACCTGTGTGATAGTGAAAAAAATAGGGATGTGAAAAATAGCAAAATATGTTTTATGTTGGTTTTCTTGTTTGAAGTTAATATTTTAATAGAACGTGAGGACATTTTTTTCCAGACACCACAAAACTTAACTTTTTTTTTTTTTTTTTAGTTGGAGGAAATCACCGGATCCCCGCCCGTTCCGCGGGCGGGGTATGTGGGAGTTGAACCTCACTAAAACCTCCAACCGCTCACACTCAGCGTCCGAACCCCGGCTGAGGCCAGAACCCAGCACGGGGTTATGAGGGACGGCGCGACGCGTTACGCCCAAGGCACTCTTTCCCGTCGCGCCGCCCCCAAAAATAAATATTCTGTTTTAGGAATTCGTTGTACAAGTACCTACTGCGAAATTCCGTAACCCATTTAGATTTACCATGATAAATATAATTTTGTTATCTGAAACCAAAGAGAGTTATTAATTTTTCAATTATATAGTATTACTAGCTGACTCGCGCAACTTCGTCTGCGCCGAAAAAAAAAATTAGGGGTGGACTACCCCTAACATTTAGGGGATGAAAAATAGATGTTGGCCGATTCTCATAGGTACCGGATAAGCACAAAAAATTTCATCAAAATCGGTCGAGCCGTTTCGGAGGAGTTCAAGTTCGAACACCGTGACACGACAATTTTATATATTAGATTTCACTTATCACTTAAATTGTATCCAAATTTGTTTTTCTTCTTCTGAGTTATTGCACAAGACTATTTGGAATGTATTTAATCATAGTGATATATAAGATAACAATGATATTCAAAATTGTAAATGATCATTGTTATGTAAGATTATGACGCAGAATGATAGAGTTGAAATTGAAATTATAAAAGTTGTTTCACAGTTCACACTGTGGACCTTTCAACTCATCATAGCGTGTCGTCTACAAACATTACAATGTTTTACGCACGATTCTAAAATATTTTTCATTCATTTTAATAGTTTTTACAATTCATTTGATGTTTTGTTACAAAATATTAGTTCCGGAACGTAATCGTCATGATTTTGTTTGCTTATTCTGATATCTTATTGTATTTCGCAATTGTTAAAATTTTAATTGTCAATAACCTTTTTGTAGTATGCCTGCTTTTTCATTTGTTACATTCGTGCATGTACCTATAGTAATGGTCAAAACTTTGGCTTCTTCAGTAATTATCTATGCAGATTGGTACAAAAAACCAAGTAAAGCTGAAAAGAAGCTGATAACGAAGAATATTTTCATTGATATTCTTATTGATATAGATAATATTATAGATTATCCAAAAACTATATTTTGAGTTAATTACACATCTAGTTTCTATGTTTCTAATACTAATGTATCTCTAGACCATTGTATTATTTTGTTATACAAGTTCTAATTTCCCAAAGTACTTCCTGGGAAGTGTGATGTCGTCGTAACTTTCTCGTTCAATAATTGTATCGTGTGCAACAATGCTTGTCTTAACAATACAATCTAATCTAACACCTTTTGTACATGCATGTGACGGACAATAATTTATGGTATTTGTAAATTTACAATTAAGTTGATTTTTATAAAAGAACTGTCAGTGTATATCAAATATAGGTACACTGTAGGGGCGTTATGCTTCATTTAATCGTGTTGTGTTCGGTCGACATTTTCCATTTCTTCTTTATGTTTGAAGTATTTTATTAATACTCAAGATTAAAAATCACAATGAAGCATGTTTCTAGACATTCTTCTTGATACTCTAACAATCAATGGTGTTTATTCTTCTTAGAAACCTCGATAGTGTATTTTCGGAAAATGTTACTGTTTCTATAAATACATGTATTACAAGTGCTTATGATATCGAAGAGAGGTTCAATGTCAATATATTCACGTCAATACAAAACGAAACAGGTTATGTTAATAACCTTCCTCACGGAAGAACGCGTGTACTCTCATTTTCTATCGCGCTATAGAAATTGATTTATCGCATTGTTATGGCCTAATAAGCGCACGTATTTGATAACATTGAAATTGACAATAAGTTGATGATAGGCAGTTTATAAGTGGGTGATAAATCTATTGAGACCGGTTGGGGTCTTTCTGTTTTTAGATACAAAATGTTTCTATTACTTTAAACTATTTTTGGCTCGCACAGCCGCAGACTTGTCAAGATATTTGTGTCTTTTATTTAAAACACTTATGTTTAACTTCCTGTATCAACCTATTACTGCCCACTGTTGGGCTCAGGTCTCCTCAGAAGAGGGATTAGGCATAGTCCACCACGCTTGCCTAGTGCGGATTGGGGACTTCACATATCTTCAAAGGATTTTTAGAACCCTTTTCCGATGTGCAGGTTTCCCCACGATGTTTTCCTTCACCGTTGTGGAAAAGCCCGTGGTGTTATGAAAAATTGCACATACATCTTTTTCCCATTTAGGTTTAGAGGTACAAGCCGACCGGATTTGAACCCGCGACCTCCCGTACGGAAGGAAGCGCTTTGACCACTCGGCCACCACGACATTATATTACTTTAAACTTTTTTTTGGCTCGCACAGCCGCAGAATTGTCAAGACCTTTGGTGTCTTATATTTGAAACACTTATGTTTAACTTATCAGTACTCAATTGAAAATTGTATCATAAAACTTGAAAGCATTAAATTATATGAACATTTTCAATTATTGTAGACGATTACGACGATTGATTAACATTAGAATTTTTAAAGTAGCATTTTAATTATAAAACTGGAAATGTCGGAATGTAATGAAATCGTAGAACTGTATCTAATAAAATTGAAAGTCCATTAAGATGGAGTTGTCGTGGCGATGGGGTATCAACATAAAATGCCATAATAAAACGAGTTCAATGATTTATTAATAATTTTCGTGTAACAGTAGTTATTTGATGGGAAAGTTAATTTGGTGTCAATTGTAACAGAAAAATCTTATTTTACGGATTTAGATAACATGAATCAGCAGGTTTGTAGTCTGTTTTGTGTTATTATATAAGATGATTGAATAGAGATTTATGACGGCAATGTTTTTGAAAATATAACATCTATATTTTAATGACCGATTCTTGCAGTTAGTTCTTAAAGTAGTTCAGTTTCTGTTTTGAAAACTTTTCGAATGCAATGAAAATATAAGGTAACATCTAAAGAACCTGCAACCATACTAGTGTATGTAGCATATATTTGAAGTATTAAACTTTTCAAATCATCTCTTTAAACAAATCATTCTGACTCAGCACATACTCATTCTATAGAACCCACTAAACTAATGGTAATACTGGATGGATGAATGAAGGGTTTACTATTGAATAAACATGTTCTGATATTTTCCTATTTAAGGTACTCACTGTACTCAGTAGGTGGTTCAACGAGCCTTGCCCTTTAGCCTTAGTAGAAAACGTCTGTAACAAAGTTATCCCATTACCCACCCAGTCGAGTTCATTCGCTTTCTACGAGAATATGTATAGAGTCTGAAGTTCGACGTAATAAAGTGCTTACTTATTGTTTGTGACAGGTAATGGAGAACAAAATTGAATTGGTGGTTCGAATTGATATTTGGACTCGATGAGAGATTATTTTTAAACTACAAAATACATATTTTGGCTTCAGATATAGGCTCTATGATGTGAAAAGTGGTTAATAAATTTCTTTAAACGCGGTTATCTATATCACTTACACTATTACTAAACGGATTCTTACCACGATTATTTTAATTGAGCGGTCCCGATACTGTCAGTGTGGTATGTTGAAATTTGAGTTCCAGTGGTACCGGCAAACGAACGAGAAAGAGGGTAAACAGATTTGTCTGCTCAGTCTATTATGGTTCTTGAAACAGTGCTGAAATATCCGGCCCGATCAATTAAAAATAATCGTGGTAAGAACCCGTTTTAGTAATAGTGTAAGTGATGAGAAGTGGTTTTTTGAAAACAAAATACACTGGACAAATAACAAAAACATTGAGAATTCTACAGGTTATTTCTCTATGTTGTTCGTTACTAAAATAAATAGAAATGAAAATATGGGTAAGCATTCGCAGAATTCTTTATAGCGAGTAAAAGCTGATTCATATTCATGTGACCCAAACTAGCTTGACTCCTAATGATTCAATAATAATTTTGTACGAATATATGCATTATTTTTGCATAATAATATACCTAATCAGCACGAAATAATGTCAATCAAAATCACACTACACAAATATTCATGATGATTCACTTTCAATTTTATTTAAAAGTTGCATTTCTGATTTTATTAATATGTAGTAGTAAGAAAGATCTTTTTTTTTTATTTTTATGCTTTTGCATTAGTCTACATTACAATTAACAGTTGAAGAAAAAGTATTCGATTTATGAACTATTCTTATTATTTACCAACCAACCAAACCATTTTACATAACTTACCATTTATTTACCATGAAGTAAGTCTCTCCTGGAAATCGAAAGAGAGGAAGGCAACTAAAAAGATGGGACGATGATATTACCAAGATCGGCGGAGCAATCTGGACAAGAATAGCAAGAAATCGAAAAGACTGGAATGAATTGGAAGAGGCCTATGTGTCACGAGACACGCTACTAATATGAAATAAGATAGTTTTTAGTTTAAAATGTATTAATATTATAAGTAGCAATAAAGGCTTTGTAAATTCTTATTATTTAAAACCATTTTACATAACTTACCATTTATTTACCATGAAGTAAGTCCATGGTTCACGGTAAAAGTGTTTCGTTCGCGACAATACACTGCTCATTTGAATTCTTTGTCAAAGGAGTCACGATTCCACTCGAATAACAAGTCAATCAACGACCGAGAGTACTTAAAATTCGTTCGCTTTCCAATTCATGTTTACTATACAATCTGTAGTTTCAACATTCAAAATTTCTCGTTACTATATACAGGGTGATTTGTTATTGATGGTACCTATTGAAGGAGAGTGATGGGTACTCTGTTCTAATACGGAATATTACAAAAAATAGGTAAAATTACAATATTTTTTTGTTTTTTTAAAATCTAAATTCGACAAAACTACCTCAAACATAAACAATTTCGGCTTAAAGAGTGTTGACTAATGACCACTAGTGATCTCGCGCACCCCACACCTCCACCACACCCATCAGCTGTCGAAAAACCATCATTTTGCTAGAATTTTAGATATTTTTAAGTTGCGATTACTAAGGCATTAAGCCATATTCTTTGGTAATAATATTTTTACTGGTCGTATATAACCATCAGCTACCATGACCTTCAATATGTACCCTGACTAGGAAATCACCCTGTATAGGTACAGGGTGATTTGTTATTGATGGTACCTATTGAAGGAGGGTGATGGGTACTCTGTTTTTAAACGGAATACTAAAAGAATAGGCAAAAAACATTAGGTAATACAATTTTTTTGCAATCAAAAATAATTTCGAACAACAGTGTTGATTAACAACCACATCTGATCGCGCACACCTCACACCTTTTTTTTTTTTTTTTTTTTTTTTTTTATTGCTTGATAGATAAACGAGCCTACGCTAAAACCATCAGCTGTTGAGCATAGAAACGATCGTTTTGCAAGAATTTCAGATATTTTCAAGTGGCTTTTACCTAGGCTTTTAATATTGTCACCATCACCTTCAATATGTACCATTAATAAATCACCCTGTATAGTACAAACCAATGATTTACCTATTATAGTTTGTATGAGGTATAGTTAAGTAATTCTTAAAGACCACGCCTTCAAGCTACGAGCATAACTAAATTGCATCTGATATCTAACGTGAGGTTATACATAATAGCAATTTTGTGTCTAATAATATCATTATAATAAAATAAGAATAGTACCGAAGAATTCTATAGTAATATCATGCATGTTTTCGTTTCATAGAGTCCGGAGTGATAACTGTTTGTTGTTTATGTCATAACATGACATAAACAACGACTTTACTTTTGTTGGAAACATTGCAGTAAAGTTTATCAAGTTTTTTTGGTATTTTTTAATTAACATCAATACATATCTTATTTATAAAGAAAAAAGCAATTGAATAACATTTTCGAGGCATAATTCCGTCCTCTAACGATTACTCACTCATAAAGATTCTGCGAAGAAAACCGGTATTCAATAAAATAAATTGATTTAGAGAATACTTTCGCCTTCTTTGGGAACGTGCGTATTTTTTCTACTGGCTACTTATAATGGTGGTCCTTTACTTAAAATACGAGATTTTTAGTTCAAAAAGTGTTTAATTCAAAACTTTAAATAAGGTTTATGAAAAGTTCCATAGATTCTGTAAGATGCGGCCTATCTCAACGGCCTCCCATTGCCTTGACATTGCTGGGGCTCTTAAGCAACGATAACCAATAATTACTTATCATCAGGTATCGAAGGCTCGTTAATCTGCCCAGCAAAAAAAAAAATAAAGAGTACCTAAGTAAATATTCTGTTAACTCAAGCTTTACACTAGTTATATCTGTGTCCGCTGACATTGCAGAGGTCCATGAGCAACGGTAATCGCTTACGATCAGGTGGCCCGTTAGCTCGTCTGCATACAAGGCAATAAAAAAAAAATAACTCTTTAAACTTATTTTGAAGAGCTTTTGACGATTCCCTTGACCTACGTATCAGTAAATATGAGAGACCGTGTAGTACTATATAGTGCCTTACCATAGACCGCGAGCTAAGAACAGGTTTCCATGACCAATAGCCTTACTCGCGAAACCAAGTGGGAATGGTTTAGGGCATCTTCTTATATATAAAAATGAATTGCTGTTTGTTAGTCTCGCTAAAACTCGAGAACGACTGAACCGATTTGGCTTATTTTAATCTTGAAATATTCGTAGAAATCCAGGGAAGGTTTAAACGGTGAGAAAATTTCTCTATGTGACGCAGACGAAGTTGTGTGGGCCAGCTAGTTTTATAATAATTTTCCGTGTTAGTACCACCCTAGTTTGAATCGTATTCGTAGTAGTTTTCACTTTCTACGGTTTTGGTCTCACGATTTAAAGGTACCAACGCATTATGTCATGCAAAGAAAGCATTGTTGCGTTTTGACCGTCAATTAAGTAAAAGTTATATTAGAAGAGCGTGCGAACAGTGGGTCATTGGTCTTCTTTAAATGTGACCTTTATGGTTAACAGCTATGCGACGTACATTAACATTTTCTCAGATTTAATCTCATGTGAACTATTCGTAGCAGAGTGTTTTGAATCACAGTGCTTAATCTGTTTTATAAAAAGGAATACATACTGACCGCAGGGCGCCATAAATAAAGTAAAGTGAAGTGAAAAAGGAATACTTTTTAGCTATACTTCTGTTTTTTAAAGAAGAAAAATGAGGTTTTTCAATTTAAGACTTGATTCCACAAGAGTTGCATTTAAATACTCTTACCCTAACCCTTATCATGGCAAAGTTATGTCCCCGGATGACGGCAATCTCTTACCATCAAATGGGCTGCAGGTGCATTACTCGATAGAAATACCGTTAGTAATATATTCGTCTATTCTACATAATTTTCGTTCATTTTAACGTCATACATTGTCACAATTTATTACAAATGGCGAATTACAAGGAACGCAAATATTTTTATCTTTCATTAACATGCTATCTGTTGGTACACTATCTCGTCATCGTGTTTAGCTTAGTTATTAAATTATTTAAGAATATTACCTATGTTGGAATAAAATACAAAATATAATCATTGCTAAGATATTTATCCTCAAACTAAACTGCTATAAAAAATACATTTATTTTTAGAAGACCAGGAAAGATAGATTTGTTGGGTCAATGATTAGTTATTAGGTTTGATATAAGGTAAGTTGTAAACAGATACACGTGCTTAAAGTTCAATTGACGGTAAGTGGTTACCGTCGCTCATGAGTCATCATATCATATCAAAAAATAAATAGTAACGAAGGTATCGCTCGTCCTAGTTTGCATATTACACAAGCATGGTCTCTCGAATTGCCTAAAAAACTTCATATCCTAGATCTGATAGTAAGGGTGTGCGAATAATTCGAACTCACGAATTATTCGTTCTGAATCGAATACGAATATTCGATTCAAATTCGAATCGAATAATTCGAATTTCGAATAGTATCGAATTCGACTACGACGACTATGACTATTTTGTAGACATCTAGCCCATTAAAGATATTATCTACTAAATACAAATTCTTGTCCTATTTCCGATGCATCGTCGTAGTCAAATTCGATACTATTCGAAATTCAACGAATATTCGAAACTTTTCGAATTATTCGAAATTTTTCGAATATTCGTCGAACTTCGAATAATTCGAAGATTCGAATTTCGAATCGAATTTTAATATTCGATTCGATTCGAACGATATTCGCACACCCCTATCTGATAGACGTGACTTCCATAGTAATATATCACTTTTCTTCACGTTCGTTTCAATACAAATAAAATCAACGAACGAAAACATTTGAATCGATTATTACTGATAAATTGAAGCACTTAAATGCAAACGTAGTCGTGTTTATTTTAACATACAAATCGTGCCCTGATTCTAGGAATTACTCAAAACAATGTGCGATGTTACATAAGTCTGATGAACCCATTTGGATGCTTAACAATGCATATTGCACAACATTCACAATCGCATTCTTGAACTGACACAAATAAAATGTTTGTGTAATGTTTTTAACGTTAGGTATTAGTAGTTACACATATATATGTCTGCTACATATATCTTTGGTTTCGAATGTTCTATCCAATTTCTAGTATTTATTTTAATGAATATTTACATAGATTGATTGTTATTCATTTAATGATATAATTTAAATTTATTTACGTATTAAGTAAATTTAAAATATATTCTCTTCGGCTTTTGCTGATTCTGCGAGGTTATGGAAGAAGTCGAACTTAGTTAAGCTATTATTGATATTCAAGAGCCTGTGCACAATAAAGAAAATTTTCTTCAATTTAATCAAGGCACTCTTCGTGTTTTTAATTTGAACTTCAGATTACAATTACTATTTTACATTTCCCTTCCTCAACGATTTCTTGAGGAAGTTGTAAGTTTTTGAAATTAACACTTATTACTCTTCTGAAAAGCATATTTTTATCTAAATTATCATCTTCACCATCGTGTTATGCACCATCGGTTATTACCCGTCGATAATACACAAGAGAAATTAGAAAAGTGCAAAGAATGGCAGCTCGTGGGAAGCACATATTGTATTTATATAGTACACATCTTGTTTCACTATATTTTCTAGTGATTAATTACTAAATTTTCGTATTTTCAATCCATAATTTATAAATTCTATACTCTATAGTTTCATTAACGTTTGTCGTTTACGATGAGGTGAAAACCATTATCTTGCTTTAAAGAAATTCTGTACTCGCAAAACACTGCGATCAAATAGTAATGAAAAATACTGATGAAATTTTTTCTCGTTTCAGATATCTCTTCTGGTCTTTGCTGTGATTGCAAGATGTACATGTGATCAGAATATACACAGAAACGGGAACCGGTATAGTAATTCGCAATATGGAGGTATATTGAAGCCGCCGCCTCCACCAATTAGTAAGATATTACCCGTGCCTTTCCACGGTGGGGGATCGCCCCCAAGGATCCAACGACAAAACTTTGAAGGATACAATTACCAACCACCACCACCGCTACCGCCTCCTCCACCAGCTGATTTCAAATTTCCTGCTCCTTTCTACAAACAATATAATTTTAATTATGTTCCACCACCTCAGCCATTTACGACAACTCCTTCGCCATCACTCTTCCAGAAAGTGTCGACGTGGCTGTTTCCCTCCCAACAAACAAATTATGACGCCACATCCTCAGCTTTTAGTAATAATAATGGAAAGTCAGTAAAAAATGATTGTAATCCTTGTAATTTAGTGCCATGGTTACCAGTTATTAGATATAATAATATAGGTACACAAAATTCATATCAAAAATTAATTCCTACGTATGGTCCGCCAAGTCCAACAGCAGTAGCTCCTCTTCAAAATGTTAATCAATATGATTCACAAAATTATAATGCCAATGTAAATCAGAATGTACAGCCAGTGTCTGCATTGCCACAGACTAACTATGGTCCTCCATTTCAACCTAATTCAATAAGTTCGACCTACGGACCTCCTAGTCCTATTCATTCTGTAGAATTTAACTCACATGGGCAATCATCTACTTTCCCTGCTCCAAGTTCTACATATGGATTACCTAGTACCTCTTATGGCGCACCTAGTTCAAATTTAGGACAGACTGGAAGTAACTATCCAGCTCATAACCAAATATTCAACCCTTCACCACCGGAACTTTCTTCCTACAATCTTGTAAGCTCGACTTATGCACCAGCTATTTCATACGAAACACCTGCTCCTTTATATCCCACCCCATTGAATTCATATGGAGCGCCATACCCAGGAGTCACACGTGGAACGAATACACCAACAGTTCAGCCTACAGTAAATAATGACTCGCCTCAAAATGACGTGGAAATTTTGAGAGATTTGGAGCCCCCACAGGAATTACAACTACCAAAAGTTACACATCCAGTAGGATTTAGAAATTCTTATGGTGAAGCTATTACTAATCCAAATGCTTTTGATATATCGTACCCTGTGTCAGCCACAGCAGCTGAATCAACAAAAGTAAGAACGGAAGTTTTACCAAATAGTATTGTTAACACGACAAAGCCAAAACTTCCTTTTGCGCTTGCAAACCCAGCTCCTTTTTCTCTAAATAGAGGTAGAAATATTCATACGCTTCAACCAGTAGCATTGCCGAATTTGAGTGTTTCACCATTGCCACCGATTTTTAATGCTCGACCTTTCAGACCTGTTACACCTTTTCCTAGTAACGTAGTTCAAGGAATAAATCAAATGCAACAAAACATGCATAATGTAAATATAGCACAAAGTATTCCATTAGTAGAATATACACATTCTATAGATTATCCAGCTACGTTCGTGGAATCACCAGTCATAGATATTGATGCTACAAAGAGTACAAATCAAAGTAAATCTTATAGAAATATTCCGAACAGTTACGTAATTGATGAAGCTAAAGATATTTCTCCGCAAGCATCCGAAGATCATATTTCGGCAACAAAAACAGATTCTAGTTTTGAAAGTACAGGTCTAGATGTTGGCAATGATATTAACTACGATAATGGATTACCTTTCGATATGAAGAAAAATCATATAGAGAATTCAAATCACAAGACAAGTTTTGCAGATTTACGTGGTATTAAGGATGAAGATGTTGATAAATATCGTACAGAAAACAATTTACAAAATATTGATTCACCTCTTCTATATCTCAAACCAAGCGCTCCTCATAAACATCACGGCGATTTTATTATAGCTGTATCTTCTACTCCAAACAACCAAAATGATTTTGAAATTTACGACGATGCACCTCCTGCCACAGAAGCATCACAGGGTCCTACTTTAACAAGTTGGGATGAGAGTAGAACCGATATTAGACAAAGCTTATCTCCTGAGAAATATAAACCAAAGATTGTTCAGATAATCGTTCCCTATACAACTTTGAAAAAAGATAATGATAACGACTACTCTCAAGGTGCGAAGGAGTGGCCTATTATATCTGAAAAAGAATTCCAACCAAGAAACATTCCTTCCAATAAAGCCAATGTTTATACGACGACTGAAGTATACAGCACTCTAGCAACGACTACAGAAGAACCAAAATCAGAGGTAGATAATTACGATCAAAATCCAACAAATTCATTTAGTGAATCGTACGATACAAAAGAAACTCCCTTTGATATCATTAAGTTGCAACATACCATTGATGACTGGACAGAGCAGGAGTACTCTAAAGAGTATAATTTACAGAAATCGAGAGATGGTGATAAATATGCTAAACAAATACCCGATGATTTCTTTACAACAACAATCGCTACTAATTATGACAGTGAAACAAATAACTATAATTACGATTTTTACGATCACGAGAGTGCAAGTAGTATTCAACATGTCGTACATTCTACCGATAAGATTAACGATACCGTAGAATATCCTCGAAAGGAATATAATTCTATTGAAAGAACGAAAACTAACATTGTTGATAAACTCGATCCACTCAGTCAACAGAATAAGCCGCAGATTTACACGGCAGCGTCGTCGTTTAGGACCACGACTACTACAAGTACTACAACGACAACACCTGCTCCGTGGGGTAAAATACAAACGTCAATATCTCCTTTGACCAAAGAAAAAATATACGTAGTGACGTCTAAACCTTGGAGAGGAACTCGAAATGCTTCTAATGATTGGTATACAGTGGAAAGATTTGAATCTAAAAATACCAATTTCAATGATATTGATGATTCATCAGATAAACCATTAGTCAAACTTCCAACGTTTGTAAATAGACCTTCATTTGGTTTTACTTCAGGAGGAAAAATAGAATCTGGAAGGAGCGACACGTCTGAATCGTCGAAAAATTGGTTCCAAAGCAGTAAGTTCAAAAACAGTTATTAAAACAGTTAACCTTACACAACCACACGTCACAATGTAATTTATATTGCACTTGCACACTAATATTGCACTTTCGTTTCAGTAAACGCACTGGAAGTTGGATCGCAGCCGGATAGCCCAGCGCTGCTTGAAGAGGTTTTGTTCTTTTGCTTAAAATAATTACTTACTTTTTGAAAATCACAATTAGTCCGGTCATTTTAGACATAAAAATAGTGATCAAATAAAGAAAATTCCGACAAAGCCAAATCTTCGTAGAGACCTTAGGTTTACCACAAGGAATAAAGTGTCAAAAGTCCCCATCAGTCCCATGTGAGCTTAGGGACTTATAGGGGGCCCAAGGTAAAAATTTTAGGTTTTTTGGATTTTTCTCGAAAACGGTAAGTTTTATCGAAAAAGTACCTCAGAGTGAAGTTGTAGATCTTAAAATTCTCCATAAAAATGGTCCCTATAATTTTTTCTCTAAGACCCACTATTTCCCAGATATTACGCTTGTAAGAATCACGTTCTACATAATATGCACACATTTCCACACCACCTGTGAGGTAGTGTACTCGGCGCGTTTTTTTTAACGTGGTATCCCCGGTAGGCCTATTCCATGAACCTTTATGACGTTATTTTCAGGAACAATAATTATTTAATAGTATGAAGATTATTGATATGGGTTACTGAGTTTAACTGTCGTTCTAACTTTTTTTTATTACTTTAATCTGACTCATACTCTTCATATTCAACTTCAACAATCATGTTTTCTTCAATTTCTTCTTGTTCTTCTTCTTCTCCTTCCTGTTGATGAACGCTTAGAAATTGTTCAAATGAAGATGAATCAGTTGTCTCTTCATCAAAATCACATGAATTTTCCTCTCTTGTATTTAATTGAACATTTGAGCAAGAGACACCTTGGCAATTGGTACACGCTGGAGAACACTGCAACCCTACTTTTTTACAGCCACATTTGGAACTACAACCTTTCTTGCAATTGCAAAAAATAGTGTTAAGAAGTTTTTCTGGAGCAGGGGGCAGTAAAGTTCGAATCGGTTCCAAAGTATTATTTATCAATTTCCAACCCCAGTCTTCAGGGTTCAGTTCATTGCCTTGCCATGTCTGAACTTGATAGTATACTCGAAACAAATGTTGAGTAGCAGATGCCGATGTTGGAGTAAGACAAGAAAGCTGTACTTGCTTTTTGTTTCGTGTATTTTTTACAAATGTTAAATATCTGTACGTATCTATGCAATCAATTGATTTGATTTGGTTTGATTTGATTTATTTGAGGTGAAGAATTAATTTCTATAAATACTTTTGCGCAGTCATTCCATTCATTTTTTTCAAATAATTTTAATACTGCCCCTTCTAAACATTGCTGACGTAGTATCGCACCCGGTTATCGCATGTAAAAATAAAATAAAGTTTTGGCATTTTGGATAAGCTGATAAACTTTTAGAAGAATATATTTCTGTCCGTTGCTGCGCCTTCCCAGGTTTTAAAAAGTAAATAATTTTATCTGATGGAGTCCTTGCAATGAGTAGTACTAATAAATCAACATCTTCACCTACTACAATAGTTGTATTTCTTGCATTAAATTGTTCTATTGCTGTTTCAATTATGAGGACATCAGCGTCATTCGGAGCTTGTTTCACGGCAATATTTTCAGCAGTTAATTTGTTACTCAACATAGAAATAAAACGAGATTTATTATTAATGTTTGCAAAAAAGTGTTGTTGATTAACTGGAACTGTCATAAATTCGTCAAACATTATGTCGGTACCTGAGGATGTTTTTGTAGCACGACGACGTTGTTCTGCAGCTTTTATGTTCTTTGTTGTGTCACTATAGCCATCAAATACTACCGTAACTGTATGACCATAATGTCTACGTAAATACTGAACATATTGAGTACCTAAATATGTATATACGTGGCATATGTGTGCATACTATGTAGAACGTGATTCTTACAAGCGTAATATCTGGGAAATAGTGGGTCTTAGAGAAAAAATCATAGGGTCCATTTTTATGGAGAATTTTAAGATCTACAGCTTTGTTCTAAGGTACTTTTTCGATAAAACTTACCGTTTTCGACAAAAATTCAAAAAACCTAAAATTTTTACCTTGGGCCCCCTATAAGTCCCTAAGCTCACATGGGACTGATGGGGACTTTTGACACTTTATTCCTTGTGGTAAACCTAAGGTCTCTACGAAGATTTGGCTTTGTCGGAATTTTCTTTATTTCAATTGTCTAAAATGACCGGACTACAATGTACTAAAGCATAATAGTTCTACTCTTTTGATAGCACATTTCTTAACATAGAAAATATAATAAAAGCTAAAATAAGTTTCTTAATGTCTATTGGTGTCAAAGTTCAGTTTTATCTTTTTGAGGAATTTATCCTCTAGGTACGATATTATAATAATTTAAATGCCCTTTAAGCTTGTTCAGAGATTCGTGTTTCTATTTCTTTTTTTATTTAATATATCTTTTATAGTTTTGTATTTCTTTACAGGGATCGACAGTTATGATGACTACAGAAGCTCCTAACAGTATTTGAAGAATTCTATGTTTAAAAACTTTGTGATTTATAATTAAACAACATAATAAAGAACACTAATTAATCAGTGTCTTGTCGTGTGCGTGATTAAAAGTGGAAGTAATAAGAATCTATATACAGTGACTTACATTAGTTTGCGAAAATAAATTTGTGTCAACGATGTTATGCAGAATGAACTAAGGATTCATGAACTTTTAAATAATTATAACGTTTACTTAGTTTTGTTTTGTTAGATAAATATAATTTTGTAAAAAGATCTAGAATAAGAAAGAAAGACTAATTAGATAAGATTACAAATGTATATAGTTTTGTAAATACAATTATATTATGAGTATATGTATTAGATGTTTCAATTACCACAGAAAACTCTTATATTCCGTTGCATTATCACAGATCAAGGCATGAGTTGAAGCGACTTCCTACTGTTTAAAACTTGGAGCGGGAAATTATTTGAAAATGGTATAAAATAAAAATAAATTTTAAGCGTCAATTTCACCTTCGCTTTTTTGTTTATTTTTTGTTCTAAGGTACAAAAACTCGCCACTCCATATTATGATAGTAAAAAATGTAACTATATTTAATACAATTATGGGTATAACGTAGGCTCCCGACGATTCACGAATACGACCTGAAATTAAAAAAATTAAGAATAAATAAAAGTTTGAAGAAATTATCATTATCTGCGCATTATGATGATATGCGGTCACCGTTGCTCACAAACCTCTGCAATGCCAGGGCAATGATCTATCACCTACCTAGACAGAACTTTTCTTAAATCTCGTTCTTCAAAATCTAAATATATAGTAATATTATAATTATGATGTTATGAGTAAGTATTCTATTTCTACTTGATGCAACGCAACAAAAAATGAACTAGGAGATGGTACTAGTTTTGTGCTATAAATCAATGTTTCATGTGACTAGCTGAGTTTTTGTCCCAAATTACAATTAATTCTCACTCAAATTTTAAGTTTTATTTATTAGATTAAATAGTTCTTCTTACCGAGCAGAGATCCAATTGTTGCTATCATGATACCATTGAAGAACATCTGTATACCAGATGCAAAAGGCAGTCTCTCCAAAGGAACGTAACAAGGGATCACCAAGTTCATGTAGACAGTACGTATGCCCTTTGTGAATCCCATAGCCAGTGCGACAAAGACCATGGCCAAATATGATTGTACGAACAGCATAACTGAAAAATAAAATTGAAAAGTTATTTTTAAGGAAGTTCACAATCCTCTTTTAGTTATAGATAATGGTGATTGATTTTATACGTTTAAATATTATTCACATAATTGTCATGTTATCTTGCTTTAATTTTTATTGATTGATTTTGGACGTGATAACTAAAGTGCAAATAATTTTGGAGACTTCCTCAATATTTTCAAGACTTTCCCGTTTGTTTCTTTTTCGTCAACAAGATAAGACCCTTCAAATAAGTGACTCAAATTCAACTGTCATGAGGAATTTAAAGAAAAATACTCACTTGTTCTAATGAAAATGACAAGCAGTAGGCTAACCATATACATTACTCTCGGAGATTTTTTGCACCATTCACCTATGAAGGGTGCAAGCAGTCGAAATAATGTATCTGAGAATCCTATTATAGACATAATCTGAGCTATTTCACTCGTTTCAAATTTTAACATATCTCTCAGAATAATAGGTAGCAGAAGAGAAAAATTTGTTTCTACACAAGCAGCTACTGAAAGACCTATGAGAATACTAACAAATATTGGGTCTTTTAAAAGTGTTAAATCGAAAAAATCTATGAAATTTTGAAAATAACTCTTCTTTTCTGTTTCTTCTGACCGTAAAGACTCAATTTCTTTTAGTCGTTTATTTTCGATTTCATGGAAAATATTTATTGAGCTTCCTAGATTTACTTCTTGTGACTCCCACCACTTATATCTAGCTTCTGCAAGTGGCGTTTCAGATTGTTTTGGCCTAACATCTGGATGAGACGCTGCGTTTCTAGATTGCATACTTGCGTTACTGTTAAGAGATCTCATTGATAAGCTTTTCAGTGCAAACCCATTTTCTTTGATATCACTGGCATGTAGACCATTTGTTCCTGAAAATATACGAGTAAACGTTAATTAACTACTATCCATATTATACATCGTTTTTATATTATTGTTTTATGCTTGTTAGCGGCCCGCTGTTTTCTCTTCATCTGGAACCAATAATTGTACAATCCTTACGGCCTCCCGCGATACAGGCCTAGCCTAGTGCGGGGGCCATTGTTGAACCCCTTATGTAATGTTCTATGTTTGAAAACAAATTATTTGTATTACTATAAATCAATGGATACTGTCAATACCTGGCTTTAATGAAGAAGAAACATTACCATTTACAAGCTCCACATCTGTTTCTTTGTTTAGAGGAACTATTTCTTCGGGAATAGGCGGTTCTTTTAAGTACCACTTTGCAGGTCTCAGTAGACATGCGGCAAGAAGTGAGTGAAGGCAAATAGCACTGAGTATTAATACAGCATACCGCCAACCATAGGCGTATATAAGTGTGCTCATGAGTAACGGCATGTATATTGCTCCTAATCCTGTAACAGACATGCCTACTCCGATTGCTCTACTTCTTTTGTCTTTGAAGAATGAATTTATTGCTAATGTGAAAGCAGCCATGACTGAAGCTACTCCCATTGCTGAAATAAGAAACATAAATAAGATTGTGGATATTGTGTGAACTCGTGTATGTTTCTTATGAGTAAAGAATGTGTGGATAAACTCAGTCCTCTGTTAGTTGTGTGACAGTAGGTAACTAAATGCATTTATTTGATTTATTTTAGTTTATTAGGTTTTTTGTTGTATTTTGATTGTACTGGAAATGTTAATATTATACAGGGTGATTTCCTAGTGAGGGTACATATTGAAGGTCATGGTAGCTGATGGTTATATACGACCAGTAAAAATATTATTACCAAAGAATATGGGTTAATGCCTTAGTAATCGCAACTTAAAAATACCTAAAATTCTTGCAAAATAATGGTTTTTCGACAGCTGATGGGTGTGGCGGAGGTGTGGGGTGCTCGAGATCACTAGAGGTCATTAGTCAACACTCTTTAAGCCGAAACTGCTTATGTTTGAGGTAGTTTTGTCGAATTTAGATTTAAAAAAAAAATGGAATTTTACTTATTTTTTTTAATATTCCGTATTAGAACAGAGTACTCATCACCCTCCTGCAATATGTACCCTGTCTAACAAATCACCCTGTATTTGTTAGTGTCGTTGCGTTGTATAATACTTACAATTTAAAATACTGTAGGATAAAATAAAAATCCAAAAACTGGACGCAAAACTGGTCAATAAAAGTCCAGCGGAGATAAGTATCGCTCCGACGACTGCGACTTTTCGATACCCAAATCGTCGCAGTAATGGTCCTCCGAAGAAAGACAGTAACATTCCAATACTATGATTAAGTGTTATAACTAAAGTCCCTTGAGTTGGAGTCAAGCCCGTCTCATCAAACGCTTCTTGAAACACCAGACCGAAGCTACTTATGAGGGGAAGAATGACTACCTGAAAATCGAGAAATAAGCACATGAGGATAAATTTACCTCCAATACTAAATATTACGTAAGAATTTGAAATTGTTCTTCTTCAAACGAGGTTTGAAGAAAATCCTTAATGTACACTGTAGGTTTCGGCCCCACAGTCATTGACATTGCCGGGGTCTATGAGCGACGGTAACCACCTATGATGATGATACTTCAGCTCGTTTGCTTACATTGCAATAAAAATGGAGAATTACCTAAATTATAATCGTCATTTTACGATAGTAGATCTCAACATTGCAAGTACCAGTGCATTTATATTGAGTGTTATTTAGAATATTATTATCTAGGTACATAAAAACCATGAAGGAATCATGAAGTTAAATTAATGTTAAACAAAATTTCAGTAAACAATAGGTTTACCTACCTAGTCATGAAAAGGACACGTGTTGGATGAACAATTACAATTATCTTGTTACTGTTATTTTAATATTAAAAGCTTGGATCTTATCTACAACACTATCCAGATAAGGATTTGTAATGTATTATATTTTTAATGTTTCGATATAATGTCATGATCATCTTTTAAAATTATACAAAGAAAATTTGCGTTTAAAGATAATAAAATACTCAAATCTTATTAAGAAGATATCTATTAAAATATTTTCTATATTATTTATTTTTCCGTTCATCGTTCACCTAATAGAACAATTAGTTCTCATGACCAGCGTTCATACAAATCAGTACTAAACCTTCAATTAGTTTTTAATCAAAGAACCAATTTATAATTTTTTATAATATATATGTAGGAATTGAAAACTCTTCGTTTATTTTAATACTAATCTTTAATCTTTATTTACATCAACCATCTTTTCTAACGTCTTTTCTGAAACTGTCATCTTACATTCATAAACTAAACTAAAAAGAGTTGCAAATCCAAAATAAAACCTTCTTCTAAACATATAATATTCCACACGGCTATCCTGATCGATCATCAGTCCCTGATGAATCGTCCTACGGTTGCCCTGCGTCTATCGGGTTTAGGAGTCTTCCTTTCTTACGTCTCTTATAACATATAAGAAAACGTTCAACATAATGCATTACGACCTTTATGATCTTTTCTGCTAAATTCCTAATTAAATATTCCCAATACATAATTTCGTCAGTCTTTATTCCAAAATGTCCTTTTTCATGTTTCTCTCTGATTCTTTCATATTGCATCTTCTTCAGTACAACAGTTAGTTTATCTTCATCTTTAATTTTCTTATAGTTTTGCGCATTCTGTATTTCCAATTTTGCTTTAATCAGTCCTGCTCGGTCATCCTCATTCTGTGCTTTTCTAAAACGAATTTTTTTCTTCGTTTCTCTTACTCCTTCTTCATCTTCAAGCTTTACAAATGCGGTACACTTCTTACTCTCACGGTCTACGCTTCTCTTTTCAATCTGGTCTTCAATTACAGGCAATGAATCGTTTACTTGCGTATCTTTAAAACTAGTATTCAACGGCGGATCTTCGTTAATTAGCAGTATACTCAGTTTAACGTTGTTTTCATTCATCTTCTCTTCACAATTATACTCTTGACACTTCTTCTTAATCTTATCTGTACATTTGTCATTTTCTATTTCAAAGTCTTTCTGGTCATCTGTCTTTATTGGTATAGTAACATCAGTCTTCATCTTACGTGATGCAAGTTCCTCGTCTATGCTTGCACTGTTTATCTTTGGACCAAATTCTTCTATAAGTTCCTCTTTTAAAGTAATGTAATCTTTAACTCTACCAAATGCACGTAAGAATAACTTAGCAGTTCCATTCAGTAAGCTCTTTGCATAAATCAGCTTCTCTATTTTAGTCCACTTCATAGTATCAGCAGTATTTTCAAATTCATCTAGAAATACATCAATAGAGTAACTGTCATCTCCGGTAAAAATATGCATCGACTTCTTTAAATCACTAAATGAAATGCGTACGTCATAGTCTTGTTCATCATCTACACTCTTCTTTACGTCTTTCTTCGGCGGCATCTTTGTTAATAATGTTGTTATTCTTCAAATTACGTCTTCTCGTCGTTTAGTCTTTACGTCTTAAAAAATAAATCGTTGTCTTCAAATAAAAACCAACATCTTCCAAATTTTTTCTCGATCGTTTGCTTATAGGTATTTTTTCAAATCAATCTTACTTCTTCAATCTTCAAATCATGAGTTTTCAACTTTCCCTCTTCATCATCACTTCATCTTCCATCATACACCATCTCATCATCCCCTTATCATCCCTCCATATCATCCCTTCTTATCATCCCGGACGAGCCCCCAAAAGTTGTAGGAATTGAAAACTCTTCGTTTATTTTAATACTAATCTTTAATCTTTATTTACATCAACCATCTTTTCTAACGTCTTTTCTGAAACTGTCATCTTACATTCATAAACTAAACTAAAAAGAGTTGCAAATCCAAAATAAAACCTTCTTCTAAACATATAATATTCCACATATATTATTGAAGAGAGTCCTTAAGGGTAGGCCGTAGGTAGCGGCTCCGCATTGTCTTCTGGCAATGCAGAGGTCCATGAGCGACGGTAACCGCTTACGATCAGGTGGACCGTTAGCTCTTCTGCCTGCGTGGCAACAAAAAAAAATGTATAATATATAATTATTTCACTATTGTTATGAAACTTACGAATAAATTCTGACAGTTGGAAGTCACAAGTGTTGACTACTATAAATTATGTCTCATACACATGTGTGACGAAAGTGTCTAATTATGTCCTAAATGAATATCAATATTCACGAATAAACGCACAATAGTGACAATAACAGATGTGTTGTTCATTGTTTTTATTTTAACAATATCTTTTTACTTCAGTTAGGACGGTCGTCTACCTTAAATGCTACTTTAAATGCTATCTTGTAATATTGTGAAAAGGTCGATTTCACTTGTTGAATATCAGGATACAAGGGCATAATGAAGCCACTGTTTGCAGAGTTCGACAACATCATAAGGCATACGTTCACTTACTGCTGAAGTGGACTGAAAATTAAAGATGTGGGTATTTCAGTTTGCTTTGAAACATTTTTTTTTTGAATTAAGCTCACTTTTTTTACTATTTTTTTTACTGCGATGACTATCTTTTTATTTTATGGAGACATTTATTGTGTTAGCATTAAGTCTATACTGGAAGTCTCTTAATATACTTGTATTGCATGTTCGGGTGTATAACATGTTGGTGCCCTTTATAAATAAATAAATAAATTTCTACAGAATATTTTGAATACTCGTGTGTATTGATTGTGAACGTTCAAGTGGTTTATACGAGTATATCGATAATAATGACACAAAATTTCAGTAGAATTTATAGGAATTTCTAGTATCTAATGATTTGACATAATAATATTGAAATTGACAATATTAAAGAATACTTTGAACTTACCAATAATACTTAATAATAATTTAGAATACTAATAATATTCTGACTTTAAAACGGAAGATTACGTTTACTGTTTCACTAATAGTTGTATACACAATGTCAATGTCCGGAAATACGTAGAAGACATAAATAGATGTCCTCGAGTTTGCTATTTTCATTTCCTAAATGCAACTTTAAGCTGACTTACATTTTTAAGCAATAGTAATTAGATTAAAAAATATTATGCAACTGTTGAATTATCAAAGAGGTCATATACTAAAAACAAATTACAAAAGAGTGATAACACTAATAGGTTGTCAAGTTTGTGTTGTTAATACTAACAATAAGTATTTTTCGGGTATTTGCCCACCTCTCACTCCCACCACTGTAACCCCTGCGATGTAACGATAAGTATGTGAATTAGGAGGACGAAATGCTTTTTTACTGTTTACATAATACAGTTGTATTTACAGAAATGTTAATGTACTATATGGTGTCAAAACATTAACTGTACATTGCTCAGTAGGGGGATTAGGTATAGTCTATCACGCTTGCATACTGTGGGTTGGGGACTTCTCATTTCTTTCTTCTTCTTAGGTTTCGTGTTATTGCTGTAGCAGTTGGAGAAAGTTATGGCTCATCTAGTGTAGAATCTACTTGGCTTAAAGAACATATCATAGTGGGAAATACCATATCTTCATCTTTCTCTATATCTATGGAGAGTTTTTAAAAATTCCATCATATTATGCAAGTTTACTCAATATTCCTTTGTCCTAGTTCTCCTTCATTTTTGGTTTTGTTTTCTCCTCTTACGGAAGGTAAATGGTAAATTTACCCTTTGGGCAACGCTACTGACAATATACATTTAATGTTGATTGTAAATTATGAGTCTCAACAGTCTGGATGGAAGTACTATCAATATTAAAAATAAAACTACGGGACATTTACCTCGAAATTTATACATAACATGTATGATTGTGAAGCAATTTTAAAGGTAAATTTTAATATTGCATCAAACATCGCACAAACAAAGAGTTAGCGCAATATAAATTGCTGGCGTTGAATTTATTGTAGGACAAGGTTTACATTATTATGTAAAATACTACCAGGTCATGTATACTTTGTGATACTATTTAATTTAGTTAGGTAGATTAACGGAGTAGAATTATTTGTTATGGAAAAGTACACTATGAATTACTGATAAAACGAGCCATACTTTTTTATTACATACGATTCCCTTGGTAGTAATATTATGAAATTGTTTAATTTGAATGTAATTATGAAAAGTTTGCATAATACCTATGATGTTGGCTAATGGTTTTTGGAAAACATTATAAATTAACATTTCGTTTTACCGACGATGTCTTTTGAAGTCGTAACATTATCGTTTTTACATATGGGTGACGATTTTAGTTACATATTTATTAGAAATACTTACATTATTCAAAGCATACGCGAATGTGACGACCCATCCGTAGCCTCCGTCTGGTGGCACCTTGTACAGAGGTGCTGACATCGTAGCAGGTACACTAAACACTTATAAAAAACTTCGAGATGCACATCAAAGCGTTGTCAGTCCACATTTTTATTCAACACTGTCTCATAGTTCGATCTGTTTTAAAAACAAATTTATACGTCTCCACACACGTTACTGCTGTTTGTAAGATATAACTCAAATGAAGTATTATTTAGTGAATTCCGTGTGCCTTATCAATTCGACTTCTGTAATATGTGATATCAACTAATTTGTGTATGACGTTGACGTGAATTAATTTGGTTTGATTTCGATGGCTGATACTAATGTATAATTAGTGTAAAACAAAATATGACTTGAATTTGTTACTTTGACCTTGATATTGCTTAAATTTTAAATAGGTACTTTAAAATTAGTGCACTGTTCAGTTCGTTATTATTATATCTCGATAAAAATAATGTCTTAATGCCGATAATGTCTAAAAATGCGGTAAAAGATAATGAGTTTCAAACTTGTGTTTCGAATGTGTGGAATTTTCCGCGTCCTGAAATACTTGGTTTCTTCCATGAATTTTCACTTTTCATTTGTTTGTTTCATACCTATCTAAACTTTAGACTTAAGTACCTATTTCCTATTGTAAATTGATGAGTTAATGCTGTATGTATTACTTATATTAGAGGTAAGGTTTTCAGACAGGAATCCTTTTAACCTAGGTGTAGTTTTTAATCAAACAATAATAATTGCTGGTGCATCCCTTGCTCGTGTTTGATAGACTGGATCGAATATATTATTATCGAAAATCAATAAAGTTATGATTTATAAATAATTACTTTTGATGTAGTGAAGACAATGAACACTCGTCTTCTATAAAATGTTGTTATTCATGTCTTTGAACTTTGATTAGCGTTCATCGTTTTAAATATAAGGCGACCTATTGTTTTTGTATCAGATACAGTCATCAGACGTAAAAAAAAATCGCGTTAAGCCTACCTTCAAGTCTAGGCAGATATTTACACTTTTGCATCTTCATAGGTGTGTAAGTATGAAACCGGAATTATTGTTGCATAGTAACGGATTCAATGGTAAGTAGTATTGAAACTAACTCGTAGCATACCACAATGTCAAGGTATTGAATTAATCTAAATCTTTATAACTTTTAATTTTTGACTAACTTCCGATTTCAAAACAGCAAATATTGTGAAATCATAACTTTTGAAGATTTGTGCATTTGGAACATACCTACATTTATGGTTATCTATAAGTGTGTTACGTTACAGTACTGTATAAATATACGATTGATAAGGTAACTAGGCCAACAACGATGCTATTACAATAGTTAATTCAAATAAAACGTGTCAAATTGGGTAAACTGTAAGATTAGACAAAATTAATCAGTGATAATTTGGTCACGCATAGAATTAAAATAATTAATCTGTACACTCGGCTGATTAATTAATTACGTTAGTATTAATCATTTGGATTAATTACATAATGATTATTGATAGCTAGAAGTAAAATTTCATTACTTTATAGCATTTCCGTTCACATTATACATTCACTAGGTTATAGATTTGGATAAATTTAAATTATTATAAATGGTAATATTTAAATTCTACACGCACACAACACTAAACAATATTTTTCACTTTCTAATTATATCACTGTTTTTACTTTTAATTTACACTATACTATTTTTGAGCGAGAAATTGTAAAGAATGTACACAAAATGTAACGGTTTGACCCACGAGCGTGTAGTCATGGCCTCATGAATCAACTAATGGATATCATCCGCAAGGAAGGATAACCAGTTAATTCGATTAAAATTCTGACCTTAAACGACGAATATTGAATTTGAAGTAGTTCGCGCGTTATTTGGAAACTAGTCGAAGAATAAATGTCGAGAATTCTAGATTTTGATATGTAATTTTTAAAACGAAATAAAAATACGTGGATTTTATTTTCCTTTATTAAAACATCACTTTAATAATTAAGGTAACTCTGAAGGTATCATAGGATTTTGTCTTAGTGGGGTTTAAAATAGCCTAGATTAGTTTACAAAATTATCATTTCATTGATAACACAAATTACATTTCTTTAGTGTTGCACAAACATCATTGTTTCTGTCCATTGCTTTCGTAGTAAAGCTAAGGTCGTAAGGATATAGCTATTTTAGACTTATGACGTTCCAAAATAACCTTAAAATATTGTACTTGTGATCTATTTACAATTTATTTTCCCTTCTCTTACAAAAATAGAACGCAGTCTTATCAAATTGACAGTCGATTATCAAAATGCTAAACATGGGGGCGATAAGCGAATATTTCTCCATGTCCCTGAATATTAAAATAATTTTGACTAAACACCTTCTTACTCTAAAGTGATCAAAAAACACTTTACTGTAGGTCTTTATTTTATTAGAGCCGGTCTCTACTTTATTGAGGGCTAATAGTGATTGAGATGAAGTAAATTAGCTTAGTGCATAGGTACAGATTAGACCAATAGCAGTGGAGAGAAAGACAGAGTTGAAATAAATTATTTGTACTTTTTTTTTCATAGTCTGCAAAAGAAACAACTAGGTATCTAATCAAAATCATCACAGTGGTTTTAATTAAAATATATCGTAATCTACATGAAACAGATGTCTCTTTAAAGCTAAATTAAACATTATGATCGGCCCTTGTTATAGATAGACATCTAATTGACATAATTAGCTATCCACTAGTCCAGTCATGTGTTATCAAGTCGTTAAAGTTTAATGAACCTTATTGACTCAGTTAATTTACTAGTCAACGCTTGGGAGCGATTTAGGCACAGATTATGAAGTTGTGGGTAAGAGACTGCGCGAGTCTTGTGCAAAGAATGATGTAAAGTCGTAACCAGAGTAGAAGTTAGAAAAATAAACTTGAGAGTCATGGGACATCCGAATAGAACGAAGTTCCTTTCTATTAAAAGATATCTTATATATTTTTTTCCTAACGTAACGCGCGATAAGGAACGTGTTTTAAAAGATTTTGATCACAGCGCCATCTAGCGACAATCATCTAAAACAAAAATAAGGAACGTGTTTTAAAAGATTTTGATCACAGCGCCATCTAGCGATAATCATCTAAAATAAAAAACGTGTCGTGACAACTTTTCGTAAGAATTTTTTCCGTCTAGCCCCCTTTCACAACGCGCGATAATCGCAGTGAAGTTAAAATAATGTTTAGAAACAGTTTATTACATATTAGGTCAATTACATTTTTAGTGATCCGATTTGTCGTTTTTGTGCGAATGAAGGAATGGTAGAAAGAATCGGATTGGTGGCAGAGTTTTATTAATTCTGCGAGCTAGCTAGAGATAACTAGTTTATATAATTTTTAGCATTTATAAATTCTAGTCAAAAAAATAATTTATTAGGGAAGACGTGCCTTAATCTTAATCTGAGAAAGTAAATGTATTTTTAAGAAATGAAATGTATGAGAAGTGTGTAGTGTCCTTAGAATGATAGCTAGTTAATCATTTAAAATGCTTGCTATGTTTTTGTAGAAGGCTGTTTTTATTTATACATTTTGTACATATTATGGACATTTATGGACATATGTTTATCATCAACTTTAGATTTTACGAATCAAGACATTGTAAATTGTTCGAAATTGTATTTTACTTAGTTTTCCAAGACCATAATAAGAGTGACATATATTTTAAGTTTACTCGTTTATTAAAAAAGTAAAAATACAGTAACTAAACGTCTATATTTTGTATTGATTTTCTGTGTCGTGATCTGATGTATTTCTCCAGGTTCCAGGACAAGGTTGTCATGTAAGTGAATATATTCAGGCAATGCAATGTAACACCTGTGGAAGCGTTGTCTTTTATCCAACCTGTAGAAAAAATAGTAGGTACTATATATTTACAATAATATGTTTAATTGATAACAACAGAATCTCGTCCACAGGACCAAAATGCTTTATCACTACATACTACATAGTAGTCCCGTGACTTTCACTTCCTGACCAAGATGAAATTGCGCGAATCAATTGGTTGTTACAAAATAATTCAATTTTGGAATGATTCCATTCCACAGTGTTATTTCTATGACACACGTGACTTGGGGGATATATACCTCTTTGAATGGACTCCTCTTTAGAGAGGATCGGTTATCAATGTCCCTTGCGATATGAATATTCATGGGTATCGGTAAGAAAGTCCTTAAAAGTAGGCCGTAGGTAGCGGCCCCGCAGTGTCCTCTGATAATGCAGAGGTCTATAAGCAACAGTAATCGCTTACGATCAGGGATCTCGTTAGGTTATTAGCTCTATGATGCAATAATAAAAGTATCAGCATCTCGGTTCTCTTCGAATCTGGCAATACTAACCTACAACAGGACCCAAGACAAGATACACAACACCAGATGTTATCAACTGAAGTCCAGTAGCTCCCGGCAACTTGCGTAGTGGTACGTATGTTGGAATCACTAACGCCATAAAAACTGAACGTAGACCTTTTCCGAAACCTATGATTACGGCCACTAATGTCAGAACCCAGCTTTCTTGACTGTATGCTAAAACTGAAATAAGAAAAGTCATTATTTCAAATAACAAAGTAATTAGTAATTATTTAAAAAGTTGAAACAGGATTTGGATGAGTTTTTAATAAATAAAAAAAAACAGTTATTTACCTATTCTTCCTGTAGCCATAGTCATAACACCAATCAGAAAGAATGTATTATTTTCCCATCCAATTTTACCAGCAATAAGAGGTACACAGAATCTCATAGAAATATCCACTCCAGCCAGTAACGACATGAAAAATACAATCTCACCTTTAGATATACCATAGTCGCCTAGTATAAAAGGTGTTAGAAGCGAAAAATTTAAATCACAAAAGCAGGCCAGAGTCATTAAATTGACAAATGTGAAATCTTTTAATAAATCTAAGTCGAAAATTTGAGATATTTTTTGCCATATTGACAAATGTTCATCTAATTCTTCGACTTCACTGTCTTCAAATTTTTCAAGTAAAGTATTGCTGTTATTGTCAACAGGAGGAGTTATTATAAGTTTTGTTTTGTCTGTGTCATCTTCTCTTTCTTTCAAATATTCCTCCAATTTTAAGGAAGCTTGTTTAAGTACTTCGCTTTCAAAATTAAAGTCATTTGATTTACGTCGATGTTTTGTTCTGTAAGACTGATTACTGTGATTGTCCCTTAAATATTTTCGATCTTCATTTTCTTCATTGGTTTTCAAAGAAATGTTACTTTGGTTATCTTTTTGGTAGTTTTCCCCGTATTTTAAACTTTTGCTACGTTTGTTGCCTGCTAAATGCTTCTTAGCTCCATCTACAATAACTTGTCCTTCTTTTGGGTCTATTTTATCCACGAATACTTTTTCATTGACTTTTAACGCTTGAATCGTCACACGATTTTCAATTTCAGATTCAGGGACAAAATCACCACAAGTAAGAATTGGAGATTTTTGTTCAGGTTTTAATGTTTCTTGTTCTTGAGCAAGAGCACCAAGATTTGCTGATGAGTGCTTTTTGGAGTCATTTAAATATAGAGTTGAAGTTAAGGAGAATGAAGTTAAGGAGTTAATTGGATCGTCTTCTTTATTCAAATATTGACCAGAAAAAGCAGTATTTTTTTCACTTTTATTAGCTTTTTCTTTTATAATTTTGTGGTCTTTGGTTTTCAGAGTGGATTTTTTGGAATGTAATTCTACTGGTTGCAAAAGTAAGGCGCATGCAATAGTATGAAATGATACGCCACTTATTATTAATAAAGTGCCAGTTTCACCAAATGCATTGTACAAAGCCGTGATAATGTATGGCCAGATCATAGTACCTAATCCCGTCGCAGTACTTGATAAACCTGCAGCTAACCTCCTTCTTTCTTTCCAGTATGTATTTAAAGCTAAATCATTGGAGTTACTCGTCATGCCATAACTAGCACCTGTAATGTCAACATATCTATTGTCATATAGCATTATAAAAGTTTTACAAAGGCAAAAATTAGCAAGCAATAGTAATTGATTCTCATCAACATGACGGCAATATAGGCAAGAGAGAAAAAAATAGTTACAATAAAAAAATTTGTTTACCGTAAAGTAAAGAGAACGTGATTAGAAAATTAATGAAACTATACGAAAATGTAGTTAACACCAACGAAATAACTACAAGTATGGCCCCTGTCATCGTCACTTGACGGTAACTGAACGCTCTAAATACTGGACCATTTGCTAAACCTGAAAAATACCATAAATTCCTATTAACAAAACTGAAATATTGTTATGAATACAAGTTCCAAAAGATTTTGAAAATAAAACAGTTTATCAAACTAAGTTATGATTATTAATATTTTTAGAAAAAAAAACTTAAAATATAGGCATTGAGACACGTAACAGTGAACGATAACAAGAAAATATGACGTCACACCGTGCTAAACATCACTTGAAATGACTAATGTTGTTATAATTTTCATAGAACACAACGCACTAGGTACTGTATATTTTTTGTTGTTTAAATGCAAAATACATATAGTTGTATCAGAATAATAGAAACATTAAACTATTTTATGAATAAATTTTAGAATTTATTGAACTAGCCTACTTGTTGTAACCACTTAAAATCGCAGCAGCGAACCGTTGGTTGATACAATTGCCATCAAAACGCGGAAAACGAATGATGTACTACTAAACTATCAATTACAGTAAATACTTCAATTGCTATGGTGCTAAAGTCTATTGAGTTTTCATAGCTTATCGCATACGACCGGTATGGCATTGAAGAGTTACCGTGCAAGACGCGTCACGCACCCACGCATGCGACAAAAGCAGAATGGACGTTGAGAATGGTTGTGGTTTCCGAACTGGAGATGTCCATTCTGGCCAGTCTATCACGGAAAAGGAGACCAAATTGTTGGAATAGCGGCAATGCTGACAGCTGAAAAAAGAGATGCTATTTTAAAACATAGCTACAAGATAGGTATTTTTGTAAAAATATATTCAGTAACATTATAATACATTTCATACAAAGGAAAAATCTGAAATTAAGTATGTTTATATTTTTAACTAGACAGTTTAAAAGTTATGGAAAAAACATAATATCTATCTAAATCTCTATGTTAACTGTTTGCCCATGGTGCGGGAGGTAAAAAAGTTATTCAATTGGAAATGCAAGACTTTCAGAAATTAGCTGTATTTTACTGTTGACATCGTTTTGTAATAATTTTGAAGTTAATCAATTTTATTCATTTCATATTTAAAGGAAAATTTATTAAACGTTTTAGTATGGATGTTATTACATATTATATAATAAAGATTAGAGATTTATTTCCTTTTACAACCTTTAGTTTTATTGCTTAGTTTGGTTCTATATTATTGCCTATTGTTAACTAGCATTTCTTGTTTTTTTATTAGTCAATAAAGTCAAAGGACATAATAAAATAGCATGTCTGACTGTAAAACCCTATTTAACTCTACTATCAAGTGTACTTGAGATTGATACTTATCGATACAAATATAATATTTCTGAATCTGAATTTGAGAACTTATAACATATTACAATTCTTAATAATTCTACTTAAAAAGTTGAATGTATAACCATGTTCTGTTTTTTCTATACAAATGTTGACTTTCTTTCTATCTTTGCAGTTAAATCGGTTAAGCCGTTTCTGTGTTTATCGCGCACAAACAAACAACCGACCTTTACCGTCAATAGAGGTCGTTACTTGTATTATTCGTTATTTGAAAAATATTTAATATATTTTTCTGTCATTATAATGGATTTTTATTCCTTTTATAAAATGTAATCATGACATTATTTTACAAGAAACCTAATTGTGTAAGTTTTTTTTACGTGTCGTTAGATGATATGCAGGCTTCTGAGAACATTAATGGTTTTATCATTTTTACAATCACTAATCTTATTTTTAAGTTCGTATCCTGTACATGTACCAACCCATTACTGCCCACTGTTGGGCTCACGTCTCCTCAGAAGAGGGATTAGGCATAGTCCACCACGCTTGCCCAGTGCGACCGTGTACCTCTAAATCTAAATGTGAAAAGGATTTATGTGCAATTTTTCACAACACCACTAGCTATAAACGGTGAAGGAAAACATCGTGAGGAAACCTGCATGTCAGAAAAGGATTCTAAAAATCCTTTGAAGATATGTGAAGTCCCCAAGTTCGTATATTATCTGATAATAAGTCATCTTACAGTAAAAGACAGGGACATGAAAAATGCATAATCATAAGTCGACAAAACATGTCATTTAATAAGTTCAATACATAAAATAGCTGTTGTAACTTACGTTTGACAATCCTGCAGCAATAATAATCATCCAACCCCATCCCCCATCAGGTGGTATGAAATCTCCATCTTTTTTCACTTTCGATTTTAGCACCTTCTTTGCCATTCCAATTATAAACTTTATTTAATGTTAACGAGGAAACATGAATCCCTGTTTAGGGTTTCAAACGCAATGATAAATATTATCTTTATAAATAGTATAAAATACTATAAAACGTTGAGCGTATCAAATTATTGTACTGTGTGTAATGAATGTGTGCATCATAACACTATCGTGTTTTAACTAAATGTGCCTTATGCTTAGTATATCTCGCTCCTTCGCGATCTCCATTAGATATTAATTGATGTTCTAAGAATTATAATTATTTTAAGTGGTTCTGTAGATGTCGGTTATCTATTAATTTCGAGCAATGAATACCTATAAGAAAAACATAAAATGAATAAATATTTAAAGTAGATTTTAATTTTGTAAATGTAGTATGAAATCTGTACCTATGTCACCGGAAAACAACAATAACCGTAATTTCCGTGGACATATACGGGTTTAAAGTAAATGGCCGCCTGATGTAATGGTAAAGTAAATGATACCATCAGCGACATCTATTGACAACAATGGCGATGACGAATATCAGAGATAATTCTTGTCTTTATGTTTTTTTTTTCGATTTAAATGATTGAATTTGTCTTTGACATTTTCAAACAAAAGCTCAAGGTTACTAGAAAGGGCACCTGTCTCCTCCCACCGAATAGGTAATTGAAATCTCCTCCGTATATAACCTCCAGGATGGGTGGTCGTAGATCCATCGAGTTTGGACTCATTTAAAAGAGCAGGTAGAGGCTTTACCTTGACTCCATCAGATTCCTTCTATATCTAAACTACATCCATGACAATTTTCTTAAAACATTCGAATGTTATGCGAATATTCGTTACATCTCTAGTTACTACAAATGTTATTTTATTTTATTTGTATAGCTGTAAAAGTAGAATGATTGATTTAATTAAAATTTTTCGTATTAGATTTTAGTCACATTCCCTAATTCAATATAAAAATCAGCTATAATATAGTGAGATTACACAGTAATTCAGTATGAGTGCGGTGTAAATTTTAGACTTGTACAATTTGATGATATCGTATCGGTTAAGAAACCATATTATTTTATTACTGTCATGTGTTAATCACGTGATTTGTCAAATAGCTAGTAGAACTTGTATTTTTAGGCACTACCTATTGGTATTATTATTAATGTCAAAGATATAACCTTTTATTTAAACATCCATATTCAAATATGAAAATAGATACTACTACCTAATTACTCCAACATTAATAACTATAATTTAAATAAATATTTGTAAGTTTATAGTAACAGTATTTTTTTATTTAAGTTCTTAGGTCCTATACTTGAACTGATTAATATGACATAATATCTATATAGTTTTGGTTACACTAGGTTTTACTACACTCAGCATACCTGTACAGTTCAACTCACAGATGAGGAAGTATAGTGTTCAACTCTACTACCTCCTCAGCCGACATCAGGTATGTCTTGTTGTGTATGGCCAGCATCATGAAGTATTTATTCATTCAAAGATTTTATTAAATCATTTTAACATTCATCAGTATTGTTACATTTTCATTTTTTATTGCCATTTAGGCAGTGGTCCGAAAATATGCTAATATTTTTTAATGTTTTTACGATAAATGAAATACCCTTATATTAACTAGGCATTAAAATCAACAATTTCAATTTTAAAGTCATTCAGTACTTGTTTAAATAGTAAAGTAAAACCTAGACTACAATAAGACTAATATTTTTTTATTAAAAATAGTAAAAATAAATTAAACACTAATAATTAAACGTTTATATCTTCTATTGATTTTCTGTGTCGTGATCTGATGTATTTCTCCAGGGTCCAGGACAAGGCGGTCATATATGTGAAAATGTTCAGACAATGCAATGTAACGCCTGTGGAAGCGTTGTCTTTTATCCAACCTGTAAAATAGATACATATTTACAATCGTTTTATTAATTACAGTAAAAAGCTACTTAATTTTAGAATGAGTTTCTGTGCATAATGTGGCATCTAGAATATTTGAGACATGTATGTTCCTCTTTCTGATAACGTATTAGCGTAATTTCAATGGTTAGCAATGACTTGTTTATTGGCCCCTGATATTTGTGTATCAAAATACCGTCAGCAAAAATGCAACCACGACCATTTCGCCAAAAGTGTACGACCAAGAAGAAAAAGAGAGATGTTTGTGTCTGGAGAGTATCTATGATTGGCGATGGTCTTTCTATCAAGTAACCATCATCATATACCATCATAACAGCTACGTTATTCAACATTCTTGTAATTAGAATAAAAGTTACTGAAAATACTTACCAACAATAGGACCCAGTGCAAGATACACAACACCAGCTGTTATCAACTGAAGTCCAGTGGCTCCAGGCAACTTGTGTAGGGGTACGTAAGTTGGAATCACTAACGCCATAAAAACTGTACGGAGACCTTTTCCGAAACCTATGATTATGGCCACTAATGTCAGCACCCAGCTTGCTTGACTGTATGCTAAAACTGTAACAATGACATTAGTTAATAATGTATCTACTACTTTGTAAGTCAGGAAAAATATTTGATACTCCTTCTTCGATTATATTTAATCTGTAGTCTGTACTTGTCCTTGAATGGCAAGCAAAAGGGGTAGTTTAGTTTGTTTTAATCCACTTTAGATTAAGTCTACACAAATCTAGATTAAGGCAAATAAAACACGTTTGTGACAAACTGCTGTACATAATTATTATCATCATGAATTGTTGAGATATTGTCGTAGAATAAGGTTACGAATGTACTAAATATTTTTTTGAGTATTTTAAAGAATTAGCGTAAACATATCTACCTACTCTTCCTGTAGCCATAGTCATAACACCAACTAGAAAGAATGTATTATTTTCCCATCCGATTTTACCAGCAATAAAAGGTACACAGAATCTCATAGAAATATCTACTCCAGCTAATAACGACATGAAAAAGGCTATCTCTCCTTTAGTTTTACCATAATCGCCTAGTATAAAAGGTGTTAGAAGCGAAAAATTCAATTCATTAAAACTAGCCAAAGTCACACCCAGCATTAAATTAATAAATGTAAAATCTTTCAATAAATCCAAGTCGAAAAATAGAGCAATTTTTTGGAAAAATGTCAAATCCTCATCTAATTCTATTTCTTCTTTCTCTTCGAATTTTTCAGGAAAAGTATTGCTATTATTCTCAACAGGAGGAGTTATTATTAGTTTAGTTTTGTCTGTGTCATCTTCTCTTTCTTTCAAATATTCCTCCAATTTTAAGGACGCTTGTTTAAGTACTTCGCTTTCAAAATTAAAGTTGTTTGATTTACGGCGATGTCTTGTTCTGTAAGATTGATTACTGTGATTGTCGCGTAAATACTTTCGATCTTCATTTTCTTCATTATTTTTCAAAGAAATATTACTATGGTTATCCTTTTGATATTTTTCCCCGTACTGTCCATCCATTTTAAAGGATTTCAAGCTTTTGCTACTTTTACTGCCTGCTAAATGCTTCTCAGCTCTATCTGCGATAACTTGTGCTTCTTTCGGATCTATTTTATCTACAACTACTTTTTCATCGGCTTTTAAGTCTTGTGGAGCTTTTAGAGTTGGACAATCTTCAATTTCGGATTCAGTGATGAAATCATCTCGAGCAGTGATCGAGGTTTTTCGTTTAGTTTTTAAAGTTTCTCGTTCTTGAGCAAGGGCACCAAGATTTGCTGATGAGTTCTTCTTGGAGTCATTTAAATATAGAGTTGAGGATTTTCGAGATCTATTTTCTGTTAAATTTGTCATTGAAGGTTTTTTAGATGCCAAATGTGAATTTACATTTGAACCATCTCGAGACGCTACTTTACTACGAGATTGACTGAAATAGCCGTCGTTAGCATGTACCATCATTGGCACTCCTGGGTCAATAATTTCATAACCAGGGTTAACTGGATCGTCTTCATTATACAAATATTGACTGGAAAATGCACTGAGATTTTTGATCTTAGATAGTCGACTCTCGCTCCTCTTTGACTCTTTTCCTTTCAGAAATTCTTGAGTTTTCAAATTGGGTTTTTTAGAATGTAATTCTACTGGTTGTAAAAGTAAGGCACATGCAATAGTATGAAGTGATACGCCACTTATTATCAATATAGTGCCAGTTTCCCCAAATGAATTGTACAGAGCCGTGATAACGTATGGCCAAATCATAGGACCTAACCCTGTCGCCGTCCATGATAATCCCGTGGCTAATCTCCTTCTTTCTTTCCAGTATGTATTTAAAGCTAATGCATTGGATGCACTCGTGATACCATAACCAGCCCCTGAAAATACCAAGAATTTTAATTACACGAACTTGAAAACTAAATCTTTCGTAATAATAATTATAATGAAGAAGTTTATTTACCGTAAAGTAAGGAAAACGTGATGAGAAAAGTGATAAAATTGTTCGAAAATGTAGTTAACATCAACGAGCTAACAACAAGTATGGCTCCTGCCATAGACACTTGACGATAAGTGAATGTTCTGAATACTGGACCATTTGCTAAACCTGAAATGTACCGTAAATATGTATTAATATTACTGAAATATTAACATCATTACAAGTTCCAAGGTTTGATGGATGAAACCAGTACATTTTGTTGATTGTAACCATTTGAAGTCGTAGTAGGTAAACCAATAAAAATGTAGTTAACATCAACGAGCTAACAACAAGTATGGCTCCTGCCATAGACACTTGACGATAAGTGAATGTTCTGAATACTGGACCATTTGCTAAACCTGAAATGTACCGTAAATATGTATTAATATTACTGAAATATTAACATCATTACAAGTTCCAAGGTTTGATGGATGAAACCAGTACATTTTGTTGATTGTAACCATTTGAAGTCGTAGTAGGTAAACCAATAAAATTGCGATGAAATAGCCGGAAATTGGTGATGAAAACCTTAACTATTTATCACAATAAATGCTAAGCCTTCAATTGCTAAAGTGCTATTTAGTCTATTGAGCTCCGATAGCTTATCGCATACGACCGGTATGGCATTGAAGAGTTACCGTGGAAGACGCGTCACGCACCCACGCATGAGTTCAAGGCAGAATGGACGTTGATGATGGTGGTAGTTTGCGAACTGGAGATGCCCAGTCTGGCCAATCTTTCTCGAAACAGCAGACCGAATTGCTGGAACAGCGGCAATGCTGACAGCTGGAAAAGGAGACGCTATTTGTTATTTTACAACAGAAGAAAAACTAATAATGGTAGGTAATTGTTTTTTCTCAAGAAAGAGGTTTAAATGATATATGAATCTCATAGATAGAAAGTCTAGGAACTAACAAAAAAAAAAAACAGAATTTTCTAGGGAGTGATGGAAAAAAAATATTATTGTTGGATTTTTATTTTGAACACTATATAATATATTTATCTAAATCTACGAGATGTTTCGTTCATGGAGAAGAAAAAATCATAATTAAATTTGAAACGAATTTGAAAGTGTGCTTCCTGAAATTAGGTAGCTGTTGTTGACATGGTTTTGTAATGTTATTGAAGTTAATTAATTCGTTTCCGTGTTTAAAGGACAATTTACAAGTTTTATCATGGATAATATAATAAAGATTAGAGATTTAGTTTCTTTTGCGACCTTCATTTTTATTGTCTAGGTTAGTGCTTGTACCTACTGTTGACACTATTCTTTCTCGTTTTGTTATGATTAAATAGGGGCAAAGGACATAATTAAATGGCATTTGATTGCAAAAGCAAAGTGTAGTATACTATCAAGAGCACTTCAGTGATCGATAACATTTCTAAACATGTATATTTGCTTATTTACCTTGGAATGTATTATATACAATTTTGAAATATTGTACTAATATAAAAAGTGGCAAGCGTATTTTTTGGTTGTGTCCAAAAATTGCTTTTACCTTTATCCTTTGCATAATTTTTCAAGTCGTTTAATATTTTTATTGTAACTTCTGAGTACTATTCTGTACTCATAGAACGGAAAATTTTGCAATTTAAATAATACATTTGCATGAATACTTATTAAGTATTTGCTATAAAACCATAAAATACGTGATGGTATTTGATTTGTGTTTGAAATTCTGTATTTCTTGATGACGTAAATTGCTCAGGAAAACTACAATAACTACTTGTTGTTAACCCTGAATAATGTATTAGTTATCTAATGACAAAGGAAATTTATAATTTAATTATTGATTGTTATTGATCTGCGAATATACACTAATTTAACGCGTTTTGAGTCCTTAAACCTTTAATTCTTAAACAAAATACATTGAAAAAAAAATGTAATGTGTCCTTATTAGGTTTATATTTCTGTCTAATGACTTTTATTCCTATAAAACTACTGTTTTTCTCTATTCCAAGAAGTTAATTGTGTCAGTATTAGTTACGTGTTAGTTAGTAGAAATGATAGCCAGGCTCACCAGAACATTAATCATTTCTGAACAATAGGTACCTAATAACCGGGAAGGAATTTGCACCGGGCTAACTTTAAAGTTTTTTTTTGTAAACTTCAGTAATGATACGTTTAGGTACTTATTAGTCAGTTAAATAAATTATTGTATGTGTTAAATGCATAATTAAGCTCACATAACTTACGTTTGACAATCCCGCAGCAATAATAATCATCCAACCCCATCCCCCATCAGGTGGTATGAAATCTCCATCTTTTTTCACTTTCGATTTTTGCACCTTCTTTGCCATTCTAATTATAAATTTTATTTAATGTTAACGAGGAAACATGAGTCCCCGTTAAGGGTTTTAAGCGTAATGATAAATATTATCTTTTACAGTATAAAACGTTGAGCGTATCAAATTAAATGTTCTGTGTAATGCATGTGTGTGCATCATAACACTATCGTGTTTTATCTAACTGTGGTTTATCCTTAAATAAGTCACAAAGTAAATCTCGCTTGTACCTATATGTACTTGGTACTTGCATTGTTTATTGTTATTTATTGATCAATATTTATATTACATACAATTTAATAATATTAGGTGTTGTTGTGTTCACTCCAACAACAATTATATTTTATGTTCGAACTGCTGCAAACTGACGTCTACTGTTGAGGTGGAGTTCATCAAATTCATCTAGAAACACCAAGGTGATTGTGAATTTCCTCTTATCCACATTTATATTTTCTGGGAGCTATGACTTGTGCTTCTTCAGAAGAGGTTCTGTAAAGTACCTCTGAAGAAACTTTTTTAAAGTAGCAAAAGGTACTTGTTTTCTCTGTGTTGTACAATAAAATATTATATAAATAAATAAAATAAATACTTTTCACTTGGAGGTCGAAAAGCAACGGTAACCATTTCCTAGAGATAGTGACAGTGCTAACCGGGCTATTTTCCGCAAATCGACGACGAAGTTGTATCTATTTTTGTTTATTCTCAATTATGACAAAACGTTAACCTATGTTAGGTTCCCAAAGAGATTTGATAATTTAATATAAGAAAGAAACACTTTTGTGAATAATTATTAATTTTATAGAAAACTGTTTTAAATATTCGGTCTTTTAAGATCCTGGATATCATGTAGAAGTAGACTAGTTAAGACATAGGTATAAAAGTCACGGGTGTTCCTATGGCGATCTTTTGAAGATATCTCGTTGATACTAGATTATTCCATTGTCACGCCATAATATACCTACCATTCATGCAAAATTTCAGTTGGATCGAAAGTAAAAATTACATATTCAATCTACATATTTACTACTGGTTAAATAGTTACATACATTGCAAGTTAAATAAAATTTTAAAAAAAATCTGTCAAGAATAAAGATAACTGAGCAGTGATGTGGAACGAGGATAACTGCAGATGAGCTGTGACAATAATCGCAGTATAAATATATCTATGTAGTATGTGGATGCTGATATGTTACCTAATACCTATTTATCTCTTGCCATCACCTACAGAAAATTAATTTACTTTAAGATATCTAAGTATACCTACTAGGTACTGGTATAATTGGTTATTTCCTGACCTACGCCAATCTGATAAATACCTATATTACCAATGCTTGATAATTTCATGAAAATAAACATTTCCTGTTTTGTGTTAAACAAGAAGAAGGGCTCAGAAGGTCCACGTGGACCTTTGCGAATATTGTATCAAAATGTTCAACATCAAAATCTATCCTGTATAGTCCTAGTCTACAACCTCCACATTTATATTTGATAAAGTTCTGATTGTAACAACAATTCCAAATTATTAAATAAATTTATACTTAGTGACCGATTACAGAAGGGATACTTTTCAACTGCAATCTTTGTCGCTGTTTTTTGTTAATTAATAACGATGATTGTTTGAGCTATCTTTAGATGGTTAATTTTAATTAGTGTTGTAATAGGCTTTCACAATTAAATTCCAAACTAGCTGACCTACGCAGCTTCGTGTGCGTCGCTTTCAATCAAATGTAAATTATTCGATTTTTTCTAACCGTAAAAACCATTCTCGAACTTCAAAGAACGTTTAAAAAAAGAATTGCTCAAATTGGTCCAGGCGTTTTTGAGTTATGCGCTTAGCAACATATTTTGCGATTCATTTTTATATTCAAGATTTAAAAATAAAACGAATCATTTTGTTTGTTCGTGTTCCTTTCCTAATTGCATGTTTACTAATTCAATACTTAAATCCGCTACAATAAAGTGAGATTACACAGTATGAGTGCGGTGTTCATTTAAGAGTAGTACCTACAATTTGATGATATCTTATCATATCGGTTAAGAAACTGTATTACTTTATAAATTATCATGCGTTAATCACGTGATTTCTCAAGTAGCTCAAGATTGGTAATGTTATTGGTGTCAAAAATATTGCTTAATATTTTAACCTGACGGAAAATGATACCTAATTCTCCAAAGTTTAATTATATTGTCCATTTTGTAAATAAATATATCGACCTGTTATTAAGTTTCAGAAAAGATAGTAGAATCCGCACAACAAGATAGAAGATAACTTAATTTTCTTTAATTCTTAAATTTCTTTCACTAAATCCTGTATTTCCGTCTCCATATGCATACCTACCTATTTAGGCATAAATTTTGTATGTAAAATAATTGCGACTTCTCCACGTGGTTCCCATAAAAAGGCACGATAGGCCTAGATTAATAGGTACTTTATGGCCCAATTTTTAGTAACAAGGTACCTAATCATTCAAAGATATTTTATTTTAACATCACTATTGCATTATATTAGTTTTAATCTCTCAGGAAGAATTTGTAAATTTTCGAAGAACTTCTATATTTTATGTTATTGGTTTTGTACAATCCTCAATAAATGTAGGTAAGTAGTATACGGGTACACGATAAGACTAATATCCGGCTCTACGAGGACTACCTATTATTTAGATAAACGTGTGTCCGGTTATAGGAGTACGAGAAGTTCGCTTAGTAGGTAGCTAGGTTGATAAGTCTGAGGCTATGCGGCTACGACCCATCTGATCTTGTTCACGGACCACTGCCATTCAGAGTACCTACAGTAATTAGATAGAGAGAATGTATTATAGCGCTGAAATATTTATCTCAAAAGTTAAGCATGTGAGGAGTCAGACTCACTCGGTGAGTCGACACACCAAATTTGAAGCAGAGTGAGAATTGCCGAGAAAGAACCATTTTTTTTTTCAGTTGGAGGAAATCACCGGATCGCCGCCCGCCCCGCGGGCGGGTTATGTGAGAGTTGAACCACACTACAACCTCCAACCGCTCACACTCAGCGTCCGAACCCCGGCTGAGGCCAGAACCCAGCACGGGGTTTGGAGGGATGGCGCGACGCGTTACGCGCTCGGCACTCTTTCCCGTTGCTCCGTCCCCGGACGCCGAATCGGTAGCCGCCGGCGAATACGGCCACCGGCTCTCTCGGTCGGCGGGCTTTCCGAAGCCCGCCAAGATGGGACCGCGTGTCACCCTCCCACGGAATACCCCGCTGGGTCAGAACCAGCGTGGATCGGGGAGCGCGGTCTACCATCCCCCGGATGCTCCAACGCCAAGGGCGTGCTGAGCGAGACACGACACCTTCTTGGGCCCCCGCTCGCACTCACATGCGTTGGGGACCCGAAACTCTTAGGGGGCAGGAATCCGGGCGAGATCCCGGTCCCGGCCCCCTGCTCGACGGCGGCGGGTTGGTAAGTTGAGAGCGGCGTATAGCCTCTCTCTCTCAGCTCCCGCCACCTGCTTCTGCGAGATGGTGGACTCGCAGAAGTCGAGCATCGAGAAAGAACTATAACCCATTTAAAGTAATTTCATGGAGCGCAACGCAGTATCTGCTGCTTCACCATTCTGGAGATTATATCATGATAATATTAATCCAAAGACCTGACAAGAACCTGTGTAAAAAGCGATAAAGTTACATTTCTAGGTATTAGTCGGGTTCTTACAATATTTTTTAAGAAATGAGCTTACCGAATAAACGTAATTGTAATTATAATATTTATTTTTTCTTTTAATTAGGCTAGATAAGTAGTATATGTCTGCTTCATTTCAAAAAAATTATAAAAACTTTTTACTAGACAGGTGACATTTGACAATCGTTTGACGTTTGTCTTGGAAAAGTGATGTTCCACATATAACGAGAGTCAATCAGTATCGATTTTAATTACATCTTATCAAAACAATATCGGTAAAGTTTTAAACTAACTAATAAATAACTTTTTTTTACTATTAATTTAACAACTATTCTTTAATGAAATAACAAATTAAAAACTGAGGTACAATCAATACAGAATGAATTTAAAAAATAAAATTTATGCAAGGACAATTTAAATTGATTCACGCATGCAGTTCAAAAGATACGGTTCCACTTTTCTGGCATAGCCGGTGCCGCTGATAGACATTAAAAGATTTAAAAGTCACTTTATAAGACTGATGATTTTTCGCAATGAAAAATATACAGATTTACAGATCATGATCAATTTATTGTTCAATCAATCAATCAATTTCTTTAATTTCTTCACTTCACCATTCTTGAGCTGGGGTTGCAAAAGTCAATAATTTTCAATTTGATGTAAAAATTATTTTGAAAACTAACTCAAAACAAGGAATCGAGTTGAATCGAGAGTTGAAGTCAATTCATTGTTTGCCTTCACTGACACAAAACTATACCTCGTTACAACACTAGCGTGTACATCACTATCATCACTAAAACATTTTGTTTCGAAAGTTACGAAGTGCACGTTCTTTGTTTTGTTAGAAATTATGTTTTTTGTTTACTTGATCTAAAAAACTTTGTTTAACAATTCTGTGCACAGTTTTATTCTATACATTTGAAATAAAATATTTAAATTCGGTAGTGGGATTTGTTTTACTCGATCAAAAAAGTTGTGTTAACTTTATCTTAAAAAGAACTTTGATAATTTTATTTTGCATTTTCGATAGTGCCAGTGCTTGCTTCAGTTAAAACTTTATGGGTAATAATTTTAAAAGGGTGAGTCTGTGTTTTTATTTCATGTAATTTCTACATAAAATACTGTTCTAAATAATTGGATTGACCAGATGGCCCATGGAAAAGGCTTTTATCCATTTTTGTATGAAAACTTATCAAAAATTTAATTTAACTTAATGTAGATAATAAAATATAAATTATAAGTTGTTTATCATTGATTGAAAAGTATTTTAATGAAAGAAAATTAATTATTTTATGATGTAATCAAAAGAATCTAGTTTATAATTGCATGTGTGCAAATTCCACTTTAGATTTACTCGTCTTGGGTCTCCTAATAGTATGCTAAGGTTGGGTCTTACTTAAATTGTAATCAAAAACAAGTTAAGATAAACTAGTAGAACTAGAAACTTAAAAAGGAAAATAAAACTAGAATAAAAGGTTTAATAAGTAACTGGAAATAAAGATTTTAAAAGGTTCAAAGCTAATCTATTTTTATTAATTTAAGAATCAATATCCTCAAGATTGCGTCATGGTTTTTACTTTCAATAATGAAAAACAATAGTGAATTATTAAAGTTAGATTTCCTCAAATTAATATTATAAATATTTTTTTATTAATTATAATGTAATTTAACTACCAATTTGCAATTAAAATGACATTAGGTTTGTGACAGGAAAAGTGTGGTACATTTACAAGGCAGAGAGGAAACAATAATTTGTTTAATTACCACTAATTATCCTCTCATTACTTTGTTTCAGTTCGGTCATTTACAAAAATATGCATTGCTAAATAATTCGCATTGTTTATAACTTATTAAATTAGCAATTAGTAATATTAAAATTATTAATCAAATATGTGATGGGGAAATGAATAAGTGAATAAATATACTTATTTTTTTTTTGTACATATTCATTTATTTGCTCATTTTTTACATTATATTTTTAAAAAACAATCACAAAAGAAATAAATTTAAAAATACAATATAAAAAACAGACGGCCACTGGAGATGGGGTCTACAACCCAAGCCATCAGTGGTCAGGGCTGAAGAGAGATCAGGGCTTATTACTATTTATTTAAACTTAGTAAGACTAGTTTAGACTACTACTTTAAAATACTAGAATACTTTAAATTTTGCAATAATGCTAATTTATTTTATTGGATTAAATAATTTAAAAAGTAAATAACTGTATTGTATATTAGAACAATTCTGTAAAATATTCAGTTGTCCTAAGTACAAAGTCCTTTGTTGTGATGATTCATCGTTGAATGTTACTGCTCTGTTAATTTCAGAAAACTCAAACAAAAACTTTTAGAACATGAACCACAACTAAATATAAAAAGTTTCATACTACAATTCATTTGTTAATTTTCTTTGTTTAAAAAATCAATTAATGTTAAAATCCTGCATTTTAAATGGATTTCAGTGAAATAAATATTTAGACTACATTGATGTCAAAATGAGTATATATAATTATTAAAATTCTGTAAAATTGACTATACAGGCTGATATTTTCTAGTGGGCCTTCAGGACCAGATCTGAAACTATTGTAGGAATCGAAAATAAAAGAAAGTCATTCTAGATTTTGTTCCTCATCAAAATCATGTATTTATAATAGAAAAATGCACATTTTAATTTACTTTCATGCACTTTTAATTTTAATCAAATCTATGACTTTTTTCAGCATTTTTGTATTCTTCATAGTTTTAGATTTTGTTCTGAAGGCCTTAAAATGTGTACATAGTATTTTTAAGTAGGTAAATATTTGTTGGATATGTAAATGTTAGATCATTCTTATTTACAGCTCAATTAAATCAAGTTATTTTTGGTCATTTCAAAATAATTGCCATATCCTCAAAGTGAGGTAAAACCAAGGTCAAAGCTTGATGGAACCATGCCAAGATAACGATAATTACAGTTTCCTAAAAAATACCTACTTCTCGATATTTATTATTATGACTTGTTTGTTTATTGACTTCTTTTCTGTGCGAGGAAATCTCGTAAAGACAATCTTATTGACAGGATTAATAACACGTTCACTGCCGTGAAAAAAAAAAAATTGTCCTTTCAAAGCCGTGTCGGTCAGCACTGACCGCGCTGGCAGCGAAAGTCTTAGGTATGAACTATTATTCATATGAAAATAAAAGAAGAAATGTTTTTTTTTAAATAACGCAAATATAGAGTTAAAATTGGTTCATACATGAAACATACGAGTGAAAGTATCATAAGAGAAACGTAAGTCCTAGATTTTGTAATGTCAATGCAACTGCACACTTGCTAAGCAGACGTGAACGGTTATTTATTTAATGTTTTGTAAATATAAGACGCCAGTTCTAAGTATCGACAAAAAATATAAAAGATGTTTGTTATTTATTCAATTGAAAACTGATTTTCCTTGACGACAATCGTACGTTGTACCGATATAGACGTCCACGTCATAGTAATATTGTAAGGACCTTCTTAAACAAAGAACTGTGATAAAATCAGGTTATTACCGATAGTGCATCGGTAAGGGTAATAACAAAAGAGAAGCAGACTGACGATAATTATCTAAGTAGAGATTGTTACATACCCATACCCTTTTCTAATCTTTCGAGAACAATTTAAAGTGCAATCAATTAATTTGCCGAAGTCTAAAAACGATTATTTTTTAAATCGAATGTTAGAAATTACTTTTCTGCGAACACATATTTCTACCTGTTTCTTTACTTCAGAAGTTTAAAGTTTTGTAAGGCTGCTTGGCGTAAAATCGTAATAGGATTTATTATTACGTCATTTAAAACAGACACAAATAGTATTCGTTTAAACGTTAAACGCAATTGGATGTAGATGCTAAAATACAAATGAACACAGTGCCGTTAAAGTTATTCTCTTCTATAAGCTTATAAAATGAAACGCGTTTTAATCATAAAATATGTACTGTTTGAATTACGATTCATCAGATCTATTTAACTATCAAGACAATTAAATTAATCCAATAAAATATGCCGATCAAAGTGTTGTAGTATGTTTTATTCATGAACTAGGTCTGAGTTTGTTTTATAACGCATATCAGGAACAAACGCCCCGCAATTGCTGATCGATCGAGTATCATTTCACATGATATTGCATTTGACGACCAATGAAAGCTGCGAATGATATGATAAACAGTTTTAACGTGGTGTTGTGAAGATCGAACCTACGATATACATTACAAGTGGATCATTGACCTCGATAAATGATAAATGCAAGTAAAAGATATCATTGATTACAATCGCATCTCTTGTTCGATTACAGCGCTTTGAAATTGTTGTTTTGTTTAGTAGGTCAATGCGTAAAGTAATACATTATAGAAAGATCTTTATTGTAAACTCAACGACTCCGTTTCTCTTTAAAATAAACAATTAATTGTTGAAATTATGAATGGACAAATGCAAGTAGTTCTAAACGCTATTGTGGAATCATACAAACAACGTGCAAGAGAATTTAAAAGTACCAACTCATATCACGTAGCGAAAATTAGTAGGTCAAACATTGTTAGAAAAAAAAACCTTAGTCATAGAGTTCGTGATCAGAATTCTATATCTGCATAATAGAACTCTTTCATTTGCCTAAGTGTAATATTCTTGGTTGAACATTTCTACCGGAAGCAAATGATTTAGTACAGCTTTTAATAAAATTCAGTTTATAAATAAAACTTTTACATTTAGAGACGTCCGAACTCGTCAAACTGAGAGCGATAGACGTGCAGTTTTTGTTATTCTGACATCATTGCGGGTTATCGTCCTGAGGTTGTGCGGCCAGTTTTTGTATTGGAACATACATAATATTAGGTATATCGACTATCGACCAAATGTACATACTGAGTTAATATTTTATTCATATTCGAATTGAGAAAGCCGTGTTTCTGTCACGTACCTACTGGTATGAAAATTGTTGTCGCATAATGGATAAGTTTCAAGTTGTTTAGGCTAAAAAATATTTGTATAGAGTTTTGTTATTTTATAAGACAGTTAGTATTCGCAACCAAACAACTACCTTGTAGTATGTAATTAATAGATTATTAATTAGGCAGGTATCTAGAGACTACAATAGACTTTCAGGAACGGATTATTTCGGTGACATTCAGACAAGAGTTCCGAGGTCACACAGAGATGTACGATAATGTTAATTCTATTTAAAATTGCTCCAATAATACGTGACACTATTGTGTTTAAAAACAAATAAAAATTCCTGAAACATTCGCTATCAGAATTCTTTGGCGTTTCGTTTTCATCACGTTTCTTGAGTATCATGCAAATTAATTTCCGAACACTTTAATTGCATCGGCCGGACACGTCAATTAATACTGTGTAGATTACTGCACATTACCAGCATGCTTTTTTTACATTACGAGGAAGTTCATAAAATACTATCTCGGTTATTTCGTAGAATGAATCTTCTGCGAATTCGATATGAATAAGGAAAAGTTAGTATAGACAGATATTAGGAAAATAAGTGTGTGTGTTAGTGTAAAACCCGAATGTAACTACATAGGTACTGTAAATACTGTAATCCCACGTGCATGGTTTAGTTAAACGGTGTATTTTGAGTGAAAAACTGCATCAATGTGAAAGAAACTGTATCGTGATAATAATATTATATTAATGTGTGTCATTCATAAATTCCTTATATTGAAACATCGTCTATTGTTCTAAAATTGTTTTAATTTTACTTACGTTTATGTTTGTATTAAAAACAAGTAGGTAATTATTGTAATAATATTTTTTATTGAAATGCAGCAAATGATAAATTTGTATCTTTAATTTAGATACTTTTCACAAAAACAAAAAACCTTGATATTTTTGTATCACAACGTCAGCGTACCTTTTGCATTTAGGACCACACAGTAATCAGGATTATATCAGGGTAGGTAGTACTGACCCTTATATTGTACCAAAGCTGAGTCAGAAATACTTGTCCAAAACTCTGTCCCTAATAAAGACTCATTATGAATGCTTTATCCGCGATGTTATTGTTAATAAACATTTCGTCTTATGTACCTCGATTAAATGAGACTGCGTCAACACTTTCCGCTCTGTGATAGCAAAGAATTTTATTCACGATCGTCGTACTATATATTTAATTGTTGTTTCGATGCCAATAAATAGTTTTACTGGGGGATTAACCGTATTACTACGTCTAGACTTATGTAGATTAATATGAGAAATTAGTTAGGTTAGGTATAGTTGGGGGCAAGAATAAATGCACTTCGACTTTTAAAGAGAGAGCAGTTAATAGCTTCGTATTTATAGAGCGCTTTCTCTGTCGCACACAGTTTTGTGGCATTCATTATCAGTTGTTGTTCTAATTCAATTGAACATATAATATAATATTATAATATTTATAATATATATTATTAATGCGAAAGTTTGTAAGTATGGATGTATGGATGTTTGTTACTCTTTCACGTAAAAACTACTGAATGGATTTGAATGAAACTTTACCACAATATAGCTTATACATCAAAATAACACATAGGCTACAATTTTTGATAATAATCTATACGGGACGAACCTGAAGTCCACGCGAACGAAGTCGCGGGCAAAAGCTAGTAATATAATATAGAGCTGTTAAAAATGTAAATATTTTGGCATAATTTCCGAAAAGTCGATGTGCATTTATTCTTGCCCCCAACTATATGTTACTGTAAAGCAATTTTAAAGTTATTGATAGAAACCTAAAGCCATAGTACTGTTTTAAAAAATGTCTCAATTCTTTCCACAAAATTCGAAGACGTCCTGCTCATTGAAATTCATTAAAGTATTTTTCATTATTAATTCTTCTTTATTATTCAATATTAAAATATGAATAACAGAGAAGCTAATAATGTTATTATATAAACTACTGTGTATTTAATAAGTTATTATACCATCATAGTTACACGGTTGAGAGCAGTTTCAGTGCGACTCATTGGACTTTGATGCGAATCTTGCTATAAATGCACCTACGTGAGGTCTTGTGTGTGACAACACGAACAAATTAAAGATTGAAAATGTCGATTTAATATTTAATATTATCATGATGTCGTTGAGCATTGGAATTTTATTTTGTCTCCTTTTATCGATGTCATAATAAGAATTGTATTCTTATTTTTGTGTTTAAATGAGATGATAAGTTTCTGTGAAAGTAACTCTGGTCTAAAGTCCTTATCTCCTTTTATATGGACTGTTGATTGTTGATGATCACATCAGTCTTCGAAGGTCGCATTACTTTTGTAAGTAGGTACTTGAAACCCATCAGTTCTACTTGTCAGGGTTGTAGAAATATTAATAAGTATTTAATAAGTATTTTATCAATACTTATGGCTATACTATACTAATGGCGACATTATCAATTAATATTGCAATTAATTTCAATTAATAAATGTTTATTTACCTATTAAACTAAAACGTGTACAAGTACGATATCACTATGCTATGGCCTATGAAGTTAATAAATGCAATTGCAGTAAAAACAATATTTATAAGCAGCTATAAATCCAACTTAACAACACTCGAACACAAAGTCACGTAACCTTTGAAGAGATAAAAAAAATCTGTTGCAATTGCTACTTGAGATTATTTTACATTTATCTTAAGTGCAATAGGACACAGATAATTTGTAATATCTTTTATTTCATATATTTTCTATCTATAGATATTATGAGAACGATAGACGAATGAAAGATTTAATAATTAATAAATATAAATTGAACATAATTATTATCACAATGATCGTTTATTGATTGTTAGTAATATGAATTTTATTTGCATTAGTGACAAACAAATAACTGATTTCTTATTATATAACTTTTAATGTATTTAACAAATCATTTATCCGGTCTGTTAGGTTTTGTTGTTTTGACGATCAGGAAAAGTGTGTTCAAGGTTTTATGAAAATTAGAATTCTCTTTTGTGTGTTTAAAACGAAGGCTGGTTTGTAGGTAAATAAGTATTGTGTAATTTTACAATATATTTCAGTAATCACAACTTTATTCATCCAGTAAATTACTCGTAGTAGTTTCGAGTTCCATGACATGTTATTTGCTAAAATACATTTTACTCAAATAATAATAATATAGACGTAAAGACGTCATAATTATTATCATTTTTGGTTTCATAATAGTTGACCCGATAAGAAGTTTGGAGATGATTTATTATTGTTAAAAACTTATCAATTTATAATAATATCAAAGACAATCCTGGTGTAAATTTGTCAAATGATTTATATAGCCAACCCAAAGTAGAAAATATTGCAAAATTACAATCAAGTTCTTACTGTATGTAGAACAAAGAATTTATTATTACAATCAACATTTATTAGAAATTCAATCACTTAAAATTGAAAACTAACGTGATTTATAACGTAATTTATCTAAAAGCAAATAATTAAAGTTTATTATAATAAATTATTTAATTACGTGCTTTTGTGCGGGCGAACTTCTCGCTAAATAAATTGAAATGTTGTATAGTACCACTATACACTAACTTAAAGTAAACTTAGTAGGTATTTGAGATTCTTTTGACCTCTAAATCTTCAGCTTGCGGGAACTTCTCATTCGTTGAGCACGTGTTATCTGCATGTATGACACACCACGTGCGAACAACATGATTGCCCAACATTTATTTCATATGTGCAGGGTTGACAACACCGCAAAAGATACAATAGTTAATAATTAATAAATTTCATGTCACATATTAATACATATTTGACAATGTATTTCCAATACAACGAAAAGTAGAATATAAAAACGAATTATTGCAAATTTAAATTATTCTTATTATGTTCGGTTTCATCATTAGCAATAACGTGTCTATAGCTATGACTTGTCCTGCTTCAAACAAGGCTTGAAGAAAGTTCTTAAAAGTAGGCCATAAGGTCATACTTAGCGGCCCCACAGTGTCCCCTGACTGGCCCTGACAGTGTAGAGGTCCATGAATGATGCCACAAGGTAATAAAAAAAAACTAGCAAAACCTTAATTCATGAAGAAAATCTTCTTTCTACTATCTCCCATGCATTTCTGTTACCTTGGTATTTAATTAATTGTTCTATAAGATACGTTAGTCAGCCCTTATCGTATTTTTCAACACAGCGTGCTTTGTTATTGAAGCGTGCCACTCACTCGGCCGGTTGTTTAAATGAAAACATCGTTATCAACAGTCGAGCTGATAACGCCACACGCCCATGGACCTCTCCTAAACAATAGGTCAACACTGTGCGAATATTTATTATTCATCGTAGATAGTCAATTGTTTTATTTGAGCTGTTATCTTTGTCGTACAATATCTTTTCGATATTATTTTCGAAGTAGTATTTAAAAACGGACTTCATTTAGAGACCTATATCTTGAATTTCGTTCATAGTAAAACTGTAGTGGAGTTGGTATTTTAGTGAACTTTTCCTTCCTTTGTTTCAGATAAATAGGTGACAAAGGCTGTACGATGACGACGAAGAGCAAAGATCCAGAGCTAAAGAAGCTACCTCCAGCAACAAAGAAAGTCGCTCCCGATGGCGGGTGGGCGTGGATGGTTTGCTTCGGAGTTAGCTTAGTAAATGTGAGTATGAAAATAGTTTAGCTACATTATACGATGAATGAAAGCGAACAAAATGAAAGAGATGTTTTTAAAAACTAGTTACGATGAAAATAGTATGTTTGTAGCGAGAGACAAAGTTTAATTATACATGTAATTCTTAAATTGCAATAATTTAAAACAAAATGGTCATCAATGAAGGTATTAGATACGTAGTAGATGGTACTGGACTTGAAACTAGTAGACAGTTAAAGAATTAACAGAATCCAAAATGCGCATGATTTTGTATTAGGCCACATTGCATTGACTTTTAATTCCAAATGCTTTAAAATTTTATTGATAAGTGTAAATCCTATTTAAATATTTAATTTAGACCGGACTTACTTTATGACCTTATGCATTAATAATCTTATCACATGTAGGTATAGCTTTTAAATATAGTGGGTATTAAGAGGACAAAGATTTTAATCACAGTAGTAGATCTACAATTTCCAACATTAGGTACACTTATTTACTTTACTTCTTCATTAAGACTGATAAATAAATCTCTTAAAGTCTTAATGCTTTCATTATAAAATATTTTCAAATAAGAGTCGTTTCAAAACGAGATGGTTCGTTGCAAAAATATCGAACAATTAACTTTATTATCACGGATAGCACAATTAAAGTGAAATTGCATAATTATAAACAGTAAAAGCATAATAAGAATGGATAATAAAACGATGATAAAGATTTTTAAAGCAAAATGAATGTTATTTTAAAAGATGAATCGTGACTACCAAGAAAGCGTTAAAGCGAACAATTCACCATCATACATATTTATGCGGAATAATTTGAGTTATCTCGCAGAAATAGGGCAATCTGTGAATTTGATTACGACAGAACAGAAAATATTCTTGTCGTGTTTCTATTACGACGGCTATATATATATCTATATATTCATCTTCATAACTACTCATTAGTAGGACCCAGAAGATTATTTAAATATATTTTTTTACGTTGTACTTTGTGAAACCTGTTTGAATTTACTGTACCTATCATATAAGTGAATAATATTAAAGACTATTGAAACACGAAGGATTCTGTGATGTACGTAATTTAATTTCCTAATACGAAGAACTTTCAGATAAACTTTCACTCCCTTTTTACATACTTGGGGCTACGTAATAACATAAATCGTTGTACCAAACTTTGCAGATTGAGTAGTTTCGGTGCCTCAGTCACCATCTTCTTTTACAATATAAAATAATAATAATCTCTTTACATCTAAATATAATAATAAATATTATACTTAGACATCAAGAGAAGCTATAAGTTCTATTACTAAATCTACAATAATATGTACATATGTTGATAGACGATTACTGTGGATGTTAATTAAAATGCTGGTCAATGGTTTCGTTCGTAGTAAATATTATGGTTCGAGTGGTCATGGTCTTGTAACTCGTGACTCGGAATTACGCACGTAATGCATTCAGAGATAATCTTGGTCCGTTTATATTAAGACGTTTGTTTCATCTTCTAAATTACTATGTGTGTGTCGAGTAGTTGTTTGCAGTCAAAAAAATCTAAGACTGGGTATTCGTTTATAGATTTTCTACTTTTATACTCTTGAACGTTTTTAGTATATCCTTTTCTAAAAAAAAAACTTGAGACGTGATATGGGACACCCGAATAGAACGAAGTTCCTTTCGATTAAAAGATATCTTATATTTTTTTTACGTGTTTTAAAAGATTTTGATCACAGGCCATCTAGCGATAATCATCTAAAAAAAAAAGTGTCGTGACAACTTTTTCGTAAGATTTTTTTCCGTCTAGCCCTCTTTCACAACGCGCGATAAGGAACTTCGTTCCAAAAACATTTGAAATATAAAAATATATCCAACTGCAAGACCTTATTACTTTTTGTAATTTCAAACGAATTGTGAATCTAATACTTAAAAGTGATACTTGAAAGTTGCTTAGAAATTAATGAGATTCTAATCTTATGGTCATCGAGGTCACGGTCGACCTATCACTGTGTATAAGACATGTCTGTTTAAAATATCTAACAAAAACACGAAATAGTCACACCTCCATTTTGATCAGACACGCTTCGATTAGTTTCCATGAACTTTGAAATTTAACATGACGACAAACATGCGTAGGTTGTTGTGAAGATGACAATATTATCAAGTATAAGCATGTATAATACGATTAATATTTAACGTTTCATTAAATATTACATCTATTTTGAAAACGTTCGAAATGAATATATGTAGGCTGTATGTGCTTTATATTATATCGTTATATTATACTAAATTTATGTTAAACATCTTCGAATGTACCGAGGCTTTTTTTCCTTTCTACGATTCTCAATTCATATCAATATTCATCAATAGAACGCCCATATGCTATTGAATGACATCGGTCCATCTTCGTCTTTGCCTCTACTTCTTCATGGCCTTCAATTCAGAATATTCTAAACTCAACAAGTTTGATTTTCTGGAAATTAGTACTGAAACAAAGCAAACATTTAAAAATATTTCGAAAAATTTTCGTTGCTGATTGACTTTTTGATTAATTCACTCCATATTCGAGAAGAACATAGACTCACTTTGAATATTCGTGTAACCATTTTAAATTACTAATTTATATTCTACCTGAGTTATTATCTATATTTTTATGACGACACTTCGGCATTCAATAGGATGTAAATAATAAAAATCAACAACATGATAATCATATTATTGCTACATAAAACAATATTGATATGGAATTAATAGATTTGCTTATCTTTTTACTTTGAGCAATTTTGAATCGGTCGAGATTAGTACGTAGCATTAGGTATTTACTACTTATATTGCCTGTAAAGTGTCCATGATTTCAAGAACAACAAGGTGCAAATACTATAATCTTACGTCTTAAATGATATTTGTTGACATGTATTTTTTTTGGTGACTTTTTGGGAGATTTCAGAGTTTTCTAACATTTTCATCTTATAATAAAAATAAAATAAAAAAGCCATTTATTCCATATCTCCAAAATTCATACATTACATTTGTGTTAGTAGGTTTAGTAAAAAATAAAAGAATAAAGTAATTAAAAAAAATATGTTAGTATTGTTAATATGAGATATGGACACCTGATTGGGTAAAGGCCTCCTCCATCCTTTTCCAGGTGTCTCTGTCCTTGCCTGACTCAATCCAGTCTTTTCCTGCGACGTTTGTAATGTCATCAGCCCACCGCCTTAATTGTCGGCCGACACTCCTTTTCCCGTTTGGTCCTTTCCATCGTGTGGCTTCAATGGTCCATCTTCCATCAGTTAGTCGGGAAATGTGACCGGCCCATCTCCACTTGAGTAAGAGAGCATGCCTAAGAGCATCAGTGAGTTTAGTTCTCCTGCGAATATCTTTGTTCTTTATTTTTTGTATTTTTCTAATTTTCAACATGCTTCTTTCCATCGATGCTTGACTACACTTTATTTTTTGCTTAATTTTGTTAGTATACACCCAAGTTTGGCAGCCATATAACAAGCAGGGTAGTAGGCATGTATCAAATATTGTCCTTTTCATGTATAAGCTGTAGTCTCCTTTTAGGATTTCTCTTAATGACCAAAATTTCTTCCAAGTTATATTAATTCTTCTTGTTACTTCTTCCTCATTACTTAATTTTTTAAAAGAAATCTGTTTACCCAAGTAGATGTAGTCTCTGGTATATTCTATAATTCTGCCTTTTATTATTACCGGGTGTTCACAGTGGTTGGTAATTATTCTTGTTTTATCTGCATTCATTTCCAGGCCAATTTTTGAGCTTTCGCAGTCGAGTTCTATCATCATTTCTTGTATGTCTTTAGCAGTTTCAGCTAGTAGAACTATATCGTCGGCGAACCTCAGATGATTTAAATAGTTTCCATTTATGCTCACTCCTCTATTTCTCCAATTTAGTTTTTGAAAAATATTTTCAAGAACTGTAATAAACAGTTTTGGGGAGAGAGGGTCTCCCTGTCTGACGCCTCGTTCTATTCTTATTTCTTCTCCTCTTGTCTCCAATTTTATTCTGCTCGTACTTTTTGTATATATATCTTTTAATATGTTGATATATTTAGAGTTAATGTTTGATTGTTGTAGTGCGTTCCAGATCGAACAGTGACTGATACTGTCAAAAGCCTTACTGTAGTCGATGAAAGCCACATACAGAGGTCTATTGTATTCTCTGTATTTTTCTATGACCTGTTCTAGAGTCTGTATGTGGTCCATCGTGCTGAAGCCTGATCTGAATCCAGCCTGTTCCTTTGGTTGCTGTTTGTCAATATCGTCAGATATTCTTTTTAGTATTAGAGATGAGAATAATTTGTATGCACTTGTCAACAAGCTGATGGGTCTGTAATTTCCTATGTCCAAGGGATTTCCTTTTTTAAAAAGCAAAATTATATCTGAAGTACAGAATTGTTTTGGTACTTTTTCTTCGTCTAGTATCATGTTGAATAGTTTTGTAAAGTGACTAGTTAAAATAGGTGCTCCGATTTTAAGGGCTTCATTACATATACCATCTGGTCCTGGACTTTTCTCATTCTTTAATTTTTTAATGTGTTTGTGAACTTCTGGGTCGTCAAATGGTGCGATGCAGTCATCTGTATCAGTATCAGTTGTTTGTACTTCTATATCTGTGTTTTGTTTCATATATAAGTTTTTGTAAAAATTTGTAGCATGATTTATTATATCTTTTCTAGATTTTGTTTCTTGTGAGTTCTGTTCTAGTTTTTGAATCCAAGATTTGTGAGTAGTTAATTCTTTGTAGGCTTTTTTGACACTTCTGAATTTTTTTATGTTTCTTGAAATAATCTTATATCTATGATTGTTATAGTCATTTCTGATAGATCTATTTGTCTCTCTGTATAACTTGCTAAGTTCTATTTTCATATCTTTAGTTTTATTTTTTGTATGTTTTAGTTCAGTACGCCTTTTTATTAGTTGGATTGTGTCTTCAGAGAAAATATTATGCTGATGAGGATTTAGAGTATGTTTGTATTTTAAACTTTCTAATATACCTCCTTCTAAAATGTTGTAATAAGTTTGGATATCAGTACACTCCGTTTCTTTATTTTGTATGTGTGTTTTTAACTTTTCATTGTAACTGTTTATTTCTGTTTCTGTCTTAGGTATATTAAATTGTGTTGAGTAGGCTTTTCTGCTCTTTATTGGGTGACTTAGACATAAAGTTGCTCTCACCAATCTATGATCAGACGAGAAATCTAATTTATTTAAAACTTCAATGTTAGTTATAAGTTTATTTTGATTTATCATTATGAAATCTATTTCATTTTTAGTTTTTTGGTCAGGTGAGATCCATGTCCATTTGTAGTTCTTCTTCTTTTTGAAAAATGAGTTCATAATTGATAATTTGTGTTGGTAGGCATAGTTTAAGAGCCGTTGGCCTCTTTCATTACCTTCTCCATAGCCATATTTCCCCATTATAGGATAATAGTTTGATTTTGGACAGCCTATTTTTGCATTGAAATCTCCCATGACTATAACCTTTCCTTCAGTCTTGGTATGAGCATACTCAATATCTTTGTAAAAAATTTCAATTTCTTCTTCCGTGGATCTTTCTGTTGGTGCATATGCTTGTATTATTGATAAGGAAAAGCATTCGAATTTTAACTTTAAGAGTGCTACTCTTTCAGAGACTCCTATAAAATCGGTAATGTTATTTTTATATATTTTCTTTATTAGAAATCCTACTCCATATAATCCTTTAGTTTCACTGATGTAGCAAAAAATAAGGTTGTTGTACTCCTCGATATTGCACCCCATTTTTCGGACTTCTGCGAGGCCTAAAATGTCCCAATTAATTTTTTTTAAGAGCATTAGTTAATTCTAGGAATCTCTCAGTTGATGCAAGTGTTCTTACATTATAAGTGCAAATTTTAAGGGTTGGTTTTTTATCTTTGACAAATGTTGTACTGGGTGGAGGGTTATAGTCTAATTCCCCACGAGGACAAGTCGGGTTGGGGAATGTTTTAGTTTTGGAAATTTCTAGTTCTAATATGTTTGTTCTGTTCCGGTGGTTGATGGCATAATCCTATGCCTTCTGATCGCTTGGCATGTTAGTAGAAGGTACAGAGTTACTCCTATTCTTCATTTATTCAAAAGCATTTACACGATGTGTTTTAACAGACTGTTGTTTGCGGGGATGTTCTATTGTATTGGGCGAGGTAGACAATACCCTTTTGCGTTTCTCATTTCCTTGTTTTCCTTTTTTGATAACTAACTTATCATAATTGATATATGCGTAGTTACCTTTGCTCCTTTCTTCTGCCAATTTTGGCTGTAGTTTTTTTCTTATGTCGAGGATTTCTTTGGGGTAGTCCTCAGATACATTCACATTTTTTAATTTCTTTTTATTTATTACTATTGTGTTTTTCATCCAAAAGTTTACAAGTGTTAGGAGGATTGGTCTTTCTTTTCCATTTTCTGTGTTTCTGCCAATTCTATAGATCGTATTTATGTCTCTATCACGTAAAATAATATTTAAGTCGTTTTGGAATATCTTTATAATTATTTCGATTAGATCAGCGTTCGATTTTTCGGTTTCTTTTATTCCGTATAAAATTAAATTGTTTGACCTTTTGTGTTTTTCTAAAGTGTTCACCTTTTCCTTTAACTTTTCATTTTCTGACCTTAATTCTTGTATTTCTACTTTAATAGGAACTAGTTTCTCATCCATTCTTGACATAATGTCATCTGTTTGTTTTGACATTTCTATCTTTATTTGATCGAATAAAGATTGCAGATTTTCCATTTTTGTTTCTGCCCTTTGCGTAGAATGGAACGTATTTTTGTAATTGTTTTTGTAATCTATGCTTTTATGTATTGTTATTCTTCAAAATGAACGCAACTCAATGAAGTTATGTTGGTAGTACTGACAGAATTGACGTTGTCAAAGTCAAACTTTGACGTTTGTGTTTGCTATTTTTAATCGTTTTTGTTCAAATGGCAGATAACCTCTAAATTTTTCATCGGTTTTATTTCACTGTATTATTGTTTTTTGGCACAGTTCACTGATAATTTTTATGTAACACTTCAGTATAGTACAATATGTATGGACTTTTGATGTTTTATCACTGGATTTCGCACTTTATACACAGTTTTTACATTAAAATATCAGAGCTCAATATACCATGTCTTTACTGTCACACTACCGGAAAAAAAAAAAAAAAAAAAAAAAAAAATCATCATTTTCATCTTATACTAGATATCAATTAATAAATGTATACATGCACTTTTTATTGCAAGATAGACAAACGAGCTCATCAATTAGACACTACGACAATACAGCAATTTCTGATGAGGACTTTATATTTAATATTATAAAACTGTAGAGCATGATGTTTATATAATAAAAAATCAACCACATTGCCACAATAAAAATATATTACTGCATATAGGTACTTAGTGTTGCTGGTAAATGTAGAAATTCTGAAAAAATGTGCTTGTTCAAGTGACATCACCGGATGAGTTTCTAGGTATAATCAAGTAGTACAATAAAATAACAATATACCTACTCGACTTTCAACTGTAATATGAATTCTACTACTAGAATTATTATGTAAACATTATAATAACATAATTATAATATTGCAATCGTTAGTGCATGATGTATGATCTACTAATGAATTAATTTTCATATTAAGATACATCACATTAATATTCTGACCTTGACTATTACTCATAACTTTTCTAAGTAGTCTCTTGTCCTAGGTTCTTTAAGTGAAGAACTAATTGATATAAGACAGTTGGTCCAAATAACCTTAGGTCATAATAATATGAGTATTTTTTTTATTGCTTTGTAGGCAGACGAGCTAACGGGCCACCTGATCGTAAGCGGTTACCGTTGCTCATGGACCTCTGCAATGTCAGCGGACACTGCGGGGCGGACACTGCGGACCACCTTTTAAGGACCCTCTTTAAGCCTCGTTCTTATGTTACCTTCTTTTTAATTATAATGATTTTAAATAAAATTAGAATTCCCTGAACAATTGCAGAATACCGTAATCGTGTAGGTATATTATTTGAAATGATCTCAAAATGATTATTTTTCGTATTATCTAGTATTTAATAGTGTTTCACCGTACAGATTTTTGTATGATTACTTGAAATCAGTTCATAATGCGATTTAAGCCATTATACCATTTTTGAACATGAAATAATCTTTTTATATATAAAAATGAATTGCTGTTCGTTAGTCTCGCTAAAACTCGAGAACGACTGAACCGATTTGGCTTATTTTAATCTTGAAATATTCGTAGAAGTCCAGGGAAGGTTTAAACGGTGAGAAAATTTCCTTATATGACGCAGACGAAGTTGCGTGTGCCAGCTATTAAAAAGGATCGTAACAGTATCTACGGAATATTGAAGTACACATAAAATGACGTTTACTTTGTGTTAAAGTTTTGACTTCATTCTAATATTATATTTAAATACAAGATGATTTATAAAGATTCAAATATTTATATTATGTAGGTATTACGTTTTCGGTGTTAATGTAAAACGAGGGCTAAATAAGAAGATTGCGTTGGAGGCAACTGCAGTGATGCAGTGATCCTTACTCTGGACTGGACATCCAAGAGGGACACACATACACAAATGTTACCGGTTAGATTGTACCTATAACCACTATTCATATATCAAAAATACCCTTAACTAATTCGGAGTAAATCATAAAATATCAGCTATAGTAATAGATATACCTATAAATGTTTCTTTAAGTAAGGTCAGAGCAGTGTAGTTTAAATATAAAATTAGAAACAATAAATATACCTCAGTTTCTATAACAATAGGATGTTAGGACTTCTTCAGTGTGCTTTTGTATGACATCATTAATGGAATAATTGTAGTGTAGTCATAATATTGAGAGCCTTGGTTTTTGTAATTTCCGAGTAAAGAACTGATAAGTCGACGTAACATAAAACGTTTATTTACATGACTGTTAGTTTCATTTTAATATTGAGTTAAAAATGATGTTTTCCTTTTTTAACGCGGAGCAATGAATGAAAACAATGACTTAGTTGACTATTATTCTTACTTCTTAATACCTTCTGAAAATTTCTGTGGAGATAACCAGTGTAAATTTTGTAAACGTCGTCCGTTAGTTTTCTTGCCTGAAGGGTGCAACTGCTGCAAGTAACCTTGTCTAAATACTACTTGCATTATTATACACCTAATTTCGGATATTAGCGAAAGTAGGATTGAAACATATTAATTCCATTTAGGATATTTTTAGCGTTCGCAAAACATAATAAACATAATAGTTAACGGCATTTATTCGACATGACTGTTTCAGTTTAAATAGTGAATTAATTCAACAGCTAAACAGCAAACACACGCTCTACGTGTTCCACTGACACGGTTATAGAGTAATGAGTGCACTCTACTTTGTAAAACTTCATGGTACTAAACAGATTGTTTGTTATTTTTATTCTAATTGGCTACATATTTATTTAGTGACTATGTTTTAAGTGTAAAAGTGGATTGAGTTCCATTTGGATTTGACCATAAACTGACTGATATTGAAATTATACTTTATGTTGACTCGTCTACTGAAAAGTTAGAAAAGACAGGATTTTCGACATCTTTGTAATAGTAGTATTAGTTTTATTCAAATTATACAAATGAAGTTAATAACTAGGTAAATGCGTTGGGCCAGACTGACTTTATCAACCATTTAATAGTGGTCAAGGCCAAGGTTATTTCATTGTAAAATACAAGTTACCGATCAACGGTTTTATCAAGACAAGCAGGTTATTTACATTGTAATACTTGGCACATTTCTTTATGAAAAGCATGTAGGGTAAATACTACTGTAATTAAATTTTATGTCCAAATTTTGAGAGAACTACTTACTATTTAAGGATTAGGAAATTAGAATTACAATTAAGTTTCTAAATAATTCGAATTTAACACGATAAAGTTGTTTAGATTAAATGGAAAAGTATTCACCTAACTAAATTTCCAGTTGTTAATTAGCGTTAATAACTGCAGATCAAGTATCAACAGTATAACCATTCAATTAGGTAAAAATCTCTCTTCTAATCTACATACTGAAACAAAAATGATCTAACCTTTAAATTGAACACCTATTTACGAATATAATTTTAAAAATAAAACCTTTTTTCAGCGTCAGTGACAGTATGATAAATTACAAATAAAATAACTTTCCCGAATTTTCTTTTCAGTTTTCCACAAGATCTCTGGAGCCGTCATTCGGTCTGTTATTCAAAGACTTGTTGGACGACCTCGGCGTCCACACAACTGGTGCTTCCTTCATCGTCAGTACTCTAGACTCAGTGGTCAACTTCTCAGGATTCTTCGTCGGTCCAGTTATCAAAACATTCTCATACAGAAAAGTATGTTTTGTTGGTTCTTTAATATGTGCCCTGGGCTTACTGTTTACAGCCCCGGCTAAGAGTATAGGGCACATATTGGCTACTTATAGTATAGTAGGAGGTGAGTTATTTATTAAAATATTATTCAATAACTTTTGCAAGTAACGACAACATTTGCACCTTGTAACCAATACCATGATTTACTGCCTTTTAGTTGTTACTTCGTCCTTAAAACACGTTGATTTATATAAAAGTAGAAACAATAATATTGAGTAAATCTAAAATCAAGTACGTAAAAGTACATCTCGTAGGTACTCGTAAAAACTACTTAGTATATCAACGCGTACGGAATTTAATTTACTAATTGTAAGCAACAAATTCGTTAACAGCTGCTGCCTATAAACAGAACAATAAACATTATTTACGTTTCCTAATATCGTTGGGCGTTGGTTCCTACGGTTCCCTTGAAAATGATCGACACTTGGCCCAAACAATGTTTTACGCGCGCAAATTCCTTGATGAATTGAAACATAACACCTAATTGTTTTATGGCCCGTAAAGTAGATAGGCCGTAACTCTTTTGAATGACTTCATTTACGTCATGGAAACCTCCATTTCCATTATTTTCTGAAATTGGAATAGCGAAAAAAATGTTTAAAAAAATCCGTTGAAAGAAATGTATTTAGGTGAAACGTTTTTTGTTGTAGAAGTTGTTATATGTATAACAAAACAAAATGGACTTTTAAATACATGAAACATGTTTTTAAATGATGATAATATTGGGTAATTATGTAAGAATTTTCGCACATTGTTTTTGAATTTTAATTAAAATCTTAAATGGCCTCAGGTTTATATTTAACTATTGAACAATAAAAACGATTCTGTTTAATCCCACTTTTGTTCTCTTAATCTAGTTACACACTTGATATTCGTGGTCATTGTGTCGATACGTTTCTAAATAGAACTTTAGTAATTCATTGAACCTAATTAAAACCAAAACGTTTTACGTGTTAAATTTACTCATTATTTTACAACATATTATTATAAAGTAGTAATATTTGGTACTATTCTTCAATTATATTTTTATATCGAATAGAAAGATTTTCTATGCAGAATATTGAAGACGTTTTTCAAATTATTTTAATTGTTATTTCAGGTTTCGGAGTAGGTTTAGCTTCGTCGTCTTCGTTCGTATCTTTAAATCACTTTTTCTCAAAGAAGCGAGGTCAGGCCGTTGGTCTATCAATGGCAGGGACCGGGTTTGGTCTGATGGTGATGCCACAGTTAGTCAAATTATTGTTGGGAGAGTTCGGGTTCAGATGGACCGTTGTGATACTGGGAGCGCTGGCGTTCCACGCAGTTTTAGGGTCCTGTCTTCTGCAACCAATCAAAAGACATTTAAAAGAAGTGCCTGTCGATGCTGAAATGCAAACAATTAAGGTGGGTGTCATTGACAATATTGTAAATGAGCTGATGAAAAACATGCTTATGTTAAAAAGATCTAATCGATTCAGGCGTTATACAAATTCCAAGTTTAAAATAATTACGATTTTTGTATTTGCACCCAAAGTTTAATACAGTATGGAAAAGTGGTGTTTATTTGTTATTGCTGCTGTAAAATTCAATTTCTTATATCTACACCATTTCGTTAACTATAAAATAAATGACTACAATGCATGTGATGATAACAATGCAATGTTTAAAATGTCGATGACCTCAATTGATACATTTACAATTAAATTTCAGGAAATGGAATGCATTTTAGAGAGCGACGAAGAAAACGAAGATAAATTCGAGATTAACCCGCTCGTCACGCATCCGATGCCAAAATTGACCACCCAAAGATCCCATTCGAATATGAACCATCCGTCTGTGAGGACTATTGGTCTGCCCCGGGCCAAAACCTGTGATAAACCTTTACAAGATTTCGAGAAGAATTCTAAGATATACCCGGGGCTAACTACTGCGGCGTCGGTCGCTGTGATGCCGAGAGTGACATCTAGCGGGAGTATGAGTGAAGCTGCCCGAAGAAGAAAAGTTTCGGTTATATCTAATATATCGAATATGGACTTCACTGGCAGCTATTTGCAGCTGTATCTTGATGTAGGTGATGCTTTTTTGTTGGAACGAAGTTCCTTATCGCGCGTTATCGAAAGGGGGCTAGACGGAAATTCTTATGAAAAAATTGTCACGACACTTTTTTGTTTTAGATGATTATCGGTAGATGGCGCTGTGATTAAAATCTTTTAAAACATTTCCTTATTTTGTTTTATATGATTAATGCTAGATGGCGCTGTGATCAAAATATTTTATTTAAGTTATAATAAATAAAATGTTATTACAATTCCCTCACTAATTAATCGAAAAGAACTTCGTTCCATCCGGGTGTCCCTTGACACCTCACAAGTTTTTTTATTTAGAATCTTATTAATCTAATTTTGTAAAATAAAATTATAGGGTGCCTAACCTAATTACTGTAATCATCAAAATTGTAGTCAATTACCACTATTTTCTTATCTTCGGTGTGAATAAATTCTTCAGCTTTACAATCATACCGCTTTCAATAATTATTTTTTTGAATATAATGATGAAAAATGTAACGAAAAAGATTTATTAAAAATTATTCGATATTTGAATTTCTACATACAAAATGTATGGGAGTTGTCAACAACTGGGTCTGTGGTCACTTTTCAAACAAACATGAATTTATATATTAAAATTTTAGATTCTAGACAAATTTAAAATTCTGATTACTTACGACTTCCTCGATATTTTTTTCAGACAGCAGACGAGGAAGCGATACAAATGAAAACAATAAAAAAATCCGAACCCGAACCGGAAAAGAAGATGGGTTTCATTAGAAAATTCATAGATCTCATGGATTTAGATTTATTAAAAGACTGGTCGTTTTTGAATCTTTTACTCGGTCTATCCCTATTTTGGAGCGGGGAACTACAATTTAGGATGTTAACACCATTTTTTATTAGAAGTTTAGGTTATAATATGGACGAGACTGCGTTTTGTTTGTCTATGACAGCGATTACGGATATTTTAGTCCGTTTGATATTACCACCGATTTTCGATAGAACGGCTATATCGAAGAAGATGATATTTTTTATATCCTCGTTTTTCTTGGCTGCGACTAGATCAGGTAAGTGTAATTAGAATTACTATAGTAGAATAGTTTATGAGTTGAATATAGCGATGTTTAGTAGTGAATTATTTTAATGTTATACTTGGTATTTATAATTTTTAGACTAAGAACTGATAATATATTTCATAATGTTGAAAAAATATCAATAAATTTTATACCTACATTTTGATATAGTATTGACATGGCAGTGACTACTGATTGAGTCTTATATCTCTAAACAAGATTTTAGTTTTTGAGTTACTTGTGATATGGGAAAAACTGAAATTGTTTGTTTAATATTAACGTCTAGTTGACCCGCGCAATTTCGTCTGCGTCACAGAGGGATACTATGACTATGTTGTCATAGCCTTCCTGGATAAACGGACTTTCTAACAGTGAAAGAATTTTTCAAATCGGACCAGTAGTTCCTGAGATTTTCGCGTGTACACAAACAAACAAACTCTTCAGTTTTGTAATATTAATTAAGTATATACTATTTATTTATTTCCAGTATTGGCGGAACAAAGTGAATGGGTACCACTTATGATTTGGCTATCTATTTGCGGTTTCTTCCGTGGAATGTGTCTCAGTAACTTCACATTAACAATATCTGAGTATTGTCCACTGGAGAAATTACCAGCCGCCTTCGGATTGCATATGGTCAGCAAGGGAGTACTCGTTGTGTTGATAGGACCACTTATAGGTAAGTTTCGTAAATTGTCGTGAAAATAGAAATCAATTTGTAGTCGAAATCTGTTAAAAGCATTTAATATGAATTCAAATTAAACTTGAAAAATAATAGACTACTAATAATGATTACCTTTGGCAGCAAAATGTCCGAGACTCGCCTCAGTTTCACTGTTGTTACTAATTCATATTTAACACACGTAAATCTTCATTTTACATCACTCTATTTATTATAGAAAACCTCATTAAAATACGTAGATTTATATTTCAAAGTTACAAGGATAGACTGGACGAAAAACAGACAGCTACTTTTTTTAATAATAAGGAAAGTGAATTACAAGCTTATAAAAGAAATAAGAAAAAAATACATTAAAGCATGGTTTTAAGCTACATGACAAAGTATACTAGTGATCTTCACACTAGACCGAGCCTGTATTATGAAGGACAGTGCAAAAGTATTATCATAACGTTTAAAGGGTATAAAGACTAAAACTTAGCATATGAATACATGAAAACACAAATATATACATAATAAAAGTATGAAAACTTTATTTAATACTGTACGTTTTTTTTTGTTACAGGTTACGTCAGAGATTACACAGGCAGTTTTCCAATGTGTATTCACGTTCAGAACATTATGATAATGTCGTGTGTTCTGGTTTGGGGCATCGAATACGCCATAGGAATCACGAGACGCCGGAAGGTTGTTCAAATATAAACAATTTTAGTGACAATTGTAGGTAATCTGTGCTTCATGTTGCGGTCAACGCCATCTATCGAAAGCTACATGTAACTCGGTAGATCGAGAATTTTCTAGGTATGATACAAAAATATTTTAATACTTATATTATTAAAGGACATTAGGTTATGATACTTAAATGACATGAATTACAATTATTTATTGTGTAACTTCTGATACAAAGTGATAGGGATCATAATGGACGTAAAGCCGAAAGTAAGAACTAACGAGGAGAATATGTCGTTTCGGAATTTCACGTTTTAGAAAAAAAGAGCTTTTGTGGTTTTAAATCGTTAATAGTATAGAAGAACAACTACAATTACATTAAAAAACAAAACTGGAGAAGTGACATGGGACACCCGAATAGAACGAAGTTCCTTTCGATTAAAATTTTTATTTTTTTTTCCTAACGTAACGCGCGATAAGGAACGTGTTTTAAAAGATTTTGATCACAGCGCCATCTATCGATAATCATCTAAAACAAAAATAAGGAACGTGTTTTAAAAGATTTTGATCACAGCGCCATCTAGCGATAATCATCTAAAACAAAAAAAGTGTCGTGACAACTTTTCGTAAGAATTTTTCCGTCTATTCGCGATAAGGAACTTCGTTCCAAAAACAACCTCTAACGAGACTAACACCTTCGCTATTTTTTCCATTATGATCCTTATCGTATTGTAGTGATTGAATTAGTGACGAGTGACATATTGTGACAAAAATTGTTCTGGCAAGACTGAAAAGCTAGAAAATTTCATTTAAGACTCTAATAAGTACATTTAATCGATTAACATGTGAATTCGAATACCCTTGTGAAAATAATGTTTTTTAACTTAGTAAGCGTCGAGTACTTGTCTTGACTTTCATTTTTGGAGACAATATTATTACTGTTTGGTCGAACCTAGCCTATCATATTTAATCAATTCATTTTTATAATTCGTATACAATTTTAGATTGTTATGACCAGTGAATTAAAGGAACATTTCTATTACGGAATAGTAGGTAATGAAACAATTTAGACAATTGTATTTTTAGATGTCTGTAGTTTCGAAATGTTTTTGTAGATATTTTAGAAGAAATTAATTTATGAAAAATATGTACCAAGTTTAGAATTGAGTAGGTTTATATGTGTGATGTTTGGATGTTGATTTTGTTACGTCTAAATAACTGTTTGTTTTATTGACGTATAGGGATGTTTTGAATTTTTTAAATAATTACTTACTGTTGCTTCATTAAAAATACTGATTAAGTGTATAAAAACTTGATTTTTTATAGTATTATTTTTAAGGTTATGTTAGTTTAGTGATTAAAACTGACAAAATATTCAAAATTCTTGTTAAAATGTGTAATATTTGAAGTTATATGAGCGAAGATTGATTATCGAAAAAAAGCTTTTATTTTAATGTGTGAAACTTAGTAATTTTTATCACTTACACTATTACTAAACGGGTTCTTACCACGATTATTCTTAATTGAGCGGTCCCGATATTTCAGCACTGTTTCAAGCGCCATGATCACGGGAAGACTGAGGAACTGCGGGTAGGTCATTTAAGAGCAGACAAATCTGTCTACCCTCTTTCTCGTTCGTTTGCCAGTACCACTGGAACTCGAACTCACATTTCGACATACCACACTGACAGTAAATGACCTAAATATCGGGACCGCTCAATTAAGAATAATCGTGGTAAGAACCCGTTTAGTAATAGTGTAAGTGATATAGATAACCGCGTTTGGTTAAAGAAATTTAAGTAATGTTAAGTTTCTTTTGTTGAGACTTTTAGGCATATTGGAGTTATTAGTTTTAATTTAAGCATAAATGTGTTCAACCTAGGCATTACTTACACAGATACATTTTATGTGTACGATTTGCACTATATTTACCTAATCGAAAAATGACATTAAAACAAAAAAAATATTAAAATATACAGGATGTTAAACGAGCAACGTGAAGACGGAAAGTATTTATATCACTTATGTTCCATTATCTGTTTATTTTTTGAGGGTGTGCCTTTAACACCCTGTATAAGTGCGTTTATTAAAACGTTTCACTTAAAACTATAAGATAAAAATAAACTTTAACCATGACTTAAAGATAAATGAGCTCTCATACATAACGTTTATAAAATCATAATAAACAAAGCTACTTTGAATACTAAATACAGAAAAAAACATTAGGTTTTGGTATGTATGAATATTTAAGTATGTAAGGCTTTACCAGCAACCGCTATATCTGTCAAATGTCACCCATACATGGCAATACTGGACATAAGCCAATTTTGGACAGTTCCCAGGTGAGTGCTTAACGGGGCTTCTAGTACTAGAGTACGGGTAAAATGGCCGGTGTTAGACTGTTGAGGACCTTATTTCTTACTTGCATCTCTCAATACACTTTACATATAATCAAGTATCTAAAGGATTTGATTTGCATTTTAAGGTAAAATTTTAAAAACTTTTGTAACCATAAAACTGACGCTATATTTTATTCAAACAATTGAAATCCAGTCTTCCAAGGTATTCAATACTATAATTACATGCTTCCAAAAATATTTGTGATTTAAATTACCAAATAGGTACTAAAGCTTTAATGTTATGAGTAGGGGTGTACGAATATCGACGAATATTCGAAAAATTTCGAATAATTCGGAAAGTTTCGAAAAATCCGAAATTGTGAATAGTATCGAATGTGACTACGACGATGCATCGGAAATAGGACAAGAATTTGTATTTTGTAGATAATATCTTGAATGGGCTAGATGTCGAATATTCGTCGAATTTCGAATAATTCGAAGATTCGAATTATTCGATTCGAGTTTCGAATATTAGTATTCGATTCGGAACGAATAATTCGTAAGTTCGAATCTTTCGCACACCCCTAGTTATGAGTTTTTTATTATTCATAACATCGTTTAACAGTTTGAAGTATACACATGTTTGCAAATTTCAACTTTATTACCTGGTAATGAAAGTTATTTTTTTTCATTCACATCCTGTTATTAAGTACTTAACTAGTATTTTGTTGAGCTATAACAAGTTTTGAGATAAAAAATTGATGATCAAAATCAAATTGCTTGGTGCGGAAGTCTGCAGATCTATTTTTATGGTAACTTTAAAATAGAATCGTAATCAATATTGCATTTTCAGAAAATTGTGACCTGCCCTGATTTCACACGGGAGAAATGATATTAACGTTTTAATACAGGGTGGATCTGTAACTTTGGACAATCTGACGTGGGGTGAATGACCTGTCGAAGTACAACTTAGCACTATTTTTATTTTTTGGATCGGTTAAACTTTTTTTTTGATATTGCATGGAAAACTTACGACTATCGTTGCGGACTTGCATACTATGATGAATTTTTTTTTATCTTATTTCTAAAATAAAAGTGCTTCTAAGTTTTATTTCAACAGGTCATCCCACTTTAGATTGTCCAAAGTTACAGATCCACCCTGTATATTAAACATAATATAAATCTACTCTATCTATTTAAAAATCATATCATTGCGTAGTTTTTATAATATAGGCATACCTAGGGGAAGCTTACTATTATACTTTGCGTTGTTATGTTGCGAAGTTAATAAGGATAACCAGAAATGTAATCAAAAATACTCTTTATAGTACATTGTTATATAAAAATTATGAAAACCAATAAATAGGTTTAATTACATTATTTTATTGGCAACGTTTACTACTAATAACATATTATTTATTTAAATTCGGGGACGTTTTACATAATATAATACTAATATATATTATAAAGGCGAAAGTTTGTATGTATGGATGTTTGTTACTCTTTCACGTAAAAACTACTGAATGGTTTTGAATGAAACTTTACCACAATATAGCTTATACATCAGAATAACACATAGGCTACAATTTTTGGGTGAATAGGTCGTAAAAAAAAAAAAAATTGCGGTATAATAGTACTATATAATAGACGTCGCGAACTAGACGGGCTAGACGGGACGAACCTGAAGTCCACGCGAACGAAGTCGTGTGCAAAAGCTAGTAAAATATAAAGGTCTTAGGTCAATTAAAAACTGGCCCTTTGCTATTCTCGAGATTTAATCGCTCAATTCAAATGAGAGCCAATCAAGTCATAAAGATGTTACATACGTTTTAAGTTGTTCACATTGAGAAAAAAAATATTTCAAACCTTCAAAATACGAGTTGATTTTTGAATAATTCGAAATGTTTATGTTTGTTTGTTTATTAATCGGAAATGTTGACCTCTAGTGTTATATATAGGTATTTTAGAAGATCAGAATTCTTAATTGTTTATTTTTGCATTTTTTTCCTGTTGACAAAAAAACAAACTGCGCGTATAATCACGGTAATATACGATACTTTCTTATCGAAACGCATTGTAATGTTCATCAAATATGTACTTATGAAAGTGTATAACGTATATAAAAATTCTTAACACATTATTGAAGCACTAAAAGTAAAACGAAAGTACGAGCGTAGTAAAATTAATGGAATTATATAATTTTTGTAGTAAGAAGAATTATTACAATTTTAAAAATATAAACTACTTTAGGGACAATGTTTTTTATTTTTTTATTGTTCAAGATGTTTTATATAAGGAGGTCGTATACTTATTAAATTATCAAAAGTTAGAAGATTCATTTATAGATAGTATTGCTTTTCTTAAATTAGTATTTACAAGGTAGTTATTGTATCAATTTAATGTAACGTGAGTGCCAATTCTGTGACAATTATATACACAAATTTATCTTATTAGATGTAGTTTTTTTAATTACCGTACTTAGGTACGCAATGTACAATATATAAAAATATTATTATTATTATGAAGATTTCTTCAGTTATATTTCAATAAAAATCCAATTTCATGTTATGTTTATAAATTATATAAAAAAAACAATTTGACCAAATATCTACAAATCTACAAAATAGTTTTTTCATAAAGTAAAATCTTCAACTCCTTTTACTCATGTGAAAATCTATTGTCATTAATAATGGCTATGCTAACAATTTTCATATTATATTTGCGAGCCAGACATTTATAATATTATGTCATAAAAAAATTATAATATGTTTGCAGTTAAGGTCAAAACATATCTCGGACAAGGTTACTAATATAACTGTTTTTGAATATTTTAGCAACATTTATTAACAAATAAAAATGAAAGTATAAACATACATAATACATATATTACGTTTATAAATAACTAAACAGTTGATTTAGTAACACTTTTGGAATTTCAAAATAGTTTATTCAGATGTTATCTTTATTGTTGTCTATAATTCTTAAATCAAGATTGTATCGTCTATTTTTGTGTTCTGTTTAACATTTTTGCTCAATCATCGCTCTCAAATAATCTAATTTCTATAGTGTTTATAATAAAGATGTCATTAAGGGGGGACCAGCTGGTCTAGAGCGTCAAAAAATGGGCATAATTTATGATTTTTTTGTGACTCAACAAAAAGATCAATCGAAAATCAGCGAAAAAGGTTTTATTATTTAGGTTTTAATATACGAATTTTTTCGTGTAAATTAAATTAAAAATGGCGGTTGCCCAGCATTTCATCGGAGGCGCCTCATTTTTTAAGGTAATGAAGAAGATTTAAAGAGTAATGATTCGTCACTGGAAAGGTAAAAAACTAGAACTTTGTATATTTTCGATGTTTCTAAAGATTTCCAACTGACTTTTGTTAATTTAGCAAATTTAGTCTTTTTATCAGTGACGAATTATGTTATAGTTCCATATTGACCACCTGGTTAACTATATACAATGAGGATGTGTTTGTATTAGCTGAAGTGGGGTGAATGACCTGTCGAAATACAACTTAGAACCACTTTCATTTTTGGAATCGGATTTTTTTTCTAACATTAAGTAGTATATGTACGATTATCCTTGCTGACATCGTATTATGATATTTAAAAAAAAACTTGAGAGGTGTCAAGGGACACCCGAATAGAACGAAGTTCCTTTCGATTAAAATATATCTAATATTTTTTTTTCCTAACGTAATGGCGATAAGGAACGTGTTTTATAAGATTTTGATCACAGCGCCATCTAGCGATAATCATCTAAAACAAAAAAGTGTCGTGACAACTGTTCGTAAGATTTTTTTCCGTCTAGCCCCCTTTCGATAGCGCGCGATAAGGAACTTCGATCCAAAAATTAACCGATACCAAAAATAAAAGAGGTTAAACGTAGTATTTTCATAGGTCATTCACCCCATCCTGCCTGTTGTTTACCTTAGTTGTCAACTAAACTAAGATTTAGAACAATCCAGTTCTATGTCATTTTGTTGGTGCTTGATTTTGTGATATATTTTCTTGAATCATGGAAACATATTTTAAATCAGCGTTAGTTTACGCTATTTTACGAAGATACGAGCTAGATAAAAATATCAACTATCTCATTAGTGAGGTATTTTCCAAGGTGTTCTTTTTACACTAACATACTCTATATTTTATTTAAAAAACAATATGACATTATTTAAATATTTTAAGACAATGGTGAGAATGATAGTACGAAAATTAATAAAGGTTTATGTTTAGTTAGGTATTTTCTTTATTTTAAAGTAATAAATTGCCTGACTAAATAATTAATGTACTAAGAAATGCGAATAATTTTGAGACAATTTGTTATTTCTTGTTTGTAATGTCTGATTTTTTTAGGTTAAGTTCAAGTTATGGAATTAGTTGTAGTGTATGAAAATGGTGCGAGTTCAGTTAAGAACATAGATACTACATATAATACTTAAACTTATTGTAACAAGAGAATTGTATAGGCATTTTACAAAATAATAAATAAAAGACGATTAATTCAAGTAATCGGATGGTTACCATATTTGTTGTTTTATTGACACTTGAAGACCTTAACCCCGTGCTGGGTTCTTGTCTCAGTCGGTTGGAGGTTTTAGTGCGGTTCAACTCCCTCATGTGCGAATCCGGCGATTTGCTCCAATTCAAAAAAAAGTACCTGAGGTAAGTCGTAACGAGCAATGGAAAGGGTTATGCTCGGTATCTCTGCGTGGTTGGGTTAAAAACGAGAGTAGCCGCAGAAGAACTCAACTAACCGATATAGCTCAAAGAATTAGCATATTTAATGGCAGTGGGCGGGCCACGTGGCACATAGAACCGTTGGCTGATAGGGCATAAAGTTTAAGGGCCACATAAGACAAGCGTAGTTATAATACAAGATGGACTTATGACCTTATTAATTAAGGTCGCAGGAACACACTGGATGTAGATCCTTACCAACCGCTAATATCGGAAGTCATTCGCTGAGACTATGTCCATCATATGTGCTATTATGATACTCGTAGGTCTTAGATGGTAATAAAATTCTTAACTAGGAATAATTGAAATAGATAATCTCACAATGCAGAGGTCCGTGAACAACGGTAACCGTTTATGATCAGGTGGGTCGTTAGCTCGTCGGGGCAATAAAAAGGCAATTTTTTGATTAATCCTTAATCTACAACCGCTCTGCGGAATAGTTTATGTAACGATTGATTTTTTCTATAATATTTTAATTTGGTTGTCTGATTGCATTTGGTATTTTAAATGCATTTGTTATTCTATCAAACTTAGTATTTACATATTTAAAATAAGTCGCCTCAAAGCAACAAAATTAAGAAACAAAAATAATGTTTTTTTTAAATGAATTTGAAAATAGCTTTGCATTTACATATATTATTCATTTACACCTATATACAGAGACTGAATACGATAGTGTCGTCTACGCTGAAAATACGTCAAGCGTTAATATGAAAGAGATTAACGTTTTTTGGTTTCCCACTCATTCACGGTTCACGAGCCACCCAATTTGATGTAACTTAATACTTGGGGCACGTATTTAAATCGCATGAAGCATTGCCTGGATTAGATTAGACATACTGCATGCTATGTGTTTGAACAGTCTTTACCTACAGCATTTGTAAGTTTGACGTGTAAACAAAGGATTTATAATTGTGTTGGCTCATAGTTATCGTTTAAGCTATGCAATTATTCTTAGAACAAACGTAATTTCATAATTTGTTATTGTTTTGACTTTTACTTCTGGAAGGAGATAATCTCAATTCACTTACACCCTTACTATTTCGAACGTACCACGTGAGTGCGTCATAAGGGAATTGAACTGGACTATAAATTCCTACAGTCACAAAGTAGTCTGAACCGCGAAGTCCACGAATAAGTTTTGTTTCTGTTAAACTAGCAACTGTTAGAAAAGGCGAGCTGTGATTTGCAGAAAAACAGCGTTACATAATAATCGTGATTTTAACCATTAACTTTTTCAGGCGGTTTATTATTTATCTTAAACAGGTAACACTCGTAATATTATATTTCGATGTCACATGAATATTCTGTACGAATGAAAAAGATAAAAATACCTATTGGATTTCACCTGCCAATACCATGTTTAAATATCGTCGACGATCGACAAGAAAAAAACCAACTATATTAGGACTATTAATTTTATATCATATTTCCTTGAATGGATCGTTTATCTAAAATATTAAAATTTGTCATTTTACATAGCCTATTAAAATGGCGGTACTTTAATCAACAAAAAACTAACAGGCTTTCATTGTTTCATTTGCAATTTTATCTTAGATGATTTGAATTTTTAATTGATCGTACATTTGTATCGTACTTGAGTTTTGAAGATTCATTAATGAAGACAAACTGTTTTACGATAAAGAATTTTTTGTGTTAAACTTTTTTCTTATTTATAAGTTTTGATCATCATAATAAATGTTATTATCTAATATCTAATATATATTATAAAGGCGAAAGTTTGTATGTATGGATGTATGTTTGTTACTCTTTCACGTAAAAACTACTGAATGGATTTGAATGAAACTTTACCACAATATAGCTTATACATCAGAATAACATATAGGCTACAATTTTTGAACCCCTTTGTAACGCAGACGAAGTTGCGCGGGTCACCTAGTATATTATAAAGGCGAAAGTTTGTAAGTATGGATGTATGTTTGTTACTCTTTCACGTAAAAACTACTGAATGGATTTAAATGAAACTTTACCACAATATAGCTTATACATCAGAATAACACATAGGCTACAATTTTTGATAATAATCTAGACGGGACGAACCTGAAGTCCACGCGAACGAAGTCGAGGGCAAAAGCTAGTTGTCTTATAATTTGGTTGACATACAGATTATGATGTTAAATATACCTACGTATATTTTTGATTATATTAACACAAGCCTCATCGTCATCATCAATGTTTTATAAAGACAGTCACTGTGGTCACAAAGTTAGACACGTCATGAGGTTCTCATATACCCAAATGCAAGTTAAGGTCTTTAAACAGGGACGGCGCGACGGGAAAGAGTGCAGAGTGTGTAATGCGTCGCGCCGTACCTCATAACCTCGTGTTGTATTCTGGGCTCAGCCGGGGTTCCGAACCGCTGAGTGTGAGCGGTTGGAGGTTTTAGTGCGGTTCAGCTCCCATACATCCGGTGATTTCCTCCAACTCAAAATAAAACACATTCAGTGGGTTTCAGTTCTCCGATATTCACGATCTCTCACGATGTTTTCCTACATTTTATTTGGTAGTGTTTTAATAAACTACTCATAAATCTTTCTAAACTAAGATGGTGAGTTACGGGCTAATTCGATTTGAACTTATGACCTCCCACAATTAATGGCTATAAGGAAATCTTTGATATTTTCTACAGACACCTTATAAATGAAATAACGTTTAGATATAACTACTTTAAAATTATGCAGAATGATAGTACCTAGTTACACGTGCAAGTCGTTCGATCTGCAGCCAGACATAATAAATAATTCAAATTTATGTATTACTTCCTTATTAATCTTAAATTCTTAAATATTTTTATTACTAATAGCAATATACTTAAAATAAAATTGTAATTTGCGTTTCATACGTAGGGGAGATGTGGCATGAAAGGGACAATTAAAATAACTCGTAAAGTAAAAACAATTTCCAGACAACACTATCTTGTTCGTATGGCAACTATAATGTTTGTTAGTCCATGGAAACTTCATATACTTGTCTTTTAAAACTTGGTTCATACTTACAAATGTAAAAATGGGTGTCTAAAGTAAAATTTTGCACTAATTTGTCAACTGTTCTATCAAGAGCTGTGAGTTGATTATTGATGTCTGAATCACTGTTTAAGTTAAGTTTAAGATAGATTGAATGTTCACTTATCGCACCTCTAGCTCCAGTGCGACACTGTCACTTTTGCAAAAAATGCTAAAAATGAGTTAAATATCTAAAAATGATCCTAACCTGTGAAGAACTAGATACTAATTATTAATAATTATTAGTTAATGTACTATTTACTTTTTAATTACATCAGCGATATTAATTGATAAGTGTTATATCAAGACAGAGTTATACTGTTTTTTAATCGAATTGCCATAAACATTATTGATGTTTAACTGATTGAATGACTAATAAAATTAATGATTGTTTTTTATTTCTTTAGAAGTTAGTTCAAGTTAGTCTAATGACTTAAATTGCCTTATGTTAACTAATGTTACGCAATACTATGTTTTTTTAAATTTTTTATTGCCATGTAGGCAGACGGGCCAACGGCCCACCTGATAGGATGTGGTTACCGTCGCTCATGAACCTCTGCAATGTCAGGGGACACTGAGGGGTCGCTACCTACGACCTAACTTTAAGGACCCTCCTCAAGCCTCGTTTGAAGAAGGACAAGTCATAGCGCTCAGGGAATACCGAGCGCAGGAATATAGGAGCGCAGCTCAGGGAATATGTCCTTTATTAGTTGTGTTTTTGAGTAAAGTTACAGATTCTAGTGAAATTTTACCTATTGGTTTTCTATTATAGGAAATAATAAGAACATTCATAATATAATACCTAATTGCAGTAGAGGCTCGCGAGGATGTAAGGAACAGCTAGTAATTGATTCAGAAATCCATCATCAAGTTAAACAAAGACACCGAAATCTGTATTACGCTTATATTGATTATCAAAAAGCTTTCGACAGCGTGCCACATTCGTGGCTTCTGGATATTCTTAAAATATATAAAATAAATGACCCACTAATAAACTTTTTAAAATATGCAATGTCCAATTGGGCTACTAAACTTACTTTAAAAACAAACCATAATACGTTATACACACCCCTCATAAAAATCAGTCGTGGTATCTTCCAAGGTGACTCTCTCAGCCCACTTTGGTTTTGCTTGGCACTCAATCCGCTCTCTAGAATTTTAAATGACTCTGGTTTTGGATATAAAATTGACAGGGCAAATAACACCAAACTCTCGCACCTTTTATACATGGACGATATCAAACTGTATGCATCCAATAGACAAGAACTCGATCACCTCATAACATTAACGGAAAACTTTAGCACAGATATCAAAATGACATTCGGGATAGACAAATGTAAAATTAACAGTATTGTAAAGGGACAACACAGTAAAACAAACTCTTATAATCTAAAGAGCCGTGAAGGAGAAATAGACAGTCTAGAGTATAAAGAAACATACAAATATCTCGGGTATCAACAGAGCTCATCACTTAATCATGCTGAAATAAAAAACACACTTAAAAGTAAATATAAAAATAGACTTCACAAAATCTTGAAAACACAACTATCCGCTAGAAATAAAACCAAAGCAATAAACACATATGCCATACCTATCTTAACATATTCTTTTGGGATTATCAAGTGGTCAGACACAGAGCTCGACGCACTTGATACAAGCACTAGAACAGCCTGTTATAAATATAATATCCACCACATTCATGCAGCAGTTCAACGTTTCACACTGAAACGATCATTAGGAGGAAGAGGATTTATTGATATAAAAAATTTGCACCACACTCAAATACATAACCTCCGAACATATTTCTTAAACAAAGCAACAAATAGTTCACTACATCAAGCAATAGTAAATCTTACCAACCATGGGACACCACTACAACTAAACAACACACAATTTGATCCGAATCACAAAATATGCACAGAGGAAATGAAAATTGAGAAATGGAAAAAGAAGGCACTACACGGAAAATATCCCTATCAATTACAACAAGACCACATAGACCAGACTGCATCATGTACATGGCTCACTAGAGGTAATATATTCGCCGAAACAGAGGGCTTCATGATGGCGATTCAGGACCAAATCATCAAAACCCGAAATTACGCAAAGTATATTTTGAAAGAATCAATAGAAACGGACAAATGCAGACTTTGCCATCAAACTACTGAAACCATAGATCATATTACAGGAGGTTGTAGTGTCCTCGCTAACAAGGAATACACACACCGGCATGATAATGTCGCAAAACATATACATCAGCAATTAGCCCTTAAACATAAATTAGTAGACTCACACACACCGTACTACAAATACAAACCAAAAAATGTCCTGGAAAATAATACTGCCAAACTATACTGGAACCGAGATATTATAACAGACCGCACGATCCTCAGCAATAGACCGGATATAACGCTCACCCTGAAAGAAACAAAAACAACCTACCTGATAGATGTCGCAGTCCCTAACTCACACAACCTGAAACAGAAACACACGGAAAAAATACAAAAGTACATACCTTTAGCTGATGAAATAAAACAAATGTGGCACCAGGACACCGTTACTATAGTCCCTATTATCATCTCAGCTACTGGTATTGTACCTAAAACATTAAACTCAGCCCTAAGCACACTAACACTTCCAAGTACAACATACATTCCGTTACAAAAATCAATTATACTTGACACATGCTCCCTAGTTCGTCGATTTCTTAATCCCACCATGCTCTCACTCCATAACCCTACAGCCTAAATCATATCATACATTCATACATACATAAAAAACATAGTTGACTATCTGGTAACCAGTAAACTTGGTGCTACCCGTTTCTGGACCAGTAAAAGTTTCCGACCTCGGTCGAGTATAAAATCGTTTGATTTTGAAATATAATACCTAATATAGGTATAATAGGAATTTAGATTTTTTTTTCATCCAACATCATAGGGGATGTTCTAAATCTAATTGTTGGTTTGTTTACTCTTTCATTCCAGTTCTCGCTTCTGTCCTACTTTCGTACCGCATACTTCACATTCATCCTTCCCATTCACACTTTCCTCTAGTGGGGTGCCAGCCTATACCTATTCTTCTAATATCTATAGTGGGGTTCTTTATTTAAATCATTACTACATCATGCATTTATTGAACTTATTTCTAGTGATTCATTTAGTATACTTTTTATGTCCTATGATATGCTGATATAGGAATTTAGTTGCAAGTAACTTTTATCAACGCACTATAGCCCTATGTTTTATTATTGTATCACATATTATTTATTATCCATCGTTTGGTTTCAGACTGGAACCCTTGCATTAAATTAAAGTAGGCTTAAATTAAGTTACCCTTAGGTTAGGTATTTAATTTCAGCTTCAACTTACTTTTAAATTTGCTTAATTTACATTAACAATTAGGAAGAGAACTGAATTTTAATTTCAGATAGACTTGTTTTCATAATAGCGGGAAATATTTCAAACAAGTAAAGAGTAACAATCACAATATTGAATTATAACGTTACCGTACCGCTTCATTAGATACGTACCGTAGCACAAAAAATCTGCCTGATTCGTCACTTTCCTCAATTTGCTTGCGGACTACTAGTTAAGAGTGTTACGACAGACTTAAATCTATTAATTAAAACTATTTCAGACTTAAGAATAGCGAGCATGTTGAGGCATAGTACCTAATTTAATTTAGTTGTTTTTTTTTTTAATCTTTGCTGCTTATTGCTACTGCTATTTCATATGCTACTGACCTTAAATTTAAGTAAATTAACTTATTATCCATTTATATTTGATGTACCTCTTTTCTAATGAGAAAATTTCAAAAAATCTAAAAATCCACCGTACCACCTTGCGTATTTTTTTAAACAAGCTAAAAATTATAATGATAAAACGAGATAATATAATGGCTTACACCCCAATTTGTTTAAAGTATATCCTAAGCTGTTAGAACAGATGTAAATCGATACATTTACATATTAATTACACTATTAAAAAAATAGACTACACGTCCTAGAAAAAAATCAGCTACATCGTGAAAAATGTCTTACCCTGAAAATGGCGATAAAGTTAGCGAGTTGTAGTTCGGTAAAGTCAATGAAACAATTATTTATACAAATAAAAGTAATAAGACGTAGGTAATAGTAGTAATAATCGGATGTAAATTGTCTTCATACTTATACTATAGTTTTGTTAAGAATATCTATTGAACGAAACTTCTTATTGTGATTACGGAAACAGTTCGGTGAGGACGTGCGCGACACGATTCTGCATTACTGTAAAATGCAAACAGAGTAACGAACTATCACACGCATTTTCACCGAAATAATAAAACAACTATAGGTAAATACAAAACAAAATGATAATTGCATTGTAAGAAATACAAAATTAAACATTTAAAACTTTAAGTGAAAGGATTTGGTGAAAATGGATGAGGCTTTCGCTCACATAGAAAGTGATGGGAATCGAAAAAATAAGGATGGCTGGGTTCCACCGGATGGTGGTTGGGGCTACATGGTTAGCGTGGGAGTCGGACTAACTTTTGTAAGTATTATATTTAATTGACTTACCTATATATTACACGTGTGAAATGGGTAGGTGCATTTAACAACCACTTTAGTACGTAAGTACTTTTCTTTCGAGTGCGTTAGACGAGTTTTGATTTATTTCGATGTCTTTCAAATCCGTTCGTGAATGAATACAATGGTAATGGCAATAGTTTTATCCTTTCTTAGTTCGTTTTTCCTTTGCATGTATGATTTAAATTTAAAAAAAAAATCATATTATTGTGCTTTCAAAGAAATTCGCTCAAACTATTTTTTAATTTTAATAAAAAAAAATAATTGGAAATTTAGTGTTTACCCGTCGCTGAGTTTGCTAATCTCTGACTTACTTTTTTACCATGAACCATTAAGAACTCTTTCTTTACTTTTACTTTGACCTTTAGATAAATAATACCTAGTATCTACACTACCTTCCTAAGTAGTGTCAAAAAAAGGTTTACAAGTATATCACTAATTTCCAAACAACTTTCCTTTCCTTCCATTAGGTATGTACCTAATGAATATTACATATTACTTAGATAGTCAATTTATAGTTCTCAATTTATTGTTTTTCATTTGGACTCTTTAATATTGCGTAGGTATGCTATGTAAATGTTTTCCAAGCGGTAAGTTTTACATTTGAATTACTTTTGGGTAATACACCTTAAATTGCGCAATAATTTGAAAAAGTTTACAAAAACGTGTGATAAATACTCACCTAATTATGGCCCTCTTTATGATCCCATCTCCATATTAATAACGATTTAATTCCGGACTGGTTTTGGTTTATGTTCGCAATTATTTAATTAAGGGCTAAATGTATCGGAGTTTATAAAATATTTAATATACTTTTTTTAAACGAAAGATTGCAAGTTGGACTTTAGCTTATTAAGGACACGCTGTTGATATTATAATTTATTTTACGTAGGATACTGTACCAGTGTAATGGAATGTTCCTAATAATATTTACTTGCGTAAAATTGTTACCAATTTTACATGAAAGTATCTCGTTGGTTGTCAGTCAGTATCTTTTTTAGTCTATTTTGAATGTTAAACGGTCATTATGGATAGACTTATTTATTTTTACCAGAGATGCGGAACCTGAAAACTAAATTGTTCTTTTACATTTTGTTTTCTAAAATTTTTTTTTTCTATTTATTTCGGTACTTTCAAAGTTGCATGGGTACCTTAAAAATACTTAAATTAGTTATTTCTGTGATGGACTAAAAATTATAATCTATCAGGTCTTAGATTACGTTTGAGAGCTAGGTCGACATCCGCATTGCGATGTGGGGTCCTTGAGCCATCTCCCATTTACAATAAAAAATAGTTGCGTAAGAATTCTAATCCATAGTTATTAGATTATTCATAACTAGTTCTTATAGTGTGCATGAATTGTTTTTGCGCATCGTGTCAAGTCCTAGACAGTACATTGATCTTAAATGCACGAAGTGATATTATTATTACAGGTGTTACGTAGGCACTAATGCCACTTTAAAACTGGTTTATAATTATTATTATCAAAAATACTTAACGAATTATTGTTTGTTTCGGTTCAGTCTTGTCGCAATTTATTTGATTTCTTTGGATGTAAGGTACTTCTGGTTAGGGTCGAGCCTCTCTAAGACCTTACCACTCGCGTTTACAGATCGCTACTGATCTCAGGTCTAAACTTTGGCAATTAGAGGTTGAGGCCGTCAGGGTAAATTCTATCGGATTTAAATTTCAGATGCGCGTTGTTTCGTGTACGATTTCGTGTCGATTATAGAACATACATTCTACACACTTCTGATAAAGCATAGGTACATGGACTTTTCTGTGTTTTTTTGTTCAATATTTTCAGTATCCAATATTTTGCTTTGATAGCCGGTTGTAGTTAAATTCAACGTGTTTTTTTATATTTTTGGTATTTGATATACAACTAATTACATTGTTTGTACTAGTCAGTTATGAGACAGTTAATTATGTCCGCGGGGCAGGGACCGCGTGTAACCCTTCCACGGAATACCCCGCGGGGTCAGAACCAGCGTGGGTCGGGGAGCGCGGATACCATCCCCCGGATGCTCTTACGCTAAGGGCGTGCTGAGCGAGACACGGCACCTTCTTGGGTCCCCGCTCGCACTCACATGCGTTGGGGACCCGAAACTCTTAGGGGGCCAGAATCCGGGCGAGCTCCCGGTCCCGGCCCCTATCTAATCTACTTAATAACTTTCTTTAAAAGTTATCTTAAAATTATATTATTATGTAACAGCATGTAGTAAAGTAATCATTGTATGCAGTGAAAGTTATAAAGATGTTTGCTTATAATTTGATTAAATCCACACTATAATAATAAATCCTTACAGTGGAAATAAAAGAAAGTGGGTTATCTTTTCTTATCTCAATTACTTAATCGACTTGTTGTAACTTATAAAGATTATTTAATTTCTTAGTTTAAATATATATTGGGGTTGTAAAATGCAGAAGAAAACTAAATTTATCTTTGTAATAATTGTCTTTTATGAAGGTTCGTTGGATTGAGAAAAGAAAGTCCATACATGGGGTAGTATGCTTAGAAGCCCTTATAATAATTATATTTTAACAAACGTATCCAAAGAAGTTATTTAGTTACTATTGAATCGAAACGAATTATTACCTAGGCCTTGAGAGTCGACTTGCCAATCCGCCGCCGTCAGCAGGGGGCCGGGACCGGGATCTCGGCCGGGTTCTGGCTCCCTAAGAGTTTCGGGTCCCCAACGCATGTGAGTGCGAGCGGGGACCCAAGAAGGTGTCGTGTCTCGCTCAGCACGCCCTTAGCGTTGGAGCATACGGGGGATGGTAGACCGCGCTCCCCGACCCACCCTGGTTCTGATCCAGCGGGGTATTCCGCGGGAGGGTGACACGCGGTCCCATCTTGGCGGGCTTCGGAAAGCCCGCCGACCGAGAGAGCCGGTGGCCGTATTCGCCGGCGGCTACCGGTTCGGCCTCCGGGGACGGCTCGACAGGAAATAGTGCCGAGAGCGTAACGCATTGCGCCGTCCCTCATAACCCCGTGCTCGGTTCTTGTCTCAGCCTAGGTTCGGATGCTGATTGTGAGCGGTTGGAGGTTTTAGTGCGGTTCAACACTCACATACCCGGATGGATACACCTCCATGTGAAAAAAAAATGTATAATCATTATTCTAATCATCGGAACAGTTACCTACTTAAATGTCATTTGAATTTTGACGAAAAAACCAGTTTATATCAAAAGAACAATTTTATTAGTTTTACATATTCATAGTACAGTTTTTGTGATATTGGTGTACTTTTAAATACTTTTTATTTCATTTAGTATGCAAGAAACGACAATCATTTTAGTATAGGTAACTATTATAATAATTACCATAGAACATGAACGAGTTATTACCTGTATCTACATGTAGGTATCTATTTTTCTTCAAGTAGTATTTTCCGGAAAATACTACAAATTTCCTGTTAGAAAATCGAGCTTGTTTTTTCCTTCTAAACAAATTAGAATATCGGAACACTATTGAATGTGGAAAATGCAATTATTGTTAATGTTACAAATAGGCAAATAGGTCTTGAGACCTGTTTTAAAAAGTAACCCTAAAAGCATACCTAGTAAGTAACAATATATTTCTTAAATAATATATTTAGAGAATGTAGTCGTGGTGGCCGAGTGGTTGAAGCGCTTGCCTTCCGTGCGGGAGGTCGCGGGTGCAAAAACCGGTCGGCTTGTACTTCTAAATCTTAATATGAAAAAAAGATTTATGTGCAATTTTTCACAACACCACTGGCTAAAAACGGTGAAGGAAAACATCATGAGAAAACCTGCATATCGGAAAAGGGTTCTAAAAATCCTTTGAAGATATGTGAAGTCCCCAATCCGCACTAGGCAAGAGTGGTGGACTGTGCCTTCAGAGGAGACCTGAGTCCAACAGTGGACAGTAATGGGTTGTTACAGTTTACAGTTATTTAGAGAAGAGAATTAACAACCTTTTGCAATCCTTATGAAATGGCTTTAGGATCGTCTGACTTCTGTTCTATGGAATAGAAAAATACCAGCTTTAATTACTTTTTCAATTAAGTTTTGAAAATTGTACAAAAAAAGACTTTTATTTTATTGCACTTGTGGCTTGTTCTTTCTAATTTATAATTATCAAACTGTCCGAATATAACAGTTGTTTGGCCAAGTTGGATCATGTTACTGATAGCTAATAATCAAGCAAAAAGTATTCAATTTATGGTAATGATTAAAAGTAACGGTTTATTTTTTTTTTTTTAATAAGTTACTAAATTATTTTCTTTACGTTTTTATTGTATTAGTAATACTTTCATGCATTTTCAACGGGTTCGGTACCACGATATTGAATTAATTGAGTTGTCTCGATATTTCAACGTTGTTGCAAACGTCATGATCACGAGAAGACTGGATACTGCGGGTCGATTTAAGAGCAAACAAATCTGTCTACCCTCTTTCTCGTTCGCTTTTGGGTAGTACCACTGGAACTCGAACTCACATCACGACACACCACACTCACTGTCTTGTAGATACAAGACTCTCTGAGCATGAACCCTTAGTGACTGTTGTGTTGCATGAAAGTATTATAGAAAACCGCGAGTGTCTGAATAAGTTTATTAGTAAAAGTAAATCATAGGTATATTATTATACTTAGTAGGTGCCTACATCGGAATCACACGAGTTTATTTTTTGTCAATGTTTCTTAAAATGTAGGCAAACAAGCCGACGGGTCATATGATCGTAAGTGGTTACCGTCGCTCGTGGATCTCTGCAAAGTCAATAAGCATTAAAAAAAGAGTTTTACTTCAGTTTGTGCAGTCCATAAAAATAAACTGCATAATTGGCCTTGCAGAGGCCTTCATGAGCGACGGTGACCGCTTATCATCAGATGGGCCGTAGACTCGTTTATATATCTTGCATTAAAAAGAAATTGTAGGTCTTTGTCAGATTACAATAATATGCTAGATTATAAAAAAACATTTCGTTAGGTATTTCAATCTAGGAAATGATTAGAATAAAAATTTATTCATATCGGTTACTACATATAAAAAATATATTTAATGTCGAATATTTCTCGTCTTACTTGAAATAAATTATTGAAATCAGGTTTTTCTATCGTAAAAAGTAAAATGCCAATTTTACGATGTATTAACATTGAAACTTATTCAATTCAGTGTTCTAAATAATGAATTTAAATCATTAAAATATAATTTTTTTATAGATTATTTTATATAGGTTTTTGTAATAAATCATATTGTTTCATATTTTTATGATAATAGGAATGAAGCCATTTAAATCAATGTATATTATATTTACACTAGTATTAAGTTGGTTCTTAAGAGCAGTAATTGTCAATACAGCTTTAAATCACAGTAATTAAAATGATTTTTATCGGCTATAATTACTATTACTTTTAATACAATATAATATATTATCGTTCAATAACCCATTCCGTGCGTTATTTATGATCAATAATAACAACATTAAGACATAATAATGCTTCATTATGATAGGCCGTAATATTTATTTATGATTATTTAATAGATTAATTAATACTTTGTCGGTGTTAATTTTATTTATCAACTCAATTATGATAAATACCTGCCCATCGGCAGTGGAAATAAAATACGTCCGAAGCGAAAATTGGACAAAAAAATTAGTATCGTATCGCACCTTCCTGCATTATCTCGTTGTCTTTCACAAACACTTTTTAAGATTAAGTGAATTTTATAATACAAGTAATATACTGTTCAAATATTAGGTATTATATACAAGAAATATTTGATTTATGAATCAACACAACCTTATTACAAAAAATGTGAATGATGAATGTGAATTCAAATCCATTCGAAAGAGGGCAATAACTTTATGACGCTATGTTTACAAACAAACTGCTGATCTTTTTTTACACTCGTTGCCATTCATATTTTAAATTTACGATTATTACCGCGTAAACACAACAAAAAATACAAGTTTTTTATCGGTAAGCATCTCGCAAGATCAATAAATAATTAATGTAAGGGGTGGGCCATATAAAGCTTGCATTTCCCAAAAGTTCGACTGGCATGTTGGGCCATCATAAAAATGCTCATCTTCGGCCAAATGATCTTCTGCCCATTGGGCGAACCGAAAACGTCCCATTTCGTAAATATCAACCATTTAACTAAAATATGAACACAAATTGAATGACATTTGAGCTGTCGTTCTCTAAATAAACAGTAGTTCAAAATGCAAACGTTAGATTGCCCATCCTTTAGTAGAATAAATCAGTAACAAAATAATACAACAATTATGTAATCAGCTAAGACCAAATACTGCGGCATGAAGCACAATGTGAGTAATTTATACTGGCAAAACTAGGTTCGATCAGAGCTGTTCTTGTAAAAAATATGTAAATTTTTGTCTAGGCTACTTTTAACCAATCTAACATTTTTAGCACCGATAGCTCGTGAAAAAGTTGCTTGTTTAGCTTAAACAGGATTTTTTTTGCGACTGTAGACTGTATGTTAATTATGAATCCACGCAATGACTTAATCTGATTTAAATCATACGTAGAAACAAACGCCCTGCTTTTGTTTCAAAAAAAAAGTTCAATATGTGATGAGAAAAATATGTTCAGTAGTTATCTAAATATTTTTAAAAGGAAATCAGTATGTATCATATATACCTTCGAATTTAATAGTTCTATCAAGTATTAAATTATTTTGTTCTTCTGATTACTATAAACATACTTCATAATAAAAAAAAAAATAAATTAATAATAATATGTTCATTTGAAACATTTGAATATACACCTAAATTATTTCAAATGTAGCAGTATTTTAAATGAATATAAATTTTAATATTAAATTGTATCCATGATTTGAAACAAATTGTATTATTTTTCACATGTTCGTCGAAAATCGTCTATAATACATGATTTAGATGTGTCTAACAAAATTAATTGAATTATTTAAGATAATTTAGACGAAAAAAATATGTTTAAAATATTTAAATACATTTCAATAATTATTGATATTAAATTTGTAACTTGATCCTCTGAGCTATCACAATAAATATAATATTAGGTGCAGTCGTTTTCTAAATAAAAATATAACAGTAGATGACTGTCTTGACTCTTAGCTCTCAAATACATAGATATATAATAAAGTGTATTAGAATTATATTGTTATAAATTAATAATTTCAATCTATATTCATATTTCTATTTTCAATTTCAAAATTTAAAATTATTTGGATTATTTAGTTCCTTTTCCAATACATCGCAAAAATATCACATTAACATGAAAACTAACTGTTGTTTTATGCATAATTTTTTATTCAAGGAATCTTGAAAACAGTCAAAATTAAGAATACTGTGTCGTTCTTTCTCTTATTATTATTTAAAGTTAAAATAAAGAATATGCTTACATTATAAAACTAATTTAGAAAAAAATTGGATAATTTTTACCAAAAAGTTTTTCGATTGATTCAAATAAATGTTTGGACACAATTCCGGTTGCAAGATTTAAAATATATATTTTTTTTTAATAACTTCCTTCCGACCTGCTAAACTTGTTTTTCATTGTCTAGATCGAAACAAAACCTGTCCTGTTGTAAATATCGTTCCTATTTAATATCAATAGTAAACCAATAACCTTAATGCAAATTTATTAATATATTTTTGTTTATATTGAAACAAGAACTTGATTTGTTGTTATTTATTGGATGTACAGATTTTTCGTTGGGGTAGGTGACTTAATCTCCTTGAATGAGACAAGCTGAAGTTTATAGCTTCACCTTCGTCAATACTAAATGTTTTTATGTAAATAAATATTATAATAAAACATGATATTAAAACTTAATATATAATACATAAATTGCTATTAATATACTTGGTATAATCTGTAATGTTTAAAATCATCTTAAATTAGTAACACTATTTGAAAGTTACATGTGTGTGAATTAGTTTAAGTACCTACGTACCGTACTATATATTTTTTAACTATTAGTTCATTTTATATAACAGTATTCATTTTTGATATACTTATACTATATACAGGGTGTTAAAACCCGATGAAACAATACGTTCACAGCAAATAGTATACTTGATGTAGAAGCCATCCACCAAGTCTAGGTTTTCTAGGCATAATATATCATAAGTTATAACTAATCAAAAGTTGATTAGTAGTGTGAATGTAAAATGGTATAGGTCAGAGTAGGGTTGTCAAAAATAATACAAAATAATAATTTTTCAACTTTGTATGGGAAAATAAAGTAATTATCTCCGTTTCAAAAGTATGTGTATATGATTTGAAATGTGATATAGATTAAGCCCTTAACGTATTGTTTCACCGAGCACCAACACCCTGTATATTAAAAACGAGAAGTTAGTGCCTTTTGTGAGAAATATGTGACTCTTTTAAGTTAGATACTTTATTAATAAAGCTTGTATGAAATATGTTATTTATTCATACCGGAACTTTTGCTTATTACTATTATTTACTATTTCGAATATGCGAAGACTATTTTCGGACGGTGAGAGGTATCAAGCATGGTATCTATGATCCAAAAACAAACGTATTGTAAATCAATTGTTAATTAATCAAATACTCTGTAATTCGCGTTAAAGTACGCTTTTGTTAATGGACGTCTTGATTGAGATCTATGGATGAATTGAATTTAAGATACCAAAATTGCAATTAAGTAGATAATGAAAATTCGAGGTTTTTGATACAACTGAAGTTATCACATTGTGTTGTGGAAAACTATAGTAAATACCGTATTTTAATACAATCCAAAATTTGTATGCTGGTATTGATACTGGTAGTATAATAAAATATTTATTAACAGCTATCCCCTGTTACTAACCACAACTTTTTCTAATGATCGTTGCAAAATAGAGATGAACTTGTAATGAATGTTCGTTATCAATAACCAGTTTAGTTTTAGACTAATTAATTTAACACTTCTGACCACAGACCACATTGTTACGTAATATAGAGTCAAATAGCGAAATTAATATTACAATTAATTAGTTCCTGTACCAACCCATTACTGCCCACTGTTGGGCTCAGGTCTCCTCAGAAGAGGGATTAGGCATAGTCCACCACGCTTGCCTAGTGCGGATTGATGACTTCACATCTCTTCAAAGGATTTTTAGAACCCTTTTCTGATATGCAGGTTTCCTCACGATGTTTTCCTTCGCCGTATTTAGCCAGTGGTGTTGTGAAAAATTGCACATAAATCTTTAGTTATAATTAGCGTATCCATTTAAATTTACCGTAATTTAAAATCGTTCTCATCCTGTTAATCTTGAACGACGTGCATTATTTTTAATTAATCTAATTGATTTTAGCGATTTAGTCAAAAATATATAAACCTGATACCTGGTTCAAAGAGTGTGTGTGATATAAAATTAATAATTCGATTTCGGAAATAACACTACACATGTACTAGTAGTTGTAAAATATTGAATATTCAAACTCATTTATGTAAAAGTATTTATTGCCCTATGTTATGAACTCAGAAGAAGTATATTTAGATCGTAAGCAAGTGCAGCAGAACATTATCAAAGACTGTATAAAATAATTTATGCATTAAATGTTATTAGCTTTTATTTACTCAAAATAGAATGTTAAATACGGTTATAATATTTTTAAACCTGTTTATGATCATGAAAGCTTTTACTCATTAAATGATGATTATAATATTAATACGATTACAGTGGATTCAGCAATGAATAGCTGCAACATGTATGTATATATACAGAATACTGATAAGTAGATATAGAGAATACTGAGGGTTTTTTGAATGACTGGAATACTGGACTGGAGGAATGTTTTAATTTTTTTTTCTTATAAAGTGCGACTATTACAGTAATTATAAAAAATAAATGAGTTTTCATCTATGTAACCCAAGTATATGTAACAAACCAATAGCACACCTGTTAACAAGCTTCACTATAGTTAGAATATTTATTATATTATTATTAATATTACTTAATATTACTTGTGGGAGGAGTAAGGAGCGATTATTCTAGACAAAATTTATTATGTAAAGTAATTAATTTTTTACATATGTGTTTTAAAAAATCATTATTTAATTTAATGATGTATGTGAAAATGTGATTTTGATGTTAAGGAACCATTATTTGAATGATTAATTAAAATTATTAGATTCTCGCAGATTCATAGAAATGCCGGTTCGATTCAAGATAAACACGTAATATCAATGATTATTACCTTCTGCTTTATAAATACTTCGGTAATAGGCCTATTTAATTTTGAAGGTCAGATCCATTTCAAACTGGATCTAATAATGGGCAAGTTGTCATTGGCCATGACCGGCACAACAGTCCATGAAGAAGGTAGATCGTAGGCTTGATTTTATAGTGTGAAAAGAAAATCTCGATATTGCCAAACTATCTTACTCTATCTATTCTATCTTACTTCAAACTTCAATGAGCAATGTTATGTTCCACGCCACATCAGTTTGATCCATTGATTAAATTCAATGTTATGTTTGAGCTGTGTTTCGGGCAGATTTTACTTAGAATTTAAATCTAGTGTTACTTGCACGAAGTTTCTTTGGTGTTCAACTCCTGTATAAGAATTCCTAGATAGCAATTTCCTCCCTGAAGTGATTTGTTGACTAACTGTAATATACACTTAGGCTGGTACTATTATGGTTAGGCTGGTATGCAGTCTGCTTCTAATATTGCCTCGCTTGCCCGGGCTTAACCACAACGTTGGATCAAACACCCGTCAATATTGGAATGTTTGGTTTTCCTTCATACGTTTAGAAACATTTATAAATTAACCACCAAGTCATAATGATATCAGTATCTAATGTTCCTATACTTTTCAACATACTGATCTTCTATAATATAAAACTGAGTTGCAAATGGGTTGGTAAGCGCATAAGTCAACAACGTCTGGACCAATTTGGATACTTTTTTGAAATATTCGTTGAAGTTCAAGGATAGTTTTTACGACAAGACTAATTGACATTCAAATTTAATTTAAATTAACAATGATTCACTTTCAAAGTGACGTGTACGAAGTTCTTCTTCTTCTTCTGGACCTCGTCCAAGACTCGTGACGATTCGCCATGTCAAGTGAGACAGATACACGGTCTTTAAGACACTAAGCCAAAGTATTGTTCGGTTTCCAGCTTCAACAGTTGCAAATGCTAATATTTATTTTATACAGGGTGTTGGTGCCCGGTGAAACAATACTTTGAGGGCTTAATCTATATCACATTTCAAATCATATACACATACTTTTGAAACGGAGATGATCACTTTATTTTCCCATACAAAGTTGAAAAATTATTATTTTGTATTATTTTTGACAACCCTATCTTGACCTACATTCAGCGTGCTATATCTATTTTCACGAAATCAGGCGCATGTATCCTGTTTAGAATGTGAATTTTGTCCCGTGTATTATTACAATGTTCTATGATACAGGAGGTGACTAGCCGGCTTAAGTCTTTAGCTGTTGATGTAGGTCAGTACGGTAGGGTTGGTCACGCACTAATTAACACGTAGTTTTGATTAGTTATAACTTATGATATATTATGCCTAGAAAACTCAGACTTGGTGGATGGCTTCTACATCAAGTATACTATTTGCTGTGAAAGTATTGTTTCATCGGATTTTAACACCCTGTATAATATTATTAATAGACGAAGTTGCCCAGGCCAGCTAAAAGTTAATATCAACATTACATTTTTTTACAGATGTTGGGATTCGGATCGTCAAATGCTTTCGGAATATTATTTCACAATTTCTTCTTGGAACAAGATAGCGGGAGTGGACTCCCTCTGGTCATAGGAGTGTATAATGGAGCTTTATCGATATCAGGTATTTTTTTATTTTACTCTCATTACATAGTCGTGGTGGACGAGTGGTTGAAGCGCTTGTCTTCCGTACGCGAGGTCGCGGGTTCAAAAATAAAATAAAGATTTATGTGCAATTTTTCACAACACCACTGACTAAAAACGGTGAAGAAAAACATCGCGAGGAAACATGCATGTCGGAAAAGGGTTCTAAAAACCCTTTGAAGATATGTGAAGTCCCCAATCCGCATTTGGCAAGCGTGGTGGATTATGCCTAACCCCTCTTCGGAGGAGACCTGAGCTCAGCAGTGGGCCGTAATAGGTTGTTACAGTACTCTCATTACCGATATCTTTACTACTGTACTGTAACAAACCATTACTGCCCACTGCTGGACTCAGGTATCCTCCGAAGAGGTGTTAGGCATAATCCACCACGCTTACCCAATGCGGATTGGGGATTTCAATCACCAAAGATTTTTGCCTATGCCGACATCGAATGTCGTGAATGTCAGTGTCCTCTCCTAGTGATAGTTGCTATTGGAACCGGAACGCTAAAATATTCTGTAAGATGCATAGACACAACTATTTTGAATTGGTCAGTAAATTTACATTTGATAATTTTTTTTTTACGAAATATATTATATGCTATTTATTATTGAGTAACCTAGGTCGATGTTCTTAATTGTATTTTTTGTTGACATAGGTATTAGTTTTGTACATTTTTATATGCACAAACTTGAATACATTAAAGCGTGATTTATACGGTGACATTTTCTCGCCTTGAAGATACGATTATCGAAAGAATATAAAATTTTTCTTACGTCTAAACATTTACTCTGATTGCCCATTACCTTGGGCGACAATTGCCTCACCATGGAATACTATTGCCTCTGTGTAAACAGAATTGCAAAGGAATAATCGTATTTCGAGTTTTGATGACAGTTTTTGTCATTTTTCATACTAGTAAACTCGAAAGGCAATTCTCGCACTGAAAACGATTCAACCGATTTGTACGATATTCGTAATAGTATGTCAGTCGAAAAAATGTCAGGCGAGATCGTGTTTAGACCAGTCAATTCAACAAACACAGGCAATTCTCGCCTTCGATAATGTCATAAGCGAGTCTCGTATGACATTATGTTAGGCGAGAATTTAATTCTTGCCTGTGTCTAAACATTCTGATACGATCATTTTATGGCGATTATTGCTTGAGATAGTTGCGTATAGTTTCTCGCCTCGAACGTTTGAGAACATGTCTCCATCTAAATGGCTTTTAAATTGAGAAAAAAATGCACAAATTTGAATACGTGATGTTTAGATTTTTATAAATGCTAGTATGCAGTTCTTAACACGTTTATTTGTTTTGTGATTATTGGGTCAATATAATTATTATGGCAGTTTTATGACGCTCAAAATAAGTTTTTACACTATCTAAGATATTTTATCTTTGTAAACAAAAATGAATCGTCAAAATGTGTGGGTGTTACAGATTGTACGTTATAGCTCTTGAACAATACAGCAACTGCCTCAAATTTTGTTTTAATTTGTTCGAAATATTTTTATGAACTGACTGGGTTGTAAAACTAAAATTTCAATAAATCTTTTTTTACTACATTTTAATACCTTTCTAAAATTTGCAAAATTGAGTTTATTTCCATTAAATCCGAATTAATATTTATAGCTTTTCCAAAACGAATTGCGTATACTGTCGTACGTTTCCAGAAACATTCACTGTTTCCCACTTCAACAAGGAATTTCGTAATTATTCATTTATTCCCAAATGAAAAGCTGTTTATCTGTTTTTACATGATTTTTAAGAAACCCCATTTTCTTTAAATTACAGAATTCACAGTAAGATTATACCTAGAAGGTACATAATATGAATTTGATGATCTTTGCACGTGTCTATGCTATTATCAACTGTTATACACAATTTGTTCGAATAAGACAAATGATGATTGAATCGATTGACCGCACGCACTGTCAGTTCCCAGTTAGTAATAGGCCGCATGTGAAGCGCTCGGATTTCACCTATACAACAATATCGATCGGGTTACAACTATTTGTCCTTAATTAGTGACCTACTATCATTCTGTATGGTTGATTTAGTTTGATATGTTGATGAGAGAAAATCCTTTGAAGTGGTACACAATTAAATTAGGTCAGTTGGGTTATCTTACATTGTAAAGGCTTTGTAATTATGGTTAGTAGTTGTGTTCATTAATGTCTGTTTATTAATTTCTGAAGTAGTTCCCTCTCAAATTCAGTAACGTGACCTACGAAATATTAATACGCTCAAACTACTTTTATGATAGCTGACTTTAAAGCGACACTTACACTTCAGATAAGCATCGAAAAGTGTTCTTCTGAAATGTTGAATTTAAAACTACTCTGCATAAAAGTTTTGGTTACTGTGTAAACGCCGGTGGAAAGATGGAAAATCAGAGGACTCCAAACAGTTTAATTTGTTTTCCGCTATTAAACTCCATTATTAACAAACTAAAGTTTTCTTGACAACTAAAAGTATTTCAATGTGAAATTCAATCATAACTAAAGGCATTAACATCTGAATTATATAAAGATGCCGACTCCATTCTCTCTCAGGTCAATCAGTAACCTGATCTGCGTACTAGAAAATTGTTCCGTATACAAATACTATATCGGAAGCCGTGCAACAACAGTAGATGTTACATCATGAGTATTGTATTACATTTGAGTATTGTTATTAATGAATTGTTACTGTAACGACTTTGTAGGAGGTGAAAATAAATGAAAGTCATGAGTACTATTTATTATGATTATTATTTGCTTACAAACATAGTATGGTCTTTACAGATTGAGATGCTATTTACGCCATACTAGCTTTTGCCCGCGACTTCGTTCGCGTGGACTTCAGGTTCATCCCGTATTATCAAAAATTGTAGCCTATGTGTTATTCTGATGTATAAGCTATATTGTGGTAAAGTTTCATTCAAATCCATTCAGTAGTTTTTACGTGAAAGAGTAACAAACATACATCCATACATCCACACTTACAAACTTTCGCCTTAATAATATATATTAGATATTAGATGATTTTTTTACCAACCTTTGGGTGAAGATTATAAATTATTAATGTTTTTCTTTAGGCATCATCATCTGAACCTATTATTAAGATATTTGGCGAATATTTAGTATTAATTGAGTTTATTTTGTGTTTGCGTATAAAACTAGACTAGAATACCTAATATTATAATTAACAATATATTTTTTTGGGTTAATAGAAATTGTCGGACTTTCTTAAATTTCGCCAGCCGTGTTCGAAAATCACCATACAAAGAATATAAGAAATTCTAATTTTTATTCAAATATTAGAGGATACAAATATCTTTTACAAATATTTATGTTACGTTTATTAAATCAATATTTTGATAATAGTAGCTATATGATTTTGTTATACGTAAAAGTCATAGAGATTAAATAAATAGTATCTTAAACTGTGGTAATAATCGTTTAGTTTCTAGATAATAGTATAAATAAGCTATTATTTTCAGCATTTTTATTTAAGAAATTTGTGTTCTCCATTGACTATTAATTCTTTGAATTTTGGACGTTTTAAGTTTTAATTAAGTGTAATCTTAAACTGTAGACAATAAAAATAAATAAATTAGATTATTTTTTAATTCAATCAATTAGGCCTCATTCTTCATTGTCTTGTTTGGATATTATTATGTTAATTCAAGCAATTAAAATAAATTTCAATATTTATTGTACAATATGTACCTGACTATTTAATAAAACGCCTTTGCTATTATCATAATCTATACTTATAATAATATTATAAAGCTGCAGAGTTGTTTGTTTATTTGAACGCGCTAATCTCAGGATTTACTGGTCCGATTTGAAAAATTCTTTCACTGTTAGAAAGTTCATTTATCGAGGAAGGCTATAGGCTGTTGTATACCTCTGTGACGCAAACGAAGTTGCATGTGTCACCTAGTATTAAAAACACCTGAATGTCTTGAGGAACTTTGCCTAGAAAATATTTAAAAGTAACTCTATAATCAATACTGTTTGACGCAATCCTAGGAATGTGAATTTTAAAATTAGAAATTAAAATCCTTTCTCTGAGAGTTCTAGTTAAAATCAAGAACATTCATATTATTAGATAAATAGATAAATGAAGCTAAAGTTTCGAAATTGATCTTGTAACTCCTGGTTGACGCCAATTTTTTAAAGTAATGGACACTTGTATACAGGGTGATTTTTTAGTGAGGGTAAATATTGAAGGTCATGATAGCTGATGGTTATATACGACCAGTAAAAATATTATTACCAAAGGACGTTATAATGCCTTAGTAATCCCAACTTAAAAATATTTAAAATGCATGCAAAATGATGGTTTTTCGACAGCTGATGGTTGTGGCGGAGGTGTGGGGTGCGTGAGATCACTAGAGGTCGTTAGTCAACACTCTTTTGGCCGAAATTCTTTATGTTTGAGGTAGTTTTGTCGAATTTAGATTTCTTCAATATTTTTTTTTTTTTTAATTTTTATCTTTTTTTTCATATTCCGTATTAGAACAGAGTACTCATCACCCTCCTTCAATATACAATAAAAGGTTAGATTTATGTTATGTATCATTCTACTGTATTCCACCTACATGAATACACGGGACTTAGGTACATAATATAGTGCTTATTGCCTGTTTGGATTGACGATGACCACGATAATATAAAGAAGGATAACCATTATGTTATTTTGAATGTTTTAATATACAAGAAACTGTAAATCTTATGTCTGCTATAGGATTCCTGGGAGGCATCGCATTGAAGAAATACTCCTTCCGTCAAGTGGGCTTAGTTGGAGCTGGACTCTTCATTCTCGGAGATTTGCTCACGATATTCGTTAAGAGAACTTATCAGTTAGTTTTTACTTTTGGAGTTATAAGAGGTAAGTGTTTTCCCACGTTTTTGAATGGTTGTTATTCTAGAACATTCGCGAATAGGTCGTTCGTCTTTTGTTTTAAACTTTTTCGTGTGTTTATTTTTATAACTTTCTAGTTTGCTCTGTCATGTATCATGCTGAGTTCATTGATTTACTAATAAGACTAGATACGGTGTTCTAGATCTATTTTTTTTATTACGACTGGAGGTTAAATTTAAATTCCAGATTGTTATAATATCTTCTGAATATATTCTTTATGGTCTTATGATGATATGAGATTGCTCATGTAGGTTTTCGTGCCAAGCAATATTGTAGGTATTATTTATATAGAGACTGAGCAAGGCAACTTTACAAATACCGCGTTCCCACATTAGCTCACCAACTACCAACTTTCATATTCATCGGTCGTCACCGTCATTTGTTTTATTTGAGTGATGTACGTTAGCGGGCCAATGTGGAACCGCAACAGTACTAAGAACAAACTTTTTCACATTTTGTACTATATTTAACTTCACCTACTCGTAAATCATATTTGAATCTTCTAGAAACTTTTAATGTACTATTTTTTCAGGTGCCGGTTTCGGTGTTATGATCCCAGTTAGTTTTACAGCATTCAATTGTTATTTTGCGAAGAAACGGACGGCCATGATGAGTGCCAATCAAACTATGAGCAGTTTGGCTTCCATAACATTTCCATTGCTCGTCACATACCTACTCTCAGAATATGGATTGAGATGGACATTGGCTTTGATAATGGCTATAGATTTGCATTTGTTATTTGCAATGATTGTCATGCATCCTGTTGAGTGGCATTTGGTCAAGGCCAAAGAAAGTAATACTGGTAAGATTGTTGTGATGTTGTATGTTATGATTTCTTGTGGAAACGCAAGCAAAGAATTAGGAAGTCAAATGTAAATATGTTGTAATTGTTCTTAGTTTATTTTTTTATTTCTTTGCCATCAAAGCTTGCCAACTTCAAATGGTACCTAATTGTTTCTTATTATCACGTCTGTTTTTTCTAACACCATTGTAACTTTTAGCCAAATTAATTCGTTCTTTATCTTGTATGTTTTTTGTGTACAAAGTGCAGAACAATTCAACCGACAATCAGATCCTTAGAAGAAGTACTCTCTTCGATACTATTGGTTGATAAAAATGTTTTAATGAGACGTTTTGGTGTCATAAATTAACATGTCAAATTAAAATAAAAAACATGATGTTTTTAATGTTTAAATGATCGTAAAAAAATTACGGTAGGCCGTTCAAGGTTTTGTGAAATTTAATTCAAACAGGTAGGTACAGGAAGACTTATTTCATGTAAAACAAATATATTAAATAACGTTATAAAATTTTAATTACCTGCTTATATCGTTATGATGTAAATAAAGGTGTTTATTAGTTTTTTTCTGAATGTATTATATTTTAAAATAAACACACTGTTTAATTCTACAAAAATCAACAGGGTAATAGATGTACCTACTTTAAAAGACTATTTTATAAATAATGACAGAAAATTGTATCGAATTCTTGTATATTCAAAAAGTCTTGTAAGTATTATACTTTAATTAAGTAGAAAGACTTGTTCAAATATAACACAAACTTTCATATTAAATACTTTTTTAGAATCAAATGACAGCTAGTCTTTTTAAAGAGCCTGTAAATAGTTTTGTACATATGTACTTAAAGAAACACTACTCAAAATACAATGGCACGTACGAGGTTTCTTGTTTAACCTAGGTTGTGATGTCTGCAGTTAACAATACATTTCTAACAACGCTTTCAGAATTAACAACGAAATGTGAAGTAATAAATGTTAAGAGAATAGAAGTTTATGATGAAGCTGTCGTCAAAATGTTACCAGGTGATGAACAATGTGAAGAAAAAGATACAAGAACAAAAAAACGTGAATCTATACAAAAGAATATAATGTAAGTATATAATGTTACGTATTATAGGTATAATATGCTAGCTGAAGCTCGCAACTTCGTCTGCTTCAAAAAGGAGTTCAGGCGGCACTGTTAAATTTTAATAATACCTAAAAACCCGTAGTAGGTATTCATCATTTTGTTCTATAATCAATAGTTTCCGTAAAGCACGCGTCTTTTTTTCACACTTTTGCACAGGGATCAATTTTGATTTCTAAAATTAAATCAAGCCTAAGATACTCGTGGATAATGCCGCTCTCAAATGGTGAAAGAATTTTTAAAAACGATCCAGTAGTTTTTGAGCCTATTTATTACAACCAAACAAACAAAATTTTGCTCTTTGTAATAGAGTAGATTATTACATATCAGTATACAAATAGTGATTCCCCATAAGTTTAAACTTCCAGTATTAGCGATACATCTCTGTATGTGATGGCGCCAAATCAAAAACCCATTTATAAGTGATTTGTCCGGGATCATTGTTCTATAATGTTACGCAAATATAATTTTCGGACCATTGATACGTGCGTGTTCACGTTGAACTACGGGTGTAAACGATCAATTGATTTTATTGATGTTAAGGGCATCATTGCGAAACTTCCTATTATGGTGCGAGACCTAATATTTGAAATACGTACATTTTATTATAATATTCGTAAGGAGAAATAGATCGTTTTGAAGACGTAATTAAAAAAATGCTTGTGTTATTAGTTAAACTTAATAAGATATATAACTAAAAGCGGGTTTAGTAGTTTGGCATGTTATGGAGAATATTTCTTTGATTGGAAAAATGTTGTGTTTTAAAATCAATAGTTCTATTTTACTTTCATGCATTTTCAACGGGTTCTTACCACGATATTTAATTAATTCAGTTGTCTCGATATTTCAACGTTGTTGCAAACGTCATGATCACGAGAAGACTGGATACTGCGGGTCGATTTAAGAGCAAACAAATCTGTCTACCCTCTGTCTCGTTCGCTTTTGGGTAGTACCACTGGAACTCGAACTCACTTCTCGATACACCACACTCACTGTATCTAAAAGACTCTCTGAGCATGAATCCTTAATGACTGTTGTGTTTAGCACTGGATTCCACATACTCGATAATCTGAAGCCGTCACCTCTGTTAAAAGTGCTATGTCTTGAAATCTCGATCGCTTCTTTAACCATCCTTGGTACGTAACGACGTTCAGAAGATATTCTATTCAATAGTTCTCTTTGTTCTTTGGATCAAGATCTATCTTTTATTGCTATTCTAATCTCACTTTTATATTGGACTACTGGACCCGCGCAACTTCGTCTTCGTCACTTTCAATAAAGAGGTATGTTCTTGTACCTATGTTCTTTCTCAGGGTTCAAAGATTGTCTGTGCCAAATTTCATCGAAATCGGTTGAGAGATTTAAGTAGGAAAGCGTAACAGACAGACAGAAAGTCCTTGGTGTTCCCGGAGCGCTATGACATGTCCCTCTTTAAACGAGGTTTAAGATAATTCCTGTATCGGTAGGCGATAGATAACAGCCCCTCATTACCCTGGCATTGCAGAGGTTCATGAGCGACGGTGACCGCTTACCATCAGGTGGGCCGTAGGCTCGTTTATCTATCCTGCGATAAAAAAAAGACAGTCAGACAGAAAGACAGACAGACAGAGTTACTTTCGCATTTATAATATTAGTAAGGATGTTGCTTTTTTATTGTCATATCTCATGCAGTTGAACTTAAGGACTACCTGATTGTAATTGGTTACTGACGCCCATGAACCTGAATTCAATTGAAATTAATTATTTGAAGCATTCAGGTACTACTTCACATTTCGAAATATATTTTTATTCTGTCTCGCGAATGTTTATGTGTTTTATCTTAACCTATATTTTGGGTCTAGTTTAGTTACCTGTTTATTTTTTTTTTGCTATGAAGTCGACTTTAACACACGTAGTTTGAGAGCTTTCAAGTTTTTAGTATCGATATAGTAACATTTAACTCAAATAATATATAAAGGTGAGAGTGACGCAGACGAAGTTGCGCGGGACAGCTAGTAATATATAAAAGTGATAAAGAATATGCGGACAAAATCTATAACAAAGCCAAATTATGAAAACATAAAATAAGAACCATTTAAAATTTTACGTTACTGACCTGAATTAACACGGCTGGAGATCTCCCTTTGGCTTACTACCACATACAAGTCACAAATATAAGACATACAAGACAAACAGAAATATAAAATTTGATGTCGTGGTGGCCGAGTGGTCGAAGCGCTTCCTTCCGTACGGGAGGTTGCGGGTTCAAATCCGGCCGGCTTGTACCTCTAAATCTAAATGTGAAAACGATTTATGTGCAATTTTTCACAACACCACTGGCTAAAAACTGTGAAGGAAAACGTCGTGAGGAAACCTTCATATTAGAAAACGGTTCTAAAAATTCTTTGAAGATACGTGAAGTCCCCAATCCGCATTGGGCAATCGGTGGACTATACCTAACCCCTCTTCTGAGGAGACCTGAGCCCAACAGTGGGCAGTAATGGGTTGGTACAGTATTAAAATTTTTATTTTTTAACACTTCAATGAAATTAAAATACTAAAATGATTACGTTATATTATATGCTAAAATAAAACATGTTTGTAAACCATTTGGTTACTGATGTGGTAGTTTACATAAGTTTAAAAACATTATAGTATAAAATATGCATTTAGTACAAATGATAGGTATGCAAACTAACGATATGTATACACGTTCTGTATTTTACTTTTATTTAAAGTTAAAAAATCAACTACAGATTAAATTTATTCAACTAGTTCTAGAAGTAAAATTTAAAACAATAATTTTTCAAAACAAACAGATTTAATCTAATATATAAAATTCTCGTGTCACGGTGTTCGAACTTGAACTCCTCCGAAACGGCTTGACCGATTTTGTTAAAATTTTTTGTGCTTATCCGGTATCTATGAGAATCGGCCAACATCTATTTTTCATCCCCCTAAATGTTAGGGGTAGTCCACCCCTAATTTTTTTTTTATTTTTTCGACGCAGACGAAGTTGCGTGGGGCAGCTAGTGAATTTATATTTTTATTTATTTATTATTTGTTTACACATGAAAATATGAGTTTATAATAAAGTTAAATGAGAGTATAAATACAAAAGAGAAAGTACATTTTCTAACAATACCGTAACATCATTTTCGTTTTACAAAACTATTATAAAAATAATGTTTCCAGTGGCCCTCACACCAGGCCTGGCCTGTATCGTGAGGACCTGATAGGGTCATAATAGGGTTAATTATTATTATTAGTTATGTAGATAGCAGATATATCCATTACATTATACATGTTGCTTAAAACTAAGTTGTTACGGTGAAAAATTGCAGGACACTTTCAACAGTAGGTATACGATAAAAATGATAAATTAAATACAAACTTAGCAAATTAGTCATTGTTTTTGTATGTATTAAATAAATCTACGTATTAGATTTATTCTATGAAGACATTTATTTGCTAAATGGACCACATCAGTTTTAATAAATATTTTCGATGCGACTGCTTTATTTTAAATTAATAGATTTATACAGTTCAACGGAGGTAATGCCTATTAATCGCATATTTAAATTAAGAACATTCTGAATAAAGATGTTAAATTGTTATTTTATAATAAAGTTTAATGGCGGCTTTCAAATTCATAATAATGTGTTGACTGACTGTTGGGTTCTCAAGTTTATAAGCAAAAAACTGAAACCTGTCTATAACAAATCAATTAATTCGGAATGAAACTAACTGTTGTTTTGAATAAATAAATAAATCAGAAATTGTATACAAAAATAGTGAACGTTTATGAGTTTATTAACTTTTGAGTTTAAAAATATAACTTTGAACCACTTTGCATACTGGTTTAGGATTTTTAAATTTTTAACAGCCAGTTAATTCATAAATAGATATCAAAATAATCAACACAAAGTCATTTAAATAACTGGTTTTAAGTTTAAATTGTGTGTTCAAACTTGGATTTCATTGAGGTTAGATTTTTTGTTAATGAAGACCTGACTTTGCAGAGGTTCATAAGCGGCGGTAAGCTCTTACCATCAAGTGGTCCGTCAGCTCGTTTTCCTACATGGCAAAATAATGGAGAACTTTGTTAATGCATACATTACATGTTAACCCTTTCACGCTCAAGGGAAATATTTTTCCCTTCTACAAAAGTCGTTATTATTGAATAATATATTTTTTTAATGAATGTCAAACGTTACGTTTATGTACGTTGTGTTAAAATGTTTCATATGAAATTTATAGGAAATTTGTACACCCTACTATGTTTTTCTAGTGATATCTCTTACTTTACAGAATAACTTAAATATTGTGTAGTATTCGCATATTTTGTCTCAGCCATGTTATTGTCCTGATAGGGTTAATTAATATTTTACTAGATTAGAAAAGAGGAATGTAAATAGGACAGAATGGAAATTCATGTCTAAAAATTATACAATAGTCACAATTACTAATTATCTTATTAATTGAATTCCATTCCGCTATTACTAATACATTCGACAAGTCCCAAAATACGGCGATTTTTATTTTCTTTAGCCTTGTTTTATGCGACCTCAAAGTTATTTTAATCTATCTGTCTATAAATGATTCAGTTTAAAAACGAGTTTTGTCTATTTTAAGATAACAAGATTAACAATCAAGTTAAATGATTCCTTGATCTTTGAAATCAATGCCAATTTATGAAATTAAATGAGAAAGTATATCTTATACATTTTTAGTGAATAAGCTACTGAACTACTTTGGTTACAATTTAGGGGGCGGCGCGACGGGAAAGTGTGCCTTGGGCGTAACGCGTCGCGCCGTCTCTCATAACCCCGTCCTGGGTTCTGGCCTCAGCCGGGGTTCGGACGCTGAGTGTGAGCGGTTGGAGGTTTTAGTGCGGTTCAACTCCCACATACCGGGATTTCCTCCAACTAAAAAAAAAAAAAAAATTGGTTACAATTTAGTATAGAAAAACACAAAGAAATAAATTATGTTTTTTTAATTCCGATATTAAGAGCCGCCTACGTCACTAGATCAAAGTTTGTTTTAAAAAGGATTTTCTTTTGTTTTCAGAAAGACGATTTATGAGAATATAGATTTGGATCTTCTGAAAGATCCTAGGTTTGTCAGTACATTAATCGGAGTGGGGTTCGCTTTTGTTTCCGATATAACGTATTTGGCTATGGAACCGACTTTACTGTTTTCTTATAAGTTTACGAAGGTAAGATAATTAACTAAAAGATTTTTAATTAAAAAAATAATAATTTAAGAACGCTTTAATTTTAAATTAATTATCAGGATTGGCCTTAGTTTGGCATCAATCAAGACACTCAAAATTAAATTATGTTATGTCTGAAGCTCGGTTGGGTATTTTATAATGTGAAGGATTACTTTAATAGATTATTATTTTTTAGTTGGAAGTAGCAACATGTGTGATGGTAGGTGCCATCTCTGACTTGGTTGCGAGATTTGGACTAGCCGTATTTACGTATTTCTACGCAGTCGACAGTAAATTATTGTTCTTCGTTGGTACTTGTGTGACAGTATTTCTACGCATCGGTAAGTTTATTTTATTATCAAATATATTTTTTATATTAAGATATATATATATATATTATAGATTACGTTTTATTCTTCATTAATTTGTCTACATTTTTTCTTCTCTTTCATTTTAAATTCTACACACTGATGTCATTGTCTTCCTAAAATTTCACTGTAATGAGCGGTCTTGTGCTATTTGCATCAACAGCATTATTACAGAGGGAAAAAAAACTTTTAATATTATATTTTTATTTTATCGGTTATTGTAACGGAGTAATGTGCAAACAAAAATAGTAGATATATATTAAATTTCCTATTTTGCGCGTTACCTCAGTAGAATTTACTAACCTGTTGTTTGGTGCTATCTCCTTTTGCCATATTCTTGGTAATTGATAGAATTTAGTTAATTTAATAATTATTTTATGTTAATATTAAATATAACTAGCAAAACCTAAAAACTGCAAAAACCTAAAATAGAGTTTGTAAATAGAATGCCTAAAATACGACGAGAATTTGATCGAGTTGGTCATGGCGACAACCATAGAGTATGATAGCAAGGAGGTTCACTTATTATGTGAATTAAATATTTAAAAATAATATTAGGTATTATGCGCGGCACTTGGTCTTATTATAAGAGTTATTTCATTTTTCCTTAATAACTATAGTTATACTAAATGGATCCTCCATTTACTTAAACCTACAATAATAATTTTACAAAAAATACAAGTTGAACCATTTGCAGAAGAATAAGTTCTGACATCGTTTGGAATTTTCCATGAATATATTTTATACAGGAAAAATAAAAAGGCGTATGACAGGCCATTAAATAGTTTTTATTTAATGCAAAATCAATTCCATTCTAGATTTTTTTTATTTCGATTTAACCATTAATATGTATATTCAGTCAAAAATTATTATGTTGTCTTTAGCTAATCTATTTTAGTCTATTCAGCAGTTCAGGCTATAAATATTTATAAAACAGTATTTATGTCATATAATACTAATATATATTATAAAGGCGAAAGTTTGTATGTATGGATGTTTGTTACTCTTTCACGTAAAAACTACTGAATGGATTTGAATGAAACTTTACCACAATATAGCTTATACATCAGAATAACACATAGGCTACAATTTTTGAGGTTTCTAAGGTCGTAAAAAAACACATTTTTTGCGGTATAATAGTACTATATTACAGACGCCGCGAACTAGACGGGCTAGACGGGACGAACCTGAAGTCCACGCGAACGAAGTCGCGGGCAAAAGTATTGTAATATATTTTATTTTGTGAGCATCGTAACCTAAACAGAAAATTTGTAGTCTCATTATTTGTAAAGGTACTATGCAAATTAAATGAAATGAAATTTATTTTTGTCTTATAACTTTAGTTTAGGGTATACTTTGGCACAACACGATCCAATTGTCCTGCCCAATTCTTTCAAATGCAAATGCGCAGTTCTTTGGGTTATGTTGGTTACTTTGGTCTTTATGCGGATCTCTTCATTTCTGATTTGGTCACGCCCACCAGGGAATCAGTTTATAATTTGTCCTAATTCCATTAACACGGAGAAACTAATTAAAGTTTTTTTTCAGCTTTGGTGATGTCATCAGAACTCTGGTTCGTGTTTACTATAACCGCAATATCTGGATTAGTGAGATGTTCAGTGCAAGTCCTGTTTCCATTAGTATTGGTAACGGCAGCTCCTGATAGATTTCCAGCTGCTTTGGCACTGCACATATTATTTTCTGGAATCTTGATGATAATAGCCGATCCACTGATTGGTAAGTTGATAAGCTTGTAAGTTGGTAAGCTGATTGGTAACTATTAATTTAAATATGTTTCACTGAAACACAATATTCTATTTTTGAAATCAATTTCGTTTTCAATTAATCAAATCTTAATTTATTTCAACTGATTTTACTTAATTGAAATGCACAAAATTAAATCCGCTGTTTGCGAATGACGTTATTTTGAAAACCAATATTTTTAAATTCGTCGCTGCATTTAATTTCATAATTTAAATCTATTAAATGTTATTTTAAAATATTTTGAAAGTTAAATTGATCAAAGCAAGCATTAAGATTCTATTTTATCTGCGGCTTTTAATTAAATATTATGGAAACATTTAATTTCTGATAAGTTACATCGTAAATTATTCCTTTTTTGATACTTGTTTCTAATAAAATTTTTGTTAAGCTTTTTTGGCCCAACAAGCCTTTCCTTTGCCTTTTTTCCAAATTTGAAAAAAATATTGTCTATGTTTGTTTTTTTTTCAGGCGTTCTCTATGAGGCAACTGGTAGCTACGTGTACTGCTTTATGGCTATGAGCTTCTGTTGTTTGATATGTGTCGCATTGTGGACAACAGAGTATTTCGTCTATCGTACAAATCGTAATAATAATTGACGTTAGTATTAATGTTTTTTTATGACCTTTAGATAAAATTTATACCAAATACAAATATTTCTAAGTTTGTATGCGTTGGTAAAACTAGGTATTAAATAGTTTTTAATCGATTTTCCATCGTTGTTGCATTAGTTTTAGCCTTTCAGGAGAGGACTTTAACTTTCTACGATTTGACTTACTTAAGCTTTTTTAAGATATCACAAATAATATATTGACAGGCACTTTTCTGTTTTAATATACAAATTCACTATTGATATACATTACATCTGTAAATAATAGTTGATTTTGTCCCTCCGATTAGTTTTCTGATATTTTTTTTTAAGTATCACATTTTTAAGAATAAAAACATAGATTTTTAAGTTTTACCACAAGTTAAATGAATGTAAGAGAAGCTCGTTAGTGTCAGAATAGTGGAAGATGTTTAGAAAAGAACTAAATTATCTACCCAATAGTTTAGTCATAAGTAAAAAATCTTAAAGTGCAATAATCAATGGTATTTTATGCATATGACTTTATTTTTTTGTTAAAATTATTGACATACTATTATATGTATCAATTTGTGTTTTAGGGAAAAAAATGACATTTAAATACATTAACAAAATGCCTAATGTTATCTTTATTTCGTTTAAATGTTAGTTGATCCAGATTTGAGTATTCGTTTTATGTTGTTAAATTTAGTTTCGTGCAAAGTTATCAGTATCATTTAATATTAAATATATCTCATGGACCAAGATCCCAGTCACTCCAGACTTTTTAGGAAATTCCAATTTCCATTCCTTTTTAAGCTTATGTTATGCTACCAATCCTAAAATATTCACCTTTCCTAAAATTACGTAAGTCTGGGGTGACTGGGATCTCACTCTATCATTGTTATAATAAAAATATATGAGAGTATTTCTGTTGTCGTATTGAGATTATAAAGATATGTCAATTTTAGTGTGAAAGTTCATTTTACTTTGTTTGTTCTTCTACATTAATGTTATTTGTTACCAGTTTGTGCCTTTAGTTTAATAAGTTTATTATTAAGACCAGTTTTGTTAGTGTTTGGTCATTGAAATCAGTGTTTATGATAGGCATTCCTACAAGACCAAATTCTGTATGTTTAAGTGTATTAAGATAGCTCAAACTTGTAATAAACGTTTTTGTCAAGCTTTTCTGTTTTCATTATTTACCTGCGAAGCGTTTAATTGTTATGTTTTGTTTAAGTCTATTAAAAATTAAGTAATGAATGAATTATTATAGCGATGTAATACTATGATGAGTTTATAATCATCAAACAGTTTTTAGTTAAAATAGTTTTTTATAGGTAAGGTACAATGCACAAGGTTCTTGGTGCACAAGTTTCACGTTGTTGTTTCCTAGTAACATTTATTATCATCGTCATCAGTAAATAATCATCAGCTTTTTTTTCTTAAATTTTTTATTTGCAGTATCGACTAGTTTCCGAGTATTTCATCAGCAGTTCTAGACTTTTTCTGCTTATGTAATTCTTTGAGACTTTGGGCCGAAACCCGTTAATATATTTTTTTACCTATTTTGAATCCGTACACAAAAAGATAGGTAAATTCAAATTAAATCAAGAAAAATTATAATCAAGAAAAAGTTTGTAAAATACAGTTGTTTTATTTGTTTACTATATTTACCCTTATAATGTCAATTCAATGTCATAATTATCAATAATTAGTATCCAATAACATAAACATTTCATTTTAAGACAATTTTAATGATCGAAATAAAACAATAAATAAAATATATATTTTAACTTATATTTAAATACATTTCACAAAAACTACAAGCTAAACAATACAATATTTATGTTCAAGCAACATTCGTTGGAACTCGTTTTCTAGGTTCAACTTTGATTAGGAAACCATCAGTTCGTTTCAGGATGATGTCACCCTGCAAATGGAACTTCTCTTCAGGGATTTCAGAAATGGTTTTGAAATTTCTCAGAATCGTCGAAAGTAGAACTTTTAACTTGAGAAGAGCGTATTTTCGACCTGTAATAGATTAATTGTATTAGAAGATAGAACATAAATCCGATTGAAGGAAGTCTTGCTAAAAATATTATTAAATGAAGTTATAAAATCTATGACTGAATATAAAAATATTTAGGTAATATATTATATTAATACGTAATTAATCTCATGAATCACCTTTTAAAAGCAGATAGCAAAATTCGATCAATTGGATAAATAATAATAATAATGATTTTCTTAAAAGCTTCGACCGTCATCTAGAGAAGCTTTCGCTCCCCGGCTGGGTAAAGGGCCTGAATCAGAAGGTGGTCGTTCTTGACACGGCACGTATTGTGAGGTTCCTCACTCTTGAGCCCTGACCACTGATGACTTGGGTCGTATACCCAATCTTCAGTGGCCCTCTGTTTTTTATATTGTATTTTTAAATTTATTTATTGTAAATATTTTTTAAAAATGTAATGTTAAAAATAAGCAAATAAGTGAAGATAAATGATTTTCTCAAATACAATTCTTCTTTTTATATGTACCTAATGTAAAAAATAAGATAATAAATGAATATAGAGAAATAATAATGATTTGATGAGTAGAAAATTTTCGTCTTTTTTAATAAGAAAGTTATCGAAATTATTGCAGATTATTATAGGACCTGAGCATATTATAAAATATTTTTGTGTGTATGCTTACCAACACAACTCCTAGGACCAGCGCTGAATGGAATGTAGCTATAATAATGCCTATTCTGAGTGTTTTCTGGCAGGAAATTGTCAGGGTTGAACCTTTCAGGATTTTTGTAGTATTTGGGGTGACGATGCACTTTAAATGTGCCAACAACGACAGTGGTACCAGATGGGATGACGTAGTTTTTCGTAACTGAAAAGTTGTTTTCATTACTTAGTTTTAAGTTAAAGTAGTAAACGAGTTCAAACATAAATAGCTCACACTACTCAAAAATAGTAATGTTATATGATACTGTTATTGTCAATACTATTTAGAGAAAAGTATATTATTACAACACTGAGAAATATGGGTATCCAAAAAACTATTTTAAATAAAGAAAATATTTTACTTAAACAATGACAAAGTGGTAGATAATTTTTTTTTAATTTTTTTTATTGCCTTGTCCTAAGCGGTTACCGTTGCTCATGGACCTCTGCAATGTCAGCGGACACTGCGGGGCCGCTACCTACGGCCTACCTTTTAAGGACTTTCTTTAAGCCTCGTTTGAAGAAGGACAAGTCATAGCGCTCGGGAACCACCGAAGAGGGGAGCTCATTCCACAGCCGGATGGTGCGTGGCAGAAAATAGTTTTTGAAACGGACTGTATTATTAGAATTGTTGTCTAACAAAGTCTACTCAAATTAGTGTCATCTTACCAATAGGCACATCGCGCTTTAATGTTCTAGCAATGACTGGTACAGGAGGGTAAAGCCTCAACGTCTCAAGGATTACTCTTTCCAAGTACTTCATTTCCAAAGTGTCGGCGAATGTGGCCGGTCGGTCGGAATCACCGAAGATCTGATAAAGCTCATCATATACCTTATCTTGGATTTTTTGATGAATACCTAATAGACATAAAACGAAGCTGGACCCAGCTGCGGTTGTGTCGTGACCCTGAAACAAAGATATTAGTAATTTAGTAAAAGTATTGAAGAGCTATCTAAATGTTTTTTGTTGTTTGTGGATGTCCTAAATTTTAGGACTGAGCTAGGCGACCTCTTAGCGTCTACTTTGAGACTCGATTTCGGATCATATTTAAGACTTTCGCTGTCAGCGCGGTCAGTGCTGACCGACACGCCTTTGAAATGACAATAGGGATTTTTACTCGGCAGTTAACATGTTAAAAATATTTATTTAACAACATAATACTTCGGACAGTAGAGCTATAGTACTGATTAGAAGACAAAATATAGGCTTTTAATTACATACCTCAAACATGATTGTATCCACTTCTTCTTTGATTTCATGGTCAGATATATTGTTTGTTCCATTTTGTGAAGATTCAATCATCAGATCAAGGAAAGCAAGGCGTTTCTTTTCACCTATTAAAGGAATAGTTTTGTATAAAAATAGTTTTACAGAATTTGAATGTTCAGTTTTTCGATATCTTCCCACTAACTTGTTAATGCGTAATATATATATTTGTCCTGAACATCGAATATGGACAAAAAACTCTTTTGCATTTTACACAAGCAGTTTTCAATTTGAGATTAACAAAACACATGCTTTGCAGTTTTAAGAGTAAATTAGAATATTAATCGAATTTTACAGCGGTGTAAATATTTATAGTCGTGGTGGCAGAGTGGTCGAAGCGCTTCCTTCCGAACGGGAGGTCGCGAATCTAAATGTGAAAAAAGATTTATGTGCAATTTTTCACAACGTCACTGGCTAAAAACGGTGAAGGAAAAAATCGTGAGGAAACCTGCATGTCGGAAAAGGATTCTAAAAATCCTTTGAAGATATGTGAAGTCCCCAATCCGTACTGGGCAAGCGTGATGGACTATGCCTAATCCCTTTTCTGAGGAGACCTGAGCCCAACAGTGGGCAGTAATGGGTTGGTACAGGTACAGGTAAATATATAAGTGGTCTTACCAATATCATTTTCATCATTGAAGTCGAGATCATCTCGATATCCTTTGAATACAGCATCGGACACTGTCTTAGCATTATTTGCTAAGATGTCATCAGATTCTTCGGTCGCACTTGTTAGCTCTTGAAGTGTAGGTGGTATGATACCTTTTGCTTTATTTTTTAAATATGTTTCCTTTTTACTTTTAATTACCTAAAATTTCAAATATCTATGTTTTCACACACGCATAGATTGAGCTATCTTGTCATACACGGCACTGTTATGTCCACAGAATATTGTAAAACGCCTTAGTAAATGCAATTTAAAAGTACATATACAAAATTCTTGCCAAACGATTGTTGCTTGATTGCGTTTTAATTGAAATCATGTACCTATAATAAATTTGAATATTTTAATCAGTACCTAATCGAAATGTGGATCTTACCTTATTTGTCAATCCGTGGATAATACCTAATAGTTTTTCTTGTTGCTTCGAGAAAGATGTAAAATTGAAAAGTGTTTCAAATCGCATCCAAAATTTATAATGACGTTGATGAATGATATCGCACATTCTGAAACAATAATTGTCGAGTTTATTCATACATTTTCATATACAAGGAAGTTACGTATGCATAAAAAATATGATTGTATGTTAATATTTATTGTATTTGCATTTGTGTATTGTCATGATAATTATATTTTTTATTGTCGAAATCATTGACCTATGTAATTAGGTTATAATTAAATATACTTTGGACCTGTCATTGTTTTATTTAATATTCACCAATCATTCCCTCCAAGCGTTATATTTTATTTAATTAATTATACTATAATATACTTATTTCCGTATGCCCAAATTAAAATGGGATATGCTCGTATGTAAAAAAATGTTTAAACATAGGTTAAAAACGATCAGACTTCCAGTTATGGTCTCATTTTCAAAACACCAGCCTTAATAAATTTTTGTCCATCGTCCTTTTTGTTCCTAAAGAGTAAAAATTGTGAATTCCACAGAGGATTCGTGGAAAAATTAAAAAAAATATACTAGATGACTTCCGCAATTTTGTCTGCGTCACAAAGGGCTTGAAACAGTACTCGCAATGTTGTTGTGACATTATTTGCACGGCCCGCGTTGGGTGTATTCCATAGTTCCGTGGAAAGTCCGATTGGAATAAAACAAAAGTAATTTACTTCTACATTAATACTCTTGTTAAAATAATACTTAATTTGAATAAGGATTATTATAACGATACTCATTTAACGTTAAATTCATTCTATGGACTAGTGTTTGCAGCATACGCATAAATAGATTTTCGATTGTTTCCTTGTGTTACAAATTCGATATTTTCATACGGATCTCTATTTTTTTTTAAAAAAGTATACATATAGAACATCCTTAAGAATCACACTATCTATTTAAAAAATCTTACATTAAAATCCGTTGCGTAGTTTTAAAGAACTGAGAATACAGACGGCGGATGCAACTTTGTTTTATAATATGTAGTGATTTAATTTTAACGATATAAAGCATTGTTATCTATAGGTATCTGTAAATATCATAATAGACTGGCTCTTTAGCCTCAGTTAAGTCTTTATTGAGGAAACTAATTACTCAATCTTAACTTTACTCATTTACATATGAATATTGTCTTGCTTTTAGATTAACCTTTTTTTGTATTTTATATTTTACTGTGATAGATATGTCTACATCAAGCAGGGATAAATTCATAATTATTATTAACTATTTACTAGACAATAAGCAACGATGTATTTAATAGTTTATCTCAGTTATGTGGTCCAAATAAAAAAAATAGAGTAAATAGAAAGTACTTACTTCATGACAGCCATAGCGTAATCAAATCCAGATTCATCTTGAGTTTTTCTTGATATGCCCATTGCAGTTTCTGCAAGAAAATATAAGATGACTCAGAGTTTAAAATAATAATTTAAGTTTGAACTTTTAGGATATATTCAACATTGAAGAGATACATAAACGATGATAACCAATTACGATCAGGATGTCAGTTATTTAAAAACAGAGTTTGGTTCTGATCTTATATGTTTATGAAATGTGGAACGATGCAATTTTTTTTTAAATAAGCATTTAGATATTGCAAAAGTTTCTTCTGAATTACTAAAATTATTTTGAAACATGTATTTAAATCATAATCATAAAACATATTAAGAATAATTCATCAATAACCAATCAAACAAGTATGGTATTTTTTTCATTCGAATAAGTGAATAAATAAACCATAACATACTAGATAATAAATAACGATACATTATCATAATATTTATTTAATTGTGCGTGAAATATTGAGAGCGTGTTGTCAAGTATCAAAAATATTATACACTATACAGCGCCAATGGCTATTAAAATAGGGTATGGTGATAAATTCTAAAATTTAGGGTTGTGTGTATTTTTAAAGCCACATTTTAGAAAGATAAAACAAAAAAATGTTGTTCAAAAACAAACATGTTAAGTGTCATTTAGAACTATGAAAAATAGATATTACCAATTCTCAGACCTACTGAATGTATATCAAATTTCATGAAAATCGTCGTCATCAGAGAAGTATGGTTACTAACATTGTTATACAAGAATGTTATATATGAGATATAGATATTTAGTATAATGTTTGTTTTAATGTGTTAAAATATCAATTTATAAACCTAAAATATTATTAAGTGCCATATTTTAATTATATACTTAATATATACTATTACATAATAATAATATCATATTTCGTATAATAATGATTTATTAATACTTAGTTCACAGTTAGTTGGTAAATGTTACTTTTTATAAGATGTGACATCTTTTTATTTATTTGTTTTCCTTTCATTAATGTTAAATTTTCTCGAAACATCTATACTAATATTATAAAGCTGAAGAGTTTGTTTGTTTTAAGTTTTGACGAGCTAATTTCAGGAACTACTGGTCCGATTTGAATTCTTTCAGTGTTGGATAGTCCATTTATCGATGAGGACTATAGGCTCTGTGCCTATATTATATTCCTCTGTGACGCAGACGAAGTTGCGCGGGTCAACTAGTATTAAAGTAGAGCCTTATCTTCATTACAGTGGTGCATTTCCACCATGTGTGCGGTAAATAATATATTTTTGTGCACGTACACACATTTTTTGCGCGAACTTTAGCAATTCATTAAATTTGTACAATAGAGAGTTTATACACTAAATCATTTACTAAATATATTGATCACATATTAATGCACACATCGCTCTAGATTATAGAGCAGTACTGTAAAAACCCATTACTGCCCACTGCTGAGCTCAGGTCTCCTCCGAAGAGAGGTTAGGCATAGTCCACCACGCTTGCCTAATGCGGATTGGGGACTTCACATATCTTCAAAGGATTTTTAGAACCCTTTTCCGATATGCAGGTTTCCTCACGATGTTTTCCTTCACCGTTTTTAGCCAGTGGTGTTGTGAAAAATTGCACATAAATATTTTTCATATTAAGATTTAGAGGTACAAGCCGGCCGGTTTTGAACCCGCGACCTCTCGTACGGAAGGCAAGCGCTTCAACCACTCGGCCACCACGACTATTTCAACCACTCGGCCACCACAACTATTTTCACGATTATAGAGCAGTAAAAGTAACTTGCATTAATTTATATTATATTACCTAATAAAATATCGACAGTAGTTCCACTCATGTAATCGTGTACGTCAAATGTTTTCCCCATCTCCAACTTTAGTTTTTCTACCACATTTCTACTGTTTTGGTTAAATGTACCAACGAATGACTTTAATATATTTATATGGAATGTTGGAGCGATCATTTTCCTGTGTGATCGCCATTTTAATCCTGGAATAAAAAAAGCGAATTTTAATTCTGTACTAGGTTAAAAGTTTGCGTTAGTTTTGCATTCATATAAATACAACTTATAAAAAACACGAAACACATTTTTATGAGTCTTGTACTCTCTACGTTTTCACACTTTTTTGGATTGACAGATAAATGAGATTACGGTCTCCATGGAAGAGTCAAGCGATTACTGTCTTTCATGAACCTCTACAAGGCCAGTTCATCGAAAGGCCGCTACTCAGATCTGCTATGCACAAATTTTCTAAAATCTCATACAAAGAGGGTTAACCCAAAAATTTCAGAATAAATATTTTTTGAAATAATTATTTCGAGATACCAATCAAGCAAAATATAAGCCAACTTGACTTAAAGACGATGCTTACCAGAACTTATAAGGAGTCCTTCACCTAACCAAGGCTTGAAGAACCTGTATTCCTCAGACTTGTCGATGTGCACGTGACTGTTGAGAATAACTTCGATGTCGTCAGGATCAGTCAGAAATACGATCAATTTGGAGCCCAACCACACGCGTACGACGTGACCGAATCTTTGGGCGTACTCCATGCCGAGAGCAACCAATTCTAAAACAAAAACGTTTGGTAAAAGAAAAGATGATTTCAAATTGATTGGGAAGAGTTTTATTTGCAGTTTATAAAATAGCGCCTCACAGTCACATGTGAGCAACCAGAGAGATTGAGGTATAATAGTGATGTTGAATCTTTTCTATAATATTATAAGATGACTATTAATTGATGAAAAAAATAGCTATGATCAATATTTGATTAATTTTGAAAATATCAAAAACAGAATAGAAAAATATAATACAGTGGATCGCTCACAAAAATAGTTCAAGTAGAATATGTAAAAAAAATCTCATCCAATCATTTCAATATAGGCATATTTATTTGAGGTCAGCCAAAAAAAACTGCAAAGACACTTACCACTAGGTTTTTTCGTGAAGACCATCAAAGCGTTGCCGAATAACGGAACAGTTGGTGGCCCTGGGATCATCTCAGCTAGTTTGTAGGCGTGAGAGTTCTTTTGCCACCTATGTAACATCCATATAGCTGTGGCCAGTACTAACAACGGATAAAATATTACGCGCGAGTTAACGCGGTATCCCTCAGTCTCGTCCACGAAGTTCGTCATTTTGCTAAAAAAGAGAAAAAAAGCATTACTTTAATAGATGGTGAAGAGAGTTCTTTGAGACTGAAGTCACATTATCAAAATTGGAGGAAAAGATCATTAAAATAATTAAAACTGGCTATCAAATTTCAGGAACAAAAAGGAAAACCAAAAGGCAAAAGTTTTAAGCTTTCAGTACAAAAAAAACTTGAGAGATGTCAAGGGGCACCCGGATGGAACGAAGTTCCTTTCGATTCATTAGTGAGGGATTTGTAATAAAAATTTATTTTTATAATAAAATATTTGGATCACAGCGCCATCTAGCATTAATTATATAAAACAAAATAAGGAATTGTTTTAAAAAATTTTAATCACAGCGCCATCTAGCGATAATCATCTAAAACAAAAAAAAGTGTCATGACAACTTTTTCATAAGAATTTCCGTCTAGTCCCCTTTCGATACGGCGCGATATGGAACTTCGTTCCAATTATACCAAGTGAGTATTGAATAAAAATTAAAAATATTTGCTAACTTACCTGGTTTTTACCCTACTCCAGGACTCTCAACTGGTATCCCTACAAAAATATACTAAGCGAGTTTCAGCATCAAACCGAGTATTTAATGATGTTAATTTATACTGTTGAACCCTTATAAATAGTCAATTAAATATAATTATGCAGGTTAATTTGCTTATATTTTCATGAAAACCAATTCCTAATTACAATAATTTACAGGGTGATTTAAAACATGAATTAATGAACCAAAATGCAATAAGACAAAATATGGAGTATCAGCATACTATTTTAGTATTGTAATCTCGAAGTTCATAATAGAACATTTTCAAAATTAAGTAAAGTAAGTACCAGTCAGAGCTCTGTATCTGTTTTTCGAATAAATTTAACGACAAAAGTTTTATTTGATGAGATAAATATCTCTACAGATACAAAAAATTCCGACATGTTTGCTAACATTATAAAAAATCGACAATCGTTTGTTGTATTTTGTGTAGTGTCCTTCTACTACTCAAAATATTTAGTTTGGGAAAGAAGAGAAATATTCATAATCTCCTTGTAACTGTTTCATAACTGGTTCATAACGTTACTGTTTCTTCTTTTAACATTATGATATTAGGATCGACCACTAATAATTGTTTTATAAATTAAATTAGTTTATTGTTTGATGTAATAAAATATTGTTATCTGCAAATGCATCTATAAGGTAATTACAATATGTATCTATTAGGTCAGATGGACAAGGTAACCCCTGGAATTTCATAGCTTTTCCTAATAAGTCTATCAAGAATGATATTATTATTTATAAACACGATTCGACAAAATATTTTACTACAAAATTATATTCATTTTCGACACTTCAATACTTAATTTAAATTTAGTTTTCGGTGCGACGATGGTAGGTCAACTTTTACAAGGTGATGAATACAATGCGAAAACATTATTCAGCAATACCTATTACGGCGAAATTTAAGGCAAATTTAACAGCAAATTTTCAAAATGTTATTTATTTGACTACCTACTAAACTTTACTAAAATACCTACCTATTTAGGAAGAAGAGTTATAGGTACTATCGTTTGAAGAAATACTGGGCACTGCAAGAAATTATGAAAGGAAACTACCCACTCCATCTTAAGAAAACAGTAATGGATACATGCATTCTGCCTACCCTAACCTACGGTAGTCAAACGTGAACCTACAACACCAAAGTCAAAAACAAATTAGTAAGCTGTCAAAAAGCGATGGAAAGGAGCATTCTAAAAAAAAGGAAAATACACAAAATTAGAAGTGAAATTATACGCAAGAAGACTAAAATAACCGATGCATTGCACTACAGTTTTAAGTTGAAATGGCAATGGGCAGGGCATGTTGCACGACATAAACACAAAAGGTTGACACTAGACACAACGAGATGGAAAGTGCCCAATGGAAAAAGATGAAAAGGAAGACCTATAAAACGATGGAGCGACGACATTATATCTACTGCTGGTAAGAACTGGATTGAAGTAGTAGCTCAGCAAAGGGAGAACTGGAGTAGATTGAAGGAGGCCTATACCCGATTAGGGGTTCCAGCTTAAGTTTACTATTATTTTATTTTAAGTTTATATTATAATTACATTGTCTTGTTACACTTAAGTTTGCGAAATAAAAGGCTTTATTATTATTTTATTATAGGTATAAATTCAAAAGTTGCCTAACTATCTAAAGCTAGTAATCTACTGCAGGTAGGTTTCTTATTTCTACTGATACATGACACCTATTCAGAATCTTAAAAGCTTGTATTTAAAGTTTTATTTTAAGTTTTATATAGATAACGGCCCCTCTTTGCCCTGGCATTGCAGAGGTCCATAAGTGACGGTAACCGCTTACCATCAGGTGGGCCGTAGGCTCGTGTATGTGTTACGCAACAAAAAAAAAATATATATATATTTTGGTTACCGTTCTGTATGGGAGTGACTCGTGGTAATATGTGGGTTTTTAAAACTATCCTATTTAATTTCTTGCAGCAACTCCTTGCTCCTGTGTAGGGACTAGGTAATTCGATAAGGCGTTGATTGTAAACTCATACATACAGAGTATAATCATCACAAGTAGGATACTTTAAAAGGAATTCACTTGGATACGTACGATACTATACATTGTTTTTTTTTGTAATTTTAGTTTTATTATAGCACTATATAATAAGTTGCTGAAGTCGAAAAGTGCCTGCTGTGATAAAAAGTTAATTATGTATGCAACAAAATTGTGAGTGAAATCATCACATACCTATTTTTAATTGATGTAAATTATTAATGAATGAAAAATTAATTAAGTATGAAAGAATTAATATGCAAAATTAATAATTCATGCATGGTAGGGTTAAAAAGTTGTTGATTAAATTACAGACAATTTCAGCATCAAATACCTACACACTTCATATTCAAAAGGTTAAAATTAAATGATACCTAACAATACTATAGTGTTTCATTACTTAGTTATAATTAAATAGCAGTAAATAATTTTAGATATTTGGTAACATTATCTTAGCTAAACTACGAGTATTCTTTTGCTATTAGGTTTTGTGAAGGCGCTTTTTAAATAAAATATACGAAGCGAGTTCCTCTAATAAAGCCAAATTTAATATGGTTTTAAATGATGTTAATAAATAAAAGAGAGTGTGGTTGATCTAAGATGATTCGTGAGTTATGTAAGGTATCGTACCTACCGTTTTCTATGGTTTACTAGTAATTTACTTTCACTTTTGATAAACTTTTAACCTATTTTCTGGTCATATATATATATATACTTCTCTCTTTAACTTCGAGTAACGATGGCTGTGTGGACTAAATAAAGAGACGTATGGCCATTGCGAGAGACTCGATGGAAAAACTAAAGAAGATCTGGAAAAATCGCAATATAACCAAAGCAACTAAGACCATGCTCGTAAGAACTCTCATCTTTCCCATCTTCTTGTATACGGCTGAGACTTGGACGCTAAGGATAGCTGACAAAAAAATAGACGCTTTAGAGATGTGGTGCTGGAGAAGAATGCTTAGCCTGTCATGGAATGAATTCCGTACTAACGCTTCCATTCTCAAAGAACTCGGCATCGAACAACATCTATACAGTATCGTGCAAAGTCGCATCCTTGGTTTCTTTGGACACATTTCTCGCCGAAATGATTCCATCGAGAGGCTCGTGGTCCAGGGAAGAGTTGAGGGGATTCGAGCTCGTGGAAGATCACCTATGAGGTGGACTGATGAGATCAAGTCCACATTGGGAGCCCCATTGCACCAGTGTACCAAAACCGCAACCGATCGGGGAAAGTGGCGGGACACCGTGAGGCGCGTGATAGTTGCGAGCAAGACAAAATCTTCATAATCACCACGACCGCTCTGACAATAGTGTACCGACAGAGAAGAAGAATATAATATATTTGTTAGTACTTTTAAAAGAAATGCCAGCCCAGTTAAATGAAGTTATAATTATAGTGTAGGTATTAGTAAAGCAATTTTAGGCTTTTAGAGGACAACGACTTTGGTTCTTTCCATTTGTAAATGAAACAAGTTTAACTTGTTGAAAAAATAAAATGAGATTAAAGTGCCCTCTGCGACGTCACCGTGGGACCTGAGTGCAATTAATTAGGTTTGGTAGGTCTAGGGTTATTCTCAATAATTGACTGATATATTTTTTTTAAACTTAGCTACTAGTTTTTTTTTTATTATCATTAATTGGTGTAATTAGTAGTAATCAGATTCGGTTCAGTAGGTTTATTGTTTGGTAATTATTGTTAACAAACCTATTATTGTCTTATCAAGACTACTTCTCTACATATCGTACAATATTACTTCACTTAGGTATCTAATTACCTATTTCCTATCATAACTATAATTTATATGGCCGCTATAATTCAAAATATCTTTTAATTTTGCTAATATACGTGAGAAATAGAATTTAAAATACTCCTGCAATTAAAGTGCATAAGCCTGAACTATTTTTTAAATTTTTTATCAAATAAAAGGGCATTACTAAATCGTAAGAATGACCCTTATAAAAACCAGTCCGAACTTCAAAATCATACCGTTGTTTACGATTATTCAGAAAGACTTCCAAACGTCGTCGGCAGTAGGCGTGTGTGTTGATAAGATAAAACGATTCAGTTCATAAGTTCTTCTTCGGTGTTTAAGTGAAGCAGTCTAGCTCAGTCGTTCAAAGATGAACAATAGTGTTGCATCGGAGTTAGAGAAAATCAACAAAACTGAAAAACCAGTTGTTGACATAGATGTTTACTATAGAGACAAGTCACCGTTCAGAAGACAGGTGTGTGTTGTGTGTATTTACTATTTTATGTGTAGAAACTGTAGGTGAGAATTGTGTTTACGATTTATAAAACAATTCGACTGGTGTAATTTTTGGTAATTTATGTTAAATTAAACTACACAGCTCAATAAGTAAACTAGTTCAAATTCAGCTACTTTAAATAATACTAACACGATAAATTTTAAAGTTGTACTTTTTTATTTTACTACAAAGAAGACAATACTATATAAATAATCCAAAAGACGATAAAATAAATACAATATACAGAAGTTTTATCGAAAATAGTAACGACTAAGTTTACCTCATTACCGTAAGTACCAGTAGAAGTTGACAAAAAATAAAAGTGAAATTTTAAGAATTTTAATTTTATTATTTAGGTAATGACTTCCAAGAATTCCAGTAAGCTTTTAAGATGGTATCGTTGTGTGGGTGAAATTTAAATGATGATTTTCATCAGCTATCTTACGTCATTAGATTTTTAATATTTTTCACATATTATTCAACTTTGTTTTTCTTACGATTGTCGTAAAGATGACTGAATTTATTTTATTGAACTCTGTACTTTTGACTTAAATTATTATAGAGTCCCACTAAAAATTAAAAGCGCTTGTGGTATTTCACAACTTTTGAAACTATTTCAAATATTTGAATAACCTGATCTCATTGACCTTATGAGACTGTTCCTTAATTAATGATAATATGAATAATTTAATTCTAGCAGCTAACATTGTTTACTGTAACTTCTGAAGAAGTACTTTCAGTCTTAAATAGTTTAGTTGACAAACCTTTTACTTAATGGTATGCCACCTATCCTAATGTAATACTAGGAGCGCTGATGATTTGTCCTTCAAACGAAGTTTCACAAGTCCTTAACAGTGGCTTTACGATTCTTGCCTCGAGTCGGGACGGTTTCCCTCGCTGTGGCGGGAGGGTAGACTCGTCCTTCTCAGGAAGGAGGGGCGCCCGGCGGATACAGCCGCCGGTTACCGTCCTATCGTGCTGCTGGACGAGGTGGGCAAATTGCTGGAACGCATTCTGGCTGCCCGCATCGTCCAGCACCTGGTCGGGGTGGGACCCGACCTGTCGGCGGAGCAGTACGGCTTCAGAGAGGGCCGCTCAACCGTGGACGCGATCCTTCGCGTGCGGGCCCTCTCAGATGAAGCCGTATCACAGGGCGGGGTGGCCTTGGCGGTGTCGCTTGACATCGCCAACGCATTCAACACCTTGCCCTGGTCCGTGATAGGGGGGGCACTCGAGAGACATGGAGTTCCCCCCTACCTCCGCCGGCTGGTCGGCTCCTACTTGGGGGCCAGGTCGGTAGTATGCACCGGGCACGATGGGACCGTTTACCGGTTTCCGGTCGTATGCGGGGTTCCTCAGGGGTCGGTCCTCGGACCTCTCCTCTGGAATGTCGGGTACGACTGGGTGCTGAGAGGCGCCCTGACCCCGGGCCTGAGCGTGATTTGTTACGCTGACGACACGCTCGTCATGGCCCGGGGTCAAGACTTCAGAGAGGCTACCCATCTCGCCACAGCGGGGGTGGCCCTCGTCGTCGGTCGTATAAGGAGATTGGGCCTCGCGGTGGCGCTCAATAAATCCCAGGCCCTGTGGTTCCACAGGGCTGGGGTGACGCCACCTGCAGGGGCCCAAATCGTGGTTGGAGGCGTCCCAATAGAGGTCGGGGTGCGATTGAAGTACCTCGGCCTCATACTGGACAGCCGTTGGACCTTCCGGGCCCACTTTACGGAGCTTGTCCCCCGACTGATGAGGACGGCCGGCGCTCTGAGCCGGCTGCTTCCGAATCTCGGGGGACCAAACCGTGTCGTGCGCCGCCTCTACGCGGGGGTGGTGCGTTCGATGGCCCTGTACGGCGCGCCCGTTTGGGCCGGACCGGGAAACCGGACAGCAACTGTTGTCCGGATCCTGTACCGGCCGCAGCGCGTCGTAGCTATCAGGGTCATCCGCGGATACCGCACCGTCTCCTTTGAGGCGGCGTGCGTGCTGGCGGGGACGCCACCATGGGATCTGGAGGCGGAGGCGCTCGCCGACGACTATCGTTGGCGCTGCGGCCTCCGTGCTCTGGGTGTGGTGCGTCCCATCAGAGCCGCGGTACGGGACCGGAAGGCCCAATCTCGGCGGTCCGTGCTGGAGGCTTGGTCAAGGCGCTTGGCCAACCCCAGCTGGGGCCTAAGGACCGTCGAGGCGATTCGCCCTGTCCTGGAGGACTGGGTGAGTCGTGGCGAGGGACGTCTCACCTTTCGTCTGGTGCAGGTGCTGACCGGGCATGGTTGCTTCGGGAAGTACCTGCATCGTATACAGGTCGAGCCGACGACGAGGTGCCATCATTGCACGAGCGACCTGGACACGGCAGAGCATACGCTCGCTGTCTGCCCCGCATGGGAGGAGCAGCGCCGTGTCCTGGTCGCACAGGTAGGACAGGACTTTGTCGTTGCCGAGCGTCGTAGCATCGATGCTCGATGACGACGAGTCCTGGAAAGCTATGCTCGACTTTTGCGAGTCCACCATCTCGCAAAAGGAGGCGGCGGGGCGGGAGAGGGAGAGCTCTTCCCTCCCCGGCCAACCCCGTCGCCGCCGACGTCGAGCGGGGGGCCGACCTCGGGAGTTGTCCCGGGACCTGGCCCCCTAAGACTACCGGGTCCACCAACATCGGACCCGAGGGGTGCTGCGCTAGGCTTCAGCGCGCACCCTCCGTGCCATCTGCACGGGGGATGGCAAGCCGTGCTCCCCGACCCGGGCTTGCCCTGGGCCGGCCTGGGCCGAGGGAGACCCTACATCACGCGGCCCCATCTTGGCGGGCCCTAATTGGCCCGTCCACCGAGTGAGCCGGTGGTCGTTTCACCGACGGCTGCCGGTTCGACGTCCGGGGGTGACGGGGCGATACGTAAGCGACAATCGCGAACGCGTCCTGTCACCCCTACCACATCGGATGTCGAGCGTGAGAGGCGGGAGGTTTTGGTGCGGTTCGACACCCACATACCCCACTCGCGGGGCGAGTGGAAGTCCGGCGATTTCCTCCCGTCCAAAAAAAAAAAAAAAAAAAAGTCCTTAACAGTAACCCTGCATGTAGGTGGTGCAGTATCCCTTGACAATGCAGAAGTCTGTCTTCATTCTAATTATTAAAAGGAGCTCAGAAATTCCAATAGCCTAAATTGACGGTCTCACACTTCAATTACTAAACTTGATTATTTTCATACTTATCTTCATCGTAGTTAAATCATAATAATAGTTTATTATTATATTATTATGAAACCTTATGGACTAGATCACGTGTATGTGTGTATTATAATCAATAATATTTCCTAGTTTAGTTCTGATTACCATAAAATCACGACATAAGTATATCTTTTTTATGAAGCGTATTATTTTTTATAGCGATCACGAGGCGACATAACAAATTGTTTTTTTCTAAAAAATACGCTGGAATTCACGTCAATATTATTAAACCATAAATTATTAAAGCATTAATTTTAATATACCTAGAAACAGAAATTCGTTATTTTTACGTGATTATATTTTTTTCCTTGTTTGAATTCAACTTATTGACAAGTTAACGATTTCTAAATATACATTTCGAAATATGATAAATTTTAGTAACGATTTAGAAAGTGATTTAGATAAGAATATCGTAGGCAATTCACTTGAGATAACATAACATTAAGGGATGATAAAATGAGATGTTGTTATGTGAATTATAGAATTACGCAGATTAATTAATCTTAAATTGTTTATAATATATATTCCCTACTGCATTGTTTTTGATGGCAATCATAAGAATTCATCGTGACTTTAATTCAACTTCTACATATACCACCCTCGGGGTAGGTGGGAATCCGGCGATTATCTCCAACTAGAATAATAAAAAAAACTTGTCGTTTCGTTTAAGGAGAAAATTTAATTATATAGTTAAACTGTAAATATTTTATTGTAGCAAAAACAATGAAAAACTTTAATCAACATTATAAATTGTTATAGTTTTCATTAACATTTTAATAATAAAGGTGTTTTGCGTCGCATTTGTTTATTCCGAGAATGTGTTCAATTCTAAAGTTTTTAAGTTCATTGCCTTTTGTATTATCGCGATTTACAAAATCAGAAGATTACAAAAGGAAGAAGTTCATAAAATATTGTCAATGAAATCCGGATATTGGTCGCTTACTTTGTTTTTTAAATACTACTAATTGAGGATAAAGTTTGAGAATCAATTTCGAAAGATGGCCAATAGAATTTTATATGAAAGCAGTAGAAAAACATAGGCAATATTTGGAAGTCCATGAGATGTTAAATTAGATATATGTTATATGCATGTAGCTAGTACCTACAGTACCTGATACAGAATAACAAGGGGCAAGTTATCAGATGTTGTTGATGACAAACAACCAAAAGATCGCAGGAAATAATTATAACAAGTAATAAAGTGGAAAATTTGGTAATGATAAGTACTTTACTGTGTAAAATATATTATTGTCAACAACTTTGACGCAGTAAATACAAACTACACTAGAAAGTTGGATAGTAGGTTTATGAAAAAATATATTTAAAATAATATATTTTATCAATTTTACGTTTTACTTCCCAAGTAACCTTTTAAAATACCAAATTTTTCACAACTTAACTAAACTTAGGACATTGGCCTGTCCCCAAAAGCCGGGCAAGGTGACTCTGATTACTCACTATTCTTTTTAATTCGTTTTGCAGGCGCTCATATGTTTGGGTGTGTTTATGTTGAACCTGGCAGCCGGTTCCACTGCTGGTATAGCCGCTGTTCTCATACCACAACTGCAACATGATTTAGGAAAACATACATTCACAACTGAGTTGGTGTCATGGGTAGGTACGTGTCTTTGGTATTCTTAGCACTGTAAATTCATTAGATTATGTTTATAATGGTAGTCTCAATAGAAACGAGTATGTGCTTTAGTTAACCACGTGGTGGCGTGATTGATTTTTAAGGTTGATGGTCGTTTAATGTGACCGGTCAAATGATTACAATATTCTCTTTGTTTCTATGTCACGGTTAAAGATTGACTATCTAATCTTAATACCAAACAAATCTATAGTATAATTAATTATGAAATTTTAAGTTTTACGGCATTTGATGTCAAGAGAAATTAGAGTTATGCAATAAAAATCGGCGGTTTGGTGTATGCTGCATTCTTAAATAATTTTGTTTAATAAGATACAAGGTCATAGATAACTATTACAAATCGTTGCACAGTTAATACTTTGTTTACTTATCTTATCAAACGTGTCTGAGAAAAATTGTTTTGTCGCATGACGACTTCTGAGTAGTTATTAGTTCCAAAAACATGTTTTTCTATGTTAATTAGGTCAATAACAACTTAAACTATTTTTATTTTTTAGCGGCTATATCTTGTTTGGCCTTGTTCTTCGGTAACCTGATGTCGGGATATTTGATGGAAAGATTTGGACGACGAATATGCCTCATCTTGGTGTCATTGTTCTTCCTATTGGGATGGTGTATTATTGGATTCGCGAACGATGTCTTATCACTAATTCTGATTGGAAGATTTATCACTGGCCTGTGTCAAGGATGGCTTGGCCCTCTTGGACCTGTGTATATTGGAGAAATCACTGCACCGATTTATAGAGGATTTTTCTTAGCGTCATTATCACTAGGAATAGCTGTCGGTGTATTTTTATCGCATTTGTTTGGAACTTTTCTACACTGGAGTCATGCCTGTCAACTCTGTGGGCTATTTCCATTAACGGCAGGATTTATTTTATTCTTCGCAAAGGAATCACCAGCGTGGCTTGCGTCAAATAATAGGATAGATGACTGTATATCATGTTTCCACTGGTTTAGAGGAGCAAGTCCAGAAATGAAATTGGAACTTGAAAAAATGTTAGCTGAACAATCAAAAAGAGACAAATCGAGGGGTAAAATTGAGACTTTGAAAGAGAGTATAAAGAAACCTGAATTCTGGAAACCTTTGTGCATCATGACTACGTTCTTCGTGATCACTCAACTTTCAGGAGTAAATGTGATCTGCGCTTACACTACTGAAATGATGAAGGTGCTAATTGGAAGACGAGCCAAAAAGTCCCACACTTACGTAGCCATGTTAAGTATAGACCTATTAAGATGTGTTTCATTAGTTATTGCTTGTATTTTGCTAAGAAGATCTGGACGTAGACCCATGGCATTATTTAGTGGAGTATTTACTTTTATATCACTGATAGCTTTAGCAGTATATTTATATTTGGTGGAAAAAGATGTTATTCGCCATATATCACCAATTATTTCGATAGGTCTAATGGCATTTTATATTGTAGTTTCCAATTTGGGAATTTCACCATTGCCTTGGAATATGGTCGGAGAGTTATTTGCTGTAGAGACTAAAGGAATAGGATCTGGTATTAGTGTTATGATGACATCATTAGCTTTCTTTGGTACGGTCAAAACTGCACCAGCAATGTTCGAGAGTATAGGTCATCATGGTACATACATGTTTTATGGGTTATCTACAATGTGTGGAACCCTATTCCTGTATTTCTGTTTACCAGAAACAAAAGACAAGACTCTATTGCAAATTGAAGAATATTTCAGATATGGTAAGAAGAGAAATGCCAATGAAAAAGATATTAATAACATTTGAATGCTCTCAGTAGATAATTTTAGGATTTTAATTAAACGAATGGTCTCATTTACCTAGTATGTTTCCTAAGGATGATGACCTTTTACGTTTCCTTGTTTAACTTGAAGCATTTCGTTATGCTCAAAACAAATTGATAATTTATATAACCTAGTAAGATAACCGGTTGCTGATTCAATTCAGTTTGTAATCATTGACCAGTATTACGACATTGCTCTATTTTATCATCTATGTTTATTGTTTGAAGAAATTATTTTATCAACAAACCAGTGACATCTTCATGATAATGTGTTCCATGTTATATATTCAATTATTTACTTATAATTAGTTTTTTTCTAATGAGCTGCAAGATTAGACGATGTTAATGTCTGGAACTTATTATATTGTATGTTTAGTAACAAAATGTGTACCTACAGTTAATTCCTTGAATAATACAATTTGTTAATCTTTGTCATATATGTTTTTGAGATAAATAAAATTATCAGTAATATTATATCTATTTAAATAGATAAAATGTTGCGACATATTTTTAGTTTTTGATAAATTTGCTTCAAGGCAGTTAGTATTAATTTACTCAAACTTGTATTATCTAATATATAAAATTCTCGTGTCACAGTTTTCGTTACCATACTCCTCCGAAACGTCTTGACCGATTTTGATGAGATTTTTTGTGCTTATCCGGTATCTATGAGAATCGGTCAACATCTATTTTTCACCCCCTAAATTTTAGGGGTAGTCCACCCCTAATTTTTTTTTCGACGCAGACGAATGTTATGATATTAAAATGTAAGCAGCAAGAATATGTATGAAGGAACTGACGTATTTACCTATTATGTAGAAGATATGTGAAGAAATAAAATTAATAATATAAATCTTTCGTTTTTTTTTGTTTTACTGTTTTGTGAACCAGAATGTGTAAAGAAAAAGAAAATCTGTTTTCGTAAAGTTAATAAAAGAAATTTCATTTTTTACTAGGTATATTATGACGTGCGTACAAATAACTGTATTATCCTCATCATTTGATTCAAGTAATTATTGAGGAAGAATAAATTATATCGTCAATAATTCTTATGTAATGTAGAGACTACTGTACAATCTCAATGTTGTTAACTTTGAAGATAATTACCCTGGAAATAAGATAAAACTTATTGATGAGAATATTAAGTAAGTACTTATAAAATAAAGATCGCGGGGAATCTATCGTTATTCAAATATTATAATAATATTTTTATTACAGTTGACAAGAATTGTTATTAGTTAAAGAGGGTGTGGTGGACACGGTTGAGTACCTATCGTCATTCTACGTTACTATCACTCGTAGGTTCAAGATGGACAGTGGGCCTGAGTTTTTATATTCATGAATATCGTCTATATTTTGTTTTACAAATGTATGTATCGTCTGAAATATATGAGTAGAAAACTATTGCGATTAGTTGTTCTGAAACTTTGTATACCTTTTTGTATACTGTAGTTCTTGATAGGATAAATTTTGAACTCATTCATTTAATAAATAAAACTTACAAATTAATTACAACATAAACGACTACACTATTAAGTTTACATAATAAAATTTGTTAAAGTACGATCACAGAGGGCGTTCTCCTTCGTTGCACACGACATGATAAAAACACTAGGACGATTTCACAGTCCGTTGAAAAGACAACAAGTGGCACGCGTCCTGCAAATTAAAGGCACCGGCTTCCACGTGACTTCAGCTGCAAGTAGATGCAGGATTCGCTAACATCTGCGACAGGTTTTTTCTAACTTTCAAGATTTCCCACGTTGGAACGCGACATGTTTTTGTAAGCGACAAAAACACCAGGAAGACATCTGTGGAGTGGTTCATCTATTTTCGGAGGACCCGACGTGTTTATTAAGTAAAGTGTGAGGAAGTAAGAAACGGGACCATATGGTAAGGTGGAACGAGCTTTATCACTTATGTTAAAGCGAAAGCTTTCAGAAACAAGTAATTGTGTAATTATTGATGCTTGCAAGGAACATCGTTTTCAAAATTGTATACCGTCTCATTGGCGCCAACTTCAAGATAACTGTGTCATTGTCTAGTAAACTAGCCAGTGCATAAGGTTATTTACTGACAAAAAAGATCAGGTTTATCCAAATTTACAATTTTGGCTTGCATACGATGTATCATGGTTAACGGATGTGGATAAGCACAAGTGTTTAAAGAAATTCATCATAGTTGATTCAGGTAACATAAACAATAATAAATTAAAGTTTGTTATCACGACAACTCACAATATGGATGTTATAATTACCTTGAGACAGCCTCGAAACGCTGTATTAGGTAAAGTCTGTCTGCGTCTAAAATACCGTTAATTACCATCAGCACAAAAAGGCTTATTTTTTATCTTGTCGCTTTATTTATACGACATTGATCAAAAGTTCCGGATACACCGATAAGTAAGAGAATGTGCCGGTAAATTGCCTTTATTTTCACGTCAAGCAGTTCCTGTGTTTTTTATCTTGCATATCATTGGGAGGTTATGTTGTGGAACGAATATTTTAATAATTCACAATGAGACACGTGGCCGAACGGAAACCATGCACGTGCTGTCAATTAAAATAGAAAAACTCGATCAGAAGTTCGACCGAACCCTCCCGATATCTCGAATATTAAATGATGGGAGGATGCGTTTTAACAAAAACAAGGATTTTTGAAGTCCTTTATTACTACTTTAAATACAGTAATATTATTACGAATGTTTCACTTCCACTACTGGACATAGACCTCCCCCAAACTTCATCACATCGACCGGTCCTGCGCCATCTGCATCCAGTAACCTCCCGCGATCTTGACCCACAAGATGGACCATCGTCGATCCATCTTGTGGGGGGTCTACCAACATTTCGCCTACCGGTTCGTGGCCGCCACTCCAGAACTTTTCGGCCCCATCGACCATCTGTTCTTCGCACAATGTCTGTTCTTGTCTACCTACGTCTAATAAATAGTGGTTCATCACAAACAGTATTAATGTACCTACAGGGGAAGACCCCAATCATGACAAATAAATAAAATGGAGGATTTGATAATTATGCAAGCTATTATCGTTCAAAGAAATATCATTTTGCGAAAAAGTACAGAGAATAACAGAATACAATTTAATTTTCCATAATTTTAATTTATTTTATTTAATTTGCAAGTCAAATTCAGCGTGAAATCAGTATGTATATTTTTTTACAGAATTGCTATTTATAAACATATTTTTTTTAATGTGCAGTACGTTTTGTTGAATAATTTATTAACAGAGCCAGGAACTAAGGTTGATACAAACGAAATGTGGTTGACAAACATGTGCAAGCAGTACTGGCCGTAATTCCGGTCTTGTTTGGTGTGAAAATCTAATCATGAAGCATAATGTACGAAATAATGAACAATAAATATACGAGAATAACTAGAGAATTAAATTAATATGCATTGTGCGTAATTAAACACTAAATTAAAAGAATTTTAGCTGGTGAATAATTGTAAATAGTGAACTGTATGTTAAAGAAATTTGTAGATATACGGTGTGAAGTAAGATTCGCTCCTCGCCCAATAATGTGGTAGATAGCAGCACTCCACTTACCTTAATATTATTGCAGTCTTCATATGTAGTCTCGTGGGATGATGTAGAAGGTGGCAATGATGAACAAACTTACTATCTTTGTAGTAATTCAATTATGTTATGTTTATATGTCGGAACGTCCGATTATAGGTACATTTTAAGCTTTTTTAGCTTTTTTCGTCGTTACGTTAAAATGTCTTCTGTCTCTTCTTAAAACGAGTAGGCCACGCTCCGGTCAAGATGGCCGCGCCCGGCAATTCTTACCGGCCAGTATCATGCTTCACGGAAGCGGTTAGTCATGAAGGCGTCACTCTTCTTTTATACAATAAACATATTAGGTAGTGGAGTATCATCGATTACTCGAACTACCTACCGTAAGTCGAACGAGGATCGAACATGCATAAACATTATTAATCTATAAATATGTAAAGATTTATATGTAAAGAAGAGGTAATAAACCTGATCTTAGTTAACCATGGAATAGTACCGAAATTGGTCGGTAATAGTTACACAACCACCTCTTCACATAGTAGTTAATGTTGCTGTGGAAATCATACCATAAAAAATGAAGTGCATTAGTTTACGATATCAGATAAGATTGTTATACGACTTTATTAATTAGAGATAATGTTTAGTAAAGTTTGTAAACTATGGTTTTTAAATCCAATTCAAGGTAAATGCTGAAATAATACTATAAAAATATTTTAGGACTAGTATAGAAACATAAAAACTTTTCATATTATTAAAGCGTTTTTTGTAACACACACCATGTATCTAAAAGCTGTTCTATTCCTTCCTTGTTTGTTTCTTACCCTACATTCTAGGACTACAGTGAGATCTTTCATCTGAGGTCAAGACAATCACACACGTATTTTTATAGCTCTTTTGACTTAATGTCTACATCTATTATAAAAATGATTATCATCAACACTCTTCTACAAACGTCTGTTTGAAAAATTTTGGAGTTGTAGAATTTTATTCAATACAATGATATCATCCGTTTGGTCAAGAATTTCAATCTAGGTTACATTGAAATTCTTAACTTTGACCTTTTTTTATATAACAATTTTCGTCTAACCTTTTTAATAATACAAATATTAAACTAAGTTTAATTATGAGAAGTAATTTTAAACAGGTGTTTAAATGAAAGGTAATTAGGTAATTTTAATTGATATGATAATGCATAATTCAATAACTACATATAATATTAATAATATTATATTATAATTGGAAAATAATAAGCTTCATTTGAACCAATTAACATACCTAATTTATGTATGATGACTAATTAGAAGGTTAAAATTAATTTAGAGAGTAAAGTTGACAAAGTTACAGAGGATACTTTTGACCCGAAGAATTACTTACGTAAACTAGATAAATTTTATTATTTAGTTAAAATGTTGATTGATACTTCGTTCTCTCTTCTGATAATAAAGGTTATCTAAGTGGGTCGAAAGTTCATTGATAATAAGTGCCTCCATCGAACCATGTTTGAAATGTTAGAAATTTTGAGCAAAACAAAAACAAATCTTTAAAATGTTCCGCAGTTTTAGTAAATAATATCACATGATTAATTAAAGCTTAAATGTTACTAAAATGTTATCAATATAACCATTATTAACGATAATATTTTTAATTTAATTTTATATGGAATTTTCGATGTTGCCATGTCAATCTCACGCTTTGAATATTCTCTTGATAAAGATAAGAATTCAATTAACAAATGAATATCATTAGCCACTAAAATGATAAACATTATAAAGATTAAAGCTGAAGGGATTCCCTTATCAGGTTAAATTGTTTTATAATGATATACACCGTTCTTTTCATATCTATATTTGATTGTGTTTTATCAATCACTTTATTCATCAAAATAGTATACATATCTACGTTTTAAACAACAATTTTATTAATAAACTATTATATATTATATTATATATTTATTAATACACTATTAGATTTTATTGTATTTAACTCGTGTTAGTTCCAGGATAAAAAAGTTCAATAGACGAACTTTTGTTTACAAAGTTGTAATTTTAGGCTTTTAAAATATTTTTTATGTGAGCTAATAATGTTAAACACTGCATAATCTTAATTAGAGTGTATTAAAGAACAACCCCTCTTCGGTATTCCCAGGGCGCTATGACTTGTCCTTCTTCAGACGAGGCTTGAGGAGGTATAAAGTTAGGTCGTAGGTAGCGACCCCTCAGTGTCCCCTGACAATAAATTTTAATTTTAGTTTTGAATGCAAATTTAGTGATTTGATATAAAGTGCACGATGACTTTCAAAAGCTCTACTTCTCTGTATTCAACAATTTTTGCTTTGGTATTTTTTTCAGGGGCAAAATATAGTACATTATTTCGTTTGATCAAATGAGTAAGGATATTATTAGTTTTCAAGATATTTTTATTGATATTAAAGTTCAAACGAAATTCGGAAATGTGTTTCTAAAATTAGCTAGTTAGATAGTTACATGATATTGGTATCTTGTTAGATTATCCAGTACCTAATGTTATCATCACTTAATTTGTCTGAGCGGTATTTGTCTTTTTTATCAGAATTCTAAAGTCTGGAGTAATCTGGATTTTGTAAATAAAGGAGATTTAAGTGCGTATCATTTTCTTTCAACTATTCTAGTAGCTTTACGTAATAATTTCAAGAAAGTTCTTTAGTAAAAACATTTAAAATAAGACTCTTATCCAAATTTATATTACCAATATTAATTTAAAAACATTTTAATGATATAAACAATAATTTACGTTATCAAATTTATTATAATCAAATTTGAACTTATTTTAAAGTTGTTTTTATATTGTAACATTGTAACGTCATAATCACGTGCTTTACTTTACGATTTCAGATTACGGAATTATATATAAGTATATTATATTATTTACTTGTTGCTAAGAAAGTTAACAAAGTTATCTTAGTATCGCAATAAATATTGGAGCTATAAAAATAGTAGATTATCGATAATAATGCCTTTGTTTGTTTCAATACTGTGAATGTGTGTGAGGGGTGTGTCTGAAGGAGAATTGTTATCTAAATCGAAATGAAAATGTCAAAGTACCAGGTAAAAAAATCATATATTATTAAAGGAGTTGGCATCATTGGGGGGTCAAAAGGTATACCCCTGTCTGTTAGGGCAAACATGCTCGCCCGCAGGTTTACTCGATGCTCTCGTGCAGCTAAATAAGTCTTTTTCGAGCTTACTGTACTCCATTATATACGAGCAGTCTGTGGGCGGAGTATACTCAGCGGACAAACAGCGCTCTGCGGATTCAATTCAATAACGCGTTTCGGGTGTTGTTGGGACTGCCTCGATTCTGAAGCGCATCGGGAATGGTTGCAGAAGCTCGAGTTGTTTCCATGCCACCATTCGAAAACGATGCGCATCGCTGCTCTGCAGAGTGCGGGACAGTCCAAATAGCATTATGGCGATGATAGCCCAACGATACGACTCACCATACATAGCCCATTGCGTGGATGCTCAAGTGGGACGAGTCGAATGGAAGCGTGGCCTATGATATATTGCTTAGGCCACGTTCCGTTATGTTGTCACTAACACTTAGATTAAGACTTACTAACACTTTTATGTATTGTAATGTGGACCCTTGTAGCCACTATGTTTAAAACTAAATAAAAATAAAAAATAAATACTAGATATCTAAACTATAATCGTATAGTACACATTTTGTAGTAAAGTACATTTTTCTTGAATCTTCAATAGGTACAATCGCTAGGTATTTTTAAAGTACTGATCAACTTGGAGGTCGTTTAGCGTAGACAGAGGTTTCAAATTATTTTTCAACGCTATTAAGCGTTCAGCCCTCTAAAGAATCTGACCTTAGTTCTTTCTGACTTAATACTATTGTGAATGCATCGTCAATAATTATGATCCTGAAGATGTTTCATTTTTAGAAAGAGACGTCTATGAATTATAAATGAACTGTAGAACAAAGTAACTAAAAAATGGAATCATAAAGAAAGTTAACGTCTTAAATATGAAGCGCACTTCCTTGCTCAAACACATGAGTATTCTATTTTAGTGATTTTAATTGGGTCTCCTTGCACGTGTTACACTATATTTAGGGGTTAGTAGATATGTGTATGTCATCTTTGTCCAACTCAAGACTGTCATGACAAATCTACATACGATCGTAGGTACTTAATAATGGAAGATGTTATCTATGTTATTGAAGGTTAGATACCTTAGGCTGTGCTAAATTTTAGATAGACAATAATAGGGACACAACCATCAAATCTGCTAAATTATATATCGCAGTATCGTACGTCACGTTTATAATTATTGTAAAATAAATTTGCATAAGTTAAACTAGCACAAAGTTGATGTACGATATCACATTTGTACAACGGACAAAGTAGTTTGATGAATTGCTTCAATGTGAATCACGGAAGTTTATTATTTGTAAATCATAAACATGATAAGGGATGTTATCATCAGTCCTGGTTTGCTCTTAGTCACACGAATAAATAGTGCTATTTTATGTAATGAAGAATTCGAACAAATAGAATAACAAAGGAAAACTGCGTACTATTTGTTATTGCTCTGTGGACGTAAAAACCACTTTATTGGAAAACATGATGACTACCAACAAAAATAATAACAAAACAAGAAAACTTTGGATACTGGGCAAAATCAACTTGTATCTAAAAAGTTCTAGAAACAGAAAAATACCTATTGAGAAGCTAGTTATAGATTTATCATTTATTATTATTACATAAAACAGAATACTGTCTGATATATAATACAAATCGAGAGCTGGATTATGATATAAAAATATATTATTATGATTGTGAACACAATTATAAATTCTATATGATGAAAAAACGACATTGATCGACATTCGAGGACATTTTATTTACACGTTTTATTCGAAATTTTCATTTTACTAATCAACAGTTGGTGCATCAGGTCACTCGTATGCCTCTTTTGACCGCAGCTTAATTATAGGTCAAAATATAAGAACTAGTGACAGGAAGCAATTTGCATAACCTTCTAATCCAGAACAGACCACGGTACTAAAAGAACTAAGTTAATTGTTTACAACCAGAAAATTGAAAAGTGTTTTTGTAGTACAATCTGGCTCGACAACCATATGGTTGCAGCACGCATGCCGTATGGCGTCAACAAACGTATGTGTTCGATTGATACCGAAGTAATTTCTCTGTCTGTTCTTGGCAATATGGTTCAATGAATCGGATGGAGAAAAAAATCAACTTCCCTTGCTGCAAAATTTGATTACAATGTGAAGTTTCTGTTAACTACAGAATTTTCGTTTGTGTACTTTCTGAATTGTTTAATTAGTATAGATTTAATCCAATGGGTTTATTTACGTTACATCAAATTTTTTATTGCCTTAATCAGTCATGTCTTATAACCTTCAATTTAATTTCATACTTTTTTTACTAAGTTTATTAACTTTGATTCAGAACCGGAGCATCAACCAATATTCGTGCTCTACACGTAGTAATAGTTTCGTCTATAGGAATTCTATGGCGAATTCTCAGTGTCATTCTTTGTTAATTACAAAAGCAAACTTGGAAGTCATAAAAAGTCTGAGCCCGCGAGCGCTTTGCATAGGACCGAGAGATTATTAAAATAGAAAACACACATAGTCCTAATCTTTGAACACGTGGATCGCATATGAGAATACAGAAAAACTGCTTATTCATTTTAGTACGTTACTATATAGTTCCCTAAAGGTAAAGCCCGTTTTTTGCCCGTTCCCATGAACTCTGCGACAATGGTCGACCTCGAAGACTGCCTTTGAGATCTACGCAAGAATAAATATTATACAACAATGGGGTAGCTTCTTTGACTTCGCTTTAACGTTGACTGTAGTTCGATTGAGTGGTTTTGGTACTTTTTATTTAAATCAGAAAGTTTTTTAAAACTTACTTATAATATTTTTAGACAACAAGAAGAAAATATTATACATATTATGAAGTCTCTGGATATTTCAGCAACGATCCATAATCTTTTGGATATCTCTCTTCTTCAATCCTTTGTGGGTCTTGGCCTCCTCGACAGTCACCATCCAAAAATCTTTTAGATATTTATTTATTTTTAAAGAAAACCTAACAGACTAATCACATAAATTTTACTTATTAAAGACTTATAATTAAGTATAAAAACATTGCTGATTACAAACTTCCAAAAATTAATAAATGCACTTAGATATGTTGGTTTATTTTTTTTATCTGAAACATATTAAATTACAGATTTATTAGGACTCGTATGAATATTGCAGTAATTCAATACAGTTACTTATGTATAAAATAATACAATTCGATAGTCAGTTATTTCTGGACTTGTAATGACGGAAGTCCGGTCATTTATAATCTTTTGCTTGCTATTTCTGACATTGACGTAATCTGGTCAAAAAAATAAAGTATTAATACTTTATTGCATACCATCACGTGATTTTATGATTTTGATTAAAGTAATAAATGATAAAAAGATAAATAAACTTGGGGGGCATTTGTTTTTTTGTTTTATGAGTCATCGTGTTTTTACAGTTGACGATATAGAAATGAAATTATGATTTCCTTGAGTACCTACCGTTCGATTCCATATTGCAAAAATAAATGAATGTTGCAATCTTCGTTGGTTTCAGTATTTTTAGATTTGATATTTCCATTCCAATATGTAAGTATAAAGTGTTGAATATTTTTTTTGTATATCGCGTTGACTTTTTAGTTAGTTAAAGATAATTAATTATTTTTTGAGAACGAAATCTATTTTAGCATCTATAACTTTTTATTAAAATCAATAATAACATTATCAACTGCACACAAGTATCAAAACTATTCATTCCATCTATAAACCCGCGACTACAAAAGGCATAGCGGCCCGTAACGGACTTTTTAGCGGGCATCGATCAGGATCTCTTCCTAGCTGGTAAAGCGAACCTGACATTCCCACGCATCACATAACTTTAATTTTATTATCAACCACGTGCACGCTTTGATAATATGCACAGGTTTAGGATACGATAAAGCCGATGATAGTTGTTTTTTTAAATCAACCTTTTTTCCATAAACATATTTTTACAATAAAGTTTTTTGCGTTCAGTGAATTTTTGACCAAAGACGATGCATGGAGTAGAGTAATCTACAAGTCGTCGCCTCAGTGCTTGTTTGGCCAATCTGACATTTTTTTACGAAAATGACTTTTTAATGCAGTATTATAAAGATTAAAATTTCCATCCGACTGGTAAAATATTTTTTAAAATATTCAATTCTAAAACAATAAAAATCTCATTTCAATTTTTTTCTCAACACGGCACTTAACGAAAATTCCGTGCTTGTTTGCTGTTTCCTGTAAAATTTGCTCGAGTTCAGATTGGCCAAACAAGCACTGAGGCGACGAAGTCTCTACAGAGGAGTACAAAGTAACTTCTAAGCCATGCTGCCTAGAAGATTACTTTAAAATCATCAGAATGGGATAATAGATAAAGAATCCATTAATTAACTTTACATTTTCATTTCTTTCATAAGTTCGTCTCAGAATTAAATCTCCTAACTTTTAAAACTAGTGTTGTTGTGTTTTGTTTTGACTTTAAAAATGAGTGTTAGTTATCTACTTTATCCAAGATGTGCACATTTACTTTTAAATAAATTATTTCACTTTGGTTTGACAATTATCAGCACAAAACTCTCAAGTTACTGTTTAATTTTAGTTTGACCACGATACGAAATCTCTTTAAAAGAACCTTTTAGGTATAACCGTTTGCCAGACGCAAAATTTCAAGGGTTTCGAGTACATTGTAAACTAATAATGTAAAAGATTACGGGGCATGCTTCTGGTATTTTAAGATAAAATACACTTGTTTTAATATATTTTTAAGTATTTTAAAATAGTTCGAGATTACGTAAAGGATTTGGAATACATGCAGTTAGGTTCTTTTAAAACATCTCCTCAAATATTTGTTTACTTACATCTATAGGTAATATTTTATACAAAAAAATATGACCGACTTCTTTTCTCTTTGATTACTTTGGTCTGCCATCATCAAATCTTGATTTCACAATCGTAGGACTACTTTTGAAATATCATCTTTACAACAAAAATAATCATCAAAAACGGTTGACAAACTACGAATTTACACGCAAACAAACATAACACAGCAAAAATCGAATTGAAAAACTGTCTTTTTCTGAAGTTGGTAAAATATCTCTTACAACATAAACACGTATGTTCGTAAAATAACGGATCCTGCTTTATCAAAAACTTCAATCATCAGAAACAGCGCTTGACGAATGAACCGTAAAATATTTAAATGAAACTTAGAATGCCGTGTAAGACCCTAAAATATGGCAACATTAAAAAAATCCATAGGAGAAATTAAACACTCTACCGCCCCGGAAACACAGAGCCGTGCGGAACGAAGCAAGAAATAGGTGAATTTATATTTACCAACATTGAAATAGTTTGGATTCTTGGTTCATAATAACTTCCTTGTACGATCCATATGGGCTTAGAAAAAGTTATACTCTAAAATAATTTTACTACCGACTACGGAAATAACCATGGTCGCATTGAAAATTAGAATAGCAGTAACAGTGTTTTTGAAATACGTGCAAATTCCCACAATCTCATCAAAATGTACTTACAGTAGTTTAGAGTTAAGCTCGCCTTTTGTGCAGTTTTTAACATAACTTTTTTCTCTGTGATGTACGGTAAGGTTTTAAATAAATAAAATTCTTTAGTATTTAATTATATTGGTTATGCTCGTCATAATAATATAATATGTATACGATAAAGTTATATGTATACGAACAGCTGATTTTACAACAATTAACTGTTTTTCTACCTAACAATGTTCTATTAGTAATAACTCAACATAATTATTCTAGGACAAATTTACATTGAATAGGACAAAATAACATTTTTGATAATTGCTTCTACTATCATATTCATTTCAAAATAAACAAAAAATACAAACGAATCATCCAAACCAGTTCACCTAGGCAAAAAACGGCAGTCACATAAATAAAATAAACAACCATTTTGAATTTCGGAAGTCTCTCATAAACACAATTTGTAACTGCTACTGTACCTAAGTATAAAAAAATTGTCACAGGCTTATTCTATTACATGGTAGTCTGAAAGGCTTATAAATATGAACTAAATTTGAACCCCATTCGTGACTAGAGTTCCGTTGGATTCGAGTATTTTTTTTGGGATAACGGCAGCGCATTACAATCACAATGGTCGCTATCAGCTTACCGTTAACGGTTCGGGTCCAGGGACGGGGTTCACAATATTACTATGCTTTAACCGAGGTTTAAATAACCTCGGTTAAAGTATAGTAAGCTGGCTTGCTGAAGTTATTGCGAAATACTGAGGAAGTTACTTTTTGGTGTCTTTGTAAAAGTATTGTAACGCAAGGATTTGAGATTTAAATGATTTGAGGTATATTTAGAATCTTTATTCAGAGATATTTTGTCGTGTCGAGTCAAAGACTAAGTGTTTTTAAGTTATTAGTTATAATATGTTTCCTGTAGTGTGAAAGAAAGAGGTTAAACTAAATAAATTCTAATTAAAGTTATTGCTAGGCGTTTTTAGCTCCGATTTAGTTAATTAAAGTTCTTATAAGTCAGTTTAAGACCCGTTTAACTGCAATAGTTTTAAGTAAGTTAAATATTGTTTAGTATTACCGGCCCTTTGCAGCTTGATTTTTTCGATTGAATTGGGCTCTTAAAGTGAAATAATTTGCCCTTATTAACATAAGGGCGTTTATTACAAAAGAAGTGTCTTTAGTGCCCTGATTGAATGAGAGGGTTAGCAATTCACATTTTTTTAAGGGTAGGAAAGTAGGAAATAAACTAATCGATGAATTTAAAAGACCCATATAAAATAAGACATTTATTTCAAACGCATTGTACGTATAATATATCACAATTTCCAATCTTAAGGCACTTTTATAGACATCTAAATCATTTACAAAGTTTTAGGTGCCGTTAAATTCGATATAATTACATACAAATTACAATTATAATACTAAAATGATCCTTATAAATTATAAGAAGATATTTTATACATAGATAAGTTGTAATGAAAACGTGTAAAAGTTAAAGTAAATAAGTATTAACATCAAGCGCCAGGCATTTAACTTTGACCGTTACAGAACACCTTGCGCCCACTTTGGTACGCACAGCTGTATGTTTTCACTCTATTACAAATACAATAAATATTTTAATTTAATTTATCTAAATTGACCTATCGAAACTATTGTTATTATCAATATTCATTTAAAACTCTTTGTAGGACGGGTTTGTCTAGTTTTCTCTTGCCACCACTTCAAAGTTTCTTCAAATTGTTCTCTGTCTTCAGGCGTAACTTGAATATCTGGCAGTTCCTTTTTTAGTTCTACGTCACAAAACTCTTCGTTCTCTTCAAAAGCATTGTCACTTTCTTTGAATTTGAACTGGTTTTCTGGTAGAATGAGATCTGGATTGAGAGCAAAGGGTATATTTTCGTTTCCGTTGAAGTTTTGTTGAATGTGTTGATTCAAAGAATCCGCGTATTTGATTTCAAAATCACTGTCACTCACTGGAACTTCGGTTTCACTTAAATAATTTTGTTCCGGGATCACGGAAAAATGTTCAGCTGAATTGGGAAATTGAAAATGGCTGTCCAAAATGTGTGGATGTATGTCGTCTTGGGCGAGTAAATCTGAGGATGGTGTGAGAGGCTGACCTTCTTCTTCATCGTATAGATGTGGTGTAGACACTAACTGGAAATTTTCCGAAGCCGCAATATCGACGTATTGTTGTTGTGGCAAATGAGACATATTTCCATCCACTTCATCTTCATCAAGATCCTCTTCCTCGAGAGCTGGTGAATTTATCATGAAATAACTTCTTTCCTGACTGTTCTCTCTCGGAGACGACGAAGCCGGTGAAGGGAATGATTCCATTGAGGGTCGAGTCGAGTTTTCCTTATCAGCATGCCCGATATTGAGCAAAGACTCCAAGTTTCGTATGTACTCCACTGCCATTCTTAATGTTTCCACTTTACTTAGTTTTTTGTTGGGTCCTCTGTTAGAATTAGCCGTTTCAAACGCTGCCGCCACTTCCTCTGGTATATGTCGCCGGAGAGCCGCAAATCCGTCGTTCACTTGTCGCACTCTGTTCCGTTCCCGCGCATTTCGTCGCGCGACCGCTAACGGCGTAGGCGTTCGCGTGGATTCATCTGCACTCGAATTTTCCCGATACCTTGCTTTTTTTGCCAAAACACTAGATGAAGTTGGGTCAACTGCTCGCATCAGAGCCGCTACTGATACAGTATCCGCGGGTTGGATCCTTTGTTTTTTTCGTAGAACAATAATTTCACGTCTCACATTTTGATTGGAATCGTTGTTTGTTATATTTAAGGAATTATTCACGGATTCCTGAAGAATCTGAGTTTTGCCGACGGACGCGTTGCGGAAGACTACGATATCGATGGAGCTCATTTCGGCGCGATGATTTGCCGTTTTCACATGATACGACTGTTTGTTTAAGTTTAGTCGCGGTGCTGATAGATCACGTAGTCGATTAAAGTAACTGTATCCTGGGTATGGAAAGGTTTATGTGGCGTCAGGGCGCCGGTCACGATGGGAATGGCGCGTGCCGAGTCGGCGCACCTGGGGTGACTCGCGGGGGGATCAACAGGGGTACTTACGTTTACTAGTTGCACACATGCTCTTTCTAAAGGGCGGATCGGTGAACCTTTGTATTCAACACTCACTCGATATCCCTACCACATCGTACCTGCATGGAAACAGTTTTAATATCATAAAATCGTAATCATGTCGTATAAAATTCGTACTGTTATCATCGCTGCTAAACTTTCGTTTACAGTTTTACGTACATATATGTAGTACCTACCTGTGACTACACACATGACAACGATGTGTCACAAAATGTATTAACACATACATTTAACTGACTAGAAAGGTAAACTAATATTTGGATTGACTCAACTATACTCAAAACATTTATTATTACTTAAAATAAAACATAGTTTCACGACATGGTTGACATTATTACAAACTAGCTTTTGTCCGCGACTTCGTTAGCGTGGACTTCAGGTTCGTCCCGTATTATCAAAAATGTAGCCTATGTGTTATTCTGATAAGCTATATTGTGGTAAAGTTTCATTCAAATCCATTCAGTAGTTTTTACGTGAAAGAGTAACAAACATACATCCATACTTACAAACTTTCGCCTTTATAATATATATTAGATTGATACATTGCAATTGCCACAAAAATAGTATGTGAAGATCGATAGAAAAGTTTGATTTAGGTATGAAATTTAGAGATAGGTAGTAGACATACTCCAATTAAGAATCGGTAGGTATTAACTCCTTTTAATCTTTACATACGAGTTGATTTGATGATACTTGTATTTTTAATTCGAGTCTATCATGATACGATGATATGTTTGTGTGCGTTCGCCCACGCCAGCTGCACAATTTACCTTTTATTGTAACGGCACGCGTCTACTATGACCATTGTTGTACATTTCATTTAGAAAAAACTAATGGTCTTTGCGATAGTGACTTTAAGGTGTATTTTCCTTTGACTTCAATATGTTTAATTGTGAATTAGATTTATTGAAAGTGAGATGATATCGAAGTGAGTTTTGCAGTTAACCGGATTATAAATGTGTAAATAAGCGAAAGTAATTCTTATAGAAATGCAGTTTTCTAATACTCTCACAGGTACAAGCGATTGAAGAGGAAACAGAAGTTGACTTAGATAATGATCGTGAAATTTCTTAAATTCTGTATCACTGTAACTTCGAGTTTAGTTCTACATTGCTACTCTTCTTTCGGATTTTAAGGAAATACTATTTTTCGTAAAATGTGTTTCTTGTTCCCCAAAGAGGTGTAGGAATGAAAAGAAATAAAACCTGAACTCTATTTAGGTACAGGCGACTTAAAACTGCGTAGGTGTAAATTTACTATCAACTAGATTTTTTTGAAGGAGATAGTTATTCTTATTACCATACTATCACTTGTATTGTTGAAATATATCAAATATCTTAAATTATTGTTCTCAGTCATCAATTTTATTCAATATCAAAATCTATCAGCGACCGATCAACCATAGATGAAGCGCCTGGAGATTCTTACGTAGCAATAAGGTGTCTTGTATCTTTAAGACAACTTACTTAAGGCGTATCAATATACTACTATCATATTCTTTTGTACGATATTATTTTTGGATACTCAGGATATGTATATAGCTTAAATCTAATACTGCGTATCCTGTAATTGTAGCTGAGATAGTTTTTTGGCATCGCTTCGTAAGGTGAGGCCCGCCATCTTGCAAACATGTGGCGAATGGAACTACACTATATTTAGATGAACCACATGTTCATTCAGGAGGGGCAACCTCGGCAAGGGGTTTCATTGGGAAGGTTGTGAAGGTGGATAAATCTGTCAAAACAGCCAAGTGGTTTTGTTGTTTATTTTTGAATTAAAGTGATGTTAACTTTTGGGTGTTTTAATGCAGAAACTTAAGGGAGAAGGGGTACGCCACGGTATAACATGATACTAAGTATAACACCACATATCATTTTATACGAAATACTGGGAAAATTTTACTCTTAGGCATGTTGTTTACCTACCTATTATTTTCATCATTGTCATCAAGGCAGACGAGCTAACGGGACATCTGATTGTAGGTTGTCGCTCATGGACCTTTCTTATGTCAGTAGACATGAATACATAAGAATAAAAAACAAGTCAAAAAATACTTCAATTTAAGTATAGTTTTCAAATTATAATTTGACAGAGCAATTCAATTTGCCTAGCAACTTTCACACCTGAATCACTTCAAAACATCAATAGAAACATTGAAACTATTCATAGACTAATTTAACCTACATAACTCCTTTAGAAAACCTTTACAAAAATATACAAATACAAACCTGCGTATTACATCATTGAATCAACATCTGTGTGATGAATAGAATCTACAGATTTACAGCTATAACCTATCTCAATGTGAGACGTCTTGAAATAGCGCTATTGAGGGTTTCCCCATTCCAGACTTCATTGTATAGCGTAAAGTTGCACTGCCAATAAGCGTATTAGAATTGTCACTAAAGTGTGCTTTTGTTTTTTTTTTAAATTTATTTAAGGATAATAAACAGCTACAACATATTATTATTGTTTAACATAAGAAAGTTCCAAAAAAGTTGAAGTACAATGTTGCAGCCAACTGCATTATCCGCGTATTCATAAGATAATTAATTAAAAATTGTTCTAACATACCTACCTTAGCGTCTGCAAAATTTATTACCTTCAGCAATTCATTAATGTGAATGAAATGAAAGCAAATATTATAATACAGTGTATTATCAACAGTTCTGAAAATTAGTATAAAAAACAACAAATAAGAAAAGGACGAAACTCACTAGAACTTGTACTAAAGACTCTAGGACTGATTCAAGCTTTTGTAAAGGTAATTTCTACTTAACAATATTTGTAATTGTCAAATCAAGCTTTTAAATGGCAAGTGCTTGCCACAAGCAAAATCATATCTATATATCAGCAGCTTTCATATGTAATATATATTATAAAGGCGAAAGTGTGTAAGTATGGATGTTTGTTACTCTTTCACGTAAAAACTACTGAATGGATTTGAATGAAACTTTACCACAATATAGCTTATACATCAGAATAACACATAGGCTACAATTTTTGAGGTTTCTAATGTGAGGTCGTAAAAAAACATATTTTTTGCGGTATAATAGTACTATATTATAGATGTCGCGAACTAGACGGGCTAGACGGCACGAACCTGAAGTCCACGCGAACGAAGTCGCGGGCAAAAGCTAGTAGGAATATATTATTTCCTCAAGATCCGTATTGCTCTAATGTAAGACGAACATGAAATCTAAATAATAGAGGACCTTCAACTTGAAGTAAGCTAAGGTCACGATCACAAAGCACCGTCTGGGTTAGACTGCATCTAGACTAGGCGATTCTTGTTGCCGGGGGAAGTATAAAGGCCGCGATATCCGGTGTACATAATAGTAGACAGGTTTTAAAGGAATCAAGTTATGAATAGTGAGTAATTGATCACGATAAAGCTCATTGGGTTTTATTGCTTACGTAATGATGTTTTCTGTAGTTTACTAGTGCAAAATAGCTTGGATTATACCTGATTTGTGTTAGTGAAATAATTAAGATACATTTAATTTTGTGTTTCGGAAATTGGCATTTTTAAATCTAAGTTTAATTTATGAAGATGTAGTTAGAATAATATAAAGAGAACTTTTAAACACGTGAAGAATTTTCAAAAATTTATAAATGCAGTTGTGTGTCTATTTAATAATAATATAGGAATGTCTTCTTTCAGAGGAGACCTCTTCTGAGGAGACCTGAGCCCAGCAGTGGGCAGTAATGGGTTGGTACAGTACAGTCTTCTTTCAGTGATGTTCACTAATTTTATTTTTTAGATAACTGTTCCTTGAATATTCCCTGTATTTAAAAAAATCAATCTGTGTATGTAATTGAATTTTTTTCATTTTCAGATTTATTTTCACTAAAAGAATTTTAAAAGTCATGATATTTTGAAAATACCTTTCGTTTTCTGTTTTATTTTTGACAACGTTTTTAATTCATACTATTAAGTCGTGTTTTAATGAATGTCACCATTACAAGCAGTTATGCAAATTGATAATTATTTAAGTAAAGGTTGACCAAATAATTACATGTATGATAAACGCCGTTTGCATGTAGGTAAAATCATGTTGTGATTATATGCCAGTTTTAGTAAATAATGATTATATTCGAATTAATTGTTTTGATGATAGGTTATTATTTTAAATGTTATTAACCTATTTATTGGACATATAATGAGGGTGCAAGTATCTACACTATCCTGTTTGTTGGTGTAATTCTTGTTGAAATTATAAAATGTATTGACATCAACTTAACTGTATTATTATAGGTAACCGCGCAACTTCGTCTGCGTTACAAAGGGGTTCAAAAATTGTAGCCTATGTGTTATTCTGATGTATAAACTATATTGTGGTAAAGTTTCATTCAAATCCATTCAGCAGTTTTTACATGAAAGAGTAACAAATATACATCCATACATCCATACATCCATACATTCAGACATCCATACTTACAAACTTTCGCCTTTATAATATATATTAGATGTAGGTTAGTTGTAGATGTAGTAATGGCCAAAATGATGCTATTATAATTTTTTTTTCTATATGGCGAAACGAAATAGAAATGATAAACTTCCAATCATAAAATATATGAGTAATTTTAAAAATTTCAAATGCAAAAATAATTTAACAGTCCTTCAATATTTTTGATTCACACGTTTAAAATTAAATTCAAATTTAAAACTCCAGCAGAGTTGTTGCTGAGTGCTGAATACTTGTTATACTAAATTCAGGTTATTTCCCATTCAGTACAAGTCCAGATCCAGACTTATTGTACCTTACAAAATCATTGTTTCTCATACGAAATTCTCCCCTAACTTTAGCAAAGAAATGCATTCATTTTCAATAGACTCCTTACTGGCTCCTTACAAACTCCGAAAAACAAAATTACTTGTGCAGTTGATTGTAAAAAATAGTTCTTATTACATTGACATAAAGTTTTTGTTTGTTACAGTGGAAAAGCTTAAGTTTGTATTGAACAAGATCTGGTCCTTTTCTTAAATATTACTCTCGTTTTCAATGGCAAAACCGTTACATGTTTTGTAATAGTTTTTTTCGCGTTACTAAGCCTGTTTTAATATTGTGCATTGATGTGACTTTGAACATGTCATTTCTTAATAACTTTTAATATAAATAATAATATGGCAGTCAATAGATGTGAGTATAATTTTTATAAATCTCTTTAAACACTCGCGGTATTCTATATCACTTACACTATTACTAAACGGGTTCTTACCACGATTATTTTTAATTGAGTGATCCCGATATTTCAGCAATGTTTCAAGCGCCCCATGATCACGGGAAGACTGAGGAACTGCGGGTAGGTCATTTAAGAGAAGACAAATAAAAATAATAATCAATTAAAAATAATCGTGGTAAGAACCCGTTTAGTAATAGTGTAAGTGATATAATTTTTATGTTATACATGATCACTTTGACTCTGATTTTTTTACACATAGTTCATTGAAATCTCAATTTAAAAAAAATACTGACGGTCTATTGGACAGCCTTTTTTATGAAAAATGAATCTAAGTGACGCCTCAACAACCCAGTTGTCAAATAGATAGAAGATAATTTTAAAGTCACACCTTGGAGAAAGAATTTTCATATCTTTTTGGGAACACTATCGAAGAGCTTTGTTGGGTACATTTTTTTCAAAATAAGTTAATTTCTATATATTTTTTTCGTTACGTTCTTTCTTGTCTTAGGTCATAGATGAAATGGAAAATTCACTTTACAATTCCTTCTTGTGTAGTTCAGTGTCATATCGTTATCAAATTTTACTCTGTTTCTATAAAATTCACTACGAATCATTATCAAGCTCAAATCAGACCGAACAAAAAATATCAAATCCTGGCAGATGTTTGGGCCCGCGCCGCTCACGCACACAAACATGTGTTTTGTCTCTTTTCTAACACAGCTTTACGGGTCAGTGTGAAAGAGACAAATAATTAAAATAGGGGTTGTGCCGAGGGTTGCCACGTGTCCTTATTCGGAATCAAACTCACACTGATGTGGATTGTGAGCCCTTGATTTTATTAATTAATGGAGAATATCACTGCAGTTCTAAATGTAATTGTTTATTTTTATATTTTGCGCTGAATAACAGTTTTACTGTCGTACCTACATAGTTTGATAGATAGTTAGGTAAACATCAGCCAAAACAAAAATAAATGACTTAGATACCTGCACAAGCTAACGAATTTGCGCGCCAAAATGTGCAGTTGAAATTTTATTTAGATAAATCATATTGTTGATCTGTAATAATCTACAATACGTTAATTTACTATAGAAATTCTGCAGAAAAATACTTCAAAAAGTATAATCTAATGCTGTGATTTTTTTCTTGATGCCGTATTTAAAAGTTAGTAGGTGTAGTTCTTTATGAATACAGTTATTTCCGATAGTTAATAACAATTTCTAAACTGTGTACGCTTTAGCATTCTATTTCAGCTTTAAAATGTTCAATCAAGACTACTCTGTTCTATAAGTACTTTATCTCTAATGAATTCTATAAATAGTTAATTTTCACGACATCCAAAATGGCTACCTGTCAAGAGAATCATAATTACACAACTGACCACCAAAGTTCACGATATATTTTATTATACTAAATTCATTTTAAAACCAATGTAAATAAAATTTGACTTCATGGAACTTTTCTAAAATGGAATTTGACACGTGACTTCTTCACTGATAAAGAGTTCAGGGGTTAAGTAGCGATAAAGGTATTCCGTAAACATTGGTGGTTATTCTTGTTGTAGGAGTAAATATAGCAGGAGAAAGCACTGGGAAAACTTTTTATATTAGATAATACTAATAGGCTAATATAGGTTTCTTCTTATGTGGATGTTAGTTTTATATGGTGTGCTTTGAAATATAATTTTATGGCCGATGGCCGTTGAGCACGAAGGTTCTGATGTGGAGACCACGTCAAGGAAAGAGCAGTGTGGGACGACCAGCTAGAAGATGGACGGATAATCTTATTAAGGTCACAGGAATACGCTGGATGCAGGCCGCTACCGGCCGCATTGGAAATCATTGGGGGAGGTATATGACCAGCAGTCACAGCAAACATCTATAGGCTGATGATGATGATGGCAATTTTAAACTGGTTAGTGTAGCGGCGTCATTATCGTGTTGTCTCTTACTGTAAATGCTCTAAATTCTCTTTATAGACCTATTACGAATCCGTCGTAATATTAGCTTATTAGCTGCTGACGATTTTGTGTTTAAGAAAAACAAACTATCCCGTTGATATCGAATAACGCTACTTAAACTGTCGTCAGCCGCCACCCACGATTCCTTGTTTTTTACACATACGTAATAGATTTCCTGTTAGAAAAACAAACATACGTTTATTGACTCGGAAATATTCGTTTTTGGATGACTCGTTGCGAATGAATGATGGATTTCGGATGACTTTCGACCTGACTCGGAATTTGTCTATCAATGGTTACGTTTTTTAGAATAAATTTTTAGTGCTTACGAAAACACACGTTCTAAAAACAATATCAATAGTTACAAAAAGTAATATTTCTGTGAGTGAAATCAGGAACAGAAATTAGGCTTTGAAGAATATTGTTAGGGGTTTTCTCATTCGAAATAATCGATTTTCTGTTTAATATTAAATGTTATAAAGTGAGATATTTACTCATCTAATTATTATCAAAACATTAATTTAATTATTCTTATGTTCTGTATTCATTTATTTTCATGAATTTTTTACATTATATTTTTAAACAAACATTTCCAAAAAAAATCTTATGTTTATTCTTATGTTAACTAGATGTTACATGGATTATAATTTAATTATTTATTTAATGGTACAAATGTAATCAAAATAAATATTATGATATTCGATGCTGATGTCCTTTTGTTTTTGTAAAGACTGATAATCATCTGTTTTTTTTTGTAAATATATCGAGTTCATCGGACGGACAGAAGCGAAAATATTGAGCTGACGTGGAGTAGGCAGCGATACTAATCAGTGGTTTTATGTACGATTTGGTTTCACGTTTCAATACTCTTTAGTTCAGATGCTGGTCAAAACGATATGACTGCACAAAAAATTTGGATTTGTCATTTCAATTAGATATTGAGTTCGTAATCGAGTTTGTTATCCAAGCGAAGGAAGCTGATTCTTGGTGGGTCGTTACATTGTCTAATTCACTTTGAAATTAGAATTAATCGGACTAAAATAAAATCAAAATTTCAGTTGAACCTAGCTGGATATCTCATCAAAATGCTCTTAAAAATGCATTTCTGAAACTAATTCATCCACAAAATTTGTTGTGGGGAAGTCTAATGACAAAATGATTAAGTCATTTCATTTTATAGGATTACTAGCTGCCCCGCGCAACTTCGTCTGCGTCGAAAAAATAAAAAAAAACTTAGGGTTGAACTACCCCTAACATTTAGGGGGATGAAAAGTAGATATTGGCCAATTCTCATAGATACCGGATAAGCACAAAAAATTTCATCAAAATCGGTCAAGCCGTTTCGGAGGAGAATAGCAAACTGTGACACGAGAATTTTATATGTAGTGTTCTTGGTTTGTGGTTCCAATGCGCCACATTGTGCGTAAGTTACTGTTCTTTAATAGGTGTAGGCGATTGAATCAGTTTTATTTATTTTATATTTTTAAAATGTAAAGAACAGACGACGATGGCGCCCTCTGTAAATAGTTTTAATATTTTTTTATTAAAACCTCTTTGTTATCATACTCTTTTTAAAATTAAGAAGGAATGTTGGCGCGCTTTTTCAGATATCGAATAATATGTGTAGAAAAAATTAGTTGTGATTGCGTCATACTTTTCTTCCTCTTAAGTTTTATTTTCATTAAATGATTGTTTTTATGTTCCTTAATGCACAGGCAGCTTTTGATTTCCTACAATAGGTTTCCTTAACAACTCCATTAACTTAGTCAAAAAAGTTTTAGTTGTACAAAGAACGCAGCAGGGTAAACTTAGTCTATAAAACAAAGCACCCCATCAGGTCCGAAATGATGTCTATCTTAATTGAATATGCATCGTAAAACAATTCAAACTACTGTGGACACTATACTGATTTACGTTCAGTAAGTTTAAGGACCATTTTGGCGGCATGATTAAAATATTTTACGATCCTTCCTCAGTGGGTGGTTGCGGGACACTTCTCACGGACCTATTAAATATTATTTTATTGGTTTTTGTCTACAGATTTATGTTTTGTCTTTGACTTTTTTAAATATTTTATTGACGGATGTGAATGTGGATGCAATGATTTTGCGATTTTTTTGTTTTTTAAGGCGGATGTTGTCGTCGTAAATTGTAAGTTTTTTGGAATTGTCAACATCTTTTTGATTAGTATCTGGTCTTTAGTAGGACTTTCAATAAATTAAATTTAGATTTTTTGATGTTACTGTTCTGATAGAACTTAATAATAGAGATCGAAAAGTCTTATTAGATTTTATTACGAACTTAAATAAACATCGTGTAGTGCTAAATTGAAAGGTGTTAATAAAATCTGTTCAAATTATGATCTCTGAAGTTTTGCCTTCTGAACTTATACTTTATCAAGGAGTCTTGAGTATTTATTTTCAAGAAAATATCTTCCAAACAGTGTCATGGCGATTATTTTTTTGAGTTACGAACAAGGTAACGTAGGCTATTCACATGTCAACATTCATAATGTGATCTTATCAAACACATACGCGGTTCAAAATAAATTCTATTATAAACGATTTGTAGAATGCGTTGTCAGCATGACACGGATTCACTTTAGTGAAATGAACTTTTTTACTCGACAAAAGGGTAGGCATAATAGTTTTGTCATAACTATAATATTGTGATGAAACATCTTAAAAGATTCCTAGCGTGAGGCTGACGGCGCGTTCACCGTTTGGAAGCTTCAACCCGTCAGTGATGCTTCTAATTAACATATTATTTTCATTTTTAACCCTTTATATTAAATGAAGGTTGATTTCAATAAGTTCTATCTCGCCATCGATGGATTGCATTTACATAATTGCATTTTTGAAGAGAATCATTTCGAGTTAAGTAACTTTAGTTTCGAGAGTGATTTGTTGAAGTAAATGAATTTATTATCTCGTGCTACATTTATATAGCAACACGTAATTATATTAGTTTCAGTGAAAAGGGAAAGAACAAAAAATAACCTCAAATGTGTTTACATTGCAATTGAATATTAATAACAAAAGTAAAACGTTTAAAGCAAACGACAGAAACTTCTGAATATTAAGCCTAGCGCAACTAGCAACTCAAAGCTAACCTTAAAATAAACAGAAGCGATGCCTGTTAAAGTAATAGCAATAAATATATTGTAAATACAAGGCGGCGCGTTTACCATGATTTTAAATCACTACACGAAGGCGCTCGTATTATGTTATCTATTGCAATTTGCGAGGCGTTAAAATGAGCTCGTGGTTTGTATTGGCGCGCAAGAACAATTTAATTGAATGAAATTAGCCAATAAAGTGTTGTATGTCGAAGTCTACAATGGCATACCGGGTTTGTATGCCGTCGTAAACATACCTTATTTACCGACTCTACCTCAAGAATCCACATTAAAAGACCTTAAAGTCGGGCAGGCTTGTACACCGTATCTGTACCCATAATAGTTTTTCGTACCCATTGTGTAGTTAATGCAATTTTTCAACATGACACGATATTTCACAGATTTTTACAATGTAAGTAAATTGTTCTTTTTGTCATAAGATAGGTGAGGTCTTTTTATACCAACAAAAGTTTTAGCTACCTACCTGTGGTAAGGATAATTAAAAAAAAAAGTTTTCACATAATACTACAAATTAAGAATGGAATATATTCTGAAAGTATGTTGCGGTAGGCATTCCATAACATATTAAATTTACACTTGAGAACTTTTCATATTATTGAAAATTTGCGTAAAGCAGCACGATACTATTCTTAAACCACATTGTAAATTCAAACAACGATATTTTTGACAATTATTGCCACCATTTTATGTGTGTTTAACGACCAATGTACTTCGTTTGTAATGCCTAAAATTAATTAAACTAGTGAAAAATAAAACGCTATTTCTGTACCTTATTTTTCTTGAAGGTGCCGGTAATCGTTATTAATTATTTTAACTTAGCACTATATACTTTGTTTACTTTGTAATATCATATGATCTTTGGACCTTATTTTTTAGACCATAAGATTACGATTTGCTGAGCAGAATTGGAAATTTATCGACTTTATCTTTGAAATCAAAAAACGATTTTTCTGTCTGATTCATTGACAACTCTGGTGTAATTTTACCGTTCATTACTTTAGTCACAGAAAAGTTACTATCAGAAGTAAAATTCATATATGGACTTACCTCAATTTTAGTTCTATGTTCACATACACATCATACAATGTTTGCTATAGTGATTCACCGGCTTTTCTAAAATGAGGTATTTCTTATGTTTGCCTTCGCATAATTTTAGTTTGAGGGTGAATTCAGATATTTTATTAGACAGCAAATGTTTTGGACATAACCTCATTTAAAAAATACCTATTTTAATATAGATCTTATTTATGGTCCGGTGTATGTACGACTATTATTGCCAGTCATCATATTACTGTATAATTAAAAATAATAGTTGATTCGATTCAAAAAACAAGTGAGTGATGTTGTAGCTTGCACTTCGACAAGGCTTTCATTTAATATGGTACAAGGTTAGGAATCCACTCTGTACAATATTAAACGTGTGCGTTCGTCAAACATAATTTGTATGTGGGATTAAATTTTCTTCTGTAAGTGTACATTCTGTACTTTACTTAAGTGCAAATGATATTACTTTAATTGGTGAGTAAAATCTTAAGTAAACATTAAACTGAAATTTTACACTGACAGAATATTAGTATTAATATAATTAGTTGTTTATTACCTACACTAATAGTATAGTTATATAGCTAGTCTTGATAACTGGCTTGCAATTTTGTAAGCATCTGAAGTACAGTACGATTAGTTAGGGTAAATATTTCAAGATAGAATTGAATTTCTAAATTCAAACGCAATAAAAGTTAAGTAATTTTATCTTTGTTAGGTTTATGTGTGTTCAAACTTACTTAAACGTTTATAAGAATTTTTAATGGAGGACAGGTATAGAAATATTACACGTTATTTAAAAAAGCCATTCTTGATCCTTGTTTTATATAGGTAGGTAGGTACCTACCGTAGCTGAATCCCCTAACATTTCAAAACTCCATGAGCGATAGTTCCTTCTTATCAAGTAGCTTGTAGATTCATTAATTTCATTATGCCACGTTGCTTAAATTTTTGGAAATCGATTTCCAAAAATTAAATGATTATTTCGATTTTTAGTTTCCTTATTTTTGCTATAGTCGTTCTCCATGTGCATATAAAATGATTCCATTCTTCATATTAACTATCGATTTCTCAAAGCAATAAAGAACACAAGGACAACTCTCAGCAGATCCAGAATTACAATGTTCTTCGCTATTAGCAACTGTTCGTTTGACAAATGCACGGTTGGTTCTTTGTCGGTAATAACCGTCAGACAAATTTGCCTCATAAATATCTCGATGCGTCGATCTGGCTCGTTAATTTACCGCGTTCGATATCCATATTATAATTCGTTCATATCTTTATTATGTCATGCAATTTAGATGTTATTTATTGTAGGTTAGCTTACGACGATGACTTGGTTTGTGACTCAAAACTGTTTTTTAGTAACAAATGAAATTGGAATGCATGTTGAATTGTATGTTATTGTCTTGGAGGATTAATAGCTTGATGTTGAGTTCCTCATGAGTGAAACACCACAAATTTAAACATCTTAGATTACCAATGATTATCTTAACATTGAAAAAACAACCGATATACTTACACAATTGTTTGTATCGTATATTACTGAAAAATAAGTAAGTCATTGATCGACATTTAAATTCTGTTACTCGTACATAAAATAACAACAAACAAACATACACATTTTATTAGTGTAGTTATAGTATTTTTTTCGTCGTAATTGAGCTAAAAATTGTACCTCAACTCTTATGGCGATTATGAAACACAAATTACATACTACACATATGCCTATACATACATATAACTTTGAGTTTTAAATACCGCCTCGGTGATTAAACGTCCGTTGTTAATTAAAATTGCAGTTTTGTTTGTTGATGAAAAACTTCCTTACGATGAAATTAAGATCAAGGTTTTTAAGTTGAAAAAAAAAAATGCATTAAATTGTGTGGTTTATTTTGCTACAATGTTACTTAATAAACAGAGTTTTATTAACATATTGGAGTTTGGTTCTATCTACCAGTATGTAGGTGTAAATTGAACAATGGAAATACATACCAAATTTAGGCACACCTTCAACTAGTCTTGTGATTCAATGCAGTTGATAATAAAATCATTACGATTATAACAAAACCATTATAACGTATAATCGTGCGTGGAAGCGACGTCTCGCTAACCCCACCTGGGGTCTACGGACCGTCGAGGGGATCCGCCCGATCCTAGATGATTGGGTGGGTCGTGGCGAAGGACGCCTCACCTTTTGGATGGTGCAGATGCTGACCGGGCACGGGTGCTTCGGTCGGTATCTGCGCCGGATCAAGACCGAGCCGACGGCGAGGTGCCACCATTGCGTGAGATGTGACCAGGACACGCCGGAGCATACGCTCGCGCGCTGCCCCGCATGGGAGAGGCAGCGCTGTGTCCTGGTCCAACAAATAGGTCCAGACTTGTCGCTCCCGGGCGTCGCGGCGTCGATGCTCGAGAGCGACGAGTCTTGGAAGGCGATGCTCGACTTCTGCGAGTCCACCATCTCGCAGAAGCAGGTGGCGAGAGTTGAGAGAGAGAGGCTATATGCCGCTCTCAACTTACCAACCCGCCGCCGTCGAGCAGGGGGCCGGGACCGGGATCTCGCCCGGATTCTGGCCCCCTAAGAGTTTCGGGTCCCCAACGCATGTGAGTGCGAGCGGGGACCCAAGAAGGTGCCGTGTCTCGCTCAGCACGCCCTTAGCGTTAGAGCATCCGGGGGATGGTAGACCGCGCTCCTCGACCCACGCTGGTTCTGACCCAGCGGGGTATTCCGTGGGAGGGTGACACGCGGTCCCATCTTGGCGGGCTTCGGAAAGCCCGCCGACCGAGAGAGCCGGTAGCCGTATTGGCCGGCGGCTACCGATTCGGCGTCCAGGAATGGAGCGACGGGAAAGAGTGCCGAGCGCGTAGCGCGTCGCGCCGTCCCTCCAAACCCTGTGCTGGGTTCTGGCCTCAGCCGGGGTTCGAACGCTGAGTGTGAGCGGTTGGAGGTTTTAGTGTGGTTCAACTCCCACATACCCCGGAGGGGATCCGGTGATTTCCTCCAACTGAAGAAAAAAATAAAATAAAAAAAAACGTATAATCGTAATGGACAGAATGTGAACAATAATATTTTGCACAATTTGTGTGGTTTCAATAAGGTTTTATTTAATAGTAAGTGGGTACGTGAACATATAAGTGGGTGCGTTATATGTCGTTTGGGGGTGACATATAACATTAAGCTGAGTTCCGACTGGTTTGTGTTGAAAACTTATTTATTCCATATTTGTTTTTTTATTTTTCATTTCTGTAATTTTATACCTGTTTTTATCACAAATAAACGATGTCTATGTCTATATTAGAATTATTTCAATTTGTGAGAGTAAACGTAACTGATAACTACAAAACCACTAAACCATATTTTTTTGTTTTTTCTTTAGTGGAGTCTGAGCTCACGTTTTATCTAACAACAAATACTTTTAATTCTATTATTTAGGGCTGCTGTCAGTTTTAAGAAAACAATTGTCATTGGCCCTATAAAAAGATTGTTAGTGACAATTAATCTTGTACATCATCTTAAGTTCGGATTATTACTGCAATAACTATTCTTGTTGCAATTTGCTTGGGCATGAGACATCCCGCCACACGCAACTCAGCTAACCGGCAATTGTTTATGCAAATATAAAAACTGTCTGGACAGAAATTTAATAAAGATCTTACGTAGTATGTAATCAGTGCGTTTTAAGACTTGATGTCCATGTTGGAATTTAATGCCGGTGCCAATAGGAGATGACAGGGTCTGCCGTATTTATCAAGTGGATTTTATATATTTTTATAGAGAAATGTTATTGAAATAGATATAATTTACAGGAATACATTCTATAGAAATTCTAACCATAAAGTCAATATTTAGAATCAGCTTTTCTTTGCAATTGAAGTGATGTGGTTATTATTTGTGGTTAATAAAAAGTGCATGCACACAGGTATGTACTTAATGCTTTATTCCTTAAGAAGTAACTAACATAAAATATCCACAAGAATATGTGTAACTTCGCTATCCATTTATTTACATAATACGATTTCGAATGACCAATGAAAAAACTTAACGAAGATTTCTACTCCGATACAATACAATTTTAATTAACATTCGTGCTATTGTTAATATTTGACGACAAAACTGTCGGCTTGCACACAAACGCTAAACTTGTTAACAACATGGCGACTGATCATTATTTACAATGCAAACCGAGATAAGAACTAAACAAGCTTGAAGATTGTCAAGCGCTTTTTAGATTTGCGAGAAAAAAACCATTTCTCGTGTTTTTCGGGACCGTATCTTACAATTTCTGCCACCCATGTTCTAAATCCTCTATCGGATTTCGATCTTTAGCAAAGAATTATGGCATATTTACACAATTTATAGCTGCCGAAAAGGGATCACTGATAAGACATGTAATCGTACGATTGTGTATCTTAAACGTTCCGAATCATAATAAATATGGTACTTTTTGCTTGTTTGAAATAAACATGTATTGACCATGTCATTAATTATAGAAGTGTATTGTATGATATTCCTTGGAGCTGAGACTTACCTTTTGTCGGCCGGCCCGTCCGCGATGCGAAGCTGTGGTCGCCGTCGTTGGTGAAGCCCTCACAAATTCCTTGGAATATATCACACAGTCCACAGGTCACTGGTGAAGTCTTGTATGTGTAGTTTATGCACTAACAGGAGTCGTGTGAACTTTCGCGTCGGATCTTATTACAACGGTAGCAAAATCAGCTGTTGCTCGCGCGTTCAAACATGAAGTCTTTTCAATTGGTGTTCGCGGCAGCCAATGGGCGTGCGACGTATTCGGCCACGGGTTACCGGAACGAAAGGTTTGTCAACAACTCAGGGAAATCATACTCCGATAAAAGTATATCCTGTGTCTGTGTGCAGTATTGCAGCTCAGTATCACGACACAAGAAATAATGCAAGAAAATTTAAAAACCTGTGAACACGATATCTGTTCCAGTACGGAACATACCGCTCACCTTAAAGACCTGTAGGTGTCTTTAACAATAAACTCAAATGAATTCCAATATCTACGAACCAAAATTAAAAAACATAAAAAAAAAGAAAAATACTAAAAATTTAAAGACGTATGCAGCCTTTCGCATACATCTAAGCATAAAATAAGACAAAATTATAGAAAAAACGTATTTTAGACGAACAAAAAAAAATGAGGAACTTCGTTCCAATAAAAAACAAACATAAAAAAAATGGAAATGAAAGAAAACTACACCCTAAATCACATGGTTAGGGCTAGGATAATGTTTGAGAATGTGCGCGAGCTTCCACTGGAGTGGAGAAGGCACTCGACACGCACCGTAACAATGTTTGCCGTTCAAATGCGTGAATAGCGATCACGAGACCTTGAGATCCCAAAACGTTTTTTTGGAATAATTTATACATTACGAAATTGAAATATGAATTACAAAAAAAATTAAAAATTAATTGACTAACGAACTTATTTCGAATTTTATTTTTATTAAGCAATGAAGTTGAAAGACGTTTGTAAAAAATGGTGCGTGAGAATAAAATGTGTGGTAAAAATAGTAGCAGCTTGTACCAGGTCCAACTTGGATCACGGTGTAAACCGAGGCTCGGTACACCAGTATTAGTCATATGAGTGACGAAAGGAACCACCGGCCGCTCACCATTAGAAACTGATGCTACCAAACCGGTTTGTGAAATACATTGATGATTATTAAATGAATAAGACACAACGTCGTGTCGCCCTGCATCAATTGCATTATGCGTCTTTCGGAGAAAGGAATCACATAATACGTCGTCGGGAACGTAATTCCGCTTAGCAGGGGACGACTCCGAGTTCTTAACATTTAAAAACAATATGTCGTTGTCAAACGAGCGAAACGAAAGTTGGATTGGATTTAAATAATGTGTACTTATTTTGTGAACTGCAATAATGACGTCATTTGATTCATCTAAAATTAATTTCATTGAGTTTGTCTCAACCTCCGTAGGAGAAACCGCAATATTGGCTAGTTTACTAGTAACAACACAAGCTTGTGTATTTAAATGCATTAAACTATAATGTTGTTTTTGACAAGTCCGGCAAACACAATTCGACTTACATTTATTTACGTTACGTCCCGATTGCAAACAATTATAACAAATTCCTTTATGTTTAATGAATGAATGTCTTTCATGAGGTGAAAGATTTAAAAATGTTACACACTTAGATAATGTGTGTTGTTCATCACAACACAAGCAATCATTGTTTTTACCGTTATTGACATAAGGTCGCGTTTGCTTTGTATTGACGACACTGGCCGAGAACGTGTTTCGCAAGTACTTCGGAACGGGCGTACGATTTTGTTCGAGCGAAGTCGTGTATCTTGATGTACCCGCATTTATTGAATGTTGGCTAACGGAATTTACATTATGATTATTTGAGAAGGATGACAAATTCGTAGTATTAACGTTCAAATTAAATGTTGATAATGCTGGTAAAATGTTTGACATATCATTATTTTGATTTTTGTAAAAGATATTTCGATGTTTGTCATTCCTATCCTTGATACTAATTATGTGGGACTGTATTGAATAAAACAATTCGTTAAAGTTGTTTCTAATTATGATTTGTTCGTCCTTGTTAAAGCATCTGTATTTGATTAATGTTTTTTCTATTTTCGATTGCAGTTTGTAAAATTTACGTTGATGACACGTTAGGTCTTTAGTTCGCGAACAAAACTGTGGTTCGTCAGTAGTTGCGAACTGTAGAATTCGTTTGAGTTCATCGATGATGAGATCTCGTTGGAATATATCGTATTCACAATATTGAAACGATGTTAAGTTTTCTTCCGACATTTTGCGAAACAAAGATGTCGGTCGAAATGACGCGAATGATTCGACAAAAATTAACTAGTACGTAATACTGAGCTAAGATTTTGCAATTACTACACAATACAAGATATAATCCGTCTCGAACGGACCAAAAAATTATGTATGATATTCCTTGGAGCTGAGACTTACCTTTTGTCGGCCGGCCCGTCCGCGATGCGAAGCTGTGGTCGCCGTCGTTGGTGAAGCCCTCACAAATTCCTTGGAATATATCACACAATCCACAGGTCGCTGGTGAAGTCTTGGATGTGTAGTTTATGCACTAACAGGAGTCGTGTGAACTTTCGCGTCGGATCTTATTACAACGGTAGCAAAATCAGCTGTTGCTCGCGCGTTCAAACATGAAGTCTTTTCAATTGGTGTTCGCGGCAGCCAATGGGCGTGCGACGTATTCGGCCACGGGTTACCGGAACGAAAGGTTTGTCAACAACTCAGGGAAATCATACTCCGATAAAAGTATATCCTGTGTCTGTGTGCAGTATTGCAGCTCAGTATCACGACACAAGAAATAATGCAAGAAAATTTAAAAACCTGTGAACACGATATCTGTTCCAGTACGGAACATGTATATTTTTAGTCCAGTTATGAGAATGATTAATTCTAAAGTAATATACACAAAAAAAACTTGAGAGGTGTCATGGGACACCCGAATAGAACGAAGTTCCTTTCGATTAAAAGATATCTTATATTTTTTTTCCTAACGTAACGCGTGATAAGGAACGTGTTTTAAAAGATTTTGATCACAGCGCCATCTTGCGATAATCATCTAAAACAAAAATAAGGAACGTTTTTTAAAAGATTTTGATCACAGTGCCATCTAGCGATGATCATCTAAAACAAAAAAAGTCGTCTAGCCCCCTTTCACAACGCGCGATAAGGAACTTCGTTCCAAAAGTAAGTCGCCATAAGCAGTAAAATTGTTCTTAAGATTATTTTTGAGTATCGATGTTAATAGCACAACCAATTTATTCATTATATTGAATAACTTATTATGAATTCATTAGTTATTAATTTTATGGAAAAATATTTTGGAACAATATTACGGTTTCCATTTTTTTATGTGATTGGTATTCTTACACTCTTTTTGGACAGTTATTCTGAACATTGCTACGGAATAGGGATCTGTCGGTGGTAAGAATACTGTATTAAAATATGTGACCAGAATGTACTCACTCTACCTGTACTTTCGAATTCTCACCTGCACTCAGTTGGACAGGTTACAAGTGACGGCATAGTACTGAATCTTATTATTTTATGCTCGAATTTCGTTTTAGATAGGTCACCTGGTGGTTCAAATGACCCATGTCTAGAATACACATAAATCTTAAATTCTGTTGAAATATTAAAAAAGTCAAAACATCAAAGGCACTATTGTAGGTACCTATCTCTAATAAGAAATTTAATAAATATTCCAAATAGAAATAAACAAGATTAACTAATTTCGATTTTACAAGTTGATATGGAATAGTTTTTTTTTTTTTCTACGTTTTTCAACTAATTCGCGAAATTAATTGAGTCATTGAGAAAAACATAGCTGTTTTAAATATTCAACGAGTTATAATGAGGTATAATTCAATGTTAATTTGTATTTAAAATGTCATGAGTTGCATACGAATGCTTCATTGAGCTGATTGTCTATGTTCTAATCAATTGTTTTTTTAGATTTTTATTTTAATAATATAAGAGAGTTAGAGGAATGGAATTTCCTTAATGTCTATTTTAGCGGGTATGGTTTGCAAAATAATGAAGTATTTTTTTGTTGGTATTTTAACATTATATCTCATCTTAAAAACGGTTCGTCCGAAAAAAATTCTAACATTACTTTTTTAAGGAAACAGTAAATACCCTTGCCGCATTTAACTTTCGAAAATAAAATCATTCAAAAGAATTATTTCTTAGTTTCACATACTAACTATAACAAACTGTACAAATCACTGACGACAACTGACGAGGTAGTATTTTTTCAAACAGTATCATTTACAATATTTTTTAGTAATCCGATATTTTTGCTGACCGTAAAGGCGAGAGCACACACTGACGTCTTAATCCAATCATGCTAATTTGTTATTAGATTACAGCACGGTCATTTAGTTATTATTTATTGGCATAGAAATCGGTTATTATCTTCCAGAATGTTGTGGCAGGTCAGTATTTTGATAAATCGTGTTTTTTTCACCAAAATGTGGCTTCAAAACAAAGTGTATTTTTTGTTTTGTTCGATTCGTTAATTAAGTTGATTAAAATGTTAAAGTCATTCTTATAATAATATTTTTTTAAGTAAAGGAACGCAATCTATAGACTAAAAATCTAATTTCTACTGCTTTGGTTCTCTCTGTGATAGCAAGTATTAATATAATATTTTCATGCATTTTTAACGGGTTCTTACCACGATATTTAATTAATTGAGTTGTCTCGATATTTCAACGTTGTTGCAAACGTCATGATCACGAGAAGACTGGATACTGCGGGTCGATTTACGAGCAAACAAATCTGTCTACCCTCTTTCTCGTTCGCTTTTGGGTCGCACCACTGGAACTCGAACTCACTTCTCGACACACCACACTCACTGTATCTACAAGACTCTCTGAGCATGAACCCTTAGTGACTGTTTTGTTTAGCACTGGATTCCACATACTCGATAATCTGAAGCCGTCACCCCTGTTAAAAGTGCTATGTCTTGAAATCTCGATAGCTTCTTTAACCATCCTTGGTACGTAACGACGTTCAGAAGACAGTACCTGAGGATTATGTAATTGTATCCAGTGATTGGAACCCGAGTCGAGCACATGCTCTGCGATCGCCGATTTATGCGGTTCATTGTTTTTAATCGCTCTGATATGCTCTTTGAGTCTTGTAGAAATCGCACGTTTTGTTTGGCCTATATACGACTTGCCACAGCTACAATCTATTTTATAGATACCTTGATGGTCCAGGCGGCAATTATCCTTCGGTGATCGTAGATGTTGTGAAATTTTCTTTGAGGTTGTAAATATCGTTTTTATGTTATATTTATCCACAATCCTCTGTATCTTGTCTGTCTTGTATTAATATATTCCACCAAGCTTATGTATTACATACGTCTGCAATAAAAAAGTACGGGTTTTAAAGAAATTTTCATTGCTTATATTGGTTGTAATAATCATTTTTTTTCTTCAAAAATACTATTTACTCAGGTAAATACTATGTAGTTGTCTTAAAATGACGTTGTCGTTTAATTTAACACAATTAAGTGGGGTCATATTGCATCAATTCATTAGCAAAACAGTGTTTTGAAATGCATCATTCAATTTTAATTGCCTTAATGTTTTAATGTATAATGAATGATGATAAAACACTTACTAGAAGAGAAAGGTCTTTGTTTACTTTTATTTTATCGAAGTATTCTTGTAGTGAAATACTTAGGTATACGAATTTTTTTTTTCAGTTGGAGGAAATCGCTGGATCCGGTATGTGGGAGTTGAACCGCACTAAAACCTCCAACCGCTCACACTCAGCGTCCGAACCCCGACTGTGGCCAGAACCCAGCACGAGGTTTGGAGGGACGGCGTGACGCGTTACGCGCTCGGCACTCTTTCCCGTCGCTCCGTCCCCATACGAAATTAATAATAGATTTTTGTAAATATTTAACTGACGACAACTAGATTGTTATAGTTCGGACTCATAATGACTATAACAATGCTTTACCGACTATTATCAAATATTATATCGTAAAATATTTGCGTTTTAAATAAGACAACGTTATCAAGACATAGTCAAGTCAAGACATGTTAGAGATACATCGAAAAAACTAAAGATTGTTTAGTACATTTTGATACTAGAGTTTAATATAAATGCAAAGTATTATTTGAGATGATAATGACAACACAAATCACGGCCAATGACCAGCGGTTCACGCAACACCATAAAGCTATTATTAATACATATCTTTTTTCTAACTCGTTATCTGACACAAGAAATCCTTTCAATCCATCCATTCTATTGTTTTTAGGCCACTTTTTGTCTTGATATCAATATTTTTTACGATGGTAGTATCGATAAAATAGTGATTTGTTCGTAACAGATATCGAGGGATGCCTTTAGGCCTCATAAGATACGTTTATCATTCGGCGGCACCAACTCTTTTGTATGTAAATATTTTATTGTTACACAAAAAACTTATACATCGTACCGAACGATATTCGTGTTGCGTTTTTCGGAATTGAATCTTAAAGATAAAGAGATGTAAAAGACAATATATCAGGCTTTCTTGCTCTCTGATCCGACTTTATTGGGATTTAATGAAGTACTTATGCAGTGAAGCGGTATGTTGATCGCGTTTCGACTGTGTGTACCGGAGTACCGACATCGGCGCCCGACAATACCGGGATTTGTGTTAAGTAGCTCGTAAAATATCATCGATTGAATCGATAATTTCATAACTTAAGTACGCGATATTTTTTCCCATTAAAGAGAGACGCCGCTCTTGACGTCTGAAGATACTACATAAATACTGTAAACGCGCTTTTAATTTTGATAAAGTTATCGATTTAATAAAATAATGAGAAATTCTTGTACTGATTGTGTTTAAAGCTGATTTATACGTTTTAATCTTAATGGTATTAGGTAAAATTACTAATAAGTGTTTCATTTAATTTAATGTATTTATGGCTAATGCTTGTAATGTATTTAACTTTTAGAAGCTCCTCTATTAATTTAGTTGCTACATTGGAATTTTTTGATATAAATTAGAACTACGTTAACTGCAGTGTAAATTACATCGTAGGTATACAATGTAATTATATCAACTATTTTCTGTATTTTACGTAAAGATATTAAAAAATATATATACAAATATTACTTTACAAGTCATACTACACATAACAATATTATAATAAGTATGCCTAAAAATAAAAGTGGCATCTAATAAGAAGAAAACAAATTGAAAATTGAATCTCGAAAGTTCTAATGAAATGTTTTAAACTCCAAACTGTATCAATTATAATCCTGACAATTCGGATGATTGATAAACGCATTGGTATAATTTAAAAGTGGTGTGTTTACGTGTTGGTCGTATTAACATAATACTAATAGAGTTGTTTGTTTTGGTGTTTATTGGTGTAGCCGCGGGCGTCCGGATTCCGCGCCCTAATCACATGTCCGATTTGGAGGCTCTAAAAGAGTTTATGGATATGTAGGACTTCGATAAACAAAGTATTTCAAAGTATTTAAGTACCTAACTAGTAATGCATTTTCAATTTTATTTAATTGGCTCCCGCTCTGCGAGAAGGGAAGTCGAGAGGTGGGCAAATACCCGAAACAAAGTATTTATAACGAAAAATGATGAAAAACACTAATTTCACTTCAAGTGCCTATGTTTTTCAGAACATCGTTGGATTTTTTTTTTTTAAATCAAAAATTACCCACTTAACTGACCTATATAAGACAATTTTCAAAATATGATGATATGATATCTCAGTCAAAGCATGATAAACAAAAAGACTTTACTTCACATTTCCTTCCAATCATTTAAAAAATAAAATATATTTAAGGTACATTTTCGATTAATAAAGTAGGTATAATTCTACGATAAAAAATAGCTATTCAGATAACTAGCATAAGCAAATATGATTTAGGATCAAAGAGACGTTCTTCTACGTTTAATTACAAAGCTGAATCGATGATAGCCGATAGCATTAATTGATTGAACAGCACATATCTGCCACCTCTTTCACATTAAACTGAAATTACATGCCACAAATCGTATTTCTTTCGTTATTGAGTTATAGCTTGTAATTAACGATACGATCGAGATGTATTGTGCAATCCATTTAAATACGCTTCTGAATTAACATCCAGATCACCGTTCGATGAATAAATATTTATATTGTATTGATAAAAGCGGTTCATCTCAGATTTAATAGATAACATGTCACGCCCCGTCGCCTGCAGCTTAATACGTTTTTAGGGTTGCCAACTAATTTTCTTAGAAATGTTTGATTTGTTAAATAGAGGTTGAGGTTATTATTGTCTATGATATTTATGTGATTCGTCTCTGGTATTCGATAATTGTTGAATGAAAACTAAAGCTGATATAGGTGGAATGTTTTGTATCTACCAAAGTGTTATTGAATTCTGATATTGGAAAACAAAATTGTGATAAAAATCCCGTTGAACAATTGCATGTAGTCATATTTTAGTTGAAGTCTTTTATAGAAAGAGTGTTAAAGAAATTGATTATTACTTTTAAAAAAATCTTAATTATAGTAATATTGTCGATGCTTTCATTCAAAATCCTACAAGTACAGAAACACTAAATTAAGACTCACATGACAAATTATCACCTGGACCAGTAAACTTGGCATACGCCCGTTGCTGGTCTTATCATAAAAATCCGGCCCCAGGCCGAGTCCTAGAGCATCTAGACTAAATAGTAATATTGTCGAAGTTGGGCGTATAAGTTATCATCAAAACATCAAAACATTTACCATCAAGTGCACATCCTACGAAAAAAAGAAAAGTAACATTTTCCCTAAAACAAACATCACTCATACAACCCTACTACTAAACATATAAGTAGCTAGAAAGATCTCCTTGTAAATTAACTTTTAGTTTAAAACATAATTATGTGTTTATAAGCAGCATAAACTATATTTAAATTGCGTTGGGAATCACAGCAGAGATAGAAATCTGTTACCACTAGTCTTGTAAAGCCCTGAGCTATGAAGTGTATCAAATTTGTTAAATATGACGCAAAATATACAACGTCGTATACCTACTTCTCATTTAATATAGCCTTTGGCGTCACTCTAATTATAATTAAGAACGATATTCACTACTTGTAAAATTGGTAAAATAAATAGACTAAAAGTCACTATTTTAGACATTCACGACATAAGGAAACTATCACCTATATACTAAACCTGCATGTATCATAAGGAATGCTAAGTTTTATAAAACTACTTCTTTTATTTACTCATTCCCACTACTGTCAATCCTATAGGTATAAGCAGGATCCATTATGAGTTTAAATATTAAAGTTCAGGAAAGATTTTTTTAACCATGAAATAAGCACTTTTTGACTCTATTGAATTTTACTCACATTATCCAACAAAAGGCTCTTGTAGCCAATAAAAATAAGCCCTCCCTGGCTACTAAAATTGATGTACTTGTCAACGCTGACCATTGAAACCAGCAATCCAATATAGATAACACCGAAGACAGTGGAAGCGCAATTTGTCATTCAAAAAGGGAAGATTATCTCGCATTTTCATTTAAGATCTTGCAACTTGATATCGCGTTGTTAATTCGTTTTAAACGTACAATAATTGTAGTTTGGTACCGAGTACGTAGATGAATTTATATCGATGCAAAACACTCCGTCACGGTCCTTAAAAAATAATTATCGATTATTATGTAAATGATCAGGGCGAACGACATTCAATCATTATAAGACAAGTCGCTTAAAGTTCAACCTTTTGTGGGAGACGTCGGCTGATTAAATATGTTTTATGCATAAGCTTAACGTCGACCAATTATGAATTATAAGTTTTAAATTTGATAGGGAATTTATTAATGTGTATTCGGAAGGTGTTTTTTTAATTCTAGCCAATCATGAGATGCATCTGATTTTAAAAGTTTGAAGAAAGACTGAGTTTGAAGAAAACAGAAAATCGTACTATGAACAGCATTTTATTTGATCTTCATAAATTATATTATAACAAAGTTTAAGGTTTAATCGAATACAGAGTAACAAAAAATAAAAAAAAACCATGTTCCTTTGAAAATGTAATTTACGACCTAAGCTTATCAGCGTGTTGATTGTCAGTCAAATGAACGGTGCTCGTAATTGTTGATAATTTAAAATTATTATACTGAAAATTAATTATAACCTATTAGGCTTTGTAATTAAGATGAATACAAGTTTTAAATAAAACCTTTAAACACTACATCCTCAACATACTCACAGCTTATAATTAAAATTACAAACTATTTTAACAGCGGTAATACATCAACATAGCCGTGAATTAATCTTACAGAACGCTTCGTATCCGCAAAATTGCAGTCGACTTCAAAAAAGGTTTTAATAATTCCAATTAAGCCTAATAATAGGCTGTGGGCACACCGTAGACGCAGCTCGATTAAAAAGACAAATTCCTTAAGCGAGCCACTACAATAGCTAGTTGCGAGCATTCCTGCACCAACCTTTATTAAAACAGCGACGCTCGGTAGCGGTCGCCATACTGAGCGAAAGATATGATTAATACAAAAGCGATACATAATAAGCGATATCGGGACCAGTTCGGGAGCTATGGATATAATATGTGAGAGTAACAGGTTCTCGATCGTATCCATTACCTGCAATAACTGCCTCTGTTCAGGTTACACTGTGGTGACACTACTTTAAGATACTGGATGACACTGACACTTAACATTCCAATTTGGGGTATAATTTTAATATCCATTTATTATACTGCAACTTTCATGACTATAACTACTATAATATTAAAAAGCAATATGTTATAACAAATATGATTTTAGCACTAGAAAAAAAAAAATAGAAAAGAGTAAGAAGTTGTAAAAAAATATCAGAAAACTATTTTCAGAAATGAAATAAAAGAACGCATTGGCATCTGTAAAAAATATAAAACATGATGAATTTCTACGTGCCTCATAGGGATGCAGATGATGTGGTTAATGAATATTTAATTTGCAATCAATATAGAGAAGGTCTAAATTTACTATAGAATATGTTTCCTATCGTCTTGTACTACAAATGTGTCCGTAATAGAATCCAGTCTTCAATAAACGCACGCGTTAACGTTTCAGCTCTTTTCCCACGTACAAAATCGATTGCACAAACATATTCAGCGTCCGCAATCTGATCTTCCTGACGGTATTTGATAACAGAATTGAATAATATCTACAATTTATGCATTTATAGCCATAATTGATATGTAATTAGTGAAATAAATTCATTTATTTTAGGTACAGCTATCGGAATTTGTGAAGGATTGGTATTGCTCTTCCAATACTTATACAAACTATGTCTTATCAATATGAATGAATACAATCAGTCTAAATCCAAGTATGTTGGTCTAACCGTTTCTTAAAACATGTTTTAAAGTCCCTAATAATGAGTATCTGCCAATTAAACTTGTCTTCAGAACAAGGATGTCACAAAAACTTGCCTGAGTGCCTTTCCGAGGCGCTACCGGACTTAATTGGACTGTTGCTTATCGACTGGCTGCCAATAGCGAAATCGAAGGTCGTATACCTTCCAATAACCCTTCAAAGATCTATTTACGTCTACAATAATGTAGGCAAAAACCTAAAACTGCCTTATGAAATGGTCGCACCAAAATAGGTCGTGAAATTTTAATTGTGTATCTAGTTAGAGTCCTGAGTGATTGTTTATGCGTCAGTGTGATTGATGGAGCCTTTGTCTCAACATTTTATTGCTTCTCACTTCTGTTTATAAAAAGTTTTGCTATCAATCAAACAATTTTAAATGGACATTTCTTTGCGAACTCTCGGTCTATCTGATGAGATTACTGAGCTCCACATTATCGTCTATCTAGACGGATGTACCTAATCATTAGTTAAAGAGATGTAAAACAAATCAAAACAGGTTCAAACATAATAATAAACGAAAAATTGTAGTATAAAACTTACACTAACTAAAATATATAAAAAACCATCCAATTAGTAGCACAAAATTAGATGAAGTTAAATTTAATGGGTGCTATTTCACAGTCTAATGAAACCACTTTTGGACAACCAAGACCCAAATTTTAAGTATAAATTCCGAACTTTTAATTAATTCCGTATGTTGTGATAGTGAGTGTTTGACGAGCGGCGCGTGGCAGCCTCGTGAGACAGGTTCCGCGAGTTGTTCTGTATCGATTATGGGAATAAATAAAAATAAAGACGCAAGCCAAAGTGTAAGGCTGGTTTTACAGTATGATAAAAAATCGGGTGCATAAAATTTAAAGAAATTTAAAGAGTTAAACAAATACCAGGTCAAACTTTAATATGCAGAAAAAGAACACAAAACACAAAGTAAAATAAATTAAAGTTCAACCATTTAAGAAAACTATAGTCAAAGGAATACATCAATGAATCGTGGACTTAGGACAGTAATGCAATAATAAAGAATTTAGTAAAAAATAAAAACATAATTTTACAAAGCATAATATTATATTTGAGATAGTTCGATAATAAAGGACATGAATTCTTTTAAATTGGTTGTTTTTGGTAAGGCCACAGACATTCGATATAAGGTTAAAGGAATATTAAAATAGTCATACCAAGTTATAACATTACGGCTCGACAACGAGTCAAGGATAAATTTAAAGCAACTGAAGGAAACGGAATGAAAAAGTAATCAATTTGTAACACAAGAATAATTAACCAGAAACTTTTATAAAAATTTTAATAAGCATCCAATTATAGGATTAAAGAGAAGTAAACGGTATTTCTCGTTCCCCAGTAAACCTATTTATTATTTTAATCCTTACTCATTAAATACGCAAATCAATAGCATCTACAATCGTTTTAACCGCCGAGTATACCCGTTTTCGCAACAAATGTCGGGATTAATTTGCAATTTTTTTCATTCGTTTTGAATAAGGCGTGTATTTCATTTATTTCTTAATAAGCGATGAGACAGCACCTCGGCTGCGGTGTTTAATTAAGGATAGTGCAGACGTTAACAATTAGTTTCAGTCGCGGTCCGTTCTGCAAAATAAAATGTCATCTGAGCTTATTGTGCTAATTTTATATTGTTACTAGCTGTTGCCCGCGACGTTATCTGCGTGAATACTATACAGCAACAAAAATAAAATAAGAGTTTATGATAAAACAGTAAAAAATATATTTTTTATGTTATTATATATATTGTATTTGAATACGAAATTGACAACCCTTATCACTTAGGGAAATGAAAAATAGATATTAGCCGATTCTCAGACCTACTGAATATGCATATAAAAGTTTATGAAAATTGTCTCAGCCCGCAGTTTAAAAGCTGTAAGGTATCTAAACATGACACGAGAATTTTATACAGGGTGGCGCAATAGAACGTGCATTTTTAAAATAATTATTAAAAAATAAATACAAAAGGTATAGTTAAAATAAAACTAAGCAATTATTAAGTGATAACTGAAGTTTATTTTTTAAAAATAACATCATCTAAATGATGACCCTCTCTACGTTGGCACTCCTCTAACCGCAAACGGAAATTACCGAAAACTTTCTTAAGTAGTGCTGGTGTGATTGCTGCCATTTCACCACGAATATTCTCCTTGAGCTGACTGATGTTTCTCGGATTATTGGTGTAGACTTTGTGTTTGAGGTATCCCCACAAAAAAAAGTCAGGAGGCGTCAAGTCTGGACTGCGCGGAGGCCATGGGATATCACCTCTTTTCGAAATCAGTTTGCCAGGGAACATCTGCTTCACAACCGTCATGGAGTCATTTGATGTGTGACTGGTAGCTCCGTCTTGTTGGAACCAAGTCCTAGAGTTCTTTATTCTTGAATTTTCAAGTTCTGGGGCCAAAAAACCTTCCAACATCGCAACATAGCGTTCGGTATTAACAGTGATGTTTTGCCCCCGTGCGTTTTCAAAAAAATAAGGACCAATTATTCCTTTGGCAGATATTGCGGCCCAAACTGTCACTTTAGGGCTATGTAACGGTTTTTGATGTTTGAGTCTGGGATTTTCACTATTCCAATAACGACAATTTTGGCGGTTTACGAACCCATTCATATGAAAATGTGCCTCATCAGAGAAAAGGATGTTTTCAAAATTTTAAAACCGATTGAGCATTTCATTAGCAAATGTGAGCCGTGCTATGAAGTCAGAGTCTTTCAATTCTTGAGTTAATTGCAGCTTGTATGGATGCAATTTAAGATCCAAGTTTAAAATTCGTTGCAAACTTCGTCGCGATATGTTTAGGACAGACGATCTCTTGCGAGTAGACATTTGTGGATCTTCTCGTACCGACTGCTTAACACTCTCAATATTGTCTTCGGTCCTAGATGTGCGTGGACGACCTTTCGCGTGTGGTTTAAACGTCGATCCAGTCTCTTCAAAACGCTTTATCCAGATTTTAATTAAATTAGCACTCGGAGCCTCCCTAATTTGCCGTACACCATACTCAGAACAAAATAGTCGCCTGACAACTACGTACGAACGAGAGTTTTCGTAAAATGCGCGCACGCAAAATGCGCGACGCTTCCCGTCGAAGTGACTCATAGTGACTAAAACTTTATGAACCGCGCTACCCAACGATATCGGTCTCCCCCCGACCACGCCCCTTCTACCCCGCAAAAAAAGATGATGCAATATGCACGTTCTATTGCGCCACCCTGTACTAGAGTTTATTTTCCTTTTTTTCAATAATACCAAACTAATAACCCAATAACATTGATTGTTGTTTTAATAACACAAATTGTTAAAATTATTGAAAAAAATATGCATCTAAAAGTATTGCAAAAAACAGTCTGTAAATTTCTCAGTCTATTTATTGAATCGCGATCCAGCACTTGGTGATCCCTGCTCTAGTCTATGCGGCTCTTTTATGCCTACGCTAGTACATTGCTATATAAGTATATAGGCACGAGTATTTTTAGATACTGTTCTGACTGTCTGAAAGGTGTGGGAAAGTGGGAATGTCGAATCTTTTTAAATCTGATACTTCTTATAGAAAGAAAGAAAATAAAGTTTCATATAGTGCCTACTGTTTTTTGTTACGTTGGCTTGCCAATGATAGTAACTAAATTGTATTGCATTTCATTTCAAATTTGTTTTCTTGTAAACAACATTTGCTAATTAGAAACTATATTTTCTTTGCCCTGTAGACATATGAACTAACCATTTGATAGAAATTGATTACCATCCCTCACGGACCAATGACCTTCAACCTTCAAATTCTCTTTAGGCCTCGTACCGTCAAAACAATACCTACCTTATATAACTTCCAGTAATAAAGCCTCAAGATTTATAGCATTGAAATGGACAATGATTTGAATATCAGCTGCTAATGTTTATAATTCAATACGCGCATATAACTCCTTCGAACAATTTTCACTCATTATTGGTAAGAGCATCGATCTCCTGGATAATTTCACCTCATAAGACAAAAATTGAGTTCGTTGCTCTCAAAAACGCGGCCTGCATTGACAATCGGGAGCCGACTCAATTTCAAAATATATTAAGGTTTAATTGCTACTAAAACATATAATAATCTTATATTTAATATCAACGCATCGTTGACTTCAATTTTATTTTGATGACCTTAATCTCAGAAGTAATTATTGTAATTGTACTTTTAAATGCGTTGTTAACAATCAACCCTGTGTTTTGGATTACGATTTGGAATTTTCAACTCTAATAAAATGCGTAATATTCTTTATAGGTAAATATTCAAAACAGAGTTTAAAAGATAAATAGATGTACATTTACGTTTGAAGTTGTATGGTTTGTTAGAATTTTTACTAAAAGTAAGCTTAAAAATTTTGAAATTAAACTCCAACAAAAAACGCAATTATTAATGCGCAAGGATAAAACTGAGAAATACTTTAAAAAATTTGCTTGTAAATATAAGTTTTAAGCTTTTAAGTAAACACAGAAACAACACAACTTATTAAATATTTTATGTACCTACTAAACTAGATATGTCCAACGTTACCTTCATTTATTGTAACACATTTCATATGACGATTCAGATCATACATATACAAAAACAAACTGAATACCATATAGATTTTGAATGAGTAAAAAGTGGAGTATTCAGTACTGAGTCCATTCAAGAATTTGTTGACAACCAATTAAGGAGCGGAGCCAGCGTACGAGGACAACCTCCATTTTATTATAATGAATGAAATATTTCAAGAGTTCGTCACAGTAAAAACTTATCCGAGAGAAGCCTGTGATAATACGAAACAACCAATGTAATACAACCAAAATTATTTTATTCAAAATGTACTATGTATTCTTAGTCAAATTAATTAAGAGCTTTATTGAAATATTTGTGTATTGAGCTCATATATTATAGAGTATATTTTTTTTAATTGCCTTGTAGGCAGACGAAACCAACGGGCCACCTGATCGTAAGTGGTTACCATCGCTCATGAACCTCTGCAATGTCAGGGGACCTTGAGGGATCGCTACCTACGACCTAACTTTAAGGACCCTCCTCAAGCCTCGTTTGAAGAAGGACAAGTCATAGCGCTCTGGGAATACCGAAGAGGGGATTCCATAGCCGGATCGTGCGTGATATAGAGCTTTAAGGTATAATATAAATGTAGTTTAAAGACCCTGTTGAGCTCTGAGACTTAATAGAAATAAGACAGAAAATCTTTTCATCTTAAACACAAAGTATATTTTCGAAAACATTTCAATCCCACCACAGCAAGTGCCGTAAATAAGACTTTGAATGTTAATTAATACATTTCTTAATTGAAACATTCGCTATAATTAGTACTGTATAAGCGAAGAGGCTGAAACCACTTTATTGTAAATCCTATAATGGAGAAGCGTGGGCGATCAAGACACCAGACCAATCATCATTACAAGCTCCGTTTTACTCCAAGATCTTATGCAAAACATCTAAATGAACAAGCCGGAATTAACTTAAAACATTACAATAATATCCATGACAAATTGGTAAAGAGCTTCTTCAATGTTTATAAAGTCTTAATCGATAAGGAATTCTCCGGTTACCATGATGTTTAAATGTTAATTGTTGCTTACTTTGTTGAGATATACTCACTGAGATTGCGGAAGCTTCAAACCTTATTATTTTAATCACGGACGTGAAGATCTTAGTCTACAAACTATCAATTTGGTTTAGTAAATCAAATAGACATAGGTAGTCTGCGGTTGTGCGTAAATCGTTGCGACTGAAATTATGATTTAGTATCCATAATTAGTTTCAAGTAATCGAACTTCTTAGGAATTTTAAAGGCACGGTGTTCCAAAGTATACAGTATTTTTTCAAAATTTTAAGCTAAATTCAACGTTCGTGGATACAATTGTTACCTATATAATTTGGTAAATGTGTTATTTTAGATATGACAGTAAATTATATTATATCTTCAACGTAGTTGTCTTCTATATACTGCGATTTATTATTCTCAAAGGAATTCAGAAATATTACCAGTTCAATAAAGCAGTAGCCTTTAAAATTAATGTAAGAGCGAATTAAAGTTGCAGCGTAGAGTCTTAATGAAGATAGGGCGAGAGTAGACGAGACTCGATAAAGTACTGACGTTTCGAAACGCCGATAAACCTTTAATTATTTAGATAACTAGTGTATCTTAGGCTTTAAAGGTTCGCCCACATTTGGTAACTGTTTTTTCATTAAAGAGAAAATTCAGTTGACACTTTTTAACATTTGTTAAGTGTACTTTAAAATTATAAACTATCCTCTATCATTTTAATGCAAGTTTTTAAATCAGTAGGTTGCGAATCCAAAATAAATAATTAATCATATTCATTAACAAATTCTACAGATCCTAGTTCATTGTCAGTTGACGACGCCCTCATTTCGCACGCAAAGAAATGCGCCTTTAATGACGTCGATGTTCCACCCACGACATTTTCGGTTTCTACTTAACTAGCACCAAAGATTAATGATTTAATCGAATGATTAGTGAAAAATCGCATTTAATGACGCACCATGTAATTTTAATATCATTAATCTCTTATTAAAATGCATCGTTTTATCCAACGTGATATAAACGGCTTCCGCTATTAATCTTAAATGATAAATAGTATTTTTACATTATTTATATTATTTCGCGTCACCGAAATAGATGTTATCGTTCAACAATTTAGAAGGTAATAAAACTGTAGTACCGTTGTTTAAATTGACATGGATCATGTTGAAGTGACGTTTTGATGTATGATCATGGTTCAATCAGTGTATACATCCACTTATTATAAAGTGCTGTGAAGCAACTAAAGAGTCCAACATAGTCAAAATATTAACTGTGGACTTGTGTTTTAAAGGTGTAAAGACATTCTTGTTACGAGATCCCGTTCTACCATAGTTTTTTATGTAGTTCATGAGTGCTTACTCGTCCACAAAGAGAAGTATTCAATGTATAGAACAACATAAAAAAATTGATGTAAATCGTTTTATAATGTTTAATCTATGCATGTAAGTAATGGTAACATTAAATAAAGAAGTACAGTCTTTTCTTGCAAACTGAAACCAATGATGTATGTTAGTCACAAATGTTTGCCTCTTCTTTCTTTATAACAATTAATTTTAAGATATTGCTGCTGCATCGTACATTCTTAAGAACGTTGACAAGCCACTGAAATTGCTTTACCCTACAGAATATGCGTCGAAATAGCCTCGATTACGACAAAGTACTCGATGACTAAATATGATGTTATCATTTGATTAATAATAATTTAAACAGAGAATAAAGTTATTCATGACCAGAATAAAAACTAATATCATTTCGTGCTGTTTAAGTCTTCGACAATCATTGGTATTAGTTCGCAGACTTAAGACATGGCAGACTGATTCTCCCTAATTCTTTATGACATCTTTACCTATTGTAGTGCATCTAATAGAAAATTCTAGAGTGACCTAGAACCCCATTCTGCAAGTAATCAACATGATATAACAATTTAAAGCTATAATGAATACTAGACAAATTATTATTGCATATTCAAACCAATAAAATTTACGAAGATATTAAAAAATAATGTCAGTCATTTTTCTTCGTCATCTTCAATGAATAATATTGATGGTATGAGACAAATGTTCCTCCTACGATGGCATGAGACAGCCCACGGCGGCAAGCTAATACCCCAGTTAATGTATATGCACTGATTACTTTCATACGTTTATCCTTATTTATCGTACAGGTATTTATACATCGTGGGAATTTATATTTGTGATTAATCTTTGTTTTAATATCCTTATTATAAAGTGTAAGTGAATGTAAATAATTCTAACTTAATCTGCACTTATTATTGTTTTACTGATGACGTCGAAGAAATGTTGAGCATTTTATTAAATAACGAATATTTGCAGCGAATATCGTTACTGTACTGTACTGTACCAACCCATTACTGCCCACTGTTGGGCTCAGGTCTCCTCAGAAGAGGGATTAGGCATAGTCCACCACGCTTGCCTAGTGCGGATTGGGGACGGCGAATATCGTTATATAAGAGGTAAATAAAAATTGTAACTATTAAGACGAGAAGTACGGAAGGACGGTAGGAGCATCGTAAGCAGACCTCCCACAAGATGGACCGACGACCTGGTCAGGGTTGTGGGATGCAGACGGGGCAGGACCGGTCGTTATACCGAAGCTTGGTGGAGGCATATGTCCAGTAGTGGACGTCTATTAACTGATGATGATGTTGAGGGGATCGGAACTTTGAATTGTCTCCTGAATTGAAGGTTCGATATCCGGTGAGTATTTCTAGATTTCACTCAGTTTAAGTTTTATTTGATTCGCTTTCGAAAAACCATCAGTCAATAGTCAACATTTTTCTTCACCATAATACATTGATATTAAACAATATGTTTTAAATGACAGAGCTGCCTAGGACGTAGGAATGGGCTTTCTATCCGCTCATTAGCCAAAATGTCGTTACGTGCATTACCGGAGACGCCGAGCAAAAAGCGAACAACGCATCCGGCACCGGAAGGCCTGACCCAGGTAAATATAACCATGTAAAGAGAAACTATGTATTAATTTTATAAAGAATTTTTAGATTATTTTTTAAGGTTACTTTTGTCATCTGTTTTATTCCCAGATTTTATTATTGTCATTATTATCAACCCGAACAAAGTTTTGTTGTAATTGATTAACTAAATCAAGGCAAGCTATTCTAGAGTTCAGTTGATTTGTAATTCTGAAATATTGTAATGTTATTATAGAACAGTTTATTTTATAGACGCGTTATCTACATTCAATAAAAATAAAGATCGAAAAAACGACAAAATCTGAGCATCTCATTTCCGTAAAAATGTTACCTAAAACATGTATTCAAAAAGTATTTATTTAAATTTATTTAATCGAACCCAAATCTTGTGGCAATTTCAATCAGATAAATGAAGTGTTAAATAAATTGTGTGCAACGACTGTATAAACATCGTATAAAACTACTAGATTTATTAATCAAGCAGTCGTGTACGCATTCTTAATATTTGTGTAAGCTGACGATAATTCGCGTAGTCCAGTAAATAGTGATAATTTATGCAAATTTTAAGTGTAACCTCTGACCCTCTCCCTCCATGAGTTCGCGACTATTAAGGGTATGCCACACCTGCCGGTCGTGTGAGCGACACGCGTCGACGAACGTTGCGATTATTTTATTATTATTACATGCGTTTTTTTTGTCGACTGCATGCAGATTTAGTTTGGCTTATGGAAGGCCTATTTAGATTTAGCAGGTTTTTTCATATTGTTATTTTTCCTTTAAAAGGAAGATTGATGGTATTTATCTTTTTTGCATTAAATATTTATTTATTTATATTTTTTTGCTTTTCTATTAAGCGTTATCAATAAGACTTCAACAATATCACTTTCCACCTACAGTTTAATGTTATAGTTTTGTAAATAAAAGATTGATTTGCATACATTTGAAATTGGAGCACATTTTATTTTAAAAATAGAATATATAAGATCACGAATTTACATGTGCGTTGAATATTAATGAATGCTATTCACATTCATTTCAAGAATGAAATCACAAACCAGATCATCCAGTTACGTTGGGTCAAAAATTGAAATTCAAATAATAATAATTAACCAACGAACTTGTTCTATTGAAAAATCCACCATATCCATAACAATGCACATTGCAATACAGATTTAAAAACACGTTGCCACCCTAAACCTTGCTAAAACCATTTTAGAAAGATCTCTGTCGATCAAGGACGACGACCTATCTGAAGAAAAGTGTAGTACATAATAATAACTTAATAGAATAAAGTATGTAAGTAGGCAAGCGCAGTGTGGGACGACCAGCTGCAAGGTGGACGGATGATCTTGTTAAGATCGCAGGAACATGCTGGATGCAGGCCGCTACCAACCGGTCGCATTGGAAATCCTTGGGAGAGGCCTATGTCCAGCAGTGGACGTCTACAGGCTGATAATGATGATGATAATGATGAGAATAAAGTATTATAGGTTTGTAAAGTGGACTACCTCAAAGTAATACCTTTACTTCTATTTTTTCATATATTGTTTTGGTCTGACATATTAAGTACTATTCATCTAGAACAAAATACTCGAACCGTAAAAAATGCGAGATGAAAGTTTAATATTATGTAGGTTTTTGTTCAAAAACAGAAGTCATGATTCAGCTTCAATCTGCTTATTACAGTACTACCTTCTACAATAATACCTTAAGAGCAGCAAGTTGTGGACAGTAACGGACACAATTTACAACATTCGGAGGTCTTTCAGTGGTGGTTATTTAGCTCGTGCACGCACAATAGTCGCGTGTCGCAGAGGGTGCCGGACAGGTGTGACGCACCCCTTACTTTAGGGATTGCACAACGCATAACTATACTTGTCCCTAATATTAATTGTGGGGTGACTCAAATCGCTTTGGTTGAAGAAATTAACAAGCCAGGTGCTGTTTACTGATTAGGAAAGTGTTATTAGTATTAGATTTTGCTTAAAAGTTGGTGTCGGAATGTAGGTACCTTTTTTTTAATACTTTCATGCATTTTTAACGGGTTCTTACCACGATATTTAATTAATTGAGTTGTCTCGATATTTCAACGTTGTTGCAAACTATCGTAAACAAAATATCGTGGTAAGAACCCGTTAAAAATGCATGAAAGTATTATAGAAAACCGCGAGTGTCTGAATAAGTTTATACCTTTTTTTTGTTTAGAATTGGCTAGTAGAAATACGTATGTGTAGGTTAATCAGGAGGACTTATTGTACGATAATTATTTTTTAAATATATTAAGATCTAGGCATTATTGAGCAAGAAATAAATCCAATAGTCCCAGAACTCATTTTTAAAAATAAAAGTGAATACTCACCCACACTTACGGTCCTGTAACTTAACTTCAGAGGTTCTAAACATTTGATCCAAAACACCTATTGTATTACAGATCTTCAGGTCTGTCACTTTCTTACAATACTATATGTATAGCGCAAAAACGATTAACATTATCTATAATCTAAGATAAGCGCTGTTTTGACTATTTCGCCGCAAGCTTCATGATCATATCGTTGATATATTCAATACTTTTTGTAGCTTGAAAGTGAGAATAAAAATTAATAGCGACGATTTACGATAACATACAATATATTGGTTCTATTGTATGATGCTTTTGTGATATTGTCAATAGTGAATACATTCTTTCATGCCTTTGAGTGTCAATGTTGGCGAATATGTTGATAGATCTAATGCTGCTGATAATAGTGATATTTTGACGTTACTATATTTTATTTATTTATGTATCTTGTAGTCAAGGTTGGCTAGAAAATTCTGAAGTCTATATTAAGTCTGAAGTTCATACTCAACTGACACTATAAGTTTCATGACATGAATACTTTTTGGACTAAAAATCAGGTGAAAAATTTTGTTGCTCGTTATTTTAACGGTCGCTTAATTTCAAGCATTTAAAATTGTGTATTAATGTGACAATATATACTAAATGTCAATCTACTAGATTAGCCATGAAATTATGTAAAGCTTTAATGAGTGACAGATATTTTGAAAACTTACCTTACTCTTTCATTTTAGTTTACAATCAGCATACAGTGTGAATAACATAAATCGAAACAATGTAGTATCTGATATTAGCATATTCTACAATAACTACAGTATAAACAAAACGTGATGCTAACGAGAATATCTATAACTATTCGTTTTAGTGCCTCTTATACACGGCTGTATTTGCAACTCTGTGTTCAAATTAGAAAGCTCAGCAATTTTGCCTTAATGATGCCCTATACCAATGTCTCTCTAGAATTAGCCACTCCATTTATGTATCCCTTTTCCACTTTTATCATCTTAAGACAATTCTATCCTTACAACATTTTTATAAATAACCTGATTGATTTACATTACATTACGAACGTAAAAATAGGTCATAGATGACGACCTCGCAGTGTCTTCTGACAATGCAGTGGTCCATTTACGTAAATAAACCGCTTACGATGACGAGGCTTGTTAGATCATCTACAATATTACAATATAATATATATATAGCCTATATTACAATAATAAAAATATGATTGACTTGACTACATCTACTCGCCTTTTGTAATAAATGGTACATCTAGCATTTTTTTTTAATATAAAAACCTAACAGACTTTACATTTAAAATATTATTAGAGATGCACTTACCTACACCAGCCTTAACAAAGTTCAAAGGCTTCGTGAATAATAGACAATTACTTGCTTAAAGATAAAGGGTCGAATGTAAAATTATGATATAGTTAAGACGATTAATCTGTCGCAGTTGGTGGTAAAATCTGCAATAACGAGGAACACTTCAAAGGTACTTAGACTCGACCAGCTTGCCAATTATTGATGTAATTATTTTGAAAATATTGCAGTACTTTAATGTTGTTTAACACTGCGTGGTGGTGATATTTTTAAATTGGCAATCGTTTTGCCGTGCTGCTCAGATTTTCAATTGACGTGCATGAATGGCATTCGGCATCATGATGATCTTATTAACTAGAGATAAAACACCTTAATAATATTTTATTGATATCATTATAAAGTTCCGCGTGTGATAATCGTATATTTTTATGGCTTTTTGTTAAAAAAGTTTTGTGACCAATGGCAACACCTGATATCTTTGTTCTGGTTTCACACACACGATGTTTAAACTGGATGTTATAGCTTTAATTTTAGTAGAATTGACAGACGTTATCCTTAGAGCTAGTGTTACACGTGCGAGTAAGAACGCGACTTTCTGAGTCGATGAGCTTTGTCCTCCATACATTGGAGACGTTTGGCATGTTTATACAGAGAAGTGCGTCACTTACTACGCTTGCTTAGACAAAAAGTCTGCGTGACACTCTTCTGAAACAACTATGACTCAATGGGTGATAAAATGCCACTGAATATTAACGCAATACTCGGAGACCCTTAAACTTCAGCCTCATCCAGTTATTGACACCGAGCGGGATCAAAACAGGAACCGTCATAACACTGTCTTGTATTTGCGATGTTGTCAAAACTTAATGTTGGTAATTAGCGGTACCGTCTTGCAAAATTTTTGAGGAGTATTAACGAGAAGTGACAGGCAAATTAAACTGTGTTCCCGGAGCTGGTATTAAGCTGGAACTTGTAATGAGATTGTGAAGTAATCTTGAACCTTAGTCGGACTCAAGTTAAGTACTTGCATCTGGATGTAGTTATACAAAAGGACGAATCCCTAAAAGGAATTCTGATTCCCTTATTAGAGTACTGAGTATGTCGAAACGCTATGGTTATATTTTAGTTTTTAAACTTTATAATCTCGATGATTTTTTGGAAGCTTGTTATCCAAATATATCATCAGACATCTATCAGTGGAGGTCGTCTTCTAGGGCTCTCTATCTGACTGATATTTTAATAGTCTACGTTAAATTTCAGACCTTCGATTATTATAAACTGGTTCCTACACGCAAAGTACGTTCAACTATCAAGGTATTATCATCTCAGTCCGACATCTGAAAAGTCGACTTCGTTTATTCTTCGAGACCGAAGCTATTAGTCCCTTTAAAAGCAGTTAATTTATTTCGATTATCAATTAGTCTTCAACACCTAGCCGTGAGATAAGGCAGCGCTCTCCCAAGTCTAATTAAGCGTGAACTAAAATGAAAAAGTACCTCGTTATGGTCAATAATGGACTTCGATATTGTTTTTTTGTTCGGATACTGCGAATAAGCGAAGTTCGTTATGCCAATGTCTGTCCAGAGAATCTGAGGTGCCACATTAAACTGTCTAAGAGGTAATGTATTGGGAATTCTTCACAATAAAGGTCGTTTTAATTTAGACACGAAAAACGTTTAGTAGAAAACTATGCAAATAAAGTGGTGTTAATTTGAACAGTAATGTGAATTTTTCTGTCCATTCATGTCTTCGTTAATTTCAATCACGGGAGAAATATCGTTCACGCCGTGTCTTAATTAGACACATAGTTTTGTACTTGTTTAATTTTGTAAAACAAGTAATTTAAAAATTTCAACTTAATTTAGGTCGCTTAAGGTTAAAAGAACAATATAAAATAATTGTTAGGTAATGAAGAAAACTGTTAGAAATGTATAAAATCTGATAAATTCTGCATTAGTGTATCTCTAGTATTTTAGCTAAATATGTTCTAAAAAATATCTTCAGAGTAGAGTTTTTTATCGGCGGTCAGCTGCTACCTACAGTTTGCTATTAATATAAACAAAAAAAATCACAAAATAATCTTGAAATTGGAATGCTGCTTAATCCTTAACTAGACGTAACACATGACAGACGTAAGGATAAACATGATTATAAGCCTACAAATTCATAATAATAATTCAATAAATTAATTTCGTATCTTTACTCTTAATCCGATGACGTTTAATAAGGAAAAAGAAACTGTTCAATATAGTCTTCATTGTTGCATGAAGAAATAATATTGGTACGAAATGTTTATGATTGTAATAAATTCGTAAATGGAAGTAATTTACTTATATGATATTTATAATTGTAAAGTCTGATAAACGGTTCCTTTTACTGCCAAATTGGTCCTATAGTACAACATCGATCAAGTTCCTTACATTGTTTTAAACTTCAAAATCTATAATGCAATTTTGTTATCACAACAAAATATAAAATGCAAATCGGATGTTCCACAATTTATAAACTAACTAATAAACTAGTTGTAGTTTTACGAGCTTTATAGTAACTTGCAACGTATAATAATAATTTAATTATTTATTTCTCATCACACAGTAAACATTGTTATACAAAAATATATATATTACAGTTTGTGAAGAGCTGGTGTCTGTGAAAGGAAAACCTGTGTTACAGATAACCAGGTCCCCATCCCTGTTAACAAAGACAATGAAAACTGTAAATAACAAATAGCACTTAAAATCATACTTAAAAATAACTTATTAGTAGCAAAAAAAGGTTTTTTTTTTGTTTCAATACATAACTTAAACAAGAAGAGATGATTATGGAACAAATTAAAAATATGTAAAAATAAATATATTATAAATGTTCCAATTATAAGAAGACAAAGAGTGTGAATTTAAGTGTATATGTTGTGTGTGGACAGTGCATCAGTGAGTATGTAATCATGTACCTATGTACCTAGGTAAGTTGGGATTCAATTAGACCAACTTCCCGATTTCCACTTGAGCTGACATTTTGCACGTAGATGTACATCGCGTGACAATGCAATAGTATGAAAAGAGCTGATCTGACGATGGAGTCGAAGGGTAGCCATAGGAACTCCTGTACTAAACTATGTAGATAGACTCGTGGTGTTTGGGCTCGTTTTATTTGTCTTAGTAAGCACTTTACTGTTACATGATATTCAGCATCGTAAAATCAAATCTGTCATCTGAAAATCTGTAATTAAAGTGTTCTCTTTAAAATAAATTGTTAGCTTACTAGTTTAACAAAAAGACAACATAAATAAAACACATATCCGTCCACGTTACAACATATATCCGTTTAAACATTCTTAATTATGTGTAATCCTTGTAAGACATAATGAACTTTTTTGTGAAAAAAAACGACATTTCGGATATCGAACGGAAGTTAGGCTCGATGTAAGATATCCTTGCCCAAACAAAGGGAAGAAAAATAGAAAGCTCAGAGTAAGCGCCGACACATCTGCCGGTCACTATCGAATAAATCTACTAAAATAATATTTTTATTTTGATTACGCATGCACGGGTTAGGCAGATGTTAGAAATGTTACATACGAACAGATAGGAATACAAATTTAGTTATAATTTAAAAGTATATATAGTTCAATTTTCAGCGTAATTTATTAACCAAGATAAAGTAAAATGAAATTTTAGAAAAAAAAAACAGTTTTCGCAATATATTTACTTTAAAACTGTTAACTTTACCGCATCGAATTTAATAAGCAACAATTTCCAATTTAAACATCTAAAAGATTCTACAAGGAATTTAAAAACAAAACATAAACAACAAAAGTGCCAAAAATATACTAAAATATTTTACCAAACATAATCAAACTTTAAAATTCCAAATTCAATCTCCAAATATAAGGGTAAAGGGTCGTGTGTCAGATATTCTAAGGACATCGAATCGCCAGTCACTGACCAAGCGATACCCTTTAATAGGGTGCATTATCTACTTATTGACCGAAGACAAGGTGTAAAATAGTATACACCTCGTCCTGTATAATATTACACTGTTCAAAATAACGATTAAAATCTTTTACACAGAATATATCATGCAGAAGTTAAATTTATATTTGAAATTGTAATTTACATTAAAATACTGAAGTTATTTAAACTTTCTCTGATACTGTTTGTGCACAATTTTAGTTCGCAGATCAGTATTTGAATTAGTTTTATCATTTTATTTTTTGAAAATCGGTGAAAATACCTACACGATTAAAATGTTTAGTAGATGTGTGTTGAGAAAAATAATTAATAAATAAAAATAAATTTTTTTCAAAAAAAAAACACTTTTGTTTTTTACCTAATTTAATAAACAACAGTGTTCAGTGCATATTTTTCTATGGTCTATAGTCTGCATGCTACTGTCAATATAATACTCATGTAAGCGATGTATTTTTGCATTCGTTTGACTTGCCTTCTGTACTGGATGTATTCTGTGTTTTTAACGTCAAAATGTTGTTCGTTAAGTTGGCTACCATGTTTGCATTGATAATAATCTTACTTTATGATATATTTATAATTTTGATAAAAGATTTTGAGTTTAATATAAAAATTACATTTGGTCTGCTGTTTTTTTTTTCAATAGACAATGGCTACAAGATCTTACGTGCAAACTGTCTTAGGTTTTTAATGTCATTTTAATGTGCATTTCACTTATTTTATTTCTAGTTTTGGTTTATCTCCAGCTAACACCCAGCATTTAGCTGAAACTCGACTGGTTTGTGGTGAAAACTTTTATTTTGTATTTTTTTCTATTGTTTGTTTTGGTGTTTTCATCATAAATAAAGAAATGTCTATGTCTATTAAAAGAAACTGAAACTGTTGTAGATACTAAATTCGGAATTCCTTCATCCTTAAGGAAAAGATGTAGCTAGCGACCCCGCAGTTTCCCCCAACATTACAGGGTTCTATGAGCGACGGTATCCGCTTACGATCAGGTGGACCACTAGTTCGTCTGCTTAAAGGCTATAAAAAACTTGAGAGGTGTCAAGGGACACCCGGATGGAACGAAGTTCCTTTCGATTAAAAGATATGTTATAATTTTTTTTTTCGCGCGATAGGGAGCTTGTTTTAAAAGATTTTGATCACAGCGCCATCTAGCGATAATAATCTAAAACAAAAAAGTGTCGTGACAACTTTTCGTAAGATTTTTTTCCGTCTAGCCTCCTTTCACAACGCGCGATAAGGAACTTCATTCAAAAAAAAAAACGACGACCATAGTCCTAACCCATTATTTGAATTTTATCATAACTCACAAACTTACAAAAAAATGATCCTTTTGTCTACTAGTACAACTTTCTCTCTAATTCAACATGTTTCCGAAAGTAAAGAAAAAAACATAAAATAATTTGGAAGCAACGTATTAGCATCTCAGAGACACCCGCAAATGATATTTCACCATCAAAGGGTTCCGTACGTTATTTAAGTAATCGAAACACTAAAAATGTCAATAAAGTCGGCCTTACTTCAAATCATATCATTCTAACAACGTAATATATGATGTCATACAGAAATAAAGCTACATGAACTCATATTTATATCTACGAGTATCTATCTCTTACCGATTCAAAATAATAAATTTTAAACTTGCAAACAAATGCTAGAGTGACACCCAAATGTTTCAGAAACTGAAATGTTTTAATTTATTATGCTAAAATGAACCAGAAATCAAATTTGATAATCAAGTACAAGTGTTGTATCAATGTACCACAGATACATAAGCTTTACCTCTGTAAAATAATCTACTCTGTTGCAATAAGCTAGAGTTGTCGTGTTTTAATATTGAAACATTCTTAGGCGACACTTGTGGCCCGATTAACTCGCTTAATGAGCATTGGGCGTAATCTGATCATATCAAAAAAAACATTAAAAACTGGATGACTTTATTAACGTTTTATCAAATTTTTTGACATAAATGTGCATTCATGTTCACATATTATTAGTGATACATAAATTAATGTCAGCGATTAAGAGCATTAAATATGTTAAGATTTGTAATTCTTGGGACACTGTGTGAAATAACGTGATTTCGTAGCGTCTTTTATTGCTTTTAAACTAAAACTAGCATTTTTTTTGTATTCTAAAATTAATATTAAATAAGAACAAAAAAGTTTTGTTTTACATTCTATTTACTCGACCTGATGGTAAGCGGTCACGGACATTCGTTGTCATCTTACTCTATCAAAACCTCTTTCACTGTAATATTGTTTGATACCATACATTTATGCTAGTGTAATTTCGACATTTATTTAACTATTTTAATAATTCACATTAAGCATCAAGATAATCTCAAAATATTTAAAAACTGAAATGCAATTTAAATTCAAACCAACCTACTATTTGAACGGATAAGCGCTTAATCTGTATCTGATAAAGCCTTCTTATAAAATCAGAATAAATATGGATGAAAAAGCAGTTATCTTCATTTATTCATAAAATATATTTATTAAAATATTTATCTATTAAGTTATGATTACTTTTATGTCAAACGAGTTTTCGAGACGTACAAAGTTCTGATAGCAAGTAGTTGTATCGTTTGTGAAAAATGGTGTAATCTCTGTTTTGGTGTAGTAAGGTTAACCATTGAGCCCGTAGACATCTACTGTTGGATATAGGCCTTCCCCAAACCTCAACGCAATGATACCGTCGCGACGATATCTCTCCGTCCTCTGGGCGTCCGTTCAGGGGCACTGCGGCGCTCGTCCGGAGAGACGTCGTGCATGATGAGTTGGAGAGGCTACCCTTCACCCAGATCAATACGATCGGGGTGAGGGTGAGCGTCCCGGAGGGCGATATGAGGATTTACGCCTCCTACCGCCCTCCGGAGGGTGGGACGATCTGTCTCGAGGATCTACGTCGAGTCCTGGAGTACGACCGGTGCCCCGTGGTGGTGGTCGGGGACCTCAACGCGAAACATACCGCGTGGGGGTCCCGGCTGATCAGTGCCGCGGGACGCCGGTTGTGTCGCGATGCCGATGAAGGGGGTTATTGTGTGGTCGGCCCCAATGAACCAACACACGTTCCGGTGCAAGCGGGCTATAGGCCCGATGTACTGGACGTGTGCGTTCACAAGGGGCTACAGCACCCTCTTAGTATAGAGTCGCTGTACGACATGAGCTCCGTGCACCTTCCGGTGCTGGTCACACTGGATGTGAGCGGTGCTCGTGTCGAGGCCACCCCCCGGAGGCTTAGGGTCGACTGGGAGGCCTTTAAGGGTCTCCTGGCCGACCAATCGCAGCTCCAGGACGAGCACTTTATGACCGACCCGATCGCTCCCGGTGTTGTCGATGAGGCGGCCGACCGTCTCATTGGCTCCATTAAGGGAGCGATCGCCAATTCGACGACCGTGGTGCCCAGCGGCGGGCCCAACTTGGGCCTCCCGGCGCGCCTCCAGGCGCTTATTCGCCGTAAGAGGTCGCTGAGGAGGCTCTGGGCGACAACCCGTTGTCCCAGAATCAAGCGCGAGCTGAATAGGCTGGAGGAGAGCCTGTCGGCACAGGTCAAGTCCTTCCGGGGCTATGCCTGGGAGGACAGGATCGAGCGATGCAGGGAGGACTTTACTGCCACCTCCCTGCACAGGCTCTGCCGACAGCTCTCCAGCCGGCGTCCCCCAGTTTGTCCACTCGTGGACGAACAGGGGAACCGGTGCTTCTCGGCTCAGGCTCGTGCTGAGATTCTGGCTGCCTCGCTGGAGAGGCAGTTCACACCCAACGACCCTGCATCTTCGGAGGCGGCATTCCATCAGGCGGTGTACGAGAGCGCGGAGGAGGTTATGGCCTCCCCGGTGCCACCCTTGGGCGATGATGCCATCATCACGCCCAAGGAGATACGAGAGACAATAAAAGCACTCAACAAGCGCAAGGCACCGGGTGAGGACGATATCCCCCCCTTGCCTTGGAGCATTTGCCGGGAGTAGCCGTGTCAGCTATGGCACGGCTATTCAACGGCATCCTGGCCACCGGTCACTTCCCGGGGACTTGGAAATTGGGCAAGGTCATAGCCCTGCCCAAGCCCGGCAAGGACAGGCGTAAGCCTTCCAGCTACAGGCCAATTACGTTGTTGTCGCACCTGGGCAAGTTGTTCGAGCGGCTGCTCCTGAGGAGAATGTCGCCGCACATTCCCCTCAGACCCGAACAATTCGGGTTTCGAGCAGGCCACTCGACGACTCTGCAGTTGGCTCGGATCCTGCACTACTTGGCGGACTGTCGCAACTCGGGCCAGTTCACGGTCGGAGTATTTCTCGACATCGAGAAAGCCTTCGATCGGGTCTGGCACGAGGGGCTGGTCCACAAGTTGTGGGGGACGGGCCTTCCGCTAGCCTACGTGCGACTCATCGGGTCGTACCTGGAGGGTCGCTCCTTCTTTGTCGCGGTCGAGGGCCAAAGATCGTCGGTGCGCCCGATCTCGGCCGGAGTCCCGCAGGGAAGTGTCCTATCTCCACTTCTCTACGCTCTCTACACCGATGATATTCCCACGCTTGAGGGGCGCCTCCGCGAGTGGGAATCTGACGTAACGTTGGCGCTGTTTGCCGACGACAGCGCTTACTTTGCGTCTTCGCACCTCCTCAATGCCGCCTTTGTACGAATGCAAAGGGTGTTGGATGTCCTGCCTCAGTGGTTGGATCGTTGGAGGACGGCGGTCAATGTGGGGAAAACGACTGCGGTCCTCTTCGGTCCGGCCTGCAACACGGCCGTCAAGAGGAAGCTCAGCCTCCGCGGAATCGAGCTCGGGCTTCGGTCTCACGCCAGGTACCTGGGTGTCGACGTCGATCGCAGGCTGACCATGGTCAGACACGTCAACCGTTTGGTTGGTCTGGCCAGGTCGGCCAGCTTTTTGCTGCGACCGATCCTCGCATCCAGATTGCCGGTGAGAACGAAGCTCGCAGTCTATAAGACGTACGTTCGTTCCCGCTTGACATACGCAGCGGGGGCCTGGTACCAACTCCTCTCGCCTCCACAGCGGGAGAGGCTCCAGGTCCGCCAAAATGTGGCCCTCCGAACTATTGTCGGAGCAGGCATCTACGTCAGAAATGACGTGATAGCCCGGGACCTGGAGGTGGAATCGATCGAGGAATTCGTCCGGAGGCTCGCTCGAAATATGTTCGAGAGAGCCGACCGGGGGCCTCACGACCACCTCCACGGAATAGCTCCGCTGCACGCTCGACCGCCTGACGGACGAGCGTTGCCGCGCGAGCTGTTAAGTCCCCCGACGTAGTTCGGAGCGTAAGTCGGCCAGCATGCGAGTCGCGGGAGGGAACTTACGAGTGCCCCCCCGCGGTGCTGGCTTCCTATGTTATCGCGGTTTTACCCCACCCCCCCCTCAGGGGTTAGTTCCCCCTCAGGGACCCCCCACATAAAAGTGGGGCTTTTTCTCTATTCTTTCTTCGGTTTGAGGAGGTGGGTCTGCCTGCCCCCTCCTCACTTCCCCTCCTTATGAGGGCAAGTTCACCAGCCCCCTCTTAAAGGGTGGCTCCCTAGGTCCCCCTCAGGGACCCCTTCCAATGAAGGGACTCTCCAAGGGGGTTTTTAGTTTTTTTTAGTTTTTTCTAGTTTTTAGTTTTAATTTTTAGTCTAAGTAATCTTAGATTTAGGCGTACCCGCCTATGTCCGTGAGCTGGCGCGGCTCCCTCGTTCTCTTCTTCACTTTTATCTATATCTATATTTACTTGTTCTCTTCCTTTTCTACTCTACAAGGAGGGAACTGGGACCGACGTCCCCCGGGAACGGGACGGGGGATACTTTGATCCCACCCTCTCGTTCCGAAACGGTCCCAGTTCCCTCGTACTGTATCTTTCTCTTTCTCGCCTTTTCTTTATCTTTTCTTTTCTTAATACTTGTTCTGTTGTATATAGTTGATTTATTGTGTTTGTGTGTTTTGTTTGTACTGTTAGTTGTAAATTAGTATATATATATTGTAAATAGTGTATTTATAAGGGGAAAAAAAAAAAATAAAAAAAAAAAAAAAAAAAAAAAAAAAAAAAAACACAAAACCAATTAAAACCAAATAAAAAAAAAAAACAAAATTTTTAAAAAAAAAAAATAAAAATTAAAAAAAAAAAAAAAAAAAAAAAAAAAAATAGTTTGTATGTACATATAATTAAGTCCCTTCAAGAGGGAAGAAGAAGGAAGAGGAGAAGACGTCGCGCCGGCCAGCGTCCATGGCCGGGTAAACGGCATTTGTCAATGCCTGAATGTTGTAGCCGTGTATTCGGTTTGTCTGCTACTGGCTTTCGGCGGCTAAAGGGCTTGCACCCGATTACCCCCGCCTCGTAAGGCGGGGTGTCTGGCCTGGGCAGCGGGGGACATCCCCAAGGCCCTAAAACCGTGCCCCTCTCCGAGGGGCACGACGACCCGCTTCGTCAACGCAATGATTGAACCTGTGCTGTTTGCATCCAATGACTTCACCTAACCAGGTCGTCGGACTTTAAGTTAAGTTTAAGTTTTTAATTGGAATCAGATTATACGATGCACTACGACATCCTTGCTTACCAAAAACTATAATTATATTGTTCAGTTTGAAAATAGTTGATGAGAAGGAACCCCAAAAACTCTAAAACCAATCAATTTGTCACGCAGCGGCGACGCAAAGCGCACTTCGCCCACCGACACACAAAAACCTATTCCGCACGTATAATAGACGCTAATAAATAAAATTAGTAGCTTTGTACAATAATGAGTGAAGATACCGTACAAGTGCGGGCGGGGCAAGTACACAAAATCTTGGTACCTACGAATATGTAACTTTTAAAGGAGATATTGCTTCTTTTGTGGCTGGTATATCGAGCATGTGATTACAAATTACGCTAGTCTATTCTGTGCCTAATAAAAATAGTGTGTAGAAATTTTTGTAGTTTGAGGTTATAGAAAACTAAATAAAGTTATTAAAAGTTAATTAATTATATTTAAAATTCAACAGCTTTGTTCTAAACTGAATTAAAATCAAGATTTGTGACAAAAATACCACCTAAAATCAAACCTACAATTCCAGGTGAATTCGGTAGTAGAAAATGAATGGCAAGGCTTTTTTCTAAACTAGCTATACATATTCGTTGTTAATCCTCAAACATTTTGATCTTCATTTCTTCAAATGAAGTTTAACCACTCTTAATTTAAAGAACTGAATCCCAGTGTAACCTAGATCCATTAAGCCAGCTACCTGGCCAAATCTCATACATAAAAGAATCGCACATATTCGCGAATCGAAAAAAAAACTCGCTGAAATCCTTAAAGAATGTCCGGCGATATAAATCTTTAACGCTTCGACACATTTTGACCACACGTCACGATTATGATCGGTATAAAATACATCGCATTGTAATGTTTCCTTTACAATGGACATACGTCTAACTTATAAATTTTGGCGCGAACAAAGCCGCCATTTTGACAATACCTCTGAATGCCGATAACGGACGGACAGCGATATTAAAATATATCGATTCTTCGATCGAAGTAAATCAATATTCGATGTCTTAGTCCTATATCATTTTAACCGACGTCTTCAGAAGTTTATTTTTTTTCATAATCACTGCACAAGCTTTATGAGTATTAGCGTTTTAACGGTTTTTTATATTATTGTAGTTTTAGGTACTACTTGTAATTGAAGGAGGATTGTATGTAAGATAGAGAATACCTTAGGCATAAGGCTAATGTACCTGTACCAACCCATTACTGCCCACTGTTGGGCTCAGGTCTCCTCAGAAGAGGGATTAGGCATAGTCCACCACGCTTGCCCAGTGCGGATTGGGGACTTCACATTTCTTCAAAGGATTTTAGAAACCTTTTCCGACATGCAGGTTTCCTCACGATGTTTTCCTTCACCGTTTTTAGCCAGTGGTGTTGTGAAAAATTGCACATAAATCTTTTTCACATTTAGATTTAGAGGTACAACTGGCCGGATTTGAACCCGCGACCCCCCGTTCGGAAGAACGCGCTTCGGCCACTTGGGCACCACGACTATAAGGTTAATGTGCATAAAGTTTAATAAATAAAAGTTAAAATAAGTTATTATATAAATAAGTTATTAAAATAAGTTAATATAGTAATTAAGTTATTTTATTTTTACAAAGGCAAACATTTTGAATTCAGAACAGTAGTCTGTGTATCCTACGTCAGATTACATTCACATTCAAGTTAAAAAAAAAATCTTCCGCCCAATTTCCCCCAAACGTCACATGTTTGCGTCTGTAAAGGATTTTAAAATGCAACAAGTTTTTGTGCGTAAGTATCTTAACAGGATTACTTTATGCAAAGCATCCGTGAACTGTGCAGTTGGACTAAAGTAAGGCAAATCTATAAGGTTTATTGAAATGTGGAAGCCTGTTGGCATAGATTGTTGTGTAGCTTATTGCTGAACAAAAGGGAGTTACTAGAATCAATGTCGAAAGAACATTATTAATTTTAGTATGATGAATTCCATTGCGCTCTTAGTCTATTTATTTTAGGATGAAAAATAATAGAGTTTTGAATATCGAAAGTACCTCATGTTCGGCGGTAATCGCTTACCTTTAGGTAGGCTGTGGTCTCGTTTATCTGTCACGCATTATAAAAGGAGCTACACCTTTTCCTCTATTACTTCAGTTTAGAACAGTATTTTAGAACAGTTCATTTTAGAACGCACACACAAACCTTTCTCTCTCAAACATTTGCTGCACTGCGTTCGTATCGACTGCGGTACAATGCGAACTATTTGATTGCTTCATTATGCGGAATCGGAGTCAGTTCATTGTATATCATTTTGTATGTTATATCGGCTTGTATCCTAATTTAATCATCTTGATGATTGGACCACCAGCGGAACTGATGGAGCGGGTGGCCTAAGCGATTTGCGATCTGTAAGACAGTTTGAGAGTGAGTTTTTGCATGATAAAATCTTATTGGGATTGCGCTTGGAGAATATTAAAATTTTTTGAACTTTTATTTGAATTTAGAATGTTTTTGTAGATCTCGTCTTGTACAAAGTTGTTAAAAATTAACTTAATTACAACTTGCTTAATTCTATTTTTTTAGGATGCCTAGATTATTTTTAAAACTATAGAACAATTTCAATAAAAACTAATATACAACATTATATTAATATAATTCGTCTAAATGGTGAAAAAAATGTATATTTAGATATCTGCGATGTGTTAAAAAAATAAAAAAAAACTTCTTATTTTAACCACCCTGTATATTTCCAGAACGTTCCTTTCGATTTGCAATATCGGTTGATCCCGAACTCATTTGAAATCGTCCGATACGATGCGGTCATTTCTAATGCCTTCATGAGCTTGATACGTTTCAATTTGACTGACTGACGTCCTATTTTCTACTTGGTGGTCCCGTCTTGATGTATGCAAAGTTCTGGAATAAAGTTATTGTGAATTAAGTTTAGGAATATCTAAATTTGAGATATATTGTCGAAGGATGCTTTAACTTTACTTTTAAATTTGACTCATTGAATGAATGAATGTGTGATTGAAATATTTTGTAATTTTTTGCAACATTGATACCGTTCTGTGTAAGATCTAGAGTAGTCTAACACATTAATAAATTATAGGTTTTTACTTTTTATGATGTCTAAAATACTTATGCCAAAAGAAAAGAGACCTTTATTTAGTCATTTATCTTTACTGTATTCAGCTTATCAGCAAAATATTGCACACGTGCTAACGTAAACATCTGAGAAAAGTACTAAAATTCAAAAAAAAGTGTGTCAAAGGAAACATTAGTAACGTGCCGTGAAAAAGCGTAACAGTACACCTCTTTACAACAATGGGTGTCGATTCTTTGACGGACAAAGTCGCCGGCACGTCTGAGCATGGCGCGAGTTAAATTTAGCGGCAGTAATCTTACATTTTCTCTTGAAAGTGAACTTGGCTACTTTGGGTATTGTGATGGGCTTTAAAATTGTGCAAAATGGGGACTGGAGTTTCTAGTTGTTGAAAGAGGTGTTTTTATGTTTATTTTCTGGTATGAAATGCACGTTAAACCAGAATATACCATTTGAACCTTCAAGTAAATTAGGTATATAGCGAAGAAAGTCTTTGTAGTCATGCCTAAGTTCCCAATCTCTATAACCGGTCTAAATTGTGAAAAAACAAAAAAAAAACTATGTTCTAAATTCAGCTATGCTTTTCGTACCATTTTTCTATTAGATTACATTATTTTACTAACATAATGTAAGCTAATAAAATTATTAGCTTACATTATGTTAGTTAGTGTATTATTTTACTAACATAATGTAAGCTAATGAAATTATTATCTCACATTATGTTACTAAAAGTTCTATCTCTAATGTTATCTATGTCTATGCTATCTCTATCAGATTTAATCAATATGGCGAGATTTACAGTAGCTATGTCTAACTGTGGATCTCAGAAGCATAATATATATATTTTATGCCAATAATATATTTACTTTGAATGATTTAAACAGTAGTTTCATCTTTCTATAGTTTTATTATTCAAACAAAGCAGTAGCTATTTCACAGCAGTTAAGTTTTGTTTACTTCTCAAACTTGTAGCACTTGTTTAGTTATTATGACAGTTATTGACAACCTAACCAGTTACAGTATCAAAGCAGCAGTTAAACTAATAAAATGCCACGGAACTCATCTCTCCAAACATTTGAATATTTACTACATTTCTGAAACCGCAGAGTCGTAATAATGTCATTTTTCGTAATTTGTTAAATTGTTGTATAAATTTAGATCTTTTTCATATAACATTATGTAAATATGGTTCCGTATATCTGGTTAACGGTTCATCGGTTAACGCAGGTGCTAAGTGAAACCGATAAGTGGCTATCGAATTTGAAACATTTGAGACAAAGAAGTTCAAAATCAGGTTCGGACATTTGTTTAGTATTATTGGTTTTTAGGGCTATATATTTTAAGAGAAGACATGATACACGTCATGAGAATGTGCGACAAAAATGTCGATATTCACCTATAAACTTAAGATAAAGTTTTGTAAAAAAAATATAGTGAAACAAAAAAGAAATTAGTAAGTTGCTAAAATGTCTCAAATACGAGATTTATATGCCAAAGAATTTCCAAGATTAGGTAGCTATAAAAATAATTCACGAGGCTTAAAACTTGTTCTCAATAATTACAGAATAATAATAGCTGTTTAGATTAATTTATTGTATACTAGCTGACCCGCGCTACTTTGCCTGCGCCACAAAGGCAAGACAATTTTGCTAGTTTTTTCCTCATATTAATTTAACCTACCATTATTTATTTCAGTCAGTAGAAATATGCCAAGTGCAACTGAAAATGAAAATTAAAAAGTATTTATTGATCAGTAATAAGTGTTACATATAAATTTCCCACATAGACTAACTAAGGTGAACCAAATTAAACCGACGTTACATGGTAAGCTTATAGTGGGAAGGAACGTCTGAGCCCGTACTAGTAAAAACTGAATCACGGGTGCAGGAGTCCTTCATATAATACAAGCCAGGTCAACAGACAATGAACCGGTGACTATTAAATAACATAGAAAGAGGCATACACAGTAACATGTTTTCATAGGTTTATATACTATAAGTAAATTCATGTACTTCTATCACAAAGGACAGTTCAAGAATCCGTCAATCGGGCAGATCTTATTAAGTAAAATATAACTGTCACTGAAATACAGAACCTTCTTTCTTGTCTTTTTACTGATTAATAATCGTACTTTAGAACTATTATATAGCCTATGACACTCCTAAATAATGTAATTTCCAATTTGTAAAATAATAAACGGGTTGTTACCACGATTATTTTCAATTGAGCGATCCCGATATTTCGGCACTGTTTCAAGCGCCATGATCACGGGAAGACTGAAGAACTGCAGGTAGGTCATTTAAGAGCAGACAAATCTGTCTACCCTCCTTCTCGTTCGTTTGCCGGTACCACTGGAACTCGAACTCACATTTCGACATACCACACTGACAGTATCGGTGGCCGAAATATCGGGATCGCTCAATTGAAAATAATCGTTGTAACAACCCGTTTAGTAATAGTGTAAGTGATATAGTCAACCGTGAGTGTTTAAAGAAATTTAGTAAAATAATTTTCGAAAACAGGTCAATAGATACAAAGATACTAAAACGTCACAAACAACACGACATCTCTTTATAATATTAGCATAGATTTAGTATCAAAGAATCCATCCTATAATGTAAATTAATAGTCATTAATGAAAGCCTTTTCTTTCAATAACAGGTGAGAACGACTATAAAGCAGATGTACGAAACAAGAACTTTTGTCGCGTGAACCCATTAACTTTTATGTTCGATCAACTGAATATTTTATATGTTTTTTCTATACGAAATTTGCGCTTTAACTTTTGGTGTTTACCGTTATTATTGGTTATTGAGTTGTTGCTTTGTAATATATTTTATGTTATTGTCGTCCGGTCGTGAAAATACTGTAATACGTGCAAAAGAAATATACAGAAATAAAACTACTTCCAAATTGCTTCTATGAGCCACAGTGATGAACTCTAATAGACACGAAATACTAATCACTCAACTGGGATCGGCAACCAAATTGTTTTGTTTACTTTTGCCAAGTCTGTGGCAGGAGCCAAAATTGAGCACAGTTCTAAAACTTGTTTTGTTTACATTTTTTAATAGTCTCATATTTTACGGAGAAACTTTATTTTCGCTGAAAATGCAATACAGCGTCATTTAATAATAAAATCTTTATTATACAAAAATATAAGGTTTAATTAAAAATCGAAATTAAAATTTATTAGAAAAAATGTTTTTAAAAAGAGGCTCAAATACGGTAGTGATTCCGAACGTAGTCCCCAGTTTCGCTATCTACCGAATAGTGACGTTCCCAGTTGAGTGGTTAAGATGTTTCGAAAGAGTGCGAAAGCGAGTGTCGATTGTTTCAGTAACGTTATGCATGCAAAAGTGAAATTAAAAGTGAGACTTGTTGACCTTAACATCTGTCAAGTTACTGGTACTTAATAGGTAATGAATATTTGTATTCGCAAAAGACAATGCGAATGTTTTGACAGAAGATGTGTGGTCTTCTGACGGTGGCAATATCAAATACTCTTTGAAATGAACCAAAACATGGGTGGGTCTCATTTAATACACAAAAACACTTGAGAGGTGACATGGGACACCCGAATAGAACGAAGTTCCTTTCGATTAAAAGATATCTTATATTTTTATTTCCTAACGTAACGCGCGATAAGGAACGTGTTTTAAAAGATTTTGATTACAGCGCAATCGAGCGATAATCATCTGAAACAAAAAAAGTGTCGTGACAACTTTTCGTAAGATTTTTTTCCGTCTAGCCTCCTTTCGATAACGCTCGATAAGGAACTTCGTTCCAATAATTTGCGAGGGGATTTCAATACATGCTTACAAGTGTACCCCTTGTACACTTGTGCCATGTAAACATGTTCAGTCTTCGTAATAGAACTAGATGTTGTTTAACATGTCAGTTAAAAAATAATCACCTATTTGTTTTAAGGAGTTGATATTCGAAATCACGTTAGCGTGATCTCGTTTTTGACTACAATCCTATTAGCAATCGCTAACACATATCTACATAGGCTTTATTTCTTTACAATACATTATTCTATAAAATGAACTTGCATTCAGAGCTTTTCAATGAATGATATTGAAACTATTTGCATTTTATGATGGCGCGGTATGTATCAGAAGTCGAGTTGGATTCCAGTACCTGTCGACCAGGAACAAATTCTTTATTGGAGTAAAAAACGATGAACAGTACAGTTGAGAGCCCGCTCGAGTAATCTGTGAATGGCATTGCATTGTAATGCACGTACTGTACTTATGGAGGAAATAGAAATGGCTTTTAACGGTAATTAAAAGGAGCAATTAATAGATTTAGATTGCGCTTTATATTTTTAAAACTGTGCTTAGAGCTATTTATTTAGAAAGCAGCTAGTGCTGTCCGCGACGTCGTTTGCGTGAACCCTATGACCCGTTTTTTTCAACTCTTCTTTTTCTTTCTTACCGGCAACTATTCGATTTTTTCTCGTACAACTCCGTAAAAACCATCCTTGAACTTCAACGAACATTTTAAAAAAAGATTTGGCCAAATTGGTCCAGGCGTTGTTGAGTTATGCGCTTACCAACACATTTTGCGATTCATTTTTAAATATAAGAAGATATATTATTGATATTGATTTTTATATTAATTATTGCAATTAAGATTAACAAACTATGTTAACTTTATCGGGAACAAGTGAGATAAATTAGTTCTTGTATTAGGTAGGTACATGAGCTCTTTTATAAAACATCAGAAACGAACATTAGCATACAATGGTATAGATATTTGGTTATTAATTATAATAGGCGACTCCCCCCTCTATTGAAAATACAATGAAAATCACTTCTGAATCAATAGAGAAAAAATTCAAGCTAAAACTAAAGCCACATCTCCTTGTTCTATAGTCGTTAAACAATTGAAAATCATATTACGTCATAAAAATGACGAATAAGCACGTATACCCTGGAGACGCGATATCACATACAAAAACTTGTAAGAGTCGCCCGACTTGGACGGAACACTGATCAGATAGTGCTCTCACGCAATGTCCCATTCATCTTGAGTATTTATCGGCGTGAGCGGATGTCTCACGGCCGAATCCGTGAAAAACTCGTACGCGCTCTGATGTCTGATTACAATTATGATTGCGAGTGTTTTAAATTAAAGTATCAGCGTGAGATAAATGGAAGGGCAGGGGCATAGATGAAATGATTCGCCTCTGTTACAAAGTAAATGAGTTTACGCCGGTTTTACTTGAGATACAAAAACAGATACATCTCTTCAAGCTCCTAAAAGAGCACCCGAACATCCAGGCTCAACATAAGAATTGAGAATAGCTACCAGCCATAATAAAATTGCTCTTAATTAAAGTTGATGATTCCGTACGAAATAATTAAGCAGCTACTAATTGATTTTTTAAATATTTTCTTAACTAGTCGTAAAAAGTTGAGTAAACTTGCTCAATTCTTCGTTTTAAAGCTGCCGAGCAACACGTTCACACAAAAACGGTAAATAATCACTTTATAGGTCCATAAACGTGGTAATTACTGTCAAATCCACGATTTTATTTCATATGACAACTCATATGTACATAAATAATATTGAATAAAAAACTAAATTACATTTTTATCAAATCTGAATAGGTCCGACCGACCACGTCGAAATGTTTATAAATAATATGATTTCATTTTAATATCTTAATTAGAGAGTTGTACGAGATGGCTTGTCTAATCAGCGCGATCGTGTTTCAAAAGATACATTATCACGCATACAAGCACTCAAAAGATAAAAGTCAAATTTTTGATTATAAAGTAATAATGTAAGTTATAAAAAACTTGTGTTTATTGTGTCATCAATCTTGTAAAGCGTCGTTTCGGATTGTTCGTGTGTTAACAAAAACATTCGAAAATAATTTTCAACTTTTTAATGATAGTTCACGGGAAACGCGTAGATGTTGTGACACATGCAAATAAGATTATACGAGATTATCATTGTCTAAATTTCGTTTTATCAGTGAAAATCTTGTTCTCGTTACAAGTTGCAAATCAAGTCGAGCGCTGTAGTACAGAATTATGAATTATTTATAAGACAGGAGATCGATGATGTCTCATTATATTTACATAGTAATGTCTATTAATTGTTATAAGCATGTAGATTAAATTTGAATTATGATAACGAAGTTTAACATTTTAGATTGATGGTTTTATTTGTACGTTGCTTCGGATGCATTTAACGATGGATATCTAAACTGCTCAGATCAATGGAGCAAAAGCTTCTTTTACCAATATAATCATAATACTATTATAAAGGCGAAAATTTGTAAGTATGGATGTATGGATGTTTGTTACTATTTCACGTAAAAACTACTGAATGGATTTGAATGAAACTTTACCACAATATAGCTTATAGCATCAGAAAACACATAGGCTACAATTTTTGATAATAATTTTAGCAATAAATGAACTTCAACTAGACGGGACGAACCTGAAGTCCACGCGAACGAAGTCGCGGGCAAAAGCTAGTAATTAATAATATACTGATAAAATAACAGATTCTACGGACTATTAAAAATAAATTGCGAATATTTGAATTATGTTCATCAGCAAGTGATTTAGAAGTATTTTTAGATATTCATTTTGAATTTCTTCTGTACCTAAATTTAGAGGTAGACTTCTTAGAATCTGTCTTAGTTTAGTAAATTTCATAATGTAGTAGAAAACACACGAAATTACAAAACACTTAAAATTTTATTACCATATGATTTTATATTTATTAATTAAATTCAACTAATTAATATTTATTCTCGTCGTCCTGTCATCGACCGCAGCGTTGAAAGTGAAATGTTGACATTTACATACATTTGAATGTTTATTTTTCTAGAAAAAGGGTAACATACACTCGTGTAACATAAAACTCTTCTTCCTTTCATTTCGGGTCGAAAGTCACCTATGTTGACATCCGTACAAACATGCTTGTTTGGATTTCAACGGCTACTGAGTTAATATCATATTTTATTGTTTTACTAATATTATAATTGTCTTTATACAGGTGATGACAGCTATATCAGGTGTTATGGGAAAGTTTTTAGGAGTTATGATTTAAGTTAGGACACAAAATTATGGGCTAGCCGGTGCTATGAAGTAATGTATTTCACTATTATCTAATTGTTAATCAGGAACACTTTTAATCTTGGGTATCCAGTAGTATCTGCAGAATAGTGTGAAATTCATAAAAAATGTGTTCCAAATCAATTACCAGTAATAATGGTAGCCTTTTGACATCAACAAGCATGATAATTTCATTAACGTTGAGAATAAATAATTTCATTTCACTTGTCCTTATTCAAACGAGGCTTGAGGAAGGTCCTTAAAGTTAGATCGTAGGTAGCGACCCCTCAGTGTCCCCTGACATTGCAGAGGTTCATGAGCGAAGGTAACCACTTACGATCAGGTGGCCCGCTGAATCGTCTGCCTACATGGCAATAAAAAAAGTAGTCAGATATTAAACATCAAACTAATAATAATGTCCTTGTAATACCATAATCAAACCTATATTATTCTGTAAGCTTTCAATGTAAAAACAAAACGTCACTTCAACGAGTTGGCCCAATGAATGAGCTCAAAAACGCATGAGAAAATGTTTTTAATAATGAGAATGTGAATATTTCTGTAATTTTCGAAGCCTTCGCATACCTTGCTTGCCGCCACGCGACTGGGAACGAACAAAAACTGAAATGTCATTGCACAAGCTCATAATAAGGCCCATTCACACAACCCCGATGTTTTTTTTCAATGTCAAACAGAGACGAGCATGCAATTTTGTAGAAAAAACGGCAAAATCAATAATGGCACCGTGCACGTGTTGTCGATGGATTATAGATTATGTTTTCGAAGATTTTCTCAGCGTCTTGATACGAGGTCGACGCAGGTACGGCGGAGGTCGAACAGGATATCGTGGAGTCGCTGAAAATATAATGTAGCATTCTAGATTCGATTGCAGGGTCGAAAACTCATTTTATAGATAAACATAAAGGTTACATAACACAAACACACATGTGTGTATACAGTATTTAATCAAATATATTTATTGGATCATGATTGATTTGATTTAAATTAATAAAATCATTTAGAACAAAAAATATAAAATTGAACAGGTATAAATGTGCATTATGATCTCTGTAAAATAATAATTTCATGACTGACATATTGACTTTAATTAAATCTATAGCACCTCTTCTACTCTATGGTTTTCTGTATCACGATCCTTACTTATTGAACACAATGAAATTCTATACAATTATAACGGCCGAAATCGTAACTGTCTTCCAACAAAACTACGATGTTTTTCTTTCGAGTTACAATAGCAGGTAATTTTATAGGTAGAATAGAGAATTTTGCGATAAAAACTATAAACAGTTACTTAAAGAAGTTTCTGATCATAGATACTATGTAATAACTAGGTCAGCGGCGTTTTGGATTAAATTCGTATTATTATCGTTTCGACAAAAGCTTTTAAGGATAATTTATTGTTTTTTAATCAATAGATCTGTCAACAGAATAGGTGATTTGGTGTAGTTTGCGAAAAGCAATGATTAAGGTGATAAAATCGAAAAGATCAAAGACTATAAAGCATTAGAAGTAATTCAGAAATATTAAGTGGCTATTTCAAATTATTATAGATATTATGACTGAGTTCTATTAAGTTGGAATAAAATGAAAATACAAAAAAAATACAAGTTAGATCTGTTAAATTGTATTGCTTTATGTGTAAAATGATTTAACATTCCAATGCATAGTTTATTCGTTTATTAGAATAATAGTTTGATAGATGTTCGCAATTTAAAATAATAAGTAGATACCTATTTCTAATTGATAACAAACTGAATACATCTATAGGTAATTGCAAAGTATTTATACCTATTGTCAATGTGTTGACGCAACTGACCTGTAATTGTATTAACCATAGGCCCATATAAATATAAAAAGTAAAAAAAATGGTAATAATCGATTGTAAAAAAGCTGTTTGTAATTTCAGCGTCATTACAAGCTACTTTGTATGCGGAAGGTTGCACTTACAAAATATCAGTTATAACAAATTCACTTTTGATTTAACGAGCATCTGATTTTCTCTTCATTTTACGAAAAGAGTGTTTTTATTTATTTTATATTATGTACGTCGTATTACTATGTTATTTATACGAGGAAAATTTATAAATAAGCGTTTACTTCTCTAATTATTTCTGAGAATGGAAGATTATAATGAGAGTCATTACATTTATAATAAGCTATGACTTGTCCTTCTTGAAACGAGGCTTGAGGAGGGTCCTTAAAGTTAGGTCGTAGGTAGCGACCCCGCAGTGTCCCCTGACATTGCAGAGGTTCATGAGCGACGGTAACCACTTCCCATCAGGTGGGCCGTTGGCTCGTCTGCCTACATGGCAATAAAAAAAAAAGCTACTAATAAATACATTTAAGTAGTGTTTGATCTGTGTACAAAAGTAAAAAAAAAATGTAGACCTAATAGATTTACATAATTCGAACCTATAAATTAAATTGAATAATTTAATGTCTCAAAAAAAATCGATGTAAAGTCGAAATATAAATAACATGGAGGATAGCATAAAACGTTATTCACGGTCGCTTAAGGTAAATAATACTAAGCCATTACACATTTAAATACCTCTTAAGGCACCGTTAAAACAAAATACGATCAACAATTAAATTACATTTTGTTTCTGACACAAAAAAGTGCAAATAGCGACAATCCATGAGCTTAAAGTACGCATGGTGTAATGTAAGGAACGATTAACGATAGCTTTAGTTACGATTAAAATAGTTTCTGTACTGTTACAGTAATTACGGGAAATATCATAAAGATCTCGCCGGCAAGGACAGTGTTGTCACAGAACAGTTGAATACAGATATAAAACATTCACAAATCGATTACTTTTATCCACAGAGATGAGAAATACCAAGTGATGTCAAACGAGTGCAGGAACGAATGTCAAAAGTTTCATGGTACGTTTACATATTGGATTACAATCTTCCAATGCATGCAAATGACAACAGAACTAGTAGCCAAATGTCAAACGGTGTTTCACATAATTTGCCGGCCAATGCATACAAACCCCACACCTCGTTTATATGTTAGTCGGCGTCGTCGTCATTTGTTTTTTGGATGTTTTTGAGCCAGTACGTCGCCTCAGTGCTTGTTTGGCCTATCTGCACTCGAGCAAATTTTACAGGAGACAGCAAACAAGCACGGAATTTTGTGAGGAACATGTGATATCAGGTCGCGTGTATCACACGTGTCAGCGGCATCACAAAGAGATGCAATAATCGTGAAGGAATTGTAATACTGAATGTTTAATTGGCACGGTGCGTTTTCAAAATATTTTTATTACACTTTGCCGCTGTATGAGGAGCAAGAATTTTTAATACGATAATCGTAAGGTGACTTCAGCTTTATTTCTTTTGTTCCTGTATAGACATGAACTTGAGCGATTTTTTATTGCCATTTAGGCAGATAATCCAACAGGATACCTTATCGTAAGAGATTGCCGTCGTTCATGAAACTTTGCACTATCAGGAGACACTGAAAGGTCGATGACCTATGACCTACCTTTAGTTACATTAAACCTCAAAATATGTTTTTTGACATTTTTATAGGGCAATATTGGATTACAATATTGAACAAAATCAGTTTAAGAAACGCAAATATTCAATTCACTACAAATACCATTCAATAAAGTCCACATCCTCATTAAACAAACGAGAATCGCATTCGTGTTCCAATTACCATGACACAACACCAAGTTCACTTCCATTGACATTCCATCCTTGACACCCAATCGGAAGTGGCGAATAGATTCTGCGAGACAATTGCATCATCTCGTGATGAGTCGAGTCATCGGCCTACCACTTACCGAGCGGATGTTGTTAAGAGAGCCTTGATTAGCCGAGACGATGTTAAACGGGAGCTCGGGCAAGTTCAAACAATTAACTGTACAGAAGTGTCCGACTCTAATGAATGATGCAGTCCTCACTTCTACATACATATAAATTTTGGGAAAAGATTTTACGACACAATTTTGATACATTGTGACTTTGAGAAAAGCTGGCACTGATAAATACCTTATGCGTCAAAATTAAATCTTAATTCAAAATACTAAATCTAGTGAGCTTCCGGAAATATTTGGCATTACTTAAGAGACCGTTAGTAAAAACCTGTTTTAAAAATCACACTTTAAAGTACATCAAATCTGTTGCTTGGAATTTTAGACAATATGACTAGAAATACGGTATTAGATGAATATGTACATCTTAAAACATGATAATGCAGACGAAGTTGCGCGGGTTACACTAGTTTATTATACAAGAACAGTGACAAGACGGGCTACACAAATTGAGATTAATTCTGACTTCAATTGTTTCGTCTATAGTCACTACAATTGTTTCTGAAAGCAATACAATTTAAGCTCTATCACAATGTGTTATGATTGATACTTGTTGTACGATGTGAAGTTAAAAATAAATATTGCATAACTACAGTTTAACCTTAGAGAACCAACTTAATCTATTTATAGCTCTGGAGTTAATAGACGTCATAATGGTAATTCGTAGCCATGTGTTGGAGATTATTAGAATATATCGAGGCTTGGAGGATCTAAGAGAATATAATTACAAGTAAATGGCTCACTTTTCCTTACATTTCATAATACCTTAAGACTTTATCAGGGGTGTCAATTTCTTGATTTTCTTTCGTCGAGAACTATGGTTTGGTCACTGATGTAACTAATAGTCGACTACCTAAAGTTACTATAATTGAGAAATTATTAGCAAATTGAGAAGCAGTTCTCTTATTTAATTTAAAAATACTTTTATCTGACAAGTTAAAACTAGGTACAGAACATGGAACTAATTCTACTTCTAGCTTTGTCGAAGTGGAATCGAATGGATCTTACCTTCATAGAAATCGGAGTTAGATAGCCCTCAAAATGCATTGGAATAAGAGCTTGCTTTTATTTTTTTTTTTTATTTTTTTTATTAAGGAACAAAAAACAGTTACATGTTAAACTTAAAAATTAAAATTATGTGTCTATAATAAAAATTCACAAACACGTTACCTAAGACTATGTTCGCAGGATAAACTACAATTTGTTATTTAATATAACAAGCGCGCGACTCCGTGTTTAATTTCTATAAAGAACCAGATAGGTTTAAGTAAAGTTGCTAATGCACTTAAATCTGTTATTGAAAATTTTATAAGCACGTTCTATGTTCTTCGTAGAATTTCTGTATATTAAACAATATCTCAGTAAAGAATTTTTAATTAAGTAAACACTTAAAGAAGTTAGTAATCCTACCTTGTTGCATTTATTTTATTGTTTAAACTTGCTAATTCTTTAATTGGATTATCTGAGTAAATGCAGGTGATGATTTGGGTAAAGTCATAATACTTACATACTTTGTTGTACACGTTAACCGAATCGTTTTTGATCCGTGAAAGATTCCTTGTTACAATGTTTGAGCTAATTATTCGTATTTTTATGTTACTCAGTGCGGGTTATATTAAGCGATTATCTTTTTTGCAGAAGTATTAATTGGGCAGCATTCCATCTGATTTAAAAATGAATTTATAACGTTTTTACTTTGACGTCAGATTTTACACTGGGGTTATATTTACATAGGTATGTAATTACGGTCAATGAGATAAAAGCAATACATTGTACTCCTGGCAGATTACCGCTTAGCCTATCTTTTCGCAGATCATATAAAGTAAAGTCAAGGAACCAAACGATATATTATGGTTATAGTGGACAAAAGTAAGAATCTTTATTTAATACTTTCATGCATTTTCAACGGGTTCTTACCACGATATTTAATTAATTGAGTTGTCTCGATATTTCAACGCTGTTGCAAACGTCATGATCACGACAAGACTGGATACTGCGGGTCGATTTAAGAGCAAACAAATCTGTCTACCCTCTTTTTCGTTCGTTTTTGGGTAGTACCACTGGAACTCGAACTCACATCACGACACACCACACTCACTGTATCTACAAGACTCTCTGAGTATGAACCCTTAGTGACTGTTGTGTTTAGTACTGGAATCCACATACTCGTAATCTGAATCTTTATTTAAGTTATATTTCACTCATACTAGGTTTTAGATTTCTCTGTATAAATTATGTCTATAAAAAATCGAGTTGTTCATACCTAGTAATAGGCACCTATTTTTTAACAATAGTTTGTGCTTAAAATGCTTCATAAATTGATAACAGTAGGTGTTTTTGTGATTTGATAACACTGTCAGTATTAGTTTTATCCAAAAATACCCACTTGAAAATAGTTCAGTAGTCATAGAAGCCTCTCATTACAAATTTATCAAAACATTTACTATACTAATAATAATACAATTTATTTCGTTGAAGATCGATTTCAATTCAATTTGTCATCGACTACTTTTGTGAGTTTTGTAGTATGTTAAAACCATAATACTTCCAGAGGATAGCAATACAGATTACAGAGAAATGTGAACCTTTTTTGTATCACTTCAAAGTCCAATTTAGCAAATTTCAGTACTCAGATACGAAGGTGATAAGGTTGAAAATCGTAAAATAATCTTCCACTTCTTTTATATTGATTACATTTAAATCGATACCAGCGCCCACGCTCGATCAATATTGATTCGAAATATCGCTCGATAACAGGAGGAAGAGTTACTAAGAAATTTGAACGGATGATAACACTTTATGTGTGAACATAATATGTCTAGTAAGACACATTTTGTAATAAAATAGTGTTGCTCGTAACAATAAAGGCTTTTTAATAAAGCACCATAAACTTTCCGATAATATGGAAAATGTCTTATAACATGAACTTATTGATTGTTAACGGATTTATAACACGTTTTTTTGGACATAAAGCCATATTTGTTGAAATATAAAGCTCGTTATTGCATAGATAAGAAAAAAATCGCATCCAAACAAAATGCAACGAAGCCATATAAGAAGTTATAGTTGAAATTATTTCTCACCTTTCGATTCCGATTGCAAATAAAATCAGTGTAACTATGTATAAAACATTATCTAGAAAAGTCGCCTACTGTCTACCGTTCGAACTTTAAAATATACTCCACGACTTTACTTAAGTTTCTCAGTAATTTGAAATTGTAAACTTAAGGTTTGATCTGATCAGATTTAGCGTTTACTGTGCATCGTAACTTTTTATATCGAATCATGATATACGTTAATAGGTTTATCGAATTCCGATAATCTTAAAATGATCTCTTATTTCGTATTCGATGCGATCAACGTTTGGTATGCAAGTATTTTTTTTAATTGTAATTATAGTCAAACGTGCAAACGACTCAACTGATGGGGAGCGATGCCCTTGGAACTCAATAAAGCCAAGACACAGTCAAGCTGTTATTTACCTTATAATGACAAAGTCTACACACAGACTAAACACGACACGGCAGCTACTAATAAAGAAGAAGTAATTTTGTTCTAATTTCTCTACAGCCGTCTATCATGTACAGCCAAATAAATGAATAATGGTAGATTAGAAGAAATGAAAAATTAGATACCAAATAAAGTAAATTAAAAAGAAGATATATAAAATAAAAACAAACAAATTATAAGGAAAGTTTCTGTAAATCTTGTTAATGCAGTTTTATACCTATGTAGCATTTCGATGGAACATAGCATGTACAGTTAAATTTAATAACCTACATAGGTAGTACTGGAACATTTGTTATAGCCATAAATTAATCCTGGATTTATAACTGTAATTCTCTTAATTAATTGTTTTAAGGAAGACTGACTAATTGTTGGATAATTGTTTCACTCCACTTATATGTCCGTTAAGTTTTTAATTGTAGTTTCTTTATATTTATGAAATGTTTGATTTTCAGCAGTAGTATTATAAATTCTATGAACTTTACATTCAAGATCAAATCTTCTCTCGATATATATTTCTATTTTGATCTTTCCAACACAGTTAATTTTTAATAATCTTCTTCAATTTCAACAATCCCTTACTAAATTCCTTATATTTCCTTATCCCGTACTACTATCATAATTATAACCTTTAACTTTTCAATAATTATTAGAACCTACATTTTTGATAGATAACTTCTTTTCAAAATTTTATTTTTACCGAATGATTAATAATATTCTAAAATGGGATCAATATGAAATTTACTATAGTTTTGTATCAATAGCTTACCTCAATGATATTAATCACCTTAAGTGCTTTGGGTATTAAGAAAATAAACCCGACATGTAATGAATGGTTCGACATGAGTGAAATCATTGTCCAGTTCCTTTCACAGTAAGTGTTCTACTTGTCACGCGACAAAGTCTATTCATTCACAATTTACATTCTCAATTATTCCAGACCAAAACGTCGTAAGTTCCTCAAAAACTTCACTTAAAATGCGTCACTAACTTTCACTCTTACTGCCTATAATCCGGTGTGTTAAGTTTTTGTCGTCAATGGATTCGGAAAGATATCAAAGCAAACATAACGCCTCTCGAACATACTCCCTCTGGTGAAAAATCAATAATTGAGAATAAATAGTCTACTTGACGCCACAATGGTCAGAAGATAAAGGATGAATTATACGGAAATCTCGAGGCGTGAGCCATTGTCGGTCATGTAAAGGTGCTTCACAAGAAAACAATTTGCACTTGGAGTGTGTCTTCCATTGTTAAACACATTATAAATAAATGTTACAATGGCTACCAGATGTTCGAGTCGTTGAATAACATTTAGCACAAGCCTTCGCTAAATTTTCAATGGACAACTTGTTCGTCATTCCATCATGATACAGAAATAACTTCTGTATTTATTTTTAAAAGTGTTTTAAATTTTGACACAAATTTCAGTACAACTTAATCCTAAGGATGCTTTAGTCTATTTTATAAATTTATCATGAAGTAAATAGTTTCCTTTTGGTAAAGCAACTACTTGGCTTTATATGTATTACAAAAAAAATGGAGTAATTATGCATTGTTCTATTTAACACATAGGTACCAGTTTGTAAGTATAGCAAATATTTTCTGGATGCCATTAAACAGCCGAATCGGTTAAAGGAAATAAAGTAACCACACCAATAAAATCATCATGGCACCCTTAACATTTACAGCCATGATAATCAGCAGCCATTTTTATATTGGCGTAACAACCTGTTTATAATTTACATCGAAGTTACTATCTGTAAGCGTATGATGACGCGTAACGATCTTCCCAAGCACGGTACCAGATGTGAATATTAAATGATACACAGATGGATATTTTATCAAGATTTGACCAGAAGCTAAAAAAACCAAGAAGCTTCTTACAACAAAAACACGCATACACTTATGATTACTGGCAATGATGAAGATGCGCTTCCTCATTAACCCGGTCCAATCATCGGATTCCTAAGAGCTTGTTGTTATTAATTTATAGAAAGTCATCGTGGGCCCATTAGGAGAGATAACCATATTGATCTGTCCGTTGATATTTGGAATATGGACAACTGATTCGGTGCTCCTTGCTTTTGTATTGGTCTAATGATCACGTGCCGCTAGTTAATGATGCTCAGTGGCAGCAGTAAAATCGATTGATTCACCAATGCCGCTCTTGATATTAGATTTATAGCTTTCACAGTTCCTAATGGTGCAATTATGAGCACAATTGACATCGGCCTGACTGATGCCAGTCGATTGAAGAGTATTAAGGAAGTTATTATCATTGGGAATATACAGGTAATTAACGAACTTTAAGAATGGTAACGAAAATCGGAAGTCGCCCATTAAATGTCAAGAACTATCGGTTAGATCTCGATTATCTGAATCGAGAATCAAATCGATTAATATCCTAACACCTCATTAGTGTCCAGTCGACGATCGTTTACAAACAAAATGCAAATTCGATTAAGTTGTGCTTAAGCATTCGGATCTAACGTTTTAACTGCACCCAATCACCATCTACTTAATACGACTTTTATAAATTTAGAAGATGTGAGTTTGTTTATTGATTATTTTATTTTTATTGAACACTGTAATGTAATATTGGCTATTACTCAGATTTATATTATTATGATCAAGGCTTTATTGTTTTTGCATATACACTTTTTAAGTAACGGTATGCTTATTACAAGCTTTTTATTAACTTGCATTGGATTTAACTATGTACTAATGTACCCCACCCGGTGGTCCCGCCTTGTCGTGGCGGTGGGCTGGAGCGTGCACCCTCGCACACCGCAAGGTGTTTAACTGGCAAGGGGGTGCCGCGACTAAGAGGACCACACGGAGCTCCTCTCCCCACACCGCTTGTTAAGCAAGCGGTGCCCTCGGGGACGAGGAGGGTGGCTGGTGGGCCACCGGAGGAGGACGCCGAACCGCAGGCGGCGGGTAACCTGCACCCAGGCGATCGCGAGCCTTGGGGGACTAAATCTCCCCCAGAAAGTGCGACCGCACCACCTTGGGTAAGTGGTGCGAGTAATCACCCAAATCTTATCGTAAATATGGAAAGCGAAAATAATGTGGATGCCTTGCCGGACGGTCCGGCCCCAGGCACCCGGCGCTCGCGGGTATCCGGGCCCGCGAGTGTGAAGTTTTCCACCGATGCCCGCGTAGGGGTAGGCGACCAGGCCCCTACGACGGATGGAGCCACTGGAAGGCGCTCGCAGGTAGCCGGGCCTGCGAGTGGCGAAGCTACCGATGCCCGGGCCCAGATCGTTCCGTTCAACTGGGCGGACGAGATGGGCTCGGAGGCGGATGTTGAGGAGAGAATGGATGCGGGACCAGAGCCGACATCGCTGGCGAGCACCGCCGCGAGCGATGTTGGCTCTGGAGAGCAGAAGGCAGGGAGGGTCCTCCGCAAGCGGAAGTCCGCTACGCGGAGGACCTCGAGGAGCGACTCGTCCTCTGGCGGTGAGAGGCCGCGGAGGACGAAACGCTCGGGGAAACAGGCCGCCAAAAACGGCGACGATGGGCCCAGCCGGGACTCCTCGGCTCAGCCGAGTCAGGGGGAGGAGCTCGACGAGCACTCGGCCGCCCTCGAGGGACTGGGGCGCAAGATTGTCTATGCGTCAAACCGGTGCTCGGGCAAGGGGGCCAAGCTGGAGGGGCAGAGGTTGCGAGCGATCGCCTCCGATGCCCGCAAACTGGTGCCGGTGTTCTCGGCGGCTATCAGCCGAGCATCGGCGCTGGAAGCGGAGGCCGAGCGGTCTCGTAAAGAGACCGCTCGGCAGACGGAGGAGATCGCCGCCCTCAAAGCGAGGCTGGCGGCGTTGGAGCGGAGGGGGCCATCGCGCAAGCTCCGAAGGGAGCGGCGCACACCTACACCAGGCCCTTGCCCGGGGGATGCGGCAGCGCATCGGACCCCTCCCGCACCAACTAGTAACGAGCAGCCGGCCTTGCCCCCTCCCGGGGAGGCAACAGGGCCCAGGCGCCACCCTTCGCCCCGCTCGAGGGCGGAGATCAGGGAGGCGACGGAGTTGGAGGGGCGCATCAGGCGGGAGCTGATGGAGGAGTTCGGCAAGGAGATTGCCGAACTCAGGGCAGAAGTCGCTGCCCTGCGTGGTGCTGCGTCGGCTGCAGCTGCAACTGCGGCTGCTGACGCGGCGCCACCCTCCACCACCACCCCGCCTGGCCCCACCACTCGGCGGTCGGCTCGTCGGCCCCCTGCGGGGCCAACCCCAACCCCCAAGAAGGGACGCGGTGCTGGCGCGGCGGTTGCCCCAGCACCGAAGCCCCGTCCACTGCCGCCAGCGCCGTCCAATATGGACGACGCTTGGACGGAGGTGGTGCGGCGGGGCAATAAAAGGGCCAGGGTTGCGGTCCCCTCGGTGGCGGCGGAGGCCTCACCACCTGGAGGGCCTGCAGCCCCCCCACAGGCGAAGACGCGGGCGGTGGCAGAAGCTCCCCAGAGGGGTCGAGCTCCTGCCACCCCCACCAACCGGACTGCGACGCGGGCGGTGGCACAAGCTCCCCAGAAGGGTCGAGCGCCTGCCACCCCCACCAACCGGACTACGACCACGGCGGCCGTGGCTGCTCCCCAACAGGGTCGAGCACCGGCCGCCAAAAAGAACAAGAAGAAGAAGAAGGGGCCGCGCGCGCCGAAGTCGGCGGCAGTAGTTGTCACACTGCTGCCAGCCGGCGAGGAAAAGGGCATGACGTACCCCAACGTCATGGCCCAGGCGCGCGCGGCGATTGACCTCGGGGAGATAGGAGCGGGGGAGGGCCTCCGCTTCCGGACGACCGCCAACGGGGCTCGTCTGCTGGAGTGTCCCGGTGCCGATAGTTCCGGCATCGCGGACCTCCTGATGGCGGGCCTCCGGGCGGTCTGGCCGGAGGAGGTGGTGCGCGTCCACAGGCCGGTGAAGATGGCGGAGATCCGGATCACCGGCCTGGACGACTGCGCCACTAAGGAGGAGGTGGCGGCGGCTATCGCTGCCCAGGGCGGATGTGCCCCGGAGAACATCGTCGTGGGCGAGCTTCGCCCCGGCTACTCCGGGGCCAGGTCGGCGTGGGCGCGATGCCCAGTTGAGGTGGCCACCTCCTTGGCCACTCCCCCGCCGGGACGACCGGCTGGACACCCTGGCAGGTTGCGCGTGGGCTGGATAGCGGCCCACGTGCGCCTGCTAGAGTCGCGCGCCTGGCGGTGCCTCCGGTGCTTCGGCACCGGACACAGCATCGCCAGGTGCACGAGTACGGTTGACCGCAGGGAACTCTGTTTCCGCTGCGGTCAACCGGGACACAAGGCGGCCATGTGCTCGGCCGCACCGCACTGCGCTTTGTGCGCGGCGGCCGGGCGCAAGGCTGATCACCGGGCGGGGGGCAAGGCTTGCTCCCCGTCCGGCTCCAACACGGAGCGCAACAGGCGCCGCAAGCAGAAGCGGCGCCTGAAGAAGAAGTCGGCCGGAGGAGCACCGGCCGGCGTTTCGGCCCCCGCTGTGGCGTCTCAGACGCCCGATAGCGGGGGCGATGGAGGAAGGGAGGAGGCGATGGAGGTGGTTCGATCTTAATGGACCACACCCTTCGCCTCCTCCAAGGTAACTTGAACCACTCCGCCAGGGCTCAGGACATGTTGCTCCAGAGCATGGCGGAGTGGTCAATTGACGTTGCCGTGGTCGCCGAGCCGTATTTCATTCCCCCAGCCGACGATTGTTGGTTCGGGGACGACTGCGGCTTGGCGGCCATACATATTAGGAGGGCCGCGGCGATCCCGCCCTTGGTAATGGTGGCCAAGGGTTCCGGGTTCGTCGCGGTGTCGGTTTTAGATACCGTCGTGATCGGGGCGTACTTCTCTCCGAGCCGGCCTACCGTCGAGTTTGAGCAGTTCCTGGACGGGCTCGAGGCGATTACTCACCGCCTCGCCCCCCGTCCAGTGATACTCGCGGGGGACCTCAATGCGAAATCCGTCGCTTGGGGCTCCCCCCGCTCTACAATTCGCGGTAGGCTGCTGGAGGAGTGGGCGGTCGCGACTGGCCTCTGTGTACTCAACAGGGGTTCGGTCGCGACTTGCGTGCGATGGCAGGGCGAGTCCATCGTGGACGTAACGTTCGCGAGCTCTGCCATCGCGGATCGCATCCGCGGCTGGAGAGTGTTGGTGGGGGCGGAATCGTTATCGGATCACCGTTATATTCGGTTTGATCTTTCCGTCCCCACGCCGGCTGCGGACGCCCGCGGGAGTGCGACCCGGTCATTCCCCAGGTGGGCATTGAAGCTCCTGAACAAGGAGCTCTTGATGGAAGCCTCTACGGTGGCGGCGTGGACGCCCATGCGTCCACACCCAGTAGACGTGGAGGCCGAGGCGCTCTGGCTCCGGGACGCGATGCGTCGCATTAGCGACGCTTCGATGCCCCGGGTCGGCCCTTGGTCTCCCGCGAGGTCGACGTACTGGTGGTCGCCCGAGATAGCGCAGTTGAGAACTGTATGCGTCCGGGCGAGGCGCCAGTGCGCTCGGCACCGCCGTCGCCGCCTTCCGCGTAGCAACGACCCCGTTGCATTCGCGGAGGAGGAGGCCCGGCTGCATGGCTTGTACAAGGAGGCGAGGGGAGCCATGCGGCTGGCCATCAAGATGGCCAAGGAGCAGCACACGGAGCGCCTTTTGGAAACGCTCGACGACGACCCTTGGGGGCGCCCATACAAGATGGTGCGCGGCAAGGTGCGCCCATGGGCGCCCCCCATAACCGAGCGTCTACCGCCTCAGCAGCTGCGGGACATTGTCACGACATTGTTCCCGCAGGAGCAGGAGGGATTTATCCCCCCTGCTATGGGTGAGCCGCCGGAGGATACCGGCGGCGAGGCCCCTGCTGAGGTTCCCCACATCACCGGGGAGGAGCTTCGTGTGGCCGTAGTCAGGATGAGTGCTAAAGACACGGCACCCGGCCCGGATGGCATCCATGGCCGGGTCCTGGCCTTGGCCCTCAATGCCCTAGGGGACCGACTCTTGAGGCTTTACGATTCTTGCCTCGAGTCGGGACGGTTTCCCTCGCTGTGGCGAGAGGGTAGACTCGTCCTTCTCAGGAAGGAGGGGCGCCCGGCGGATACAGCCGCCGGTTACCGTCCTATCGTGCTGCTGGACGAGGTGGGCAAATTGCTGGAACGCATTCTGGCTGCCCGCATCGTCCAGCACCTGGTCGGGGTGGGACCCGACCTGTCGGCGGAGCAGTACGGCTTCAGAGAGGGCCGCTCAACCGTGGACGCGATCCTTCGCGTGCGGGCCCTCTCAAATGAAGCCGTATCACAGGGCGGGGTGGCCTTGGCGGTGTCGCTTGACATCGCCAATGCATTCAACACCTTGCCCTGGTCCGTGATAGGGGGGGCACTCGAGAGGCATGGAGTTCCCCCCTACCTCCGCCGGCTGGTCGGCTCCTACTTGGAGGCCAGGTCGGTAGTATGCACCGGGCACGATGGGACCGTTTACCGGTTTCCGGTCGTATGCGGGGTTCCTCAGGGGTCGGTCCTCGGACCTCTCCTTTGGAATGTCGGGTACGACTGGGTGCTGAGAGGCGCCCTGACCCCGGGCCTGAGCGTGATTTGTTACGCTGACGACACGCTCGTCATGGCCCGGGGTCAAGACTTCAGAGAGGCTACCCATCTCGCCACAGCGGGGGTGGCCCTCGTCGTCGGTCGTATTAGGAGATTGGGCCTCGCGGTGGCGCTCAATAAATCCCAGGCCCTGTGGTTCCACAGGGCTGGGGTGACGCCACCTGCAGGGGCCCAAATCGTGGTTGGAGGCGTCCCAATAGAGGTCGGGGTGCGATTGAAGTACCTCGGCCTCATACTGGACAGCCGTTGGACCTTCCGGGCCCACTTTATGGAGCTCGTCCCCCGACTGATGAGGACGGCTGGCGCTCTGAGCCGGCTGCTTCCGAATCTCGGGGGACCAAACAGTGCCGTGCGCCGCCTCTACGCGGGGGTGGTGCGTTCGATGGCCCTGTACGGCGCGCCCGTTTGGGCCGGACCAGGAAACCGGACAACAACCGTTGTCCGGCGCCTGCGCCGGCCACAGCGCGTCGTAGCTATCAGGGCCATCCGCGGATACCGCACCGTCTCCTTTGAGGCGGCGTGTGCACTGGCGGGGACGCCGCCCTGGGAGCTGGAGGCGGAGGCGCTCGCCGACGATTACCGTTGGCGTTGCGACCTCCGCGCTCGGGGCGTTATGCGTCCCCTCAGAGCTGCGGTTCGGGACCGGAAGGCCCAATCTCGGCGGTCCGTGTTGGAGGCCTGGTCAAGGCGCTTGGCCAACCCCGACTGGGGCCTAAGGACCGTCGAGGCGATTCGCCCTGTCCTCAAGGACTGGGTGAGTCGCGGCGAGGGACGCCTCACCTTTCGTCTGGTGCAGGTGCTGACCGGGCATGGTTGCTTCGGGAAGTACCTGCACCGGATACAGGTCGAGCCGACGACGAGGTGCCATCATTGCACAAGCGACCTGGACACGGCAGAGCATACGCTCGCTGTCTGCCCCGCATGGGAGGAGCAGCGCCGTGTCCTGGTCGCACAAGTGGGGCAGGACTTGTCGTTGCCGGGCGTCGTGGCATCGATGCTCGACGACGACGAGTCCTGGAAAGCTATGCTCGACTTCTGCGAGTCCACCATCTCGCAGAAGGAGGCGGCGGGGCGGGAGAGGGAGAGCTCTTCCCTCCCCGACCAACCCCGTCGCCGCCGACGTCGAGCGGGGGGCCGACCTCGGGAGTTGTCCCGGGACCTGGCCCCCTAAGACTACCGGGTCCACCAACATCGGACCCGAGGGGTGCCGCGCTAGGCTTCAGCGCGCACCCTCCGTGCCATCTGTACGGGGGATGGCAAGCCGTGCTCCCCGACCCGGGCTGGCCTTGGGCCGGCCTGGGCCAAGGGAGACCCTACACCACACGGCCCCATCTTAGCGGGCCCTAATGGGCCCGTCCACCGAGTGAGCCGGTGGTCGTTCTCACCGACGGCTGCCGGTTCGACGTCCGGGGGTGACGGGGCGATACGTAAGCGACAATCGCGAACGCGTCCTGTCACCCCTACCACATCGGATGTCGAGCGTGAGAGGCGGGAGGTTTTGGTGCGGTTCGACACCCACATACCCCACTCGCGGGGCGAGTGGAAGTCCGGCGATTTCCTCCCGTCCAAAAAAAAAAAAAAAAAAATGTACTAATGTACCTATGTAAGTTCGGGTGGAATCTTGCGAGTTAAATTTGACAAACTTCTCGTTGTCTGAGCCAACATTTTGAATGCAGATGTATATCGCGTGACAATGCAATAATATGACAAAATGGCGCTGATCTGATGATTGATTCGGAAGGTGGTCATAGGAACTCCTGTATTAAATAAGATAGACCCTTTGTGTTTGGGCTCATTTTACTTGTCTTCGCTAGTACTCTACTGATACATGATATTCAGGATACTAAAAGCTTGTAGTTAAAGTTTTCTTTAAAATAACTTATTTATATTAAGTAATTTCCTTTTTAAGATAGGTTTAATGAACAAGGTTATTAGGATAGAACTGAAGAGAAAACTCATGTTCAGACTGCATATTAAATCTTACAGTTAAAACGGTTAAAATTTTTAAAACTAAGAGATTTAGTTAATTGTTGATTAGTGAACTAAAATTCAAAATATTAGGTATAAAGTAATAAAATATTTAATTTCACAGCCGAAACCGAAGACCAAAACTATTTCAGAGGTCCCGTTAAGATCTCCATTTTATTTCGTAGTAAATAAATTATGTTTTGGACGCTATTAGTTCGGGATCTTTGTGTTTTAAGGGTGCTCCGTTGGAAAGGCGGGTCAGTTTTTATTCTCTGACACCAACGTCTTAATTAGGACTAAGTCGCACGATACTCTTTTTATAAATTAACAGTTAGGATGCTTTAATTGTAGATTATTTCAGAAGTTGATTAGACAATTTTAAAATGAATTTCTTTAAACACTCGCGGTTATCTACATCACTTACACTATTACCTACTAAACGGGTTCTTTCCACGATTATTTTCAATTTAGCTATCCCGATATTTCGGCACTGTTTCAAGCGCCATGATCATGGGAAGACTGAAGAACTGCGGGTAGGTCTTTTAAGAGCAGACAAATCTGTCTCCCCTCTTTCTCCTTCGTTTGCCAATTTCAAAAAGTCCCTTTTAAGATGATCACAACTAGATATGAATTATTTGATACATTTTAATTTAGTTATACGTTTACCTAGAACTTAAAAATATTATTTTTGCTACATACAATCGGACTTTTAATGACTTTTGTACCTGTACCAACAAAACTAGGAATTTCATTTTTCGTCATTTTCTGAGCACTTTAAGTTGTTTCTTCTTCAAGCGAGGGCTAAAAACGTTATGTTTTATACTTATACCATATTATTATAATACAGTACAAAAAATAAAAAAATATATTTAATGAAAGAACAAAAAATAATTGAAATAGAAATAGAAATCTTTATTTGCTTTAACATGAGTACAAATAGGATCTTATAAAATAACTAGCTGCCCCACGCAACTTCGTCTGCGTCGAAAAAAAAAAAATTAGGGGTGGACTACCCCTAACATTTAGGGGGATGAAAAATAGATGTTGGCCGATTCTCATAGATACCGGATAAGCACAAAAAATTTCAACAAAATCGGTCAAGCCGTTTCGGAGGAGTTCAAGTTCGAACACCGTGACACGAGAATTTTATATATTAGATTGAAAAGTTTTGAATCATGTTTTGTCACAGAGTGACGTACAAATTTTTTAAACAATTTACCAATAATACAAAAAATGAAAACAATGGTTTTATAAATTATCATTTAGATATTCTTCAAAGTTGTAATATGTTTTTTCCCTAAGTAGATTTTTAATTTTAACCTTAAATAAATCAGTTTCTAAGTCTTTCCGACGTTTTGGTAATTTATTAAACATGAGTGGAGCCATACAAAATACACTTTTTCGCATTAAAGCAGTATTGAACGTGTGTAAGCAAAGTTGAGAATTATCACGTCTGTTACGTGGAGTTACATCTGACTTACTTGGAAATAGGTTTGGTCAGTACTATAGGGTAAAATTTGAAAGTATTAAAGAATAAAATAGTATATGGAAAAAATTAAATTAGTAAATTGATAACAAGCTGAATAACTTATAATATCATATTCATAGCATAATGATAAAAAATACTTCGATTTTAATTTAGTGTGCTAAATTATAAATTTCATACCGTCGTAAAGTATGTAAAGTTGATTGCTAATTTACAAGTAACTTCCAAGATAATTGATATTAATTTCATATCTTGATAAAATTATGAGTCTTAGATGTGAATTAATTAATATTAAAACTGGATGTTACAACATAAAATTTATGCTTATACACTAAATCTAATGGTGATCCATTAAAAAATAATTATTATTAATTTACGATTTTTAATTGTTTTGTATTACTGCCATCTGGAATAAGTCTAGCAGTTTGCATGTATTTCAAGGTACGTATATTATAAACTAGTCATTTCAAGAAATTACTTTCCTCTTACTTAAGTGTGTGTCTAATTCTAATGTCTAATATTATTTCTTTCTTTTCTTTCTTGATTGGCAGTAAATCACATTTTATTAATAAACTAGGTTACCCGCACAACTTCATCTGTGTCACAGAGGGATACAACATAGCCTATATCCTTTCTCGATAAATGGACTTTCCAACTGTGGAAGAATTTTTCAAATCGGACCAGTAGTTCCTGAGATTAGCGCGTTCAAACAAACAAACTCTGCAATTGTATAATATTAGTATAGAAATGACAAGATCTATCCCTCTCAAATGAAACGAGAGAATCTATAAACTGTGTCGTAAAGGTAGTGAGTTAACAGTGCCCTGGCATTACAGAGGCCCATGGGCGATGATAACCACTTATAATCAGATGGCATGCTAGCTCATCCTAAAAATATTAGAAAGAAGGAAAAAAGTCTTACTTACTAGATATGTTTCTCTTTAGATCGTGAGATAAACAAAATTAATCCACTACACAGTTCCTGTTTTGTATTTCGGTAATCTCAAGAGTATGTTTTGAATATCCAATAGTTGATTGTAATCCATTAAAGTAAAAGTTAACATATATATTACTTATGACAAGGTTCGGCCCATCTTTAATAAGAACACGTAATGACCCTTAATAGGCCTAATAGTTCGATAGGCGCCATAAAATACACCGAGTAAAATAGATTCAGTTACAAAAGAAAATTAATTGAATTTAAATTAATAACTTCGACTAATCCAAAAGCGGTTTTTACAAAGCGATCGACAAAAATCCGATGATTACTTTTATACAGTCGAAGAAAGCCATAAATATATTTTTTTGGTTGTAAAATTATAACTAGTGTGACCGAATTTCGCAATTAATTTAGTCGTATTTTTGAGGTTATGATTTTTGAGCGGCGGTGCCGGCAAAGTGGGCACCTGTACCCTTGTGTTAAACAAATAAAAAAACCGTTTAAAACTTGCCATAAATATTAATAACGCGTTTATATTTTTTGAGCGGTTATACAGGGTGACCACGCTTTGTGGTTGTTAGAAATTTTGCATTCTGTATTAACAATCAATGTATAAATATGTGAAAAGGATATGGTTTTGAGACTTTGGAATAAATAAAATAAGTAATAATAGAATTAATTCAATTCAAAAACTAGTTAAATAAAACACCAATAATGTTGTTTCGGTATTTGCAAACCAGCACAATATCACATTTATGATAATTCAAAAGTCATAAAATAAAGTAAAAAAATCTAAACTCAGAACTGAACCATAATTATAATGAATAGTTTTTAGTGAGGAGACTATTGCAGCTTAACAAGTTCGTATGTACTTATTATGAGTAGATATAGATTATAAATTCTTGTTAACTTTTGTAACAGAATAATATCTCAATAATCACATAAAGTTTGCATGTAGGTACTTTTTTTTAAAGAAAGAAAGAAAGAAGAAAGAAAGAAAAAACATTTAATGGTCACACAGTACAGGATAACAACAACATTAAAACAAAAAGTAAAAGGAAAGCACAGTACTGTGTCCCATAAGGCTTCAACTCAGCACATGCTGTGGTGGTGCACCACAGCGCTGATTTTCAGTTGAAACCATAGGTTCACGAACGTCATCACGGCGCCAGTTATCATGACGTTTTATTAATTAAATTTAAAATAACTTTAACTCTACATTCCATTTTCATCATTTACACATGGTCAACCTACATATCGATACATTTTGTGTTAATTTTGACAATGTGCAACGGTTAGTTAACGTGGCAGGTTGCGCTGATCTCGACAACGAAATCAATCAGCACGCCTCTTTTTAGGACCTTGTTTGTTTTTAATCATCATATTTGCCCTTCGAGCCCTTTCAATTTAACCGCTGATTAAGCTTTTATTCATAAGCTTTTAGGTTTTTTGTGAAAAAACACATATTTGTTTTTTTCGTTGGTCAAATATTTTAGATGCGAAATTTGTAAAAAACTTAACTTTTCTTTAATAAAAGGTAAAGTTTTTAACAAAACAAGCTATCCATTTTATTATAAAGGCTATCATTTTAGTTAAAATGCATGAATATTAAGGACATAATTAAATCGGTTGCTGTTATACTAAAAAAATATTTCAGAAATATTCTTTGTGAAGTTAATTATTTAGAATATCCATTTTGATATTAAATTACGAAAATTAATTCTTAGTAATTAAATATGAAAAATCTGTAATCAACTATTTACTGGACCATGTAAGTGAATTTTTCTTGTCATATTATTTACACAATCAGACCATTTCTTTTTTTTTTTTTGTTTGTTTCATTCGTACTTAGAACTGCAACTAAAATTTCGCAAATCTTAAATTAGATCTCTTCGACGTCATTATGGCGCTTGTCTATAAACAATGTCAAACACGGTCCTTTACATACAGCTGTCTCTGACCGCAACGACAAAAAGTGTCCAGATACGATCAGGTCGAATTACGTTCGGCCACGGGTCCCATCAGTGAACGAAAAAATTAACGCAAAAAAAGTGCCATCACCGCGGTCCAAACAACTCACTGTTTATGAGGAACTTAGTTTTTGTATGCACTTACATTGATGGTCAGCAAACAAGTACAAAGATACTTGCCCGCGTTTTGATCACTTTGATTCGCCGCCCCGTCATATGATATTTAGGGACGCATAAATAAAATTATCGAACACCAAAAATCGAGACAGATATTTATTACTGACAATCCTGTACCCTGATTTTAACGGTTTTGGCAAAGCTTGCACTTGGCATCGTGTATAATACGAATCCAATAACGCCACCGCATTCGATTCCCGAACAAAGCGCGTTTCTCTCCGGCTTTTAAACTTCAATAGGACGGTATTTAGATGATATTTTTTCGTCGTACGTAGGTAATGTTCTCTTATTTGCCTTTTGTGGAGCTGTGGGCGCGACAATACCACAAACATACCCTGCTGGGCGACCGACAGATTTTTTTTGCGAAATTTCGTATTTTATTCGGTATATTGACGACCTACTAGACCAAAGCATTTTTTCCCCTTATAAGAAATGTTAGGAACGTAATAGAAGATGCGATTTGATGTATGGTTTGGTATATTTTATCCCGAGGTAGCATTATGGTCATGCTTTAGAATTCGAGCTGTTGTGTAAAAGTTATGTCAATATTTAAAAAAATAACATGTAATTTTAACTATCAAACATAACTAATAATATGAGTTTTAATTGTAATTAGTAATTTGATAAATAATAAATACATTTTGATATACATTCTTGTCTATAAGTCGAGGTCTTATTACCTATTAATGAAATAAATTAATTAAACTAAATTCATATTTTACATTATAATAATTTAATTTTAATTTAATAATTTTCTTTATAATAATCCAACTGAAACCTAGGCAACCACACAGAGTTATATTTAATAGAAAGGATATTCTAGATATGGCGATATTCTAGATGTCGCCAGTATCCTTAACATTACACAATCTAAAAAGTAACTATTAAAAAACAAACCAAGTAAATGGATGGTAGTTTAATCAAAAAATTATTGATTTTGTCATAAAAGCGTAAGAAGCAACAATGTCTAATAGGTATTCGTATAATATTCAGAGTACATCTTGAATCTTATACATAGTTATCGAAATTAAGGGTTCCAGAAAATTATAATAAAACAAAAACCTCTAAAATATAAATACCTAGGTGTGGAAGAACCTTAGAAAAAGATATTTCAATTTAATGTCAACCAGGTCTTCATAAAAACTTCTCGAAAAAATTGAGGAAATCACGCTAGGCCACACCATTGTTTGGCGACTATTATTAAATAAGGACACCCAAGTTCGAATTGATTGCTTCCGATCACGAACGATTGAGCGGTCAAAACTGACATTTGCTTTAAAACTTTATGTATAGTTATTACTCGTCACAATTGGGACCTCCCGCGTACGCACCGATTTGTCATCAACCCTTATGGAGTTATTACCAAGAATAAGACATCATCTTGTGTGGCCAACATTACCTTCCTGTATCACGCAGAGACTCGGACACACGTTTTGACACCATTAGAGATATAGATAAAAATAATCAGGGCTTGACCACAATAAAGATTGCACCTACGTTGTTGCGAAATTCTGCACAAGTTATTTTCTACTCTAATTGTAAGTCATAGAGTTTAGTTTCCTTTGGACACTATTACATCACATCCGTAGTAATTTATCACTCTAAACCCAAACAGCTTTTCGCAGTATCTGATCTACTTATTATTTTTTGTGTTGCATTGTTTCTGGGGAAGAGTGCTTGTTGACTTTTTGTTTGGAAACCTGGTCAGAAGTGCAAATAAATACTGTTATTTTTACAACCTTATCTACGGCCAGGAGATTATACGTGTTAAAATCTTCGTAAACATGCTTTTGATGTTACAGGTTTTATGTTATCAAATTCACACGAACGAAATGTAAAAGGATTCCTACGATGTAATTCTGGGAGACAAAAAATCTCATCTTCTTTTTTTACTTGGCATTATTTTGCTTATTTCATTAAATTAACTCATGATAATATTTTTATGCTATTTTTATTGACAAAAATATTTATGGAAAAATGTGCCTAGAAGTATCAATAAATAGTATAAAAATAGTGATTGGTACACATCCGTGTAAATGTAAAACTTTTTGTAATGTGTTGTAATTGTTAGTAAAAAATTAAACATAATATCTTTCTAAGTAGTATTTATAAAGACTTGGTGCTAATCACACCCAGTAAGTTTTACAATAGTTATCGTTGTTTTCACTATCATTATTTACACAATAAGTGCCCATAGATGCAGACTGTTCGTTAGCAAAAAACAATTGTAAATCGACTTCCTTTCGATTTTAACCGCTATTAAATCGATATCGCAAACGAAATCGAAACCTGCGATGCGTATGAACGTCCAGACCACAATGGTACCGCGACAAAAGGCTCCAGGTCGCCGAATAAAGCCACCAAATAAAAGTAAAATTTGAGTAGAGGAAGTGCACGGGCGGAAATGCAAACTCTCATTGTGCGAACTTGCACGTGTTCCGATTTGAACTGCACTGCGGCCAAAAGCCACGGAGCCTGCCGCAGCCTATTTTCAGCATTTTATTGATTGTACTGCATTATTATATACCTTTGTTATTTTTAGTTTTAAGTAGCCTTTGTTCGTTTTCATTGGTTTCGTTTTCTTTTAAGTTACACCTCCTTGATCTTTGGTACATTCGTTTTATTTTTCTGCTGAATTTTTCGTTAAAAATGGAACGATGCCTTCAACATGTAGTTTGTAAAATTGCTAGTTATTTTTTCTTTCCGTTCAAAGTTGAAGTTTATTTCATTAATGATGATTGCAAAAAGAGCTAAAAAACTTTTATTGATAAAAACACATTGCAACATTTTCATTATTTTTGTTTATGTTATATCTGTAAAATATTAAGTTATTTCTGAAGCGAAATGATGTTATAAAACTAAAACATGTTTAAACCATAGCAATCAATAGCAGACGACGCTGCCAGCCTTTAGTCATTACAGGTATAATGATTTTTGCATGTCTATTTTATAACTATTCGCCTCAGGATAAAGTTTATGTTGTAACGCCTCCTCGGAGACAAGTGACATTGCGTGAAATCCTTGTAAATTCTTTTGTAGTAGCAACCCGCCACAGGGCAGAGTTTAAAGACAACGATAACGCTATATCATTTTAAACTCTATGTTCTTAGACATAAGAGTGTGTCGAGCTGTAAAGATAAAGTAGTGAAAGGCTTAATGCGTGTAATCAGTCCCTGATTGGTTTGAATTAATCGCAGTGAGCGTGCGTGACCGCTACCATTCGAGTCACCGTCCAGAGGCAGCCTTTATGAGAAATTGCCCATGAGTACGAATGGAATTAAAAATAATAGCATAATTAAAACACATTCCTCTTTACCGTGAAAAAGTACACTGAATTTGTTTTGATTGCATTTATAAGTCGAGTCATTTGTATTGGACATGTTATTGTAATTTTGCATTTTTATCTCATTTAATTTAATGCGATTGTGTCAGAGTAAAATTTTATGCGATTATACTACGATAATGTATCATAAAACAAAGTACCTACGAAATTGGCCGAGTTTTAATAGCACCTATTTAAAAGGTAACTAACCGCCTTCCTACAAAGTTTTAATGATGGCTCGATATTTTGTAATACTCTTAAGTTGTATAATTAAAACACGTAGTTCCCAACTAATGGGCGATGTAAATGAAGCTTTTGTGGCTCATATTAAAGCAATAAAACCATTAAAATAATGCGTCGGTCGGCGGCAGAACGGTTCGATTCGTCACCGTCATTACATCGATTTAGTGAGTCGCTACCATCGGACCACCAGAATTCAACGTCTTCGTAGATGTAGTTGATAATTTGTGGCATTCGTTAAAAATAATAACTTTATTACCATTGGTAATGTGCTGGGAAATTGTTTTATGTTAAATTTCTAATCGTGCTCATTGAGAAAGTTACGTTGTATAAATTGTTACACATAATTTAAGTACGAATGGAAATAGACTGAGGATTCATTGAATTTTAAATGTTTTTTCATTATGTTAATTTGGTTCGATATTTCTTTGGATGGACTCTATTTATATATTACTAGGTGACCCGCGCAACTTCGTCTGCGTTACAAAGGGGTTCAAAAATTGTAGCCTATGTGTTATTCTGATGAATAAGCTATATTGTGGTAAAGTTTCATTCAAATCCATTCAGCAGTTTTTACGTGAAAGAGTAACAAACATACATCCATACATACAAACTTTCGCCTTTATAATATAGGTAAATTCTGTTATATTTCTTTTTTTTTTTATTACTTTATTAGTGTTTCTTTGCACCAGTACTAATCTAAACATTGTACTACATTTCTCCATTGTTTTATTTCACTAAAGTCTTCAATGAAATCCTAGTGGTCGTTTGATTAGTCACGTCGCTCCACACTCCGAGCATTGATTGTCTCATTCGATATGCAACTACTGCCTATTACGTTGATGCTACTGATTGCCTCCGATTCTCTACGGTCTACCACAGAGCTGTCACTGTTATCTCAATGACGATTATAGTCATAGAATAAGTATACAGAAATAAAAAATCTTCCTACAAATCGAATCGATACGAAATACCAAGCGAAATACCAATATTCTCAAAGATTTCAGAAAAGTCAAATATGCAAAAAAGAATTAAAACGTTATTTTGGGTTTACATAAGGGCTCGCCAACGTTCAACACACGTGAAAACAAATGACAGTGACGGTCAACTAACATTTAAACGGAGATTTTGCCGGCATTGAAACTGTGTGAAAATCGTTTGACCGTTGACCTGTCATTTACGTGCATTGAAAGTTGGCAAGATTTGTTAACTACTTTTCAAAAGGATGGTGCATACGTTTTACTTCTGTTTAATACATTATTTTATACTTTTATCTCAATGACAATTTTAGTCATAACGATTACACTCAACCCCCTAATTAAAGGCTTTGACAAAAAGTATATTTTTGATCCGATAGATACATGATAGTCGATGTATCGGTAAGCGTTCTTATCGACAGATTGTCTTAATTAGATAGAAGTGGGGTTTTTTGATAAAGTATTTGAGAAAAAGTGAAGTAAAATAAATTATACGTTAATGTTTTTGAAAAAACATAAGTGATCAAGGGACAGGGTGGTCCTCTCTGTAGGGCTTTATCGATATAAGACTTTTCTACTTTATATTTCCTACTAAAAACATCAAAGAAGCATAAAAATAAAGTGACACATTTTTATGTATCTAATTATAAATTGCATTTGAATGCATTATAATGCCGATTTTGCTAAATGCCGAAGCACTAAATCATACCTTAAGGCTTAAAACAGATTTATCACCGGAACTAAGGAATCCGCCGAGCGAGACCTGTAATCACTGCGGTTACTAAATACTTAAACGCTGGTGGTCCTTAAACTTCACTGTTATTTTTATGTTCTACTTACTCAGAGAATGGTTAGGTATATTAGTAATATTGTTTTCGGAGAAAAGTGGTAATTTCTCAAATCGTTCAGATTATAGACAAAATTGTTATGGTTTTGATGAATTTTTCGGTTCAACAACTATGACTCGTGCCGTACTATGGTTAACGCAGTCAAATAGAAAATAAGTGCGGTCGATCTAATCCTTGACAATGACCCGATACTCCGAAAAAAATTAAATTCAATGTCAATGACTTCAAACATTGTGGTTGGAAAGTACACAAATTAATTCCAAGAAATAGTACAAAACATTGTTTTAAAGATAATATTATAAATGTGACTTATAAATCCGAGATAAATTACGAAATGCACCGTAAAATATTAAAAGAGCTTTATGGGTAGGAATTACAGATAGCCTTATCTTACCTTGGGAAAGGAATGATATATTAAACTTAATTCGAATTAGTATATCCTGCACTTTATCTGCTCATTTCGTTAAATGAGTCTCTTTATCAAATCTAAGATCCAAAAAAGCATAATATAAATTTAAACGGTAGACTGTATAACGAGGCGCTGCCTTTTAGGAATAACCATTAACAAATTGCCCCTAGACAGATATTTTTGTAATGTTACTTGTTCCTTAATGGTTCTATCTTCAATGATCAATTTATCGGCTCGTTAGCGACTGATAAATGTAACTCGATCGCTTTATGATTATAAAACACTATATCAAGATCCGGTGCATAGATTATGACTGTGAGAATGTCCCCTGCGATATTTCACTTCAAAGTTCAAAGGATTGCCCGCTCGACTCGAGACGGTTGCGTGATGGCGGAAAAGCTTCTGCACTACGATTACCCCGTATCTGATTGTGGCTCATAATCGAGCGTTTCATTGCGAAAGGCTGTTTGTAGGCGGGTTTAAACGTAATCAATGCTTACGAGTTATCGTTTAATTCGCGTGTAACTACCGTATCGGGTAAAGCAAAGTGGGAGCACTCGCAAATTTTCGTTCACTTTAACCGTTTTGTGCTAATGACCGTGAAAGCGGAAATTAGATATAAGAAGATATTAATGATGGGCCATTAGAAGGTAGCATGTTTGACATGGTGCGCCGAAAGATGCGCTTCCGACGATTAAAGTTGAAATCTTATAAATACAAAGTTGTCCAGTTTAATGTCTTACTCGTATTTTATAATAATGATAGTTTTAAGCGCGGCAAATGATACGTTGTCGCGATGTGACGACAGGAATCGTTGTGCCAGAGAGATCTTCATTTAAATTCTTTGTTTTGCAGAAGTCCCTTTTGAAATGATGTTTGGACTGAGCTCTTGATTATTATCATTAACTACTTGACACACGTCGTAAGGTCAGGCTACCGTGATTATTTTTTTACTTCAGTATGAGTAAACCTTTTGCTAACGAGGAAAAAATAACCATTCTTTAGAAATAACTATAACAGATAAGTAGACAACAACGTCTTAATATTTTTTTAAATGTGGTGTTTTGAATACTCTAGATCTAACTTAAGATTAAGAGTAGGTATCACGGATTTGTCCACACATTTCAAATTAATGAAAATACTAACATCAATTGAAATTAAAATGCGTATGATATCTAATAGACTGCACCAGTAAAAAGTACCCACAATTCATACTTATATTTATGCGACAAACCTGCTGGGTTTCTTGTGATGGCGTCAGACCACCGCGGACGTGTATCCGACATACGCACTGTTTTTTAAACTGTACTTCGTTAAAGGGACATGGTACGTTTAAAACAATTCTTCCTTGATCTGAACGTTGATACATGCAAATAAATGTAGGGTTTGAAGTAATTAAAATGATCAAATTTGATGTTGGTTATACAAAAAAGAATACAATGCAATAAGATACTGATTATCACTCAAAAAAAACAATATTTTGAAAATATTCCAATTTAGTAAAATGCAAATTTTAAAAGTAGTGATATAAAATGTATTTTATTACGATTGAAGTCTAAAAAGGTTCTCTTATATTTAGGTAGGTACTTTCATTCGGCGTTTCATTGAGTAAACGATTCCTAACGACACAGTGAAAAGTACACGTCCACATGTCTACGCCCCGAATAAAAACCCTGTTGACCCTAACGTAATTTAAAAATCATTATGAAAGGTCAGTTCCTAGTGACAGTACAAGGAACGTAATTTCTCCGTTTGTCGATAACTTGTCAATATTTACAGCCACTTAGCACCTGGTTAGTTCATCGAACTCAATTGTTATCTCAATCGAATACTCCAAGTTTCCATTCCGAGATCTTGACAGGCGTATCTTCCGAATTTGGATGGATAAATACTTAATCGATGCCCTCAAATATTGTGTTTTGAAGGGTAAATGTGGGTATGAGTTTATACGATAAAACCAAGCACGAAGAGTAACAGAATGAAACCAAGCTTTACCTTCCACGCTAGTTTTGTTTACTAAATTCTTAAACTAAGTATCGTATGGGATTATTTTTACGAATTATCATATATTGATATAATTATAATTCAATCACTAATTCTTTAATATTTCCATTAATTAAAGCACACATTAGCGTTGCAATATAGTTATTATGCGCATAACGTTTAAGGATTATTTGACAATTAATAAACGATATCTATCTACAACAAAATATACGAAAAAGAAAAGTATTCCTATCATTCACAAAAAAAAATTGTAATTATAAATTTAACTGAATTTTTGATACAACAGGATCTTTCAAAACTAAAAATTCACACGGATTACTATTTACTTATAAAGTTCTATAAGGCATTGTAGGTAACAAGTATAAATGGCTCACGTACACGCATGCCCGATATATCACTTGTGTTTTTGTGCTGGTCGAGCTTCGAGTCTTCACGACGATTTTATGTGGTTTAATTCGATCGAAGCTTGTGGCGGTATCGACCCTAATTATTTGAATAACGCGACACGTCAGCCCTTTGACTAAAGCCGATAACTTGATCGGACAGAGTGCTGTGGAGTAGCTAGATGTGTTTTTTTTGTAATCCCAATAATATTATAAAGGCGAAAGTTTGTATGTATGGATGTATGGATGTATGTATGTATGGATGTATGTTTGTTACTCTTTCACGTAAAAACTACTGAATGGATTTGAATGAAACTTTACCACAACATAGCTTATACATCAGAATAACACATAGGCTACAATTTTTGAATCCCTTTGTAACGCAGACGAAGTTGCGCGGGTCACCTAATTATTATTATAAAGAAATAATTATTGAAAAAATAATGTTTAGTTATTATTGAATTACTTTACTGTTATGTATCTGAGTTATCAATTTATTGATACCAATAATACATTTATTTTTCATTTTTAGTTCAGCTGTAAAGTGCAAAGATATTTATGGTTGAAATGCAGTAAGTCAATATTTTTTTTCATGCAGTTGATGTAATTGTACTCTTAAAGACATTCAGGGTGTCCCAAAACTATGCGACATGAACGGGAAGTACCTTAATGTTTGGCTGAAAGGAAACATTATTTTATTTCTTAAAAATAAAATGATGGTTTCTTTCAGTAAAAGACCTTATCTCTAATATTCAAGGTACTTCTCGTTCATGTCGCATAGTTTTGGGACACCCTGTATATTTAACTTACTTTTGTATTATATTTCTTAAATACAAACAGGCACTTTGTTGTAAAGTTAAAATATTGGATTTCTGCATTTTCTGACTGACGAAAACAATTTTAAAACAAAGTCGTTTAGTAATGTCAATAGATAAAAAAATATTGTTTGATAATTTTAACATGAAATTCGACTCCATGGCTTTCGGGTGATTTGAGAACTTCAAGTGTCTAGTTTTTATAACAAGTGCGGCCAATTTGATATCAAAATAATAATGATAATAAAATAAATTCGCAACGAGAAAATTAGATTTTTTTAAGTTGCTTCTTTATTAGTATAAACCATTTAGAGTCATACCATTTTAGAACCACATATTTTATTGAACTACAAAGTCACAATTTATTTGAAGGTTTAAACTGTGTAGAAAGCTACTTTTGAAAATAAATAACTTAACACGTCGGTTTTCAAGAGTTATGTAATCAAAATTAAATGTGCAGAATAATGAATGGTAGTAAAAACTTAACATCGAATGGACCGTAATCTCGTCTACTGAGATCATCAAAAAAAAAGGCAAAGGGATAGAACGTCGTCGTTGCACTATACAATATGTTATAAATACCTTTCTCCATCTTTTATGCTAAAAATGCACCAAAAGAGGAAATAAAATTTTAAGGATGAAATTCTTAAGATTTCTTAACATTCCTCTAATTAAATTGACGTTTTAGGGATGGTCTAAAATGTCAACTGAATTGACATTTGACATGATTGTTATTTCCTAAGAATTCGAGCATAGAATAACTATGCAGAAATAAAAGTTCATACCAATTCCCGCAACATACTTTGCAACTGCACAAAATACTAAGATGTTACAAACAAGTGCAAGAGGGAGTCATTTTTTTATAAACGTTTCGTTTAATTACGAAGCTTAGTGTTAACAGGTCAAAGGTGAATATTTTTATTTTAATAAGAAGAATCTAAGTTAATGGTACTAGATAAATGATAACATAAGTAAATTGCAATATAAACGGACATATCAGCGCTCATTTGAATTTGATAGGTAATTATTTGAGTATAACTTTTTCTTCTGCATAGTGTCTTATTCCGTGATCCGGGTCCGAAATATTCGAGATTATTTCGATAGATCTACCTGCTACCGAGATCCAATTCATTAAGAGCCATTAATGAAGTTTATTGCTCGCTCACAATTTATGGCAACGCTATGCCAGCTGATTTATTAAATAGTCAATGAATAGCACATTATAGGTAAAGGTATTTCGAAAAAAACAATTGAGTTGCCGATTTACTGTGACGCCAGAGTATTTACTGGATTACTTATTTTAATTTACTGGGCTACAAGTTATTTTTGTTTTAGCAAAATTAAATTCAATTGTTATTTAGGGACAGCAGAAACTCATTTCAAAGAACATATTTAATTTTACCTACACATGTTATCTTCTAATTTTTTTTTTTAAAAGTAATCTCTTTAATAAATATTTTTTTATAAACAACTTTTCGTCTGTGTGGCATCTTACTGGAAAACATTTTATAAGTAATGACAGGGATGGGTATTCTATTTCATAACGGATTCAAATGATATAATAATATAGATAGCAATATACCCTTATGTCACCCTCCTTACATATGTACTCAAGTGTCAAAGCGGCAAGACATCATTCATTTCAGACTCGCAATTTAAATTAAGAACATACAGTTTGAACTGCGCAATAAAAAAATATGGTCGTGTTTAAATTTGAAGCCGACGTCTGCGCATGTGCCGCTGTGCATCAGGGATTTGGGTCACACGCTTATTGCCTGTTACGATACACTTTGGGCCAAGGACAGCCCATGGGACTCCACTTAGACTTACTGCTTTCTGTGTACTTATATTCCGATATGCTGGATTGCTTCCTTTTCAAGCAGAACTCATCAAGAGGTCAAAAAAACCACTGGTTTTGATTGCCGAATACCGGTTCGACTTCCTGTACAAGATTGAATGTTAAATATCTTTTCTATTTTTTTTTTGTTTTAAGGTCAGTTTTCTTGCTTTTATTATTCGTAAATTAAGTCATTTAGTTAAGGATAATAGCGTAAAGTGTATCATTTATAATAATCAAAACTTGTTTGGTATGTGTAAAGCTAAAGTGATAACAAAATAGTGGGTACATAAATTAAGACAGGCAAACTAAGTAACACAATTAATTGATTAGAAAATAAATGTGACTAAAGTATTTTTTAATTTAAAATAAAAAACTAAAATCACAACATTCTTAAAACTTTCAATATGTATCCATCACAAATAATCAAAAAACACCTTAAATTCAAAATTAAAAAGACAAAAATCGATTTACAATTTCAATAAATCATATCGATACTTATTAATAGAATTTCGGAAGTTAAACTTCATACGTATGGCCTTCGGGTACCTGTGAACTGGGCAGCTGTGCGTCGTGCGACGGTCGCGTGCCTTGACGCACGAGCGGGCCCGAGTGTGCACGAAACAACTGCCGAGGCGCACTGCGCTATGGACGTAGATTCCAGATTTGAAAATTTGTTTTTTTTTGTTTGCGTAAATAAATAAATATTCAATTTTTTTTTAAATACCTACTGTTTTACTAAACCTTAAATGAGTAGGTTTTGGTACAACGTTATTTTTTTAATTGTTTTTTTAAATGGCGATGATACTTAATATTAGTTGTTTTTTGTTGTGCTATTTGCTATTATTGTGATAAAGGTCTATTTTGTAACTTAGTTACGAACCGTACTGCTCTGACATAACTCGTTTTATTTAGTTGAAAGTGTTTGCAAAATACATATTACCAAAATTTACTTCTACTTTCTACTAGTCGAATCTAACTTAACAATAGGCAAAAAGTATTGCATTCGTGTATACAGCATAAATATTGTAATTATCAACAAACATATATTTGAATTTACAACGGACGTAAAGTATTAAGCAAAAAAATCTCATTATAATTATCAAGTTCTTATAGTACAGATGCACCTTTGCATCTTCGATAAAACCAGTTCCCGTTACACAAATGCAGATCGACACTCGTTGAAATATGAAAATGCTGATGAGCACTCAAACACAACTATGTTTATGTAAAATGGCGTAGATTACAGTACCCGTAACGAGATGAGATAATGAGTAAACTACTTGAAAACGGATGCAACGTGCATACTTTGAGTTACAATTAAATTAAATAATAAATATGTTGCTTACGATTAACTTCTAGTTGGTATATCTATGGTGTTATATAGGATTGAGAGGACAAAATACTTATGTTACTCAGCTCATAAAGTATCTCTCATTCTTTACAAAAGGAATAGGTCCTACTACTATGATTTTAGAGCACTAAGTGGTCTCTAAAATCTGCCTATTATGACTTCTTCAAAATTAATTATCTAATTGAAATTCTCAGTGTCCCCTGACTCTGCCTACATGACAATAAAAAATAAAAAAAATATCGCATAAATAATTAAATATTTTTATCTCTCCTCACATCTAACCAATACATCATGAAAGACTAAACTATCATCAAATAAGCAGTTGAAAAATAAACTAATAAGCACCATTTTTTGCGCATCCACAGGTGTGTGAACGCATCTAGTCATTCAAGTCAGGGCACGAATGTGAATTATGAACATCGACGGAAATATCCACCCATTCCGGTCTCCCTTCATCACTACTGCAATATGATTTCAATGGGCGGTTCCTGAACGTGATCCGGAGTGCTATTCCCTAAAATTCGCAGTTTACGATCGTCGAATGTTATGCGATCTATTCGAATCGTGAAATAGTTGTTGTTAAATTGGTTATTGATGTTGGATTGTTTTTTGATGGATCTGATTACTGCATTACTTTAATTATTTTACTCATGTAGCATACCAATGCATCAAAAGTGGTTACCTCTGCAATGGCCGCTACCCACCTTTTTTTTTTTTTTTTTTTTTTTTTAGTTGGAGGAAATCACCGAAATCACCGCGGGGCGGGCGGGGTATGTGGGAGTTGAACCTCACTAAAACCTCCAACCGCTCACACTCAGCGTCCGAACCCCGGCTGAGGCCAGAACCCAGCACGGGGTTTGGAGGGACGGCGCGACGCGTTACGCCATCGGCATGCTTTCCCGTCGCTCCGTCCCCGGACGCCGAACCGGTAGCCGCCGGCGAATACGGCCACCGGCTCTCTCGGTCGGCGGGCTCTCCGAAGCCCGCCAAGATGGGACCGCGTGTCACCCTCCCACGGAATACCCCGCTGGGTCAGAACCAGCGTGGGTCGGGGAGCGCGGTCTACCATCCCCCGGATGCTCTAACGCTAAGGGCGTGTTGAGCGAGACACGGCACCTTCTTGGGTCCCCGCTCGCACTCACATGCGTTGGGGACCCGAAACTCTTAGGGGGCCAGAATCCGGGCGAGATCCCGGTCCCGGCCCCCTGCTCGACGGCGGCGGGTTGGCAAGTGCGGTACCCGCGGATGGCCCTAATAGCTACGATGCGCTGTGGCCGACGCAGGAATCGTGCGATATATTTTCGCACCCGTGCGTCGGCCCAGACGGGCGCACCGTATAGGGCCATCGATCGCACCACCCCCGCATAGAGGCGGCGCACTGCGTTGCTGGGCCCCCCGACATTCGGGAGCAACCGACCGAGTTGGCCGGCCGTCCTCATCAGTCGGGGGACCAGGTTCGCGAAATGTGCCTGGAAGGTCCAACGGCTATCCAACACGAGGCCGAGGTACTTCAGCTGCACCCCGACCTCAATCTGGACGCCTCCAACCATTATCCGGGCGTCGACTGGCGGCACAGCCCCAGCCCCGTGGAACCACAGGGCCTGGGATTTGTGCAGCGCCACGTCGAGGCCCAGCCTCCTTATTTTGCCGACGACTAGGGCCACCCCCGCTGTGGCAAGACGGGCAGACTCTCGGAAGTCATCCCCCCGGGCCACGACCAAAGTGTCGTCCGCGTAGCAAATAACGCTAAGGCCCGGGAGGAGGGCGCCCCTCAGCACCCAGTCGTACCCGATATTCCACAATAGAGGTCCAAGAACGGACCCCTGTGGAACACCGCGCACGACCTGGAACCGGTGCGAGGTCCCACCGCACCCGGTACACATGACCGACCTGGCCTCCAGGTAGGAGCCGATCAGCCGGCGGAGATAGAGGGGCACTCCATGCCTCTCCAGTGCCCCCCCAATCACGGACCAAGGCAGGGTGTTAAAGGCATTGGCGATGTCGAGCGACACCGCCAAGGCCACCCCACCCTGGGAGACGGCCTCCTCCGAGAGGGCCCGGACACGCAGAATTGCATCTACGGTCGAACGACCCTCCCGGAAGCCGTACTGCTCCGCCGACAGATCGGGTCCAACCCCGACCAGGTGCTGAACGATGCGGGCGGCCAGAACACGTTCCAGCAATCCGCTACCCACCTAAACTACTGTTTAGAAATATTATAATGATTCCTAGGCTAAAGTATTCTTACTACTTAAAACATTTGTATGGGTATCGTATACTTATCGTTCATAGATCTTGATTTTGTAACAATTAATCGCAGTATACAGTATAACCCTGTTGCCCCAATTGTCTGTTTCAAATTAAACGTTGCAACAAAATAAAATATACTTTTATTTTTGGGGACTGTTTCGTAGCACGTGTTATTATTTCGTTTTTGCAAATACGTAATACGAGTCAAGGCACGTGTGTAAAAAAGCACCTTTTGTTGTTTTATTCGCAGTGATTTTACTTCGTTTGTGGTCTACGGCCTGAATCGAACTCAAACCTAAAAATGAGGTTAAGTACCTACGTGTTGCAGACTGTATGAACGAAACTAAAGTTGTTCCTGAAGAATGCACTGATTTTTATTGCATTTTCAAGGAATACTGAAACTGTTTGATTCTTTAACACATGTAGACGACTCGAAGATTGCTCCAATACCAAGAACTGGCTAAATTTGAGGACACTTTGTACGCTTATTTATAAAATGGTTAGTTTGCAATTAACATAATTTTAATACACAATCATGAGTTTAATATAAAACATCACTTCAGTACCTTTGTTTGAAGAAAACTTCCTCATGCAAAATAGTGAACAAAATTAGTTTATTCCTTCTATTGATTATAAAATGCGAAGAAAGTCCATATCAGAATAAATTTAAAGAAGTAGAAACGAACCGTCGTGATGTTTATTTTATTGTTGAACTTACTGAAGAAAATGATATCATTTTGAAATCTGTTCCAGTCTACGATGTCGAATCTGAGTTTATAATCAGCCAGGTTGCTTTATGCATTTATTAAGGACAATAAATGGTTGATTACGAACAATTATATTTTGTATTGTTAACCAGAATAAATAATGCAATTATTATGGTTTATGTCTTTATGTTTTAAGAGTACTAAAGATTTAACTTTTATTTTATTATTATAGTTACTCTCTACGGTGCATAACTTCGTAAGTACTATAAAAATATTTGTAGGTAGGTACTATGAGTAAGTGAACGCGAACTTCATTCGTAGCGTTACCTTCTTTTTGGAATGGAGGAAATCGTCGAACTTTTATTTACCCCGTCGCCGCGTCGGTAGAATAGGTACGTATATGTGAGTCGAATCACACTAAAACCTCCTGTCACTCACACTCGTAGTCCGGACCCTAGTTGAGGACAGAAACCAGTACGAAATTGTGTGGAGTGACGATAGAGTGCACGCTAACATATCGCTCCGTCACCTCCGCCTAGAGTTAGAAACCTCAACTCAAATATTTTTTTCTGCATTTTTGCAACACAGTAGTGGAAACTACAGTACTTAAGTAATCACCATTTCTCTCATGAAATCGAATAAACACTCATTAATAAATAACTCTCCTTTAACAAACGGCTTTGATCAAACACCGCTGCCGCTGCAACAATTTTAATCTGTAGTTTCTAATGATTACTTAGAAGTAATTGTGATAAATCTTACTTCCGAATAACTTCTAACTGACGGTAAAAAACTTCACAGAAACATTCAAATAGTAAATGGAAAACTGAATTATCTTTCTGGTTCAAGAAATTTCTATGCAGCATTGCAGAGGTCCATGAGCGACAGGTACCGCTAAGTACCAAGTGGGCCATAGACTCGTTTATCTTCATGGATAAAAAATGAAAATAAGAGTGGTATTCTGGATCTTAATTCGTTTTCAAATTGTTACGATACTGCATAAGAAAGAAAAATTGTAGGTCTCGAATTCTGTTTAGATGGAGACAAATAATTGTTATATATGTTTTTATTTATACACTAAAAACACTTATCGCTATAACCTCAGTGGAAACATTTTGTAATTAATAGCATTCAGTTTTTTTTTTCAATACAGCTTTATATATTTCGTTTTTTCAAATAAATTAGGTTAAAAAGAATCGTTATTATAATATGCTTAAAACAGGATCAGTAAAATCAAAAATATAATAATTAATAACATTGTTCTATTTGTTATATGATGGAATAGAGTCGGGAAAGCGTTGAATAAAATATTTAGTAATTTTATGAATCATTTATTTTCATTATGTACAAAGAAAACAAAAGTTTCAATCGTAATTGAATCTTAATAACATCTTACATTATTAGGAATCAAGCTTATTGTACTAAAATAGTTACTTTACATATAAAGTCTTTGTCTCATAAAAACCTACATATAGTAAGTATACTGTAATACGGGCGTTGGTCCCCATAATGATGTATTAAATTGTACAAACTTAAAACTATACTTAAAAATAATGACTAGGTAACAATTGTATAACTATAACTTAGTGGAAGTTTAACTATCTAAGGCATATGCTAAGGCACAGCGGTACTAAAACTAATTATTAAATGCTTGTATGGAACAAGTGATCGTTGTCAGTCTTAATTCTGCAATTCCATTGATGTATGAAATGCTGCGTTCGTTCTGTGTTCGGTCGTCAACGGAATGCATCGATGGGTTCGTTATAGTCCACCATTATCCCCACTCATTAGGAATATACTGATTGCGCTTAATTAGAGGTTCTCTCGGAGTCCCTCGCGCTCCGATCGGGTCTCCCTTGAGGAATACTCGTTTTTTTCATAATCACCAAGCCGCTCAATGGCCTCACTTTGATCACCGCAAAGCTTGATTCCTGGGAAAAAGAAAAACGATTTCATTAAAAACATATGTTGACGTTCCAAAATACCGATACAAAAATAAAGTTCAGAGCTTTGATAAACTTGAAAATCGAGTCATGGTTAAGTGCAGCCGAGCGATATAATTCCCATGAACTAAACTGGTATCACCAGATGTTTGTACAGTGCTTAGCAAATATTGTAACACGTGTGCTCGCTCGGCGCCCTTCTATTTCCTCTCGAGATTTCGTCTTCCGGTAAAATAAATTAATAGGCTCAATTTTTTTCGCGAAACCAATTTAAGTTTTTAGGAAGGTCGCTACTGTTCCAAATTTACACCATATGGCGATACCGTGCTAATTCGCAACTGATCGGACGAACCTACTTGTAAATGATACGAACAAAAAATACTGTAGTTGCTTCGTGTTTATGTTAGTGCGTATGCAACAACATGTTATTAGAATAGTGTACTTTTTGTGCAATTTTCTCACTAGATGCGGGGCAAACCACAAGATTGTTAGATGTAATTGCTCTTTGGCTTTGAAGTAAATAACGCACAATGCGGGTCCTTACTTTTTAATAGAACATAGTAAAATACCTGGACCCATATTTTAAGATTCGCTATTGTGAAAAATACTATTATGTCGTCTAATTCAACAATGACAGATAAAGTCTATGTCACGGTTTAATGCTCAGCCATAATGGTAGACCTGTTTACTTTTTGCTTTAGGGATGAACGTAGACATATTCTTTTCATTTTGCACAACATAAAAGAATCTACGTAACCATGATAAACAGATCCGATCATAAAAAACTTAATGGTAACTACCTGCGTTTATAAAATGCACTATACGGTCGTAAATTCCTTGTTCTTTTTAATCTCAAAATTCTAAAATTTAACTTTATGTGATAGCGACAAAAAACGGATTTTTTTCTAAAGTTGCGTTAGTCGCGACGTGTGTAAACAATATGATAAGCCCCTCCTTATCAAAGCTCTGACGATTATGTAAGCTCATACAAGAATTCATTCATAAATTATCAAAACTCCTTATCGGAAATTAATGTGGCACGATAAATGTCTAGGACGTTTAAAAATAGGTTAGTAGACTCACCTCATTTCATTGTTGCTGCCACCAAGATATGACATCCAGGAGTTCTTCGTCTTCTGGACTCATGGGTTCGTAGGCATCATAGACATCATGACAGGTAGGCTCCGCGGAGCCTTCGGACACAAATGAGGGAGCCGGTGAATGGGATTCTTCAGATGAAGGCGGAGTATTTGAGCCCGTCGTCGATAATCCAAGCCCCATTTGACTTTCAGAACATCCATCTTCACTTTCATCTAAAAGCCTTTTCAGACTTTTAATGTACTCAACTGCCAATCTCAAAGTGTCTACCTTGCTTAGCTTTCTAGAGGAACCTCTGCCGCCTGCAAGAGCTGCCGTCACAGCTGATGGAATGTGTTGTCGAAGTGCCGCAAATCCGTTGTTGACTTGTTTCACTCTGTTCCTCTCCCGAGCGTTCCTGCGGGCCACCGAAGCAGGCTGGGTTGGGTACGGCTGGTGGAGATAAGACCTCTTCTTACACCGGCTTGTATCGACGGGAGCCGGTGCTAATCTCCTTTGCGCAGGAGACTGCAGGTGCGTCAATTTCTGATCGCTTAGATTTTGATAACCGTGTATCGCCGCCATCGGCATCGCGTGTGTGATACTGAGAGTAATCGAGTGCGCACGAGTCCGTGCAGCGCGGAGGTCGCCAGTGGATTGGCGGAGGTGGCTCGCACCCCCATGACTAAGTATCGCGCGCAGCGGTGGGGCGCGTGCCGAGCGCGCGCACGGGCTACCCCCCGCCCTTCCCTCCGCTACTTGTTGCTCTGATCAAAATACGCCGGCGCTTATTATGCCATACGGCGGAGCTTCTCAAACTTTGATTTTCACACACTGTAGCTCTGACGTAAGTGCAGTTGAATGTTTGCAAATTAGTATCTGAAATAGTGTAATTAAATTATGGTGTAATCATGCGTTCACCCTGTTAATTTAACTATAAATTGCTAGCTTTTACGTATGTCAGCTCCTAATGCAGATACAACAGCTAACCATGACCAAGTAAGTACATATATCAAATCATCTCATGTTCTTTCTGCTTTTATTGACGAAAAATTACCAAAATAGATTAAAAATCCCAATCAAAATTCAGGCGATCTTAATTCACCCGCACTTAATGTCATCTAATCCTCTAATGCTCCAGTTAACACAGTTTGAGAACCCATAACATCAGTAAGCTCGCGCCACTATTGTTGCACGTCGTTCATCGTAATTATCCCGTCCATTACCATGTTCGTACGAGATCAACTCGCGTCTATTTAGAAGTCGTTAACGAGAATAGGCGCTGTAAAACGATCGGCGACGATATTGTATTAATAATGTACCTGTGCTGTTTAAGCATAAAACCATGAAACACTTTTTGTACAGCAATTTGCTGTTGCAAGTATTTATTTTTGTAACTTGATGATTATATTTTCTGTTGGTTAACTAAATATTGTTATCTAAATATTAAATAGTTTCATCTATACAATTATTTTAAGTTGAGCTTAATAGAAAAATTAAAAAAAAAACCGTTTAAATACGAAAACTATCTTACGATACAGGATTGCCTTATGAGGCAACCGCTAGTTAAGTTGTTTTCATCTGGAAATTTCAGATGACAAATTTTACAAGCTTTAGTTAATTTGGGATACTACTATATAAAATATGTGTCATTAATAGATAAACGAACAAACAGCCCACCCGATGAAGACCATTGCCCATAAATTTCGGAGCACCAACCAACCTTCTACTGTATAGAAATTTACTTAAAACTCGTTTGAAGATTAAATTTAAATCAGTAACAGCCAATCATAAGTTATTCTAAATATTACAACATAGTAAAGCAAAGAGAAGCCCTTTATAAATTTGCAAATCAAAAAAACCTGTTTTCAATTTTAATTTATGAACCACGTAATATCACAGTAATATGTTAATATTCTATATACGATTAAAACCAAGATCTTATTAGTCGGACGACTTTTTGACGACACGTCCCGAACTCAACACGCGTGAAAAGCGGTATGTAGCAGGTGTTTAGTAAACATCGTTCTAGTTCTACGAACCGACTTCGGAATTCAAGTTTAACTTTATATGATAATGGGTCATTACAAAGATAGTATCCAATTAGATATTCTGCGTGTATCGTAGGCCTGTGCAAAATAAAAAATGTTGACCGCAACAAAAGCGTCCGCGTTGAAGTCTTCGCTATGGGTAATGGTTTCCTGGAATTTTGATTTGATTAATCTGATTTTGTTTTACCGTTATTTATTTAATTATATTCAAAATGGTTTAGGTTAAGGAGGTTTTTTGTAGGTGGAATAATTTAAAATGATTATGACACAGGTGCCATTAGAGAAAATGTTTGTTCTTATTTTATTTCTTGCTCATCAACGTAAATCTGTTATGTAATAGTTCCACAAAATGAAATTAAAGATCTTTTGTTATATATCAATCGACACAATATTAGAAGAAATGAAGGATTTAAGAAAATACAGAAATACATTACTGAGCGATTGCTGATATTCACAGTCATTTAATATCATTTCACCACAAATAACTAACCCCATCTATAACATCCCTTAACAAAACTAAAATAGATAAATCTCACCAACCCTATAAATACTTCTACATAATCCCTATAGATGGCGACACGGTACAAGGGTAGGTTTTCTCATAGGGGTTGCGTACAAACACGAAATATAGTTCCATGTACGATTTATAGATGGCGTGGCGTAGGCCTGTATTGTTTTAGATAAATGGGTGGCAAAGACTTTTTGGTGGGAAGCGGGTATAGTTGTTAGTAGATTTTTTGATTTTTAATTTGTTTTTACAAGCTTTATATTAATTTATATATTAATTACTTGAATTGGATGTAACAATGCATGTAAGTTCGGGTGGAATCTTGTAAGCTAAATTTGACAAACTTGCCGTTTATTTTCCCCTTTATAAATTTAGGATTTTTTTTATAACATAATTAAAGTAGTGTATTAATTATAGTAGTTGAGTAGTAGTATTCTAATACTACTCAACATTATTATACTGTCCCACTACGACAGTATAATAATTTGTTTACTAACACCATTTTAATGTTTTAATGTTTACTAACACCTATGGACTCACTGTGTGGTCTGAATTAAATAAATAAATAAATAAATAAAATAAATAATAGAGATAAATAAAACTAAATAGAAAATTGTTTCATTGATTTCTATTACTTTTCGTTTTGGAAATGGCCAGATATTACTCCTTAATACGTACCTACTTTATTTATTAAGAAAAACAAGTAATTATAAATATGATGATGATGATTGATTTTATAACTGATGATTGATATGAATTATTATTTTAGTAAACTAGTGCTTTGTTAGGATAACTTTATTAATCATTTTTATTAAAATACTTATGTTCATAATATTTACAGTAGTATTAAGTTGAAAATATTTTCCCACAAAAAATCAGAATTCATTTAACCATAACGCGGACAATATTTTTCTTTAAATAGACTTTTTGTGTTATTTATATCATTAAGCTTCTCACAAACTACGAATAAATAATCGAATTACCAGCATTTCTTTATAAAATAACGGTGATGGAAACCTAAACATTAAATGCAATGTATCTTGAAATTTGATAGTTAATATATCATACTTTGATATCTTCATTTTGTGGTGAATGTTTAGTGCACGTGCATTTTTATAGGCGATATAAAATTACTAATATAATCAAATATTTTTACATTAGACACGGCGTTCATTATTTGATTATAAGTTATATTTAACGGTTCTGGAAGTTAACACATAATTCAACTGCTTATGTTAAAATTAAGATGTTTAAATAACAGTCTTTGGTATGTTTGAATAATAATATTAAATACGTTTATCTGTTATCACTGATAGGACTATTGTTGCTAATAAGCCTTACATAGTGATAATACATCGGGATGCGCATCGGGCGGTGCTAATCGATGTCAGAAAAAGAAAAACTGCTAAAATATTTGGACCTGGCCCAAGAGGTGACCGACATGTGGCGTGTTGAATCAACCATAATGATCAGAACAATGGTTCCGATCGTTTTATCTATGCACGGTCTAATAGCGAAAAGCTCCGACCAACATCTAGAGAAGCTTTCGCTCCCCGGCTGGGTAAAGGGCCTGATTCAGAAGGCGGTCGTTCTTGACACGGCGCGTATTGTGAGGAGGTTCCTCTCTCTTGAGCCCTGACCACTGATGGCTTGGGTCGTAAACTCCGCCTGCAGTAGCCCTCTGTTTTTTATATTGTATTTTTAAATTTATATTTTTTTGTAAATGTTTTTTTAAACATATAATGTTAAAAATAAGGTAATAAATGAATATGGAAAAACACATAATATTAAATACGTTTTATAACATTATTTCTTACTTAAATATATATAAAAGAAAAAAAACATCTACCTGATACAAGTATCTATGCACGATAGATCAACGAAGTGTGTGTTAGTATCAAGATACTAAATAGTACACACTTCGTTGATCTTAATTATTCCACAGAAATAAGTTCGATTCGTTCTTATTTAAGTGACAGATAGTTTAGGAACCACTTCGTAGTAATAGTAGACCTTTTCACTTGTACTCCCAATATTCCTAATTTCTATTATTATTTATTGCTACGTAGACAGACGAGGTAACGGGTCGTAATCGCAAGTAGTCACCGTCGTTCCTATAGTCTGCCTATAATCTAAGTGGAAGAGGCCACCTACAGCCTACTGTCAAGCCACGTCTTAAAGAAGCACAAGTCATAGCTCGAGATACTCCGAAGAAGGTAACATCTCTATAATTAGCAAGTAATCCCGTTTAAAATTTCACATATTTTATTAGGTAACGAATTGAAAAAGTATAATCAAGTCGAACTGATTCAGTTCATTAGCGGTTGTTTAATTACGGACGCACTCGATATAATCTCGATTTTACGAGTCGATCGATGACCGAACATAAAACTTGTACTCTATCTGTATTTACACTAATTTAAATTTTATCTAAAGCAATTGTAGTAACGTGAAAAAATACTCGTCACTCGTCGATATTTAATTTTTTCTGCAATAAATATACCTACAGTGTCTTTAAAAATTGTTTTTTTGTTTATAATGTGGGGAAATTGAAAAGTATTAATTCAGAAATGGTCAAATTACAGTAAAATGTTACATCTAAGTCAAAAAATGTTTTTCTTTAGACAAACTTTTTTATTAATAATAATAAAAATTATTTATTAATAATTATTATTTACGATTCACAGAAAGGTTATAAAATTGATATCCAACTATTATTTTTTATACAGCTTTATAATTACTTTGGCTTAGTGTCTTAAAGACCGTGTCCTACCTAACGTACCTACCTATCTGTCTCACTTGACATTGGCGAATCGTCCCGGGTCTTGATGGACGAGGTCCAGAAAAAATGAAGAAGAAGCAGTACAGCTTTACAATCAACTTTGTCATTTGTATAAACATCACTGGAAACTTTCATTCATACACTCAACAATCTGTATGCAGCCAGATGATGACCAGTAGCGGTATTTTCTCTTACCATTGATCAACGATTATCTCTTTGTCTGGAGCGCCGCGTAACAGTGCCGCTGTCAAATCTGACGTTAATGTTTCAATTACGACAATAATGTAAGTTCTATCTTGATTACTTAATCATTTAATTGGATTAAATATTGGCCTTAATGGTACTGGTTGGCTTAACTCACAATTGACACGTCATATGTGATACAGGAAAGTGATGGTTACAATGTCAGATTTAAATAATGTTTGAATCAATATTATTCTATTTAAAGCCCACTGGATGTAAGTATGCAAGTTCTGGTGGAATCTAGCGAGTTGAATTTGACTAAGTTACCTTATTCCGGTTGAGTCAAAATGTTGTATGCAAATGGATATCATGTGACTATGCAAGAATATGGTAGGTATTAAATAAAGTGCAGATTTGATAATAATAGAGTCAAGAGATATAGTCATAAGAACTCCTGTAGGTACTAAATAAAATAGTTCCATCGTAAATAGGCTCATTTTACTTATTTTCGCTAGCTCTTTACTGATATTATTATTTGTAGTTTTTAATTATTTTATATTTAGAATTGAGATGACTTGGCATTTGTACTGTTTTATGAACATAAAAAAATAACTCTTAATACCTAGATACGATTTTCAGATTTTAACGTGAGTCACGCACTGGCTGTCTCAATGTAAGATGGCTAGGTAAGGTTGAAGGATGTCTTTGTTAGGGCTTTGGGAAGCAGGTCACTGGATGCAAATTGCAAAAGACTTGTCCAGTTGCTTGTGTCCAGCAGTAGACCTCTAAAGAGTACTTACTGTTGACAAAATAAAAAAAGTTTTAAAACCGAAGTAGATACCGATGTATGTTTAAGAGGGACCTCACAAGTAAATACCCATTATAATATACGATAAATTAAACTAAAGTTACATCGAAGTTAAGCTACAAGCCTTACAAATGGTAATACCACTCCGACACAGACATTTACTGATTGTCATCGAAACAAAGTTTACGCTTTCCTTGCGCAAATAACTTCAGCTCGACTATAACTCTAGCCATCTGGAGGCGTATCATTTACGAAATAACAATCGCAAATAAAAAGCGATGCGCTCAAGTATTAGCGGATGGTTTTAGAGCATTCACAACAGGAGAAAGATCACCGCAAACAAAAATGGCAAGAACAACTAAAAGTGTTATAATAATGGGTATGATTTATTAAAGAAAATAAACTTACAGAAATCAACACCCAATTCCTAACTAATGCGTAACATAACAAAATAAACGGCGATTAAAATGCTAAGTTTTGACGTTAAAATTTTTCACTATATTTCTCCTGTTGTATACGCTGCAAACGCCACGCAAGGGTGTATAATTTCACGTTCGCTGACATTGCGTTCTTGAACGGACGATGTACAACAATATATCACATAGTCGCATACTGACGCCACACTGTATAATTCGTGTAATTTATAGCACGGAGCGGACTGGTAGCTGGTCGCCCGACGCTGTTAATAGCACATAACCACGCGACAGACTCATTGGAGTGTACTTCGGATCTGCCTTGGGCGATCTCGGACAGACTTTTGATTAAACGGCCCTACGTGAAAGCTAATATCTAACCAAAGAACGCGTCTTAATAACCAGTAGTTAGTGTTTACCTTCATTGTGAATAGTTTGTGCGTAACATGTGATTTTGTTTTCAAGTGAGAAAAAGAGAAGAAAGTATAGACAGACAACAGAGTGATTTTATAACTATAAGTCTTAGATTTTTATTTTGTGGTACCTACTCTTAAAAAAAGAATTTAGTTGTGCTACCGTTTTAAAACTTACAATAAATATCGTTTTAATAATAAAAACATTGTAATAAATTAAAAACAGAGACTGTATTATGCATAAGTACCAACGTGTATTTAAACAACATAGTTTTATTTATCTCTTCGGTATAAAGTTCGCACTTACTCTTTCTGTTTTGTTATTTTATTTTTGATCACATGTGCGATCATTTATCAAACAAATAGCGTAGCTTCATCAAACGTATTCTTATCTATCAGATCTTATAGTTAAAGTGCGTATCACAGGTTTTACAAATGAAATAGAAACCACTTTTGTAGAATATGTTTGCTTATTTTACCTACTAAAAATAATGATTTTGCTTATTAAAATGATTATAAATGCTCATACAATGTATCCATTTATTAATATAAAGAAAAACAACAGCACATTATAGTAAGATTAAGAATTAGAATTTAAAATCAGAAGCCATCCAAATTGTATTGTATAAAACAACTAGCTGACTCGCGCAACTTCGTCTGCGCCGAAAAAAAAATTAGGGGTGGACTACCCCTAACATTTTGGGGATGAAAAATAGATGTTGGCCGATTCTCATAGGTACCGGATAAGCACAAAAAATTTCATCAAAATCGGTCGAGCCGTTTCGGAGGAGTTCAAGTTCGAACACCGTGACACGACAATTTTATATATTAGATAAGATGTGAACAAACAAGTTAGCCGAGAGACATGTTTAAAGTTTATGTCTATCATGCTAGTAATAACTAAGACTCTTTCATTGTGAGTATATTTTTATAAACAAAATAAAGTATCATTGAATAACTTTAAGTAGCATAATATTATGCAAACATATGTACTTCATAACCTACAACTTTATTCAAATGCGTGTTTTAAGAACGAGGTCATAAACAATTTTAGTAGTCGATGTCTAAAAATATTGAATAACGATTTTTACTATAAATTGTTGTTTTTCTACAATAAAGTGTCAAATAAATAAATAACAAATTGTTTAAGATATAAATCTGACAAAATATTTATTTTCAGCCCTCCTAGGCGTACCTACGTTAGTTCATACACAAACAAGTAATATCTTTAGAAAACTAATAACAGAAACCGGTTCATCCAAAAAAAAAAAATTCAAACGTGCACAGCATTTCGTACTTTTACCTATTTTTTTATAATATTCCGTATTAGAACAGAGTACTCATCACTCTCCTGCAATATGTATCTTCTTTAAAAAGTCACCCTGTATAGGAATATACAAAAGCTCCAAAGTATTTGTTTGGTCTTGGAAACAAATGACGACCTTTCATATCCAATGGATTTCCATATCATACGCATACCTAATCATTTGAAACGGTAAACCAAAAAAAAAGTAATGCAAAAAAAATTGTCTTTGATAACCTCCTCATTTACGGAAGTCGGTAAAAAATGTTGCGGCGTAGTTCGCAGCTTTAACGTTCACAACAACATCAACCAATAGCTCACGATTAACAGTCCACGTTCTAAGCAATACACCGTTATGTTACCAAGCCAAGCCTATTGTTCTTCTAACTTCTCATTGGTCATAGTAAACCTCTCGCTTTGCAATCATCCAATCACAGCACAGAATAGGCTGGCAATAGATTCGCCAATATTTGTACTTAACTATGTTAGAATTGCGCAGTGGGCGTACTTGTTTCGATAAAATTTATGGTTTTATATTGTTGAGGTAAGCTATAAGAATAGTACTTTGAAGATTCTGTGCTTATAATATCTTCCTTTAAGTCAATTTTTTTAAGCTATTAGATTAACTATTTTCAATTTAAATCACTGCCTCACTAGGTAAATTAAGTATTCAATGACAAGTATGAGGAAATAAGAAATAAGTAAGTCAGTTTGGTTCGAAATAAAACATGAATAAAACCTACTAAACGACTGGTTTGGCTGGTTTTCTAAACTAAAATGATGACAATCAAGTACTGATATAGTTACTACTGATGATTGTATGTTTACTAAGCATTTTTCCGTTGTTTTATTATAATGTTACCCTAATAATAAGTAACTCTGTCTGCCTGTCTATCTATTACGCCTTCCCGCTTAGACCTAACAACTGATTTTGATGAAATTTGGCACAAACAATTTTTAGACCCCGAGAAACATAGGCTACCTTTTAATTGAAAGTGACGCAGTGTGCGGGCCCGCTAGTTTCTCATATTTTCTAAAAATAATTTAACCTCATGCAAAATAATCCTTCTACATAATAAATGTAGTAATGTTAATGCGATAAATTTTATTATAATCTAACAGAACTCAAAACTACTAATCTCAAATTAATATGTCTTACACGTTCACACGTCTCCCACCCAGTAGAAACACATAGAACTGAGAACAATAAAATTCTGGCGCCAAACGGCTCGGCACAGATTACACCACGTCCAACATAATGACCGGGAAATTGTGCCTACGTGTGTACGGGGACTATTTTTTTTCTTTTTTTAAAAGTAAAAGTACCATAGTGTCGCGTATTCGGAAGCTAAGATTGTTTGCGCGTGACTTGATTCTTAACGGTTGAGATGAATGAAAGATAATTTACATTGAAGATATAAATATTAAGAAATGTTTTGTTTGTTTTTTAGTGGTTACAAATCGTTTTGGAGTTTGAAATATTTAAATTTAGAACATACATGAGAGCTCTATGATATTGATTTTGACTTTGACCGAATAAAATAATTTACGATTTCACATACCATGGTACTAAATTTTTCAACATTATCTCGAATCGTTTTTAATTCAGTACTTAATTTAGCATCGTTAAGATTAATTTAAAATAAGTGCTTAACGCTCGGTCGTTGATAAAAATTGATTGGACGTATGAAAAATTATACGGTAGGGACCAGGCCGGCAGAATGTAAAAGAGGTGTCAATTTTATTGGATAATTATAGCTAATTGATGACTAGGAATATCACACTATATCACGTCATACAGTTTAAAATAAACGTTAAGTTACTTGCTCACTTATCGATACACGCCTGTTACTGTTAGAAATGTGTTTACTTGACGAAAATGGACAGGTGGTATCTAATTAGATACAAATACTACTAAATTAAATAAGATAAAAGAAACGTTGGAGCATCATTCATTCGTTGGTTCATCTTATTTGAATATGTGTTCTAATTGTACTATTTTTATGCGTGAAAAGTAGGTACATTAAAATTACATGTGGGATTTTGCACTTTAATTAAAAATTATGTGGTAATCGTGATCCTAAAAGTATTTTATATAAAAATAGAATTATTACTCTAAATGGATTAAAAAACCTTACGAAAGATCTGACTGACTCCAAAAATTTGATCTCGGATAAGGTGTTAAAAAACCAAACCAATTTAATCAGACATTAAGTTGTTTTACTAAGGCGAGTTCAATGACATTCCTGTCATCTTCAGATGTCAAACAAGAATGTTACAAGTTCAGAAACGTCAACAAGAAAAGACCGTAATTACCTAAATTGATATGAATCGACGGCCTCTAATTGCACACCGCAATAAAATCCTACAAGTACCAATTTGACAATGCAATGAGACCAATTGGGAACGACGCGAAAGAAATTCAGATTTTTTGTTCGCGTGGGTAGTTAATGGCGTGATTTGGTAACTGACTTGTCATTTAAGGCAATTATTTATTTGTTTGTAATATTCTGAGCCGCCGGCCACATTTTGGTAATATGTTTTTAAGTTTTTAGCCTTTTTGCGTTTACTTTGTTGTGGGCATGAGTGTGTGAACGAGAATATAAAGTCTAATTGGATTGGTGTTTTATTGGAATCTAAGTATACTTGGACTGAATACAATTTTTACTAAAATATCTTATTAGTTTCACGCGAATGGCAGGAGTTCACTTTATTAAAATATTCTCTATTAAACAACTTCTCTCTTATTTTACAATATTGAAATTCGCACGAAAGAATTATGGCATCAATTCATGAAAAACCAATATATATTTCCTTATAAAATCACTACGTGCACTTTTACTTGGTACATATAAACTAGGTAACTAGGCTAGGTAGGTAGGTAATATACTAGGTAGGTGTATTTTTATTTTTTTATTTTATTTTATTTAAAAGGTTACACCAACAGAATAAACACTAAATACAATAACAGATTAACATTTCCAAAATAATGCTAAGTGATATTATATTTAAAGTATAATTGTTTAAAATCTACAGATCTACAATAAATCAATAAAAAAACGTGCTTGTGTGTTCCATACAGTAATGCAAACATCATTAAACTCACAATAAATTAATTACTCTGTACTCTGTCCATCACACCTCCCACGAAGCCTGAGCACAAATTGCCCTGAGCAAATGTCTCTTTATGATTTTAAAGAAGCAAATAATTAGCCCGCTATCTTGGACTTTAGTTGGAGGATCAACTGCGCCTTGTCACAGGACTATAATACCCATAAAAGTAATTAGCGACCGAGTTTACGACGTTGTAAATAAATAAAATGGAGGTTTCGGTTCACATGGCTTTTTGCTTTTCGGGGTTGGATTTTGTTAAATGTAGTTTTTTTTTCTACTAGTAAGTAAAACTTGAGTAAGTTTACTGATTCTTTTTAAAATGAAAGTAACTGTCTTGTTGGTAATAGATGATTTAAAACACGTCTAACTCCAACTGGAGTCATAGCAAAAACAGGACAGAATAAAGGTCGTGTAAAAAACAATGTATTAATGAAATGCGGATCAATTAACATGATGCCACAGTAGGGTGCACGTCTATAGTATACATAAATAACACATTTTCCTTAATCTACGAAATGGTCGGTTTATCGGGTTGAGGCGAATCGTAATGCACGCCCCGTGATGTCGGCCCGGTCAGCGGGGTGTTAACGTACTTTCGCGTTAATTTACTATCCATCCATAATATTAATACTCATTAATGTATGCTATTTACAGTGGCCATGTTGTGGACTGACATAGTGACTGCTGTGGGAATTGTTGCATTTAAAACTGGGCAATTTGCATTTTTGTAGTAGATGGTAGAGTTGACTTATGTTTTAACTTGATTAATAGATCGGTAGATCGAAATATTGTTTAAATCAGACCGGTTAAGTCTAAAATAGGTTTAAAACACTCGTCTCTTCTCAACTTCAACGCAACCGGATATGTACAAGTGACCCACTTTTCATTTTAGTGCCCCTCTACGTGACAGATTGCAAGTTCGAATTTCTTTCATATCTGAGTTGTGCATGATTCATACTACACCCAACTAAGAGACCGTGTATTATTTTTTTAACTGGTCCTGACTGCAACACGGGACCTACAAGGTGTAGTATAAAATGCTTCATACAAAAGACATGTTAAATTTTATACCACGATCAAGCATATATGACGCTATGTAGGTATACTTATGCTAACCTATACTTTCTGCAATGTACAATACCTAGTGGATATAGGTAATGGAGTTAGTTCTGAACTACCTACTGTCTAACTAGCTTGTGCCAAAGCACTACTATTTTTTAAATCTCGTGACTTTACCAACTAATTCGCTTACTCTGTAAACTGAAATACTAAGTAAAGCCTCTCTTTTAAAAACGAGTGAAACGAAAAACTCTGGCAATAATTCCAAATATGAGTTTAAATAAGGTGTCAATTAGGAGGGACAACTACCCGCTGGGTATATTATACCCTTGCCTCATACTTTGTGCCTTCTTTTCATACAGGATAAATATATGACGTTAATGTCTTCATTTTAACATCGTTGCTGCAATTTTAATACAATTTATACTAAATTTACAAATGCAAAAATAATATTTGTATTTTTTTATGTATTATAAGAACTGACTGATTGATTAAATTCCAAAAATCAGTCATATTATATAAGTTGGTCATAAACGCGATTTTATATCAAAACTTTTAAAAAAATAATTTTAACAAACGATTAATGCATATGAAATCCCCGTTTACATGTTGGTTGACCGTCACCATCATTCGTTTTTACGTGTGTTGGCGAGCCAATAATATGTAAACGCATAACAATGATTGCTAGACAAACAAAACAAGCCATGCCAAAGCTTCATGTTTCGAACTTAACAATTTACATGTCTCTCGAGCTCGTGTGTGGTAAATGCAAAAAACGTATTTTTGAAATGCGAAACAATAAATCAAAGTACAAAAAGTACGTGTTACCGAGGTCCGTTGTTTACACATATGCATCGACATTGTCGTGAAACCAAAAAACTTAACTGAGACGTGTGCTTAAGGCGAAGGCGTATTTTTGACATTGAAAATATTTCTAAGTAAAAAGAGAAACATTAATTTGAGACATAATTAAACAATAAAAAATACACCGCTCTCAGCTAAATCCCACAGCAAGCAGAGAGCCAGCAGTTGTGCTGATTTTCAGATGGGTAGCGCAACAGCAAAAACATAATTAAAATTAACAAAAATCATTTGGATTTTCAACTTGAAAGGGAACCTGGAGTTGACAACAAACTAGAAATTGTAATGAATGAGACAAAAAAATGTTTTTAACAACCTACATATTTTACTACAAGTGTAATAGTTACCTTATAGAATCTTTAGACTGAATTCTAATAAATCCTCTTAAACGTGTAATCGTAGCATAGGTAAAAAGGCTTAAGCTTAGGCACTTTCGATTATTTGTACTAATAGTTTCTTTCGTAGCTATTTTTTTAACAAACTAATTAAACTTACCCTTAAGTTTTTAAGGGCATTTGCAACAAATACTCCTTCCTCATTACCTTGCCACCCGAACTGTATGTAGAACACAAGAACCGGCAAATGACGATATACGAGGAACGAATTTACGCAGCCAAATTGAGAAATAAAAGCATTTATTCTCAAAAAAGCTAGTTTATATGCAATATTATTCAGTGGTATTGTACGCTGGGTGGCTTGGCTGGCACGATATTAAAATATTGGAATAAAAATTCACTGGTATGATGTTAACACTGTTTTTCTTATAGTAACTTTTAAATATTGAACATTTGAGGATTTTATCATGTAAAATAACAATTAAACGGCCAATGAGCGACGGTAATCACTAGCTTGGGTTACTCCTCTTTTTTTTTAATTGCAATACTTACAATCGTTGCATACAAAATATACAAATAGATTCATTTAAGTTATGCTTCAAAAGGACGTTGTCGTCAATAAGATAAAACATATCATTTTTGTAAGAGATAACTACTGTTTTTGAGAATAAAATTAAACAGATAACTACTACACGAAATAATATAAAAACTTAAAAACCCATAACTTGTTATTATTGTAACAAACAAATACATGAAGCAGATGCTGCGTGGCCAATTAAAAATAATAACAAGATTGTATCGAACAAAAACAAACCCTTTACTAAAACAATCGATTTGATGTCTTGTTCGGAATCCTACAAATTGTTCGTTTCACTTGATAAAGCCGTTTAAACTTTTTCTATCCCTATTAACTAGCAGTTGCGTGTGGTATTGTCTCTTATTAGAAATAATAGATCCCGTGACAGCTTCAATTAATACCATCTAATGATATAAATTAATAAGTATGGAATAACTAGACCGAAAATTTTTGATAATGCGTTCTGATTTCATGTTTATGAACCCTTTTGGTATTTTTTGTGGAGAGATCGGATCAGTTTAACAGTGACAAAATATCTCAATGCATTTCTTTAGAGTTCTGTTCGAGTTTTTGTACGAGATCTCAAGATATATCCCTCTTCTTACTAAGACATTACTTACTCGGTAGTTGACGAGATTGTCGCTGATAATTTTTTATCATTCAAACTTGCTTTGATTAAAAAATAATGTATTCTCATTCTTAGTACCTACCTACGATACAAAATATTCGTTTTACATGTCTTTTTTATTTTTTTTTAATAAGAAGTTTAGTCATTGTATTTTTTACCTATATTATGTTTTTAATATTTGAAAAATAGTTTATTTGGAATGATTTTCAATTTTTTTAATTACACAAAAAATTAAGTAACGTGTACTTAATTTATCGCATAAATTTAACGCAGTGTATGAAAACATTCAAAAATCCTCTATTTATTGTAGGCACTCAATTATTCAATTCTCTCGACAAATTGCTTGATGGTGACATAAAAAGGTGAACAAAAGCGACATTTTTTGGAGATAGCTCAATCAAATTATACCGTCTCATTGAATTCGGCCAAATGCTCAGTAGGTGGTCCTTCGTGTAAAAATTCACGTGTAGTTGTAAAATTTAACTTTTAATTAAATATGCCTCACTAAAATAACAATTTGGTACGTTTGTCAACTTAAGTGAAATTATGAATTATAAAATTTTAGAGTCTCAGAGAAAGCCGAATTTACCGCCAAATTTATAGCATAAATCGGTTTCATATAAATATTAAATAAACCTTTGGAGGTTAGCTGTGTATTGCTACGAAAGTGAAAGTAGCAGTAGTGACACTTAATTGTATACTAGGTGGCCCGCGCAACTTCGTCTGCGTCACAGAGGGATACAACATAGCTTCCTTCCTTCCTCGATAAATGAACTTTCCAAGAGTAAAGGAATTTTTCAAATCGGACCATAAGTTCCTGAGATTAACGCGTTCAAACAAATAAATAAACTCTGCAGCTTTATATTATAAGTATAGATTTTGTAAATAAACTCTCAAAGTTAGTTCTTAAAATACTATTAACAAGGCACACAAATCTTCAGAATTAACTGCGTTTATATTATGCAGATTTATTGAGTCGCTCGTGTAAAATACAATTAAATAACACAAATATTGATTAATACACTTTAAATATATGTAAAGTTTTATTCAAACCCGATCACTTTTAGTAATATAAATTAATTTAATAACAAAGCTTTTGTGAATAGATCCAAAAAGAACATTCACGACGCCTACTATACCAAACACTAATAATATTCATATAATTCTTTGAACCTTTCCAGGTCCCCTCTAATAAAAATGATTATGACTTGATTGCTTCCACAAAATAGATGATTAAACATCAAAAACTTATTAAATTGATGAGCGGCAATGGGCTTTAACAAAAAAGGCGTTGACCGCAAAGAATAGAACCACGTTTGTCTTTAATTAAGATATTTTCATGGTTCACTGGTATTTTAATAAAACACGATTATAACAGAATGTGGGATTATCAGAAGCCTGACTAATTCAGTTCTATTTCGAATTCAAATTTCGTGAATGAAGTTGTGTGAATATATATCTGATGGTTTTAGAAAGTGCTGTAATTCCAGAAATCCGACTTTTACTTTAATAAAGAAATTATTGAATTACAGCATTTATAATTCCATTTATTTCTTATAAAGATAATTCCATTAGGATAATCCATACACGTGATGGAAATCGAACTTAAATTAGAACTATGAATGTCATTTTTATGACTAAATTTCCTTCAAAATGTGTATTAAGAAACCACACAAGAAGAATTAGTTCTAGCCTGAAATGTATTAACATATAACTTGAAATCTTACCATGGATAAGAATAGTAAATGACATGTCACAAATAAAAATAACATTAAACAAAGTCAGTAAACATAAAACATATTAAATCAATACCTTAAGCGTTTGACTTAAAATTCAACGTGAGTTTACTATATGCACAGCTAATATAGCTACCTACTTTAAAAAGCATTATCGATCAACACGTGCATTTAAATATGCAATCAAATCAAAAATCGTACCTCACATTTAAATCAAATAAATATTTTACCGTTACAAATGTCGTAGAGATCATTCGGGTGCCCTCTCTCGGTTTTCTGCATCTAATTGACGCAGTAAGAGGTGCACCCTACTGCGTTTTTGTCAATACGATATCATTAATCAGGGTCAAATTAAAGTCTCACATCGTTTTGTTAGAATTTGTTTCGCTGCCGAACGAAATTTAAGCAGCGGTGGCATATTTTAATGATTGAGTTGATGTTTGAAACTAATGCTCTAATTTGGCGCTTCAAATTAAAAATTATTACAAATTCAAAATAATTCGAAGAACAGATCTACGCCAAGAAATAATCGAAGAACGTAGGTACATAGAGTATGATAGTACTACATAATACTAGTACTTGCCACAGTTACTATCATTGTTTTGAATGGAACTTTGAATTCCAGTTACTTAGTACTGGTATTGTAAAGGAATGAACCATGAAAACTTCAGAAAAAGCGTTTCCTCAAAAACGAATGATCAAAAATCAAACTCTCCTTGGAAAAAGGCTGATGAGGAGAATTTAGCCTTAAAAGTACTTGAAAGTATTCTCATAAATAAACTCAGTTAACACGTAATACCAGCAATTTTCAACAATATACAATGCCAACATGACGAGTTGACTATAGGATAATGACTCGCATACGCCGTAAAAGTTCAATGTAGGCATAATTTAAATATCCGCAGACTCCAGTAAACGATTAAACAACTAACCCATGTACCTACATACCTAAGTACGTGATCAAGATCCAGAACAAGCTGTCAAACATGTTGGAAGTCGTTGCATTAACATGATCATCGTTCGCGGGGTGGGATTACTCGCACGGAATACTAATGAACCCTTCAGACTATTTTAGAACTTACCATTAAGAAACAGGTCACACGACATCAAGCCCAGTGGCTTTGATCGAGGCAACGTTTGCATTACTTTGTTGGAATCAAAAATATTAACAGAAAGAGATGGAGATATAGATCTTTATGAGAGTGAAAGGGACTGATAGACTTCAAGGCAGGTGTCACGAGACATCTGCGCGTGCGCAGTGACCGGCACGTGCTCCCCCACTAAACCTTTCAGGAAAGTTCGGTTTAGATGTTACTACTGTTGGGAAATTCCCGCATTCCAATACTGTTTTAAATTGCCTTTTCTAGTTTTGGAGCAGCAAAGATTATTCGTGATTTTATAGTAGTCATTTTTATTGATTTACGAGATTCTGCGTTCGAGATTACGTTTAATATTAAATCAATAAATAGAGCAGAAACATTAACGTCATTACATTCTTGAATATGTAATTTGAAATTTATTCGTGATTATGACTGAGCATTTTGATATTCAGTGCAGATGACTGGAGATGGATAAAACGTGTATATTAGCAGCTGTAATACTTTGAACGGAATGCACTTCACTTTCAATGGTGCGAGCCGGTTCATTTACGTTTTCTAAATTGCAAACAGTAGTTTGGTATTTTTCTTAACGAAGATTTTTGAACAAAAATTAGCGGGTTATTTTTGCATAAATACTCGAGTCTACGTCAAGGGTATTCATAATTTATCGAATGTATATTTAAGAGCTATCAATATGATCATACAATTATTCGGATGACGACACATACCCACGTACTAAAGATAAATCGCTCTCCATACGTCAATCTGAGGTTATAATTGAAAAGTAGTCATGTTCGCCTTTTTTGGTATCATTAAAAAGCGCGATCACGGCACGAGCGATCGCCAATTTTATGGCCAATTTTCTGAACAGGAAGCTGGTGTGTGACGGGCTGATTTCAATAATAAATCGACGGCTCCACAATTCATCGGTGGACAGTTTGTTCCTAGCCTAAAATTATCGGCATGAGGTAAGGGGCGGGGCACAACGGTTCATGCTACTTTATATGCGAACTTGTGGTTATTATTTGCGCTTGAGCCATTTGAGGTACGTGACCGTGTCAATGCGGTTGTGTAATTCATGGTTGTGTGCATAAATTGAACGATAATAAGATGTTTATTTTAAGTTTAATTTGTAATTTCTTATCTTTTTGGATCTTGAATAATTTGAGTAACAAGTTGAGCGTATTTTTTAATACAATGAAATGACGCTTGTTTTGGCTGAATCGAATTCGATTTTAGTTCAACTTTTTAAAATAAATATTCATTCATTCATTCAACTTTTCACCTAATCGTAAACGAAATTAACTAATTAAATAAAAATTACATAGTTAAAAAAACTTGGCAAAACAAAACCAACACCCAACCACAACAATCTCAAATAATTGAATAATATTTTATAATCATAACATATTTTTTTGGATCAAAAAAACTGTAGGTTAACACTCTAGGTGTGAACCGTCGGCTTGTTAAAAAGCTATTAATATATTTTTCGACGTATTCCAATAAACGTTTTAACACCTTTTCCCTTAAGGTATCATTAGGGTAGTTATTGCTGTTCTCCCCCGAACGTCGAATCTGTGATCATTGATTCGAAAATCCCGTTTTGTTTCGACAAAAAGTCTTAGTTTTATCGAAAATTTTATCTCCAACATCTATAAAGATGGTCCGTTAATCTATTTTGTTGTTACACAGAATGATAATCCTTTTAATTTGTTTCCCATCTCTGGTACTGATAAAGATAAGATAGGAATAGACTGTGACTTAGTATAGTATTAAGTACACCATTAATTTTATTGCTTTTGTTGTTAGAAATAAACGAAACTTGATGTCACTAGTTACTATCTTTCATATTAGTGTGCTATTTTATTTAAATGGAGTTAGGTAGATGAAAAAGATGACATTGAGAATATTTTACGTTTTTACACAAACTGAGAGATGCACAGCTGATGATAGCGTACAGCGTGATTTTTTTAGTAACATTCACTATGCATTTTAGTCATACGGAGTTTCAGTTCAGATTTTATTTTAGTTACCTGCTTTAGCTGAGTTTTGAGTCGACGAACTTTACAAATCCATAAACATAACAAGCATGAAAAGCACAACACTGAAACATAAAATTTTAATCGAAATTAAAATTTTCAAATGCACATTCAAATCGATAAAATCACCACACATCTGTTACATTAAACCGAAAGCCGAAAATTTATTGATCGTGGAGTAAATAAACCAATCGGGGACTTCATTAAAGGATTTAAATTTTATCTGTGCAGTTTATGTTAGCCACCGTGAGGAAACGGTGCAGGCATCCGATACCGAATCGAGCTAATTGGTGCTTCGTACTGGTTAATTAGAATAACTTGTGACCGATCAAACGTGATTTATGTACTGAATCGGATGTAGTAGTGTTTTGTTTTCGTTGTGCGAATTGATTTGTTTGGATTACATGTTTGTTTTAGTGAATTTTGTGTTCGATGCACTGTGTATATGTGATGTGTGTGTGTGTGTGTGTCTGTGATATGGATGGGGTAGTTATGTATAAGTAGGTACTGAAGATACATACAATTTTATGGTACAAAATACTGTGTTTTCTTTTTTATTTTTTATATTTTTTACTGTTTTACTTTCTTTTTTTTCTTTGTGATTGAATGATGATTTTCATGTTCTAGACAAGTAAAAAAAAATGGTATACAAATACCTCTTCCAACTTCTTCTTCTAATAATCATCAATGTCGATTTATAATTAGTAAAATTCTCGCACAACTTTAAAATAGCTACAAAAACGTAAGAAACTGCAATACACTCCTCTTTTTGCTTAAGTTAGTCAACTACATCTTAAATATAATTAAATACGGCTATTAAATAGAAGATTACAAATATATCGCTGCGGAGGGTATCCTCCAAGATAAAATATACGAGATTTTATTATAAAAACCTTAACCCATTTCTCATGGTAAGCTCAACACAAAAAGTCATTTCAAGAACCTTTAAGTTCGTCATTTGTTTAAAGGTAAAAAGGTAATAATGTACTGCTTTAGGGCCATTTACATGCACAGCCAGTGTGTATTGTCACTTTAATACTTTAAAATATTTTTATTTAACACTTAAAGGATAGTCATTTTAATAAGTCTTGTGTGCTGTACATTAATCACACATGCTAGCCAAAAATGTATTGTAATCGGTTTTTATAATTAGGCATTCTTGTTAAAAATGCCCGATTGTCAATTGTTAATGAGCAGTCTCAGTGTAATATGCTTGTTTAATTATTTTGTAACTCAAGAACTTTTGACGCCGACATTTTAATTAGTTATGAAAACAATCAGAAACATGCAGTGGAACGTATTTTAATTAAAAAAAAAAAGTATCAAAACATATTAATTTGCACTGACAGTGCAGGGGGGCGGCGCGACGGGAAAGAGTGCCGTGGGCGTAACGCGTTGCGCCATCCCTCATAACCCCGTGCTGGGTTCTGGCCTCAGCCGGGGTTCGGACGCTGAGTGTGAGCAGTTGGAGATTTTAGTGCGGTTCAACTCCCACATACCCCGCCCGCCCCGTGGACGGGGTATGTGGGAGTTGAACCGGTGATTCCCTACAACTAAAAAAAAAACTGACAATGCAGGACCAATCAAAAACCTTTTGGTTACTGAAATTAGAATAAAAAAATATACATGTCTTTATATCTATCAATATCTATAGTCTGCATCAATATTTAAACAAATATTACCAAAATATTATTTCCCACAGCAAAATAAAATCACAGAACACGTAATTATTCTGCGTCGTAGCTCCAAACAATTATGGCAAGGGTATCGTATATATTTCACACGATCACAAATTGCTGTCATTAAATCAGTGACAAATTACGTGTCAACCCTACAATGCGACGGAAGGTCAAAAGGACACCAACGTACGTCAAGTTCCTGTGGACAAGTCATATAATGTTGTGGCAACACCATTACTCAAAGCTGTTTACAATGTAGCAAAGGCTGTATAGCTATGTAAGGAATAAAGAGAGCTAGAAGATTAATAATTTATGTAACAGCATTTAAAGGGTTAAACTCACCGTTTGAGTCGACGTAATAGAAAATAGAAACGTTTTTGCAAGTTGAAATTTACGTGTGTTAATAGGGATACCATTTTATATTTGCTGAGCTCCATGTTAGTTTTCAAAAGCAAAGGTTTATAATGGGAACTATAGACAGGACTAGTTTAACTACTTAAGAAGTAAGAATTTATGCTAATTGTGAAAACAAAAAACTAACAAAAAAATTACTTGTGAACTTTGTAATTGTATTCCATAATATTTCTCAGACTTTTTTTCCATGTTTAAATAAATTTATAAAATAATAATTTTATCATAAAAAATAATACAGTCCATCTCGCACCTGAAGATAAATAGTACGTTATAAACATGCTCTTGTTAGGATTACTTAAGCTATTACTTAATCCACCTTTATATCCGACAATGAATTTATCTAAAAATAGGATCAATAAGTCTTCACATAGTGGATGAACTAACAGTAATTCAAGTTTTAGTTATTTAGATCAATTACATATGATACAAACTTGTCGCGTATGTGATGTGATTGACACTGACAGCTAAGGTTATAACTACTGAGAAATTGTTCAAAATGTGTGGGTTGGGTGGACTGACGATTTGGTTAAGATGACAACAGCTTAGGATAGATGATTTGGTACGCAAGGTAATTTTGTTGTTGTATAAAATAATATGTACAAAAACAGACATAGCACCTAAAAATAAGCAGCTAAATTATATTAAGCACCTAAATATTAAACTGCAACAATGAAATAACCTTGTCTATTTAGGCTACTTTTATTTTAGAAAAATGGTTGTCTCCACGCGTAAATATATTTTGTTAGATATATCATGAACAAATCATACAAAGCTATGTACAGGTACCATTAAAATTATTAAAATTATAACCTTTTTTCACTTTGTTTATCCTCTTTATAGTTCCCACGTTGAAATATCGACACACGATGATTTGCGGATCAGATAAAGCGTTTAATAATTACCACGACACGGAAGTACAAACATTGTCCCCTTTTATGTTTACATTGATTACCGACGAGGGTCGAAAACACCCGATATTAGGGGTTAATAGCACTATCCGTGTTCACTACATTCCCACGCGTGACACTTTGATTGCCACGGAATTTGTGTGGGTTGCACTTTTCATATCACTATTTTAGGTGTAATGGCTAAACTGATAGCTGTAAATGACTTACTTACTAATTAAGCGTGTCGGCAGATAGTGTTTTTATATGAAAACACGATACACAATTTATTCGATGTAGCTGAAAGGTCTTGTTCGACGATGGTAGGCAAGATGAATTGATAGCTGGTAGATGAAGATAGGTGTTTGTGACTGTTGAATAAATATAATAATATATTAACTTGTAGATGTAGCTTAGGTATATTGTTATTGCTAAAAATAGAATATCATAGTTAACGTTTGCTACCTACTACAACTAAAAGAAAGAAAAAGAAAGAAAGAAAGAAACTAGAATGTGATTTAACATTGCTTTGGTGATATAATCACCTTTGGATGGTTTTATGCAACAACATAATTTGATGTACTTTGAAAGATTCGGCTAATCAATTATAATATTAATTAGTAGTTAACTGATACTATGACACGTGCCATTGTGATGCCTTATCTTATGTCGCAGTCAAATATTTGGAGTATAAAGAAGACTGGTTTGTGACAGCTCGTCCAGAAGACCACCGGTCACAGACAAGTCAAACCGCACTGCCTTTGATATGGCCGCTCAAACTCTTATCAGTGCATAGAGACGATAAAATCTCTGTACGATTTCATCATTGTCCCGCCCATTAACGGCCATTAAAATTCCAATCAACACACACTTATTCATCTGTCTGGAGTGAGACAGTGGGATGTCAGGTTTACTCTGTCTCGTGTCTCGTGCTGAGAAATTACCTGTTTAATTACTTGATTGTCACATCTAGACACACCGACGTCACGCGAGTGAGACCTTCTTGTCAACTGTTGGTATTTCTTTTGTAGAATATCCGACAAATAATGTTGGAAAAATGTCGTCGCATTATTCTATATGATAACCAATTCTTTTCACGACATTTCTGTGTTAATTGCAGAGTTTCTTAATTATTTATTTTATGTATTAAAATAAAATTGTTACTAAAAATATATTCATTGTGAATGCTGTGCATGTTCTCTGTACGACATTTTTCCATGTCACTTAAAAAATGAAGTCGTTTTAATTATTTTTAAATAATAAACATATACACGACATTATTTACTCTACCAAAACAAAAAATAAGCAGCTTTCATCCGTTTTACAAGGATATGGCGCCTACTTCCTTAACACCCAATCGAACCTCTTCCTTCAATAAACGAAATCAATTTTTATTTTGACTGTGACTAATTCTGTTAGTTTATAACAGTGCGAGATCGGCGCCGGTCTTTGTAAAAAACAAACAAACATTCCATAGAACTAATGAGTGTGTAATTTCGTTAGGGAGGCTCTATGTAGGCGGTCCTGAGAAGGGATGGGGCGAATTAATATTCTATGCTGCGCGTCGCGTGATTGGAATAGAAATGATGTAGGGTGCAGTGTCATTCATTAATTTTGTTTTAGGTGCATTATTAAAATTTCTAACGAAAAGAAATATCTATACTACTCTCTAGGTAGCATAGCGGCTTGTACCTCTAAATCTTAATATGAAAAAGATTTATGTGCAATTTTTCACAACATCACGGGCTAAAAACGGTGAAGGAAAACATCGTGAGGAAACCTGCATGTCGGAAAAGGGTTCTAAAAATCCTTTGAAGATATGTGAAGTCCCCAATCCGCATTAGGCAAGCGCGGTGGACTATGCCTAACCCCTCTTCGGAGGAGACCTGAGCTCAGCAGTGGGCAGTAATAGGTTGTTACAGTACAGTACAGTACAGGTAGCATTAACTGAGTGAAAAATGGGTATAGAAACTTACGATAGTCAACTATTATAAATAACATAATGTTCACTATTAATACTATTATTATGTAAAATTTTGACAAACCCAAAGGTTACGTGAGATAATTACCTGCAATCGGCAAGCAATGTTTTGAATCACATTACTCTAATAATTATATTATTAAATACATCTAACTATTGAACCGGAGCAATAAAATAATAACAATAAACAAAAAATATTCGTATAAGATGCACATTAAAATTCATGATAAAATTAAAATTAATTGACACCTTCGAATACGATTGGACTTTCCAGTTTCACAGTTAGGTGAAAATTGTCTCTGTTGTACATTTAATTTAGAGCACTGTGACTTTTGAAGAGGGCCTATTAACTGGGGCCATTAAACTTGACCATAAAATGGTTACATTAACCTTCCAATGGCACTATTTCACCGACGTAATTGATTTTTTCCTCGTCAAATTATTTTTTTCAAATGCAATTGCCTTTTTCAATTAATTATTTAAATTAAATCTATCTTTTGACTAAGATTGGGTTCTGATTTATTTTTGTTATTTGTTATCCATTCTAGTAATTAGCTACCATTTTGTAACTTGTACAATGTTTTAGTAATATGTATTAGGGTAGTGTAGTAGTTTTATAAATCATTTTGATAATAAAAGTACAATTAAATGAGTATTTAAAATTTCGTCTTTCTGATAATGGAAATTGTTTGTTTGTTTGTAAATCTTCTTCATAAAACAATAAAATAGTCCAATTGCACAAACATTCAATCAAAATACTCATAATTTTACAACTAAAGTAACAATATATTTCAATATTTATATTACTATGTTTGTTAACTATTTTAATTGCTTATTATTTGTAGCACATCATTAAATTTTATCTTGTTTTAAGCTACTGATCGTAAATTTATATTTGGAAAACTTGAGTAAATCATAGTTAATAGAAAACGATTGTAAAAGATTGTAAATAATTAATGATTTATTTGTAAAACAGTATTAATGATGTTAACGTCCAAAAGTGACTGTTAATTTGGATGACTGTTTTGTAATCACGAATAATTGAGAAGCTGAGCTTTTACATGTAGTTACATTAATGCATCAAATGTTATATTGTATTTTATTTGATAAAAAAAAATTTGCTTCTCATATGCAGAAGAGCTAAAACCTACTCTGGCGAAGTTCTTGAAATAAATACAAAAAAGTAGGTATCTTTAATCTTGCCAAAAACGATGAAATGTTATAATATGCTGTACAACACTTACAGATTATTCTAATTTTAATATTTCTTCAAATAATGGTCTCATAATACAACCAGTTAATTTAAAATCACGAACAAAATAATATAATAAGCTTTTCTATAACCAACTGAGCCATCATTTTGGGAGAACCTTTCATCAATAAGCTTCAGAAACACGCATAAAATTGAAGCAAACTAAAACAAAAGTCAATCGCCGTAATTAAATTTTTATTAGCTGCCGATGTTCAAGAGTTTTGCGCCCCAAGCATGGATAACGAGCATTAAATGACGTTTGCAGACATTCAATCAAAGCTGTGATTGGATGAGCTACGGTCACAGTATAAAACTTTACTTTGCAGAAGTATTTCTTGTGGATGTATCTTAGGACAGTAGAAGAATTTTAGTTCCTTTTTATAGCATTTTTGGGTAAACGATAGGATACGATATACGTAAATGGCCCAATCGCTGGAGACAGTGAACCGACCCTACTGTAGCCTCTATGTGTGTGTGATGTGTGTGTGATTGTGACTTCTTTTGACCAACATTTTTTTAAAAGCGAGGAGTTTTCTTTTCAGCGTAGTTTTAGCTTACGATCCACCTGAGTTACTTGCGAAAATGTTTGTAAACAAAAATAAGTATCCAAATTTTGGTAGAACCATAACGTTCGACTCTGGCCCACGCTGTTTTGATATTACTTGTCGATGCATAAGTGTGAGCTTCTCAACAATAATTTGTATGAAGATTTTCTTCTGCACATTCATTATTTTGTGGTCACGATACTAACAAAAGGTTTGTTTCGATCGAAATGGTACTGAGTAGTTACAGTTGTAATCGATGTTTATATGCTTTGGATACGGCTCGTTCTGATAGCTCTGTTTTTGTAACTTAAGTGTTAAAAGTAAGCCATAAAACAAATTTCAGATAATATTTCAATTTTGATTATTTATGAATAGCTATTGCATAATTATTTTTCACTGGCGTGATCAGTGTCATTACTTGTTAGGTTTATGGTCAATCTTAATGTTCTAATTAGCCTTTAGTATGGGCACTTCATGAGGAAGTTTATTAATGCTTGATTCCGTTTTCTCTTTATAATTAATCGTCATATGATATATTTATCATAGTTAATTATCGTATAATTTCATCAATTGCAAAACAATGTAAACCCAATCTACATAGCCACACCAAAATGTCAGAACATTTAAGTGGCTCCATAATTACAGAACTACGAATAGTCTCAAGTATTTCCTCCGTCTTGGGACATGTCGGGGAACAATCTGTGAGACGTGTGTCATTCACGTTGCAATGCGTTAACGAGCACATGCAAATACTTCGTGTTGTAGCGCTAACAATATTCCTGTGATATAGGATAAGTGCGGGCTGGCTGTGACGAATGGTGAAATGGTTCATTCATTTTGATTTAAGTAAAGTTGATCGTGGTTATAAAATGTATTGTGACGAAAAGAAATGCAAAACTAGTCAACTGTTGTATTGCGTACACTTAATAGTTTACATTAAAATGAACAAAGATGAGTTTTACGTTGTATCACTTTTTGCAAGAACCAGTTGGATGAAACCGTGAAGCATTAAATCATTGGCACCGAGTATTATGATTTTTTTTTTTAGTTGGAGGTAATCATCGAGGAAATCAGGTATGTGGGAGTTGAACCGTACTAAAACCTCCAACCGCTCACACTTAGCGTCCGGAACCCCGGCTGAGGCCAGAACCCAGCACGGGGTTATAAGGGACGGCGCGACGCGTTACGCCCATGGTACTCTTTCCCGTCGCGCCACCCCCCGATTATTATGAAATTATTCAGTTAAATCTGACTATTATACTTATTACAACTGCTATTATAACTCTTATATATAAATTGTAAAATCTCTATTAGATTTCAGATCATCGTTCAGTGCTTAAAATAATTTTATGCAGTAGTTGAATAATCGACTTCATCATCATCATCATCATCATCAGCCTATAGACGTCCACTGCTGGACATAGGCCTCCCCCAAACCTCGCCATAACGACCGGTCCTGCGCCGTCTGCATCCATCGCCTGCAATAATCGACTTACATGAACCGTAAATAAATTTAATTTGCTACATTCCGTCCATCTGGGATTTAAAATTCGATCTCAATATACGCAAATTCTCACAAATTGTTCTCGCTTCGTAACTAGCGTCAAACAGAACAATGCGTGAAACTTGTCGAGACAACATGTCTTTCATATTGTATTGTTTAACAATTTATAAAGTAAAAATAGAAATATGGTGTATATTGAAGAAGGAAAAGTCGATTAAATAAATTTAGAAAATTATTCTCGAATATTTTTAGTATTTTAAACAGAGCATTGACTAATAATCTTGCGTGATTTTGCGCACCTCACAATACCGACGGTGCCGTCAACTATTGAGTAGCACTAATTGTTTTTTAGTCTAGGAATTTTCGCAAATTTTCCATTGACAACATGTTCTCTACTTAAAATATTTTTCATAAATGATCATGAAACATCAATTTAAATTTTTTAGTAATTGAAACATTAACAACAGGCAATATATTATGTACGTACTGTTTTAACACTATCACAATGATTATACTGTAATGTAACAACCTATTACTGCCCACTGCTGAGCTCAGGTCTCCTCCGAAGAGGGGTTAGGCATTGTCCACCACGCTTACCTAATGCGTTTTGGGGATTTCACATATCTTCAAAGGACCCTTTTCCGATATGCAGGTTTCCTCATGATGTTTTCCTTCACCGTTTTTAGCCAGTGGTGTTGTGAAAAATTGCACATAATTTTTTTTCATATTAAGATTTAGAGGTACAAGCCGGCCCGTTTCGAACCCAATTATTATAAAGGTGAAAGTATTTCTGTGCACCTATTTATACACTGTAAAGTATAGATAAGGAAATAGTATGTTCCAATGGAAATACCCTGTTCTAATCCAAAAGCTCGGTAATCTCCCAATATTGAAATCCCTGCAGATTCAATGGTCATATTTGTGACGCAGCCGAAAGTACACAAGCTAGCTTACATTATAAATTGCCTTATTTACTTTCTCTTTCACTCATAAATAATGTGTCGCAGCAGGAATTATGATCTTATTTGTTTTGAATCGACATAAATAATATCGAATGAGTGAATTCCAGACGCCGCGTGATCCCGCGAGTGTACGCCGAGGTTCCTATAAAAATGATTAACGGTCACCGTTCGGTTCTTTGTGGTGAAAATAAATGTCAATTTTAAGTAGAAAAATGGATTTCTTAAAATAAAAATATTTCATGTTATTTTCGCCTAGAGGAACTATAAAATAACATTTATTTATTATGGAATAAATTGTTATTTTGATCATGAATAATAAATTTTGCATACTTTATCGCCACTAGTATCTGGTATTTTTTAGAATATTAACCATATTTTAACTTCATAAACGTTACATCTGCTTTTTTTAATAATAATAGGTATAAAGTTTAAAGAGTTCTGAGTGGAAATAGTAATATATCTTCTTTTCTCTTCTATCTATCTTGGAAAAACAGTATGAAGAGTATATAAAATACACTTAAGTGATTTCTTCAAGATCTATTATTGTAATCATTTATTTAAGGAACACTTTACAACACACTATATAGGTTAAACCCAGGCTCTCAAACTAGTAGTAAAACTACTGTACTATGAAAGCCAGTGCTCTCCCTTTAAGTAGGTATACACAATAAGGTCTAAAACAATATTTTTTTGTTTTTTTTTATAATACTAAAGTAGAGTAAAAATATAAGAAAAATAAAGACAAAATAACTATACTACTTATTACTACCTATACCAACCCATTACTGCCCACTGTTGGGCTCAGGTCTCCTCAGAAGAGGGATTAGGCATAGTCCACCACGCTTGCCCAGTGCGGATTGGGAACTTCACATATCTTCAAAGGATTTATCCGACATGCTTTTCCGACATGCAGGTTTCCTCACGATGTTTTCCTTCACCGTTTTTAGCCAGTGGTGTTGTGAAAAATTGCACATAAATCTTTTTCACATTTAGATTTAGAGGTGGAAGCCGACTGGATTTGAACCCTTATTACTTAAAAAGTCATTATTTAATCGTCAACCATTCTACTATCACCTTAACAATTATAAACTATAACTAATTAGTATAGTCTAAAAGCCTCTCAGTGCTTTCATAATCAAAATCATTATTGCACAACTTACATAATAATTACCTCCAAGCACATTAATCTGATTACGTTGTGAATTTAAACTACACTAATCACTTCAACTCGTTAATTTAAACTAATATCAAAAACGTAAAACGAAAGAACTTATTTCCACGTATTTTTCATCATAAACACCGTGGGATAATTTTAATACAAATATAAATCTCTAATCTAATTAACTGAAACCAAACACCGCTTTAAATGTTTAATGCTGGCAATCTATTATAATTTGAAAACAGACAGATTGCCTTCATACAAGTTAAAGATAACCGACCAATTTTAAAATGCATAGTATTAAAATGTTTCATTTTACATTACTAGTTGACACACGTAACTTTGCTTTCACCGCAATAGAAAGAATAGTGATCGTTCAATCTTTTAATTTGATTCACTGTTGCTTGTATTCTACAGGTAGGTGATAATACAATTACTTTAGTTTAAAGTCTTCTGCATAAATGTGCTATCAAGCATCTATCTAATAGCAATTTATTGTCATTTCAGGTAACCAACCAAATGGCCTATGCAGCGTAAAGTGATACCCCTAATTTGAAGGCATTCTGAAGTCCTACCTAAACGACCACATTGAAGCATTCTTTTGGAACGAAGTTCCTTATCGCGCGTTGTGAAAGGGGGCTAGACGGAAAAAAATCTTACGAAAAGTTGTCACGACACTTTTTTTTTAGATGATTATCGCTAGATGGCGCTGTGATTAAAATCTTTTAAAATACGTTCTAAGGAACGCGTTACGTTAGGAAAAAAATATTATAAGATATATTTTAATCTAAAGGAACTTTGTTCTATTCGGGTGTCCTCTCAAGTTTTTTAAAATTTCGTCAAGAACAAACAAACTTTTCTGCTCTACACTATAAATATAGATAAATTTTGGTTTTCTTGTGTTATAATTCGATTTTGTTAGAGATGTCCACACCTCTGGGTGGGCAGGCCTCCCGCTATCACCAGATTAAAACTCTTAACGTATCGCGTGGGCTATGAACATTTGTTAATGCTACAAATTTTCGTTTCAACAAAATTCTCATGATTTAAGTGAATTACTGGTATATGAAATATTTAATCAGGAAATGAAAATTTATTGTTTTTTAGTAAACTTGCAACAGTTATAACGATTTTAGTAATTCGATTTATGATGTTTTATTATTTATACATAGATCATTCAAAATTTATTCAATTTAAATGTTACTATTAAGTAGTATTATAACATGTTATTAGTATTTGAGTAAATGAGTTTTGATCGTAATTATAATGATGAGTTTATTTTTAGATACTAGCTGAATTATGCAACTTTGCCTTCGCCATTAAATGAGGTTGTTTATACCTAATATTTGTTTTAGGTTTTTTCCATGGCCCAGAGATTATTCACGATACTGTAACAATAACCTCTTAATAATATTGGTATACATAATATGGCTTGGGTCGTAGACTCGGCCTGCAGTGGCCCTCTGTTTTTTATATTGTATTTTTAAATTTTATATTCTTGTAAATGTATTTTTAAAAATAGAATGAAAAAAGTAAATGAATTTACACACTTTGGTATAGATAATATAGAGATAATAGAGAGTAAATACAATTCTATAGATGAAAGTAAATGTAAATCTTTTACAAATAGAACACTAAAATAATTAGCATGAAGTAAAAATAACTAAAATTTATTTTATCAAAACACTATAGCAAATGCTCATTTAAAATGACCCGTAAGTTATAACCTCGCCGTGTGCGAAAAATAACAGTAGCGAAAGAATTCTCAGCATGAACTCTGACAGTATTTAAATTTATCTCTATGAACTTGTTCGTGTGATAAATATCCTTATATGTTTTTCAAAACAACAGCTTTCAAACACCAATAAAATTAATGAAAAGAATAAAGTAGTATTTTCTAAATTAATCCTAAAAGGTTCAAAAATAGTAATAACGTCAGTAACAATTTATAATATTTTCATGCATCTTCAACGGGATCTTACCACGATATTTAATTAATTGAGTTGTCTCGATATTTCAACGTTGTTGCAAACGTCACGATCACGAGAGGACTGGATACTGCACAGCACTTTTAACAGGGGTGACGGCTTCAGATTATCGAGTATGAGGAATCCAGTGCTAAACACAACAGTCACTAGGGGTTCATGCTCAGAGAGTATTGTAGATAGTGAGTGTGGTGTGTCGTGATGTGAGTTCGAGTTCCAGTGGTACTACCCAAAAGCGAACAAGAAAGAGGGTAGACAGATTTGTTTGCTCTTAAATCGACCCGCAGTATCCAGTCTTCTCGAGATCATGACCTTGAAAATGCATGAAAGTATTATAGAAAATCGCGAGTGTCTGAATAAGTTTACAATTTATAATATTTCTACTCTATTACTACCAAGTACCAACGCATTTCATATTTATATCCTATATTCTAGTGACATTTCAATATGAAAGATAAAATCGTAGCTATAAAATAATGCCACTTCACATACTTCATATGATATTTGCATCGACATTCGCGAACGTGAGATAAATTAAAAGTTATGACCATTAATGAACCAGTAGTAATTTACGATCAAAAGTCAGACAGTTCGAAGATATGAAAATATTAAAAAGACACCTTTTGTTTTCTGATTGTGAACTTACTATGTTATATTAAATTATGTGCCATAATATTATTTATCATGTGCGATTATCTATATGTACCTAATATAAAGAAAGCTTTTTCTTTGCCAGATAATTCTATGTCAAAATTATGGAAAGGGCTTAAATTTTTTAATTTTGCTCTGACACACGTTTCGCTAAGATCACTACAATACAATCCAGCATCACAAACAGAATTTGGGATTAGAACACAAGATCCCAGCCAGAATAAAATAATGTAGCACTACAATTCCCATATAACTCCACCAAAATATTTTTATCTTACATGTTTTGAAAGTTTCTCGTAATCTAACAAAACTACTTTTAGTACCGACAGTGAATTCACTATGAATTTCAACCACCGTCCGTTAATTCAAAAAAAAAACTTCAATACTTCGTACGAAATTCTACGTGTAAACTAATAAAAAATATTCTTCAACTCAAATATGATAAATAAAGCCATCAACATAATTGATTCAAATCTGACCCAATTTGTCAAAATGATTCCATCTTGTCAAGTGAACATTTGTAATATGCAAGAATCAGAGATCCAAGTCATCAGTCGTTGGGATCGATCGACTGTCATCACTCCTTCGTTAAGTTATCCTCACTTTTATTCTTTCTTCTTTTATGCTTTGAAAGAGCAAGTAAAATATGTGTTAACATTGGATAGTTGTTATTTTAAGGAATAGTCGTTAATTACTTAAGGTCAGAGTTAGTGTCTTAACCACCAATCGCAATTACACTTGTGTGGCTTTTAACTTTTTTATAATGACAAAAATGTTTTTTTTTTTTGCAAAAATCTATAAGGTACCAGTGATAGTTAAAGTAATCGACATTATTAAAAAAAAACATAAAATAGACATCAAAAAGATTTATTGACATCACAAAAATAAATAACATTCACTGACTACATTCACCACCAACCGTTGGCATAACCAGCTCCATAACCTCCGTATCCACCATTGAAACCGCTGACAACCTTGTTCACGGTTACCACTTGAGGTTGGGCCACAACCTTGTTCACGTGGACAACCTGGGGCAAGCTAACTACTCTGGGAACGTTGACAACCTTGTTTACGGAAACCACAGCGGGGGCAGCGTAACCAAAACCAGAGTTGAAACCAGAGTTGAAACCTCCATGGTAGCCGTGGAAACCATGTTCTAGTTCACCGAAGACCCAGCGTTTGTCACGGATGTTTGCAGCAGAGGCGAGGGCCACCAGGGCAAAGAACACGACCTAAAATGAAAAAAAAACAATTATAATACAGTATTCATTTATTTTCTCATTTTTTACATTATATTTTTAAAAATACAATCACAAAAAAATAAATTTAAAAATACAATATAAAAAACAGAGGGCCACTGGAGACGGGGTCTACGACCCAACCCATCAGTGGTCAGGGCTCAAGAGAGAGGAACCTCCTCACAATACGTGCCGTGTCAAGAACGACAATTATAATTATTGTTAACACATCACAAATTGTTGGCAGATATCTTTAATTAGTATTGTACTGTAACAACCCATTCCCACATATTTCTGGGCTCAGGTCTCTTCAGAAGAGGAATTGGGCACAGTCCACCTCGCTTACACAATACGGCTGGGGACTTCAGATATTACCGTATCGATAATTTTTATTTTAGTATTATTAACGTATAAATATTATTTTTCAAACATTATTTATTAAAACGTAATAACAGTTAAAAGCAAAATCGATAAACAAATTTAAGTCAGGATAAATTACTAACTGAGTTACGCAACTTTGCAAACTACACTAGGAACAACCTCACTACAAAGGGAGGTCAGTTTTATCTTTAATTTATTTGAATTTATAAATATCATATAATTTAAGAGAATCATAAATAACGTTACTTTCTATTAGTAAAATAACTTGCGAAATCGGTTGATCCAAAGATTACCTACAACGTAACAAACATCACACATCACCTTCTTATAATAGGTATTAAAATTATGCATAGTAGATACTAAAATATTTTATAAACCAAAAATCAACTTTACTATGTTACAGTTAAAAATATCAATAAATTTCTTATGAATTTAAATAATGATCGTTAAAACCGGTTCTGTCTTGTTTTATTTTATTGTTTAAGTTAAAAATAACTAATATTATTTCACCATATTAAATTATTTTTTTCCATATATTGACGTCTCGATAGGAAACTTACAGCTTAAGATCACTATTCACAAGTATTGCAAAAATTTATGAGCGAATAAGGCACACAGAATAAACTTATTTTATAATACAAAAGAAAAATAAACTAAACAAACGAAAAAGCGAGTGTTTTAAAATTACTAGTGTTTAATTAAGATGTTATTGCATTTTAAAACAGTTATTTATTTTAATAAATGAATTAAATACTCACAAAAGACTTCATGATGTTGGCAGATCACCGAATGATGTTTTAGTCCGTCCCTCGCCATTTATATCCGCGGTTAACTAATGTCGTAACTGTCCTCTAGTCCTAAAAGTAATTATGAATAAACATACGACCTTGCTTTTATTGTTGGATTATTCAAAATATTAGGGACATTGCCAATTTTAAGTAGAATGATGAATGTTATGCAATGAGATGTCGTAACTGTAAAGAGAAACTACGTAGTAAGTTTAACACATTCGCTGCTAAACAAGGTCTAAATGATCTCTTCTGCAACTTTCCTGTGGTGCAGCAAGAAAAACGTCAAGAAAATGAGGCCTAATAGACCGCGTGTCGCCCTAACGTCAAATCATGGTGCGGGCCGATAACACCTTGTGTCGCGGCCATCGGCAAGTATGAAAAAATTGGTTTCGAAGCGAACGTGTTAAGAAAAATAAATTCCATACCTAATATTAACGATGGTTTTTTTGTAAGAACAGTTTAATGAACTATAGTCCAACCAATGGTAAGCTTGTACTGTTGGTTATGAATATCTGTGACGTCATAGACACTACGAGACCAGTTAATTTAGTATGACAGTAATGTAGGTAACCTGTCTTAAGTTTTTGTTGTTTAACACGCATTGAAAAAGTGTGATTGACTATGCCTGATTCCACAGTAGGCTTGGGCAGTAACGGTACAATATAATACATATAATGACTTAAATACTAAAATGATTTTTAGTTTCATTGTTTAAAGAGTTTTAAAAATTTTCGATTTTTTACAAAATAAAACATGTAACATGTAAAAGTTATGATTCACGTTTTTAAGGATTACTACTATACTGGCTGTTACATAATATACCTACCTACAATAATTTTTCAATCGAATACTCTTTAGAAGCACCTTCTACAGCTTGTTAGAATATTTTATTTGAATTTTATGCCTCGAAAGTAATTTATAATCTAAATTAAAATACTCAGTACATTTTGAGCTATATGTACGGAATCAATTCGTATAATAAAAAACAAAATTCATCATGTTTACTCACATACATATTCACGTCCTGCACTCATCATTGTCATATATACCTCTTACAACATCCTCAAGTTATGACACTTGAATCTCATGTTGTCCAAGATTCTGTCAACGGATTCCCACGGATAATGGATTATTGTGCACAGTATCAAAAGCCTCATCGCGAATGTCGGCCGATGGTGCATAAACACTGATGTGACAGCTAAACATGGTAATACAAACGGACGCGATCAATAAGGAGGACTATCTTCATCTTGGACGTTGAAGCATTACAGTTCTACTTCAAAACATTGAGGATCAGAAGTAAAGTCCAGATCTGGTTCTGTACTTATTATGAGACAATACACAGAATTTGTAGGAAGAAAACTAGTTTACAAAACCTTTTAACGAACCACCAATATTGCACGAAATTTCAATTGACTCCAATGGGTAAAAGTTTTAGAAACGCCTTGTATGCAAAAATGTACCTTTGTGTACGTCGTCGACTATTTGAATGTAGTTTGTCTTCTGCTAATAGCTTGTCTGTATTTTCGCAAATTTCTTACAAGTTGTAATTATAATGAGCTGCTAATATTCCTGATAGAGTTTAAGTTTTCCTGTGTATATATTTTGTCAGGTATTGTTTGAACTAAGGCTAATTACATAAAATCTATTTTGGTCCACCGTTTAAAGCATAGACATAGCTTGATTTAAATCTGTCTGAGTAATGTTAGGTAATAAAAGTAGGTAATAAAACACAGTAGCTTTAAATGTTTCTTAGTTCTATTCCTATTATTTTACTCAACAAACCTAATATTATAAGAAAATTAGTAAAATAATCCTCATGAAAACTTTAAGTAGATTAACATTTAACTAAAATACGACCTTACTATATTTAATCTTGGCGTTCCAATCTCATCAGATCGTACAATTAAACGTTCCGAAAACCGAATTGGAGTACGCATTAAAATTTCTTATGGGAGACATAAAACTTCGGCTCCGTACACGGGCGAAGACACGGCGAACTTAATGTTAAAAGAAGTGAAATATTATACTGCACATTACTTTAAATATGTATAAGATTTATTTATTTTTTATAGAATTTATTACGGATTCTGTTATGATTGTTTGAATGTAAAACTGATTGCTTTCGACGAACAGTTAAATCTGAATATTTGTTATAATAATAAAGTCAGTGAGACATAGTGATAATAGATCGGGATGCGCATCGGGCAGTGCTGATCGATGTCACCATTCCGCATGACGGGAACCTTGTGAAGGCAGAAAACAGCTGAAATATTTGGACTTGGCCCACGAGGTGACCGACATGTGGCGTGTTGAATCGACGATCATTGTTCCGATCGTTGTATCTGTGCACGGTCTAATAGCGAAAAGCTTCGACCGTCATCTAGAGAAGCTTTCGTTCCCCGGCTGGGTAATGGGCTTGATTCAGAAGGCGGTCATTCTTGACACGACACGTATTGTGAGGAGGTTCCTCTCTCTTGAACCTGACCACTGATGGCTTGGGTCGTAGGCCCCGTCTCCAGTGGCCCTCTGTTTTTTTATTGTATTTTTAAATTTATTTTTTTGTAATTGTTTTTTTTTAAATATAATGTAAAAAATAAGCAAATACACGAATAAGGAGATAAAAAAGTCAGTGATACTCCCCATTTTATCTATCGGTCCTTAGAAAAAAGATGTATGATTTTTCTTCTACATTATGTCCATCAATATCTTCGAATTCCAAATGTAATATTCTTAATATTTTGTAGTATAATTAATTTATATTTCAGTAAAAGCAGTGTTTTAGTTGTCAAGTCGTCCAGTCCAATCAAGTGTCCATGTTTACGAGGATTAAATTTGCTTAATTAACATTCACATTTAAATAGAAACCTAATATATTTCAAACACTATTTAATAGCCAAATATTGAATGAAATAATAAAGTTTCAATAATATTGAAGTATTTATTTATATTTTAGTTGTGCATATCAATCTTTCAAAACTCAATTCTAAATTAAAAAGGGAAAAAGAAAACGTATTGGTTAAAGAATTATATATACGGCTATTTAATTGATGTAGCTTTTTAATGTATCCGTTAGCCATTTTCATTCTGTATTCCCGCACCTTAGTAACAACGACTTATGGCGTTTGTAAATAATAATTTTAACAGTCGATTCATACCTTCACATTCATTTTATTCACCATAGTTTATTAATTGATAAACGATAAATACTTTATTTTATATTTTATTGTATGAAAAGGAATTTATTTCTCATTGTTTGCGTTGTATAGTTGGCAGATATATCTAGGAAATATTGTTTAGTTACTGTGAATGACCTGTTCACTTTATTTGATGGCTGTCTTTGATCTGCATCAAACCTTCAGAGACTTGTGCTCAAATCCACAAACTGTATCATCTACTTCACCAGTAGTAACTATTTTTACTTGTAATAGGTATTGTTGAATTAGTTTACAGTCAAAAGTATTATGGTAATTTTAATTCTATAAAGTGCACCGAGTATTCTCTATGTCTTTTGTCCCAAATCAGGTTCTTAGACTGATCTCACAATACTCGTATAAACGATGGCTTATACGAGTTTGAAGTTATAAGAATATGATAGAAAGTTCAAAATGTTATTAACTTATTCAGGCACTCGCGGTTTTCTATAATACTTAAACACAACAGTAAATAAGGATTAATGCTCAGAGAGTCTTGTAGATACAGTGAGTGTGGTGTGTTGTGATGTGAGTTCGAGTTCCAGTGGTACTACCCAAAAGCGAACGAGAAAGAGAGTAGATAGATTTGTTTGCTCTTAAATAGACCCGCAGTATCCAGTCTTCTCGTGATCATGACGTTTACAAGAACGTTGAAATATCGAGACAACTTAGTAATTAAATATCGTGGTAAGAACCCGTTGAAAATGCACAAAATGTACTGTATTATGAAGTTTAACTAAAGTATGCACTGTGTAGTTCATTAAATATAATAATTTCATTACTACTTAAGTTTTATTGCTTTTTTAAGTATAAATGGTTATCAAATAGAAATGATTATAACGCGTATAAATATACATAAAAATATTTCCCACGATTACTAGAAGTATGAAGTATTATTTTTCTTAAGTACTAATCTGAAGCTTCGCACTAACTTATAGCAAATGGAGACAGGAAAACACTTGATACCGCCACATAAGGATTTCTTCCAAATCTTTTGAAACTACCTAATACATTTGGGAAATCCCAAAGAGAAATTTATCGTTGATTTAGTTCCAGTTGTGTGTGTCAAGTCAACATTCTTTTTGAATAATCAATTAGGTATTATAATAATAATCTTGAACCATATTCCTTTATTAGCTTATTTTTTACATTATATTTTTAAAAACACATTTACAAAAAAAATACATTTAAAAATACAATATAAAAAACAGAGGGCCACTGCAGGCGGAGTCGATCCAAGCCATCAGTGGTCAGGGCTTAAGAGAGAGGAACCTCCTCACAATACGCGCCGTGTCAAGAACGACCGCCTTCTGAATCAGGCCCTTCACCCAGCCGGGGAGCGAAAGCTTCTTGAACCATATTAAAAAAGTTTATGTGTGTGTGTGTGTTTATTTAACAAGTTTTATTCGATACTAAAACTTTATGAACAATTTTGATAGTGGCAAAAGTCAAACATATGTTTTTAAATAACTTATTTTATGTTTTTTGTACGGTTTGTGAATGAGAAAACCTGACCTTTATTATTTTAGACCTATTTATATGTCAGTTTCTTAAATGATATTAGAACTTTTTATTTAAGTTTTGTGTAACATTCCTCTGCAATTTGAAATTAATGTTTGAGTTTATGATCGTATTTATTTTAATACATTTTTATTGCGATAGGTTAGTTATAGTTTTACTCCATCTATTAGAGTATGGGAAATCATGAATATCAGAAAATTTACGACAACACTTAAAAGTGATATAGAAATAAATATGACCATCTCAACAAATAAGATATTGACATTTATACTTCACTTAATAAACAGACATGCTAAAATTTACAGCTCATAGATTATTCCTAACCCAGAATCTAAATTACACTTGCATTTTTTACTTGCCTGACTGGTTTTATTTCTTTAATATAATACTCGACTCACCGTTGGGTCTCTCTACAATTTTTTGCATTAAGTATTTAGAATTTAAAACATGAATTACACAACTACGAGTACCTATTAATTTTGTTTAAATATTTAACTTTTAAAAAATTACATAGTATCTACTTTTTTACTATTACGATGAATAATAATTATTCAATGATGTTATATCTGATGGATGACCCAATAAGAACAAGATCTCAACCCCCAGGTTACATTTTTTACTCACTTCCTGTTCGAAGTACGGGAACTACTATACGGAGCATTGTATCCCCTACTATAAGTTTCTTCAGAAAATAGATTTTAATATTTTTTTACAGTATCATAATCTGTAAAATATTTATTTATTTACTTTTTTTTACATTCTTAAAAAAATATATTAAAAAGTAAAGTTTAAAACTACAATATTAAAAACAGAAGTCAATGGATGAAGTAGGTCACCAGTGATCAGGAGTTTTGATTGAGGAACGTCCTCATGATGAGCGTCGTTTTAAAGACGGAGGTCAATCAGTCACTTTACTAATCTGAGGAACGAAAGTTTCTCAAGATGACACTCAAATAAAAAGCATAATTATTATTATGGCATCAATAATATAGGTCATATTTCACTTACACTATTACTAAACGGGTTCTTACCACGATTGTTTTTAAATGAGCGGTCCCGATATTTCAGCACTGTTTCAAGCGCCATGATCATGGGAAGACTGAGTAAAGAGGGTAGACAGATTTGTCTGCTCTTAAATGACCTACCCGCAGTTAGTACACTATCGTGGTAAGAATCCGTTTAGTAAAAGTGTAAGTTATGTAGATAACCGCGAGTGTTTAAAGAAATTTACAGGTCATATTTTTTGAGTCTATCGACATAATTATAATTCATTCAGAATTCAAAAAGTTCAGTAATGTAAATTAAGAGTTAACAAGTTGCAGCTACTTTAACATATTAAACAGCATTTTTAACAAATGTATTTTAAGTATACAACATTGATTATTATTTATTAGAGACCGGCCGTCATCGATTCTAAGATTGAGAATGTAAACAGATGTAAAAGCCAGTGGTGGCTACGATATAAATTATTGAATCTTCATAACTTATAACCGCGAAGATTAATCAGATATCTTTTGTAAATATTTAACGTGAGATACTAATCAGAGATTATATTAGATTACAAAATCATTATTAAAATTGACGTTAATCTAAAATTATTATCATAGACAAATATGCACATTAATTTGTTATAACGGAATGAAATATTACGCCTATTTTTTTCTTCTTCACGTGGATTATGATTAAGCACGTTTGCAAATAATAATGAATATAAAATTATTACTTACACTATTTCTAAACGGGTTCTTTAACGGGTGACGGCTTCAAATTATCCTGTATGTGGAATCCAGTGTTAGACGAAAATAAAGCCAAAATATCTAGTTATGAGGCGGTACCCGATACTGTCAGTGTGGTATGTTGAAATGTGAGTTTGAGTTCCAGTGGTACCGGCAAAAGAACGAGAAAGAGGGTAGACAGATTTGTCTGCTCTTAAATGACCTACCCGCAGTTCTTCAATCTTCCCGTGCCGAAATATCGGGATCGCTCAATTGAAAATAATCGTGGAAAGAACCCGTTTAGAAATAGTGTAAGTGATGTAGATAACCGCGAGTGTTTAAAGAAATTTATAAAATTATCAATTCAGAATTTGCGTTATTTTCGATACATGTAGCAAATTGTCCAAGTCTTCTTAGTAATGATTGTAAAATATCAGTCATAGAAAAGCTTTCGAGTGTTTTCACTTTTGTAACTTTTGGAGCTATGTCTTATAATATTAAGATAATGGTTTTACCATAACTATCCGAAAAATGTCGACTTTATTTCTAAAAATATCTTTAAAACACTAATATTTAAATACAAACATGAGTTGATGTTTGCACTTGTCCGCATTTTAAAAGAACTGGTTTAGTTCTAAAACACTGTCTTAAGAACCGTTCGATTCGCCCACGCTATCTTTAACCTTTCAATTTTGACGCTATTAAGACATTAGAGAGATTAGTGGCATACGTTTGTGATGCACCAAATAGTAAAGTATTGAATGTTAAACAACTCTGTAGGTTTGGTTCAATGTACTTTAATTTATAGGTATTGTTATTTACCTGTCATCACACTAATTTTTGTGATGTAGAATGTCTTGTAGAACTTAAATAAAGACACTATACAATTTTTTTTAATATTGTTTAAGCGATTATTTTGAAATACATTTTATCATATTGTCATTAAAATAGTCCTAGTGTTACATACACGACATTACTTCTTACTACCTATTTTCGGAACTAATTTGATATACATACAGTACATAATAATATAGTATCATTAGTATTGTTGTAAACTTTCGGAACGCTTAACTATTTTTTACCTATAATTAACATGACAGTAAACTCGAAAGTGAGTTCCTTCTGAAACAAATAGTAAGAACCGCGCCCCTGGTATTGTTTCACTAAATGTTTCTTTGGTTTAATATAAATCAGGCTGTGTCAGGGGCTCGTCAGCGGACGCAGGTGTCCGGCAGAGGACACGGTTGTCTTACGGCGATCCGTAGCGGAGATCACAGCTTTACATAGATTACAAAATCTTATGGTTTTCTTATGTAAAACACCTTTTAACTAGGTCACGCTTAACTGTTATACGTAATTATTTAATAAGTTTAAAATATATATTTCACTGTAATAATGAGATCTATGATTTCTCTCTTTTGTTTCAGAGAATACCTCTACAATGAAAGGGTGGCAACACTGCTTTTTTCTAGTATAACAGAAAGAAATGATTGACGGTAATCACTTAACTCTAGATCTATCTACTGCATACTGTACACTCTTATAAACTTTGCCAAAATTAAGACTTTAACCGTGTTAGTTTTCGTAACCTCCACAGGTCAAGGGAAGACTGGCAAATATGACTGCTCCTTCTTAAGAGGCTGACTACCTTAAAATACAATTATAAACATCATAAATAATTTGTTTGTCCTACCAAATTTACTGGTCACCGTCAAAACAATTAATAGCTAACTAATTAAAAACTAAAACATTCCCACATCTTAATAACATCACATTTAAATAAAAATCAAATGCTGTCACAAAAATTAGGAGGCTATTAGCCCAAAACAAATCTTCAAATTGATGACTAAAGCAAACACAATTTATTTTATAACTATAATAAATGAATAGTACTAATGATTCCATAATTAAAAAAAGCTTATCTTATCAAATAAATTAACATATAAAATGTTTTACAGTGCTACCGATATCGAAGTAATGAAAAACGTCCGCTACAGGAAAATAGTTATATAGCTACCTTACGTGGTTGAGTAATATCTATCATAATTACTGTATGATAATTATTTACAAAGCAATCGATACCGCTTTCTTTAATAGTGATTGCGTTAAATTTAGGCCGGATACAGGTGTGTGGCGAATACAGTTGGATATGTGCAGATGAGCACGAGAATATACAAGTACTTATGTGAAATTTCTGAAATTTATAGTACTTAATTTTCATTTTATATCTCTCGTGGACTTGTAAAAAGCATTGTTAGCCTGTTTCATTTAGCTTATTTACACGTGCGGATCGATTCGAGGGACACGTTCGACGGATCGTAGGAGTATCCGCGGACGGATCCGTGATACTTTTAAGCACCCACAGATTGATCCGAGCGTAAAAAGCGAAAAATGTAACTAGTCATTAAAAAATACTTGTTGTAAAAAATAGTATTAATAATTATGTAATAATTCTATTACGAAGGTAAATTTTAGCTCATTCGTAAACCAAGCAGTGCGATGATAAATTCACTAAGAAAATTAGAATTTTCACACAAAAGTATGAAATCCGTCGTCTGCGGGTAGGTCATTTAAGAGCATATCGGGAAGCATATATGAAATATCAGAACCTCTCAATTAAAAATAATCGTGGTAAGAACCCGTTTAGTAATAGTGTAAGTGATCTAGTTCTAAGTTACTAAAAAGGCAATGTTAAAATCTATTTTCAATTCAATTCAGAGTAATAACTATTCTTATTTAACGTTATAAGTTTTAAATGCCCCAAAAGGAATGTCCTATTAAAGTCCTTCAAAAGGTCAAGGTAAAGTCACATTAGCCATAGCCGGACTTTAAAGTATCAAAAACCACAATTTATTTTTTACCAAACAAAAAATCTCTAACATCTATAATTTAAAATTATACAAAAGTGAAATTTAATAAAAAGCATGAGTTTTTCGTACAAAAAATGTCTCTACGCACAAAAAGGGGTGTCTGATGTGTTTTGATCCGAAACTAATAACTGACAATTTTTAGAAAAAGGTTTAAATCAGCTTGAATGAAACATGTTTAAGTTATCATTAAAATGATTTTTTTTGGGCCAAAATTGAATAACGTTAAGAACAATGAAGCTAAAAGAAATAAAATGTAGTGGTGGACATAGAAAAGTGCGTAACACGTCCTACCGCCTCGCGTAACCTCGTGCTGGGCTCTGACCTCAGCCTGGGTTCGGACGCTGAGTTTAAGCGGTTGGAGGTTTTTGTGCGGTTCAACACCCACAGATCCCACCACCCCACCCCATCCCTATATCCCAAATAAAAAAATCTATATCCTTGTTAGAATCTTCGAGTGATCTAGATGTGGACCTTCAGCTAACATGTTTTATGTAGTACTAAAAAAACTCCAAATTAATTACTTTACGGCGCACATTCATCAAAGACAACAGCCTCCCCTAAAGTAAACAAACCACCTCCGTAATGAACAGATGGAATAGTCGAATTTAATTTCAAAGAAATATCACTGGAGGCCGCTTTGGGGTCGATCAATCAAAACATCAGTAAAGCACCAAGGGATGCTAATGCATATTCTGTCTTGCTTGCACTCACTGTTTTAGTATACCCACGAAAGAGATAGTAGATAGTAGTGATAAGAACTTAGTTTTTTTGTGAGACAAAGAAACAATTTAATAGAAATAGATGATGCTATTTTCACACGATCGCCTCAAGCGAATGCTTCCAGAATAATTGATGGATTGACTCTGGGAATCTTGCAGAATAGTTCTACTGGGTATACTTTTTCTTCTCTGTAGACATACTACATGTAGACACAATTGGGAGCAATTTGATTATTGGTCTGATAATTAGTGATTCCGAAAACTATTTTTTTTTTTCTGGTTCGATATTTAGAGAAAAAATTTTGGTATAAAATTTATGGAATGTGGAAATCTTATTCCTGTTTATAAATAATTTTGACAAAAGAGAAACCTTCCAATCTTCTGCTTAATGTGTATCAATTTTATTATTTTTTCACAAACTGTATAGGCTTATAAATAAATACTTTGTTTTCTACTCACTCGGTAGGTAAGGCCTGGATACAGTGTTACTTATCGTGACAAAAAACTACAGTCCAAATCCTGTCACCCCATTTTTAGACAAGATGTCAAAGCACCTTATTAACTACATTGTAGTAACAAGTGTTTTGCTCTACAAATGGCAATCGAATACTTTCCTGTATTAAAGTTACCAGTTTTATACAAAGTATACTTTTAATCGTTAATTAGAAGCAGTAAGCATTTAAATATTTTTTAAGAGGTTATGTTTGTTATGCGCACCAACTATTTTATTGATTTATTTTTGGTACAACTACTAACGATTGATATAATAACTGTATTAAATCTCATTGAAATAATACAATGATAACAGGTGACTTTATAACTGCAAAAGAAATATATTTTGTTCAGATATACTTCAATCAATTATCAGTTAAGGTCCACAATTTTTTTTGCCGTGATAAATTTTTATCCGTGTACGTATTTGTACATACCACTATTAAAATAGCCTTGAGCGAGCTTAATACTGCAGACGGCATCAAACAAGTACTCTTAAAACAACAAAATTTATTAATTTGTCGACAACAAATGAAGGTTCGACCGCTCGCTCACAAACATCGCAGTAATGACAGTAAGTGGTACTTACATATTTCTTCTCTGTTCTCTCTTGTTATAGCTCCGATTATTTAATGACAAACACATACGAGGTACAAATCATTTGTACTCGTGAAACATGTACTAGACTCATCTTTTTGCGCTGTCGTTAACTACATGCCGAGCGTACTGAAGTGTATGATCGTAAGTTAAATAATATGTATTTTTAAAACAAATAACACACTTGACATCCTCATGCGTAAAGTAAACAAAGCCATCCAATTTGTAATTAACTCAGCTCTGAAATACGTAATAACTTAATTGAACACTCTGGCACGTGTTATTTAGCAATTTCAATGTTTAAGATGTCATGTCTCCGATTATTTAAATACAAACACAAATTCGTATCATTTAAAACGTTTAAGTTTCTTGTAAGCAAATTTGTGTTTCTCACAGCTAAATCAAAGTGTTTTTAGACGGGATTCCGAGTTTTTTTCCTGTTTGAAATGATTTATGTGGACTCCCGCTATCCTTGTTTACGAAACAATCGCGGGGCACAAAGCCAAAGATCTGTATCACTTCACATAAATGCGTTCGGCATGATGCGAGAATTTTGACACCAAACACCACCGATAAAGATCTTAAAACATCTAATGTTTTAAACAAACTCCTTTATGTTGGCTAACTTAATTTATAAAACATAAAAGATAAATTTGAAACGTTTTTGTTTGATATATTGCCTTGATACCTTAATTTTCTGATAAAAAACTAAGGTTGAATGTTTAATAAAAATTAAACAAGAACATGACTTGTAGGGCTACTATCATTAACATAATTTAAGCCAGCATATCATAATGTCAGGCCAAAATTAGTTATGCAAGTTAAGCTTGAGATCTAGTCGTTTTTATGTGGAGTGCATATGTAAATATGTTCTATAAACAGTCATTGGATTGACTGTGTCAGGTGTATTCTTTAGTAAAGTAAATTATTAAAATACTAGACGATTCTCTGAACAATGTTGGGTATAAATAGCTCATGCTTATTGCAGAAAATTAATATTCATTTGTAAAATAAATATAAGAAGAAGTATCACGGGTGGTTTTATGGAGACAGATGGGAATTTCAAAAGTATTCGCAGTTTGTAATTTTAAAGAGACGAATTAATTTAACTTAAAGTTACACTACCAGTAAGACTACGTTTTTTGATAAATTATATTTCTAATAGATAAATTATATTAATTTATCTTTAACGTCAAAAATTTAATAAAAAAATTCAATGGTTACATATTTGCACTAATAGATTTGAGAGGCGATACGAACCACTAACTTTTATGCCTACCGTGCCTGAAATACTAGGTATTCAGACGTAGGTAAAAAAAAAACATTTTTTTTTCTCACAGGATTTCTGTTCCTAATATTATATTATGGCAACAAATTTTTAAGTAAGTAATGAAAAGTATACAATTGAAAACGCGTCTATAAACACTTTTATTATTTTCTCTATTTATGATAATGACCCAACGAATGTGTGTTCTTTAATGTAAATAACAAAGTGAAGTCAACTTGAATCCAACTCGAATTCGACTTGTGAAAGATATTATTTATATTGTGCTAATGAATATTTGATATAAAGTCAGTCATTACGGTTAAACACTTAAATTAACTACGCAATTAGTAATTTCATCACAAGTCAGCCGGTTGCTGTGTACGCTTCAGGCAATTTTAAATGAAAACATGCGGGATCGTATTTTAAGTATTCTGATAAGAATTTTAAAGTAGCCAACTCGTCTGCTTAACAATTATTTATTGAAATTAACTTCATCGAATTTATTAGACAGGTTCTTACTCTTTACTAGGTATATCCTCCAAGAAGATTATTTTCTGTGTAAATCTGTACGATTGCCTGCAACACAGGTTCGCCCTAGTACGGGGATCAATGCTAATGTGTGTATTGTAATTGGTGTCTTGGTTCAATAAAATATTTTTTACTTTTACTTTTTTTTTACTATTTGGTTCTAGAATGATCTGCATAATAAAGATAACTTACATGTTTTACTAAAAAAAAACTGCTAAACTTACCTACTTGTTACTAAACTAGAGGTTCTCCAGTAGGTATTTCTTTTGTACTTATACATTTTTTTAATTATTAACTGTGGTTAAATTATATTACTATGTTATTATGGTCAAAGTTCAATAATGTTCTTCTAAGAATATCAACGAAACCAGAAAAAATAGTGCATAGACTAGTCTTTTCTAAACCAGAAAGAATTAACAAAAAAAGAACAACACACTACATTATATTAAACATGAAATTTTATAACATTGTGTTCAATTTGAATGTTTTATTATAGGTACCAGCACATTAGAATTCCACAAGCCACTTACTACCGCGGCTCACCTACAGACCCGTGCAGTGCCCGTATTCCCATTAGCTATAAAAAATGGCTGGATAATGTTAGGATCTAGCCGCGAATGGAACAACAACTGTATGGAGTAGACCATCGACACAAAGGAACATTTTTTTTTTATTTAAGATAAAGGTGAATCAATTATATAACCTATTTTTGAATTGAGTTATTGATCCCTGAGATTACACCTTAGAATTTAAGTAATATGATGTATATCAGTTCCTAATAAGATTTATCTTGGGTTTAGGTGAGTTAAAGGAATAATATATATAAACCGAGTAGCTAATAAGAATACTAATGTTTCATTGATAATGATATCTTTTTTAGCACTTCATATTGGTAGAATCAATGTAAAAAATAACGGGTTAAATTACATGCAAATGGCGCCATAAAAAATATATATTTATTTATTTTCAGTTTTAAATCAATTTAAACTAATTCATCTCTATGCCTTTTATGTTCCCTTAGAAACGCGGCGTCTTGTCAGATATTAGTGGTTACTAAGTTCTTACGCAAAGTTCGCATTCTGCAGGTGAGTTTAGGTTGTATCTTTCTTTTTTTTGTGCAAATTTTTATTTAATATTAGTCATTGATATAATGAAATATTAGTACCTACTATTCACTATACTCAGCAAATTTGTATGTTTTTTTTTGTTTATTATCTTTTTTAAGTTATGGTATACATTAGGTACCTATAAAATTACGCAAATTTACGAATAAACTATTATCAAACAGACAGCAGACAGAACGCAATGGAAGCAGTTGGAGGAGGCCTATGCCAGAAGACATGTAGAGTTAAGAGACATTTTATAAAACTTGTAATGTATTTTGTTCGCAGTTTGTTATTTCTCTAATAAATAGGCTATTATTATTATTATCAAACAACATCATCATCATCAGCCCATAGACATCCACTACTGAACCTAGGCCTGCGCTGTTTGCATCTGGAGACTTCATCATACATTTTAATCCAAAACAATATTTCGGTACTCAATTCCGAATTTGATTTATACTGTTTACTTATTAAAGCTTATTTTACAATGAATTCAGTAAAATCCTGTTTACTATGTAAATCCATGATTGAGGCGTTAGGATTAAAACCGCATGCAGGTTGCCTAGACTACGCTTTTTAATCCTTACATCGTCTTAAAGTTGTTTAATTATAGAAGCACGTCTTGCATATAGGTTTTTAATTTTACAACAGACTCTATTTTTATTCTTTGAGTATGTGTAATTTGAATACTATTATCTCTTCATCTTTTCTTGGTATTTTATTAGCGCTTTTTCAATGTCTACATGAGTACGTATTCATTTTTGTTTAATTGTTGTGGTACCTATATATTTTAAGTTATTTTGTTGATATTTTTATTTTTAAATTTTAATAACATTTGTATCTCAAAAATACATTCAAATAAAAAGTTGTGTCTTTACATTTATAGTGATAGTCAAAATGAACTATACAGCTCTCTCATTACTTTTAACTATGATCTTCCGAAAAAAGCTATTTTCAAACAATATTAGGTGAACTTTAGTAATTTAATACAACGTAACGTCCTTTATTATTATAAATAATAGTTATCTGCCATTAAATTATTATCCTACTTAATAGCAGAATTAAAATCAAATTATCATATAACTTCCGATTTCATGAAAATGTTTCAAAAAGTAGGCACCTTTTTTTTTGGACGGGAGGAAATCGCCGGACTTCCACTCGCCCCGCGAATGGGGTATGTGGGGGTTGACCCGCACTAAAATCTCCCGCCGCTCACGCTCGACGTCCGATCCCCGGCTGGGACAGAACCCGATACGAGGCTGGTAGGGGTGACAGGACGCGTTCGCGATTGTCGCTCACGTATCGCCCCTTCACCCCCGAAACCTAGGTGTATCTATTATTTTGCTATCTTCAACATTAAACAAAGACCTATTAACAAGTTGTACAATACTATTCAATATGCATTAACAATTAGTGAACACAAGCACAACCAGATTTAAAAAGTATTTAATGATATGGACTGGACTATAGATGTTTTTTTTTATACATGCGTATGACTTAGTGTACTACAATTAGTTCTTCCACCAATGGAGTTTCACCTGCTAAAACAATAATTGTACTAGTTAATTGTACCCAAACCGGTCAAGACATGGGCTGATAATAAGTGGGTGGAAACATCAAAGTAGAATCTAAAACGTTTTACAGTAGTTCAATTAATGGTTTTGTAATGATTCAAAAATGTAGAAAAGAATTGTAAATATAATGCAAATTAAGTTGCGATCATCTTACGGTAAGATAAAATCAGGTTGTCTAAAAATACGAGAAAGATATTTAAGTTGAACACTAAATTTGAATGAAATAGTCAGGTTCATTAACTAATCCAAAATCTATTCATTGATAAAACAGATCATAGTATGCATTAAGGAAACTCAGACTTGATTTAGACCGAGATAAAATTATACTTTTTATCGTCCCACGAGACTCACATTTACAAGCCAATAACTCAGTCGAATGAATTTACTTTACTCGTAGTTATCGATTAAATTATCCATTAAACATCTAAATATGATAACCAATAAAAAATAACATTGAACCCGACGACTATTATAATATCTTCCACCTTTTGATATTATCTGTAAGCTTATAAACCCATCGCTACTCATATTTCATACGTGTCACTGAATTCTTCAAAATAAACGCAAAACATTATGCATATTTGAACGGTTGTTAATATTTATGAAGATCCAATGCTCAATGAATTCTACGGTCGTCCTCGAAGGCCGAGTGTCGGTGATTGACCTGAACGACCGGTGCTAGTCTCAAAATCGATCTTAAGTCTAGATAATTAAGGTTATAATTATAAAAACACTGCTTCTATAACTTAAGTTACCGGTTAAAGACCTATAACTAGATGACGCAAGTGACAAAAATATTTCTTTTTTGCAAACAACGAAAGCCTTACATTACTCTATTACTTCTGCGGATCGTATTGTGATTTTTATCATTAAGAGTGTCTAAATATTAAGAATATTTTGCAACTCAAAGGAACAAAGTTCAGCCTTACCTTGAACGTGTCTCAAGTTTGTTCTGAAGATTGCGATCGATTTATTAATACGAGCCTCCAAGTCACAGCCGAGCGTGAAGCGTGCTTGCTACCATGTTAATTACTACAACCAATAAGGCGCCCCGTCAACATATTTATTTTTTAGCTTATGAATTGTACACTCAGCTCATTAAATATATGATCTGTATCGAGTTTTTTTCAGGCGTCGACCTTGATCAAAATGCCAAGATTAATTCTCCACAGGGTACTTTACAACGCGTACGCGAAGGCACGAGTCCTCGGCCCTTTTTCGGTATGATGTTTGTACAAAAATAAAAATCCTAGGGCGGCCACCGAATACCCCTGCCTTATATTGCAAAGACAACATTTAATAGTGTAAAAACGCCATCGCTCGATTCAACAAACTAGTCTATAGTTTTTGTTGGGGATTCAACTTTTGGTCTTTTTGCGTTTTTGAAATTGTATGTCAGACAATTATTGCTGCAGTCATTTTAGTACAATTCTAATTGTTACATATATTAATATACTAGTTATGATTGAAACACTTAACACTGAATTAGGAATACTGAATTATTTAAAAAATAAATTATAAATAAAAAGTGTGATAGTTTCTATTATTTTTAAGATACTTATGTGCATTTACAAATACGTAAATAATCAGCAAAGTCATACATTATACTAGCCAGAAAATGGGAATTGGGAATAGACCTAAGCAATTCTAGAACACAAGCAATATTAGATCCATTACGGCAAATATAATTATATTTAAAATAAAAGGTCAACTTAGCAAAAGTGTTTAATTGTTGGACTGTAAAAACAAAACAAAAACAAAGTGCAATTAAGTGCTCAGTTAAGAATCAATCAAGAAAATGTCACCAAGACAATTCCCACGAATATTTTGATTGGTCGACGAACTTGTCAATAGGGAGATCAAAGGACCGCCGTCGCATGAGCATATCGCATGCTGCATCTTTGTGATTCGCACTCTCGCGGTAACACAAGCGCCGCCGATCGCAATTAATGCAACCGAAGATCATCAATAAACATGTTTATCACTTGATCGCGTTGACGGCCCGATACATAACCGCTGGGACCAATACGTTCTTGGTACGAGTCACGCACGCCTTTCGACAAGTGCAAAACGGTTGCTTATTTATTATTTAGGTGCAAATGTGGGGAATTAACATAAAGTTATGAATGACTTTAAATGTTTTTAGCATTTAGTCTAAGTTTTCATTTTAACTTCTTAACTTTGTGAATTACGTAAGTGTTATTTTTGCTTTGTAGGCAGGTGAGCTAAGGGGCCACTTGAGGGGGCCCCCGTTGCTGGCGTCCGTGGGCGTGACCACCTTCACTGAAGGCTAACCCCACACGTGGTCCCCGGGTGGTGCCAAAACAGCAACGGGAGAGCGGCCGTGAGGTTGGGTGCCTGGGAGTAATCGCACTAGTGCGGTTACTCCCCCCAACCTTGTGGTGTGATGGACGTTGAGTCCATCACCGAAGCCCGCACAGGGGTAGGCGACCAGGCCCCTGTGTCGGAGAATGCCACTGGCGTAGGGTCAGGGTGGGCATCGTGCGCGAGTGTCGTCGGGAGCGATGCCTACTCGGAAGACCAAAGTGGGAAAGTCCGGCGCAAGCGGAAGACCGCAACGCGCCGGACCTCGAGTAGTGGGCCTTCGTCCGCCTCCTCGGAAGAGGAGATGCCACGAGGACCCACGAAACGAGGTTCCCACTGCACCGGAGGGACAAAGGGAGGGCCGCGGGAGACCCCCGCCTCGCCGACGCGGTCGGCGATAGCCCTTGCCTCGGCCCAAACGGCTGACGGGGAGCTCTTAGAGAGCCCCGTCGCTGTTCTCGAGGCCATAAAGCGACGGGCCACTAATGCCACATATCGGTACAACACTGTGCGCCCGTCCTATGCGCTGGCGTGGCGACGGGTGGCCAAAGAGACTGGCAGGATCATGCCTGCCGTCGCGGCGGCCATCAGTCGCGACGCAACCCTGCAGACCGAGTTGGAGAGGTCGAGGGCGGAGGTGGCTCTCCTCAAGGAGAGGCTGACGACCCTCGAGGCTCAGAGGCCTGAACCTGTCGTGGCGGCGAGCGGTTCGCGGAGGGCGCGGCCCCCGCCACCGCCTGCACAGCCGGACGCCACCAGGGTGACGCGGGCCAAAAAGTCGCAGACCAGCGACGAGTGTCTGCCCCCGCGGCGACTTGCGTCACCACGGGTCAGAGCGCAGCAGGCGGAAACCCGGGAGGAGCTGGTTGCTTGCATCAGGCGGGAGTTGGCGGAGGAGTTCGGAAAGCAAATTGCCGAACTCAAGGGGATTGTGGCGGCACTGAGTGGTGCTGCCCCATCCGCGCCGCCTCCTCCTCCCGATGCTCCTGCCCCCCCGGCTAAACTCCCGGGTCGGGAAACGGCTCCGACCCGGAAAAACAAGAAGAGTGGCGGCGGGACACCGGCTCCGGTACCAGCACCTCAGCCCCGCCCGCTTCCTCCGCCCCCATCCAATATGGATGAGGGATGGACTGAGGTTGTTAAGCGGGGCGCAAAGAGGGCCAGGGTTGTGGCCACTCCAACCCAACCACCACCGAACGAGACAAGGGCAGCGGCCAAGACGACTCCTCAGCTGGGGAGAACGCCGACCGCTGCCCAAACCACGAATGCGACTCCGGCGGTCGCGGTTGCTCCCCAATCGGGTCGAGCACCCGCCGCCGGAAAAAAGAAGAAGAAGAAGAGCCAGAAGGCTAAGAAGAAGCCGCGCGCGCCGCGGCAGGCTGCAGTGGTGGTCACCCTGCTGCCTGCCGGCCAGGCGAAGGGGTTGACATACCCCGACGTCATGGCCAAGGCGCGTGCGGCCGTGGACCTCAGGGAGATCGGGGCGGAGGATGGCCTCCGCATCCGGCATACGGCCAATGGGGCCCGACTGCTGGAGTGTCCCGGCGCTGACAGTGACAGTGTCGCGGACCGTCTGGTGTCGGATCTGCGGGTCGTATGGCCGGAGGGGGAGGTCAAGGTGCACAGGCCGGTCAAGATGGCTGAGCTGCGTGTAACCGGCCTGGATGACTGCACCACCAGGGAGGAGGTGGTGGCGGCCATCGCCGCCCAGGGCAAGTGCGCCCCGGAAAATGTAACCGTAGGCGAACTTCGCCAAGGTTACACCGGGGCCAGCTCGGTGTGGGTACGGTGCCCGGTCGGGGCCGCCACCTCCCTGGCCACTCCTCCGCCCGGAAGGCCGGCTGGGGACCCTGGCAGGCTGCGCGTGGGCTGGGTTGCAGCCCACGTGCGGCTGCTGGAGTCACGCGCCTGGCGATGCCTCAAGTGCTTCGGTACGGGGCACAGCGTCGCCAGGTGCACCAGCACTGTAGACCGCAGCGGATTGTGCTTCCGCTGCGGTCAAACCGGACACAAAGCGGCCGTGTGCTCGGCCGCGCCGCACTGCGCGTGGCCGATCACCGGGCGGGGGGCAAGGCTTGCTCCCCGTCTGGTGATAACACGGAGCGTAACAGGCGCCGCAAGATGAAGCGGCGCCAACAGAAGAAGTCGGCCGGGGGAGTACCGGCCGGCGTTTCAGACCCCGCCGTGGCGCCTAGTGCGCCCGATGGCGGGGGCGATGGAGGAGGGGAGGGAGCGATGGATGTGGTTCAGTAATGGACTACACCCGTCGCTTCCTCCAAGGAAATTTGAACCACTCCGCCAGGGCTCAGGACATGTTGGTTCAGAGCATGGCGGAGTGGTCCATTGACGTAGCGGTGGTCGCGGAGCCGTACTTTGTTCCCCCGGCAGATGAGTGCTGGTTCGGGGACGAGTGCGGCTTGGCGGCCATCCACGTAAGGAGAGCCGCGGCGATCCCGCCTTTGGTAATGGTGGCCAAGGGACCAGGGTTCGTCGCGGCGATGATGGAAGATACCGTCGTGATCGGGGCGTATTTCTCTCCAAATCGACCTATTCTCGAGTTCGAGCAGTTCCTGGACGGGCTCGGAGCGATTACTCAGCGCTCCGCTCCCCGTCCTGTGATACTGGCGGGGGACCTCAATGCGAAGTCAGTCGCTTGGGGTTGCCCCCGCACCGAACCTCGGGGTAGGCGATTGGAGGAGTGGGCGGTCGCGGCCGGACTCTGTGTCTTGAACAGAGGGTCGGTCGCGACTTGCGTGCGGTGGCAGGGCGAGTCCATCGTGGACGTTACGTTCGCGAGCCCTGTCATCGCACAACGCATCCGCGGTTGGGAGGTGCTGGTGGGGGCGGAATCGCTATCGGATCACCGGTATATCCGGTTCGATCTTTCCGCTCCCACGACAACCGCGGTCGCCCGTGGAACTGCGCCCCGGTCATTCCCCAGGTGGGCATTGAAGCTCCTGGACAAGGAGCGCTTGGTGGAAGCCTCCACGGTGGCGGCGTGGACGCCTATGCGTCCACACCCAGTGGACGTGGAGGTCGAGGCGCAATGGCTCCGGGACACGATGCATCGCATTAGCGATGCTTCGATGCCCCGGGTTGGCCCTCGGCCTCCTAACAGGTCGGCGTACTGGTGGTCGCCTGAGATAGCGCAGCTCCGTGCTGTATGCGTCCGGGCGAGGCGCCGGTGCGCCAGACATCGCCGCCGCATCCTCGCGCGCCGCGACGATCCCGTCGCGTTCGCGGAGGAGGAGGCCCGGCTGTATGGCGAGTACGCTGAAGCGAGGGGCGCCATGCAGCTGGCCATTAAGCAGGCCAAGGAGAGGCACATGGAGTCACTCTTGGGGACGCTCGACGATGATCCATGGGGGCGCCCCTATAAAGCGGTGCGCGGCAAGCTGCGCCCGTGGGCGCCTCCCCTGACCGAGCGTCTCCCGCCTCAGCAGCTGCGGGACATCGTTTCGGCGTTGTTCCCGCAGGAGCAGGACGGATTTACTCCGCCTGCTATGGGTGAACCGCCGGATCACACCGGCGGTGAAGCCACTGCTGAGGTGCCTCACATCACGAAGGATGAGCTCCATGAGGCCGTGGTCAAAATGAGTAGAAAAGACACGGCACCCGGCCCGGACGGCATCCACGGCCGGGTCCTAGCCTTGGCCCTCAATGCCCTAGGGGACCGACTCCTGAGGCTGTACAATTCATGCCTGGAGTCGGGACGGTTTCCCTCGCTCTGGAGGACGGGCAGACTGGTCCTCCTACGTAAGGAGGGGCGCCCGGCGGACTCAGCCGCCGGTTACCGTCCCATCGTGCTGCTGGACGAGGTGGGCAAATTGCTGGAACGCGTTCTGGCTGCCCGCATCGTTCAGCACCTGGTCGGGGTTGGACCCGATCTGTCGGCGGAGCAGTACGGCTTCCGGGAGGGTCGTTCGACCGTAGATGCGATTCTGCGCGTCCGGACCCTCTCGGAGGAGGCCGTCTCCCAGGGTGGGGTGGCCTTGGCGGTGTCGCTCGACATCGCCAACGCCTTTAACACCCTGCCCTGGTCCGTGATTGGGGGGGCACTGGAGAGGCATGGAGTGCCCCTCTATCTCCGCCGGCTGATCGGCTCCTACCTGGAGGCCAGGTCGGTCGAATGTACCGGGTACGGTGGGACCTTGCACCGGTTCCAGGTCGTGCGCGGTGTTCCACAGGGGTCCGTTCTTGGACCCCTCCTGTGGAATATCGGGTACGACTGGGTGCTGAGGGGCGCCCTCCCCCCGGGCCTTAGCGTAATTTGTTACGCGGATGACACATTGGTCATGGCCCGGGGGGATGACCACGGAGAGTCTGCCCGTCTTGCCACAGCGGGGGTGGCCCTCGTCGTCGGCAGAATAAGGAGGTTGGGCCTCGACGTGGCGCTACACAAATCCCAGGCCCTGTGGTTTCACAGGGCCAGGGTGGCGCCACCGGTCGACGCCCACATCATGGTTGGAGGCGTCCGAATCGGGGTCGGGGTACAACTTAAGTACCTCGGCCTCGTGTTGGACAGCCGTTGGACCTTCCGGACCCACTTCGAGCAGCTGGTCCCTCGACTTGTGAGGACGGCCGGCCATCTTGGTCGGTTGCTTCCGAACATCGGGGGACCCAGCCACGCGGTGCGCCGCCTCTACGCGGGGGTAGTGCGCTCGATGGCCCTGTACGGTGCGCCCGTTTGGGCCGAGCCTCGTACTCGGGCAACTTTTGCCCGATACTTGCGCCGGCCACAGCGCATCGTAGCTATCAGGGTCATCCGCGGGTACCGCACCGTCGCGTTTGAGGCGGCGTGCGTGCTGGCGGGGACGCCGCCCTGGGAGTTGGAGGCGGAGGCGCTCGCTGACGATTATCGTTGGCGATGCGACCTCCGGGCCCGGGGCGTAGTGCGTCCCCTGCGGGAAGCTGTTCGGGATCGGAAGGCCCAATCTCGGCGGTCCGTAATGGAGTCGTGGGAGCGACGTATCGCTAACCCTACTTGGGGTCTGCGGACCGTCGAGGCGATCCGCCCCGTCCTAAAGGATTGGGTGGGTCGTGGCGAAGGACGCCTCACCTTTTGGGCGGTGCAGATGCTGACCGGGCACGGATGCTTCGGGCGGTATCTGCACCGCATTCAGGTGGAGCCGACGACGAGGTGCCATCACTGTGTAGGTTGTGACCGGGACACACCGGAGCATACGCTCGCTGTCTGCCCTGCATGGGAGCAGCAGCGGTGTGTCCTGGTCCAACAAATAGGACCGGACTTGTCGCTCCCGGGCGTCGTGGCGTCGATGCTCGAGAGCGACGAGTCCTGGAAGGCGATGCTCGACTTCTGCGAGTCCACCATCTCGCAGAAGAGGGTGGCGGGGAGTGCGAGGGAGAGAATTTATTCTTCTCTCCGCCCCGCAACAACCCGCCGCCGTCGAGCAAGGGGCCGGAACCGGGATCTCGCCCGGAATCTGGCCCCTTAAGAGTTTCGGGTCCCCAACGCATGTGAGTGCGAGCGGGGACCCAAGAAGGTGTCGTGTCTCGCTCAGCACGCCCTTGCGTCAGAGCATCCGGAGGATGGCGGACCGCGCTCCCCGACCCACGCTGGTTCTGACCCAGCGGGGTATTCCGTGGGAGGGTGACACGCGGTCCAGCCATCTTGGCGGGCTTCGGATAGCCCGCCGACCGAGAGAGCCGGTGGCCGTATCGCCGGCGGCTGCCGGTTCGGCGTCCGGGGACGGCGTGACGGAAAAGTGTGCCGAGAGCGTTACGCGTCGCGCCGTCCCACAAAACCCCGTGCTGGGTTCTGACCTCAGCCGGGGTTCGGACGCTGAGTGTGAGCGGTTGGAGGTTTTAGTGAGGTTCAACTCCCACATTCCCCGCCCGCGGGGCGGGCGGGGATCCGGTGATTTCCTCCAACTGAAAAAAAAAAAAAAAAAAAAAAAAGGGGCCACTTGATCGAAAGCGGCTAGCTTCTGAACCTCTGCATTTTCAGGGGACACTACCGCTACCTACGGCGCGACGGGAAAGAGTGCCGAGCGCGTAACGCGTCGCGCCGTCCCTCAAAATCCCGTGCTGGGTTCTGTCCTCAGCCAGGGTTCGGACGCTGAGTGTGAGCGGTTGGAGGTTTTAGTGCGGTTCAACTCCCACATACCCCGCCCGCGGGGCGGGTGGAGGTCCGATGATTTCCTCCAACTGAAAAAAAAAACCGCTACCTACGGCCTACGTTTACTTCTGAGACTTTCTTCAAGCCTCTACATTGACCGTTTGTTTTCTTTATTCTAAACTGTACACGGTACTACTGAATCCAAGTATTTTCTATGGTTTCTACTTTGAATGAAAGGAATTAGTATCTCAATCGAACGGTACGGGTTAATGTTTATGTAAATGCAAATCACGAAAAAAACGTCGAGGAACAACAGGTGGAGGAATATAGTAAAAACGTTATGTCTAATTTATGCAGATACCACACCGCTAATCTGTACATAAATAACATAACTATAAAAGGATTAAGATTTTTAAATCATTTTGGTGTGTAAAATTGATTTGAACACTAGACAAAAAATCATGTCAAAGCGTGCATGCCTATTTTTCTCGAGGCATAAACTTTTATGGGCCACCTGTTTCGAGTTTAAATGACTATAAATAGCGGAAGCAGTTTAACCACTCGTACTACAGAAGCACAAATATTTCGATTTGTTTGTGTTACGTCCAATAAATCAGTAGCACATCGCACTCCAAACTTCTATCAGCTGCTGGACATACCACGTTATATTAATAAGATGCAAACTAACCAGTTGCTGCCGCTTCTTAAGATTATATTAATCAAAGTAACAGTTAACGCAATTATAGAATTAACATGGTGAAAAATGTATACAAAAAATTTGTTGGTGATTTGTGTTTTAATTTTCTTAATTAATGTTAGGAACGAGTTTGAGTAATAAATGTGTCCTTTTAAATTATATAACCACAGCCTATAGTATTTTAGGACCTGCTATAATATTTTCCGATTTCTAACTCTATATGGGGCCGAAAAGTTCTGGAGTGGCGGCCACGAAACGGTAGGCGCAATGTTGGTAGACCCACAAGATGGACCGACGATTTGGTCAAGATCGCGGGAGGTCACTGGATACAGATGGCGCAGGACCGGTCGATGTGGCGAGGTTTGGGGGAGGTCGGCCAGCAGTTGGACGTCTATAGGCTGATGATGGTGATGAACTCTATTTAGTCGCTACCATGTTTGTTTTCTGTGTAAAAATAAGATGAACAACACGATAACAAATGATTAAAAAAAAAAAAGAGAACTAGTCTAAATTTGGACATAAAATTAAGTTCCATAGTGAAATGTTCGTCAATGGAAGTTCAGGCTACCTTAATCTTTTAAATTAACAAAACCTTGTGACATTTTTATTTAAATTAGTATTAAAATATATTTAAATTGACACCATAAAATATTTAAATAGGTACTGCAATTTATTTAAATAAGTGAACAAATTTGAATATGGTGCCAATTATGACCGCTCACTGTACTATCTGATGGATAAGAAATACTTCTCAAAAGCTGTCGACCCTACTAAGGCAATTGAATGTAAACTGCATTGTCTTAAGATCTGGATCCTTATCTTAAGTAAAAATGGCGTCAAATTGTATAATATTATGTTAATAATTGAACAGTTTTAGATTGATAACGTAAATTGAAGGCTTTTACGCACAATAAACCGGTTTGGTGACATTTTTGTAGCAGCTTTTATTCGTAGATAGTTTTCATAATCACAGAATATGTTTGTTGAATAAATGTTTTAAGATTTATGAATAGAATCCACAATAAATTAATTGGTTCTGATCCACGTGGAACTAGGTGATAGAAAGGAAGGTTTAGGTTCGTTTCATTTCCTAAAGAATAATAAAAGGGTAAAGAAGCTAGATCTTCACAGAATTAACAATAAAAATGATTTTGAAAAAAAAACGAGTCAATCGTCAATTTTGCAGCAAGTCACCCTATGTACCTCTTCAATACTAGAAACATGCTATCTCATTTAAGAACTCTTTGACAAGTAAATAACCTTTAAATACTATTTAAATCGATTGAAAATTATTCATAGTTTCATTGCAAACGAAATGTAGGGTAGCGATGTATCGCGTGGCGGGATTCAAGTCTCGCGTGAGTCGATACAAAGAGATAATGCGCAATTCTTGATCTTGAGCGATGATAAATTGATCACATGCATATCGGTTACCGGTCTGCGCATCGTGGGATTGTCCTGGAGCCATGTTTATAAATATAGATGACATTTGATAGTAGTTAAAATTTAGGAGAATTCTGTTCATACAATAGCTATAACATTGTAAGATTTTTTGACAGAAGCGCTTGCCTTCCGCACGGGAGTTCCGCAACCTTAATACGAAAATGATATATTATGTGCAATTTATCACAATACTACTGGCTAAAAATTGGGTGAAGGTAAACATCGTGAGGAAACCTGCATACGAGTATTGAAGCAGAATCCAAAAATCCTTCAAAGATAATATATGTAATATATAAATAGATAAGATAATAGTGAAGTCTCCGATCCTGACTCTGAGGAGACTTGAGCCCAACCGTGGGTTACATTAATTACAGAATTAATTACAGAAAAAGTTAATTTTTTTCATGTCAACAAAATTTTGAGGTCAAAATGCCAAACTTCATGAAATTGATGTTAAAGTAAGATGGTAGGTTTGATGGTAAGATTCGGTTTTATCGTGTTTTGTGGTGTTTAGCCACGAGACTGCCCCGAGCTGGACACACCTACCATTGTGTTGGACAATGCATTGTAACTCCTCACTAACGAGAGTACAGCGCGGTCTAAATCATAAGCGATTGGATAAACTCAAAAATAATGAAATTTTTCCGATAGTAAAATTTAAATTGCCTGAGCACACTATTGAGAGATCACTTCTCGTGATCATGACGTTTGCAACAACGTTGAAATATCGAGATAACTCAACTCTCGAAAACTCACCGTGTTTCTGGTTGTATTGTATTTTTTTGTGTATTTTGGAGGTAATCTGCTGGCCTTCCTATATCTACTAGTAAATAAATAACAGTTGTTAATCTTGGAAATAATAAGTGCAAAATTCTTATATTCAGAATTACCACTAAAATACTATTAGTAACAGTCAAAACAACGAAGTCATTTTCAGAAAACCCAGACTAATAATTAATTTCAGCATCGCTTAAAACTTAACCCAGACACCATGCCCGGAGCGTACTCACATTTGTAAAAACCATAATAAGCGTTCGCTTTTGGCATATTGTATTGACACACAATAAATATTTGCGAGATTACGTCGAACTGAGATTGTGGATCGTTTTAGCTTGAGGATATGAACGGTGCACCATCCTGCAGACTCTGAAGGAAAGCGATTTCCTGTACTAAATCATGCTAGACTACCGACTTATTGTGTAATAGGTATAGTCTATTGTCAGAAGATATAACTATACAGGGTGGATTTGTAACTTTGGACAATCTAACGCAGGGTGAATGACCTGTTGAAATAAAACTTTGAACCACTTTTTTTTTAGGAATTGGATAAAACAAATATTTCATCATAGTATTGCAGTCCGTAACAATAGTCGTACGTTTTCCATACAATGTCAAAAATAAAAGTTTAACCGATCCAAAAAATAAAAATGGTGCTAAGTTTTATTTCGACAGATCATTCACTCCACGTCAGATTGTCCAAAGTTACAGATCCACCCTGTATATATATTAGTGAACAATAATTATTATAGGAGTCAATTTTGTGAACATTTTAGTAGTGCATTTTCAATTGAATTATTAAATTATTGATTAGGATGCAAATAAGTGTTTTATTTTTTCACAAAACGCAATTTATTAGAAGATTTGTCTGTAATTTAGTTTGTTCCAAATGATCACTATAATACCTAGACTTTTTTCGTTATAAATTCAATTGATAGCTGGAGTACGGAGCTATATTTTTCCCTATTTAAGACAAGGTTTTCCTATCTCTTTATGACGGAGGTTATGGTAAGACACAATTTGTGATACAAAAGATCCGATTGGGTCGAAGTGTCAGGTAATTGCAAGCACTACCCCAACATTAAAGATAGATAAGATAAGACCCAATTGAATATCATAATTGATTTTATGCCAATAAAATTACTTTGTTGCATATTCAATTCATAAATATCTTAAGAACACGGATAATTAATGACAACAGTTAAGAAAAACATCGAGTGATATTAAAATCAATATATTTTCAACGCCTCCGCATACATCATACAAACAATATTAATTTGTAATGAACGAACCAGCAATTACAATACAATTCAAATGGGCTTATAATTACAAAAACCATTAACACATGTCCGTTCATGAACTGAGAAAACATTGACTTATTTATTCCTTTGATCCTTTTTAGGGTTCCGCAAATCAATGTTAAATAAACTCTTGGTTTTTTGACAGAAAAGTTATGTATTGTGAGGAAAATCGTCCACATAGTTAAATGGAAAAAAAATCTAATATTATTTTCTACCTGTTGGTGCTCATTCAAATTAGTATCTAGACTGAATTAAGTGACCAAAAATATGACAGACCTCGACAGTTTCAAAAAACATACAACAATATCGGGTTTTAATTTCATTAATTTAATTCCCTTGTTTTGGAATCCTCACAGCGCGATTAAACTCACACTTGCCCACTTTTTAAGTTTGTTAATTCGAAGCAATATCATCGGAATGCATAGGCGAGAGCTACCCTTAAAACGCCTAATTTAATTTAACAGGTAGGCAGTTGCTTTAATCATAGGTCCACTCCTAAATTACATAGTGCGGTAATAGCTTCTGAGCAATCAGCGATTCTTCATTTTTGCCAGAGATTTTTTTCGATAAAAAATAAATTCTACTTCCCGAAGCTACTCCTTCCGTTCTGTGTTATTTATTGCTTTAACGGTACTTTTTTAGATTTAAGTAAAATGTGCCTTAAAACTTTTGTAGGTGGTTTATGTCGCAATATCATTTATACAGGGTGATTCGCTAATGATGGTAGGTATATATTGAAAGAGTGATTAGTTCTAATACTGAATATATAAAAAAATACAAAAAAAATGTTAGACAAAAACTGAATTCGACAAAACTATCAAAAAGAAAAAAAAATCGAATCATCACACCTATCAACAGTTCAGCGACAATCGCTTTGCAAGATTTTAGATATTTTTAAGTTACATTTACTAAGGCTTTATACCATATCCTTTGGTTATAACATTATAATTGATCGTCTGTTACCCTTAACTACCAAGAACTTCAATATGTAGCATCAATAAAAGATCACCTTGTATAATAAATACATTTTGCTTGTATCACAACAAGTAATTAGACCACTATAGTGCACCTTTGATCGTACCTACACGATTTATAATAAAATCAACTATCATTTTCAATTAAAAGTTTTTAATTAGGTCCAAGAAATACGCCTTACTCCGCAATATTATTTCAGTTGATAGCCTATCAAATATTACATATTAGGTATAATTAAAGTATCCAAATTGAAATCTTAATAAGTTTTCTAATTCTGTAACAACTTGATTCAAAACGCTTGAATCATAAATGTTTTAAAATACTTTTCAATTTAAATATTTAATACATTCTACTTATACTTTTTCAAGAGAACTTTTTCCAATAGCATATTAATTATTTTATTGTTAATGTAATGTTCCTCGAAAAAATGATTTTTATTTCATTCAATCAAAAAAAAACACTTAAATTGCATGGAAAAGAAACCAATAACCCTTTTATCTATGACCAAATATGTTACCACAGATATGCACAGAGTTTTTTCCAAAAATTACAGAGTACTACGCCGGTGAAATCTATGAAGGGATTTGGGCTCGTCATTAAATCAGAATGACTCCGCAGAACGTGAATATTATTATAAAACATGATACTTAGTTATGATCTGGGTGCAGTTCTCAAAATCACGTTTGGTTTTATTGCTAGAATAAGCATGTGGATATGTCTGTGAATTTAAGTTGATTTTTAATAAATTTTGGATCTTTAGTAATTTGAAATCATAGCCTTATCAATCTGACTTTATACTAGTTTTAATACTAGTTTTTGTAAAAGCTGTATGCACCTCTATTTTACATTCCATTCGGGCCAAGAGTTAACTATGTATTTTTAGTATAAGTAGAGTTAAGTGTGAATGTAGTTGGTGCTTCTGTTATAAATAAATATTTTTTTACGACTATTAACTTAGTATATTTGTGTAAATTCAGATGTTCGTGTGTAAAAGAGTATGTTAGGTCATTAAAATAAAAATATTTAACATAAAACGTATTTAATTGCACGCAAAAAAATGCTCCATTTGCGCACGGCTTCCCGTCTTAGTACGAAATGAGTTATTGAACTGAACTCCCAAGTTATTGGACATAATGACAAACGTATTTCCTTGTCACGTGCACATTACCACTAACCATTTATTATGGTCTACCGTTCGTCGGCACCACGTCCTCACAAATTACAGGGTACACCTGAAAACTTAGCACTCGTTAGGTGTCAAAATTGCCATAATTTCGGGAGACTGAGCGCCACGCCTCAATTTAAAGTGAACCGAGTTTTTGCTGATAATTTCCCAAAAGTCGATTTTTAATGATTTGTGGCCGCAACCGATATCGAAATTGGATGCGCGAGCGGTGGCCCGATCGATCGTGTGAATATTATTTTAATATCAGAACTTTTAAAACCCAAATCTAATCTTTTCTCAGTTTAAGAATGTTATCATGAGTACACGCCACTTTCACACCAGCACCACTTTCAAATAATGAAATTATTTTAAAATACATTTGTACATAAAAAAAATATCGCAAATGATTTTGAATATTTCTATGTACCTATTGCATGAAATCACTTTATCTTAGTCGATATTGTAATATACTTATTTACCTAATGCATAATAAGTCCAAAATCTTTATTAAACCTTTCCTATTAAATACATTTAAGTCAAACCACACAATTTCTACGTTTTTATTTATGTTTAAAGAATGTTAAAAGAGCTAGTTAAGCATGTTATTGAGATCATCATTTCTATCATTGTGATACGATTCGTCTCGCTACAGAATTTGACTGAGATTTGGACTCGAACAATCGACATTTTATCGACGTATTCAACAATTGACCCAATTGCATTCTATCTTTTTGGATATTGATAGATTGAAATTTAATATCATAATTTATATCTTTGTGAGTCAAAGTTATGTTTCCTTTTTAATCTTTTATTTACTGGTACCTATTTTCTTACATCTCCTAATAGTTTTCATTTAAATTTAAATCTGCCTAAAGTTTCAAGCCCAAATGGGACCGGCTATTTCACACTCTGTTAAGCGATGTTCCAGATATTTTGGCGCAGATAGTCTGCCCAAAATATTGATGTGTATTGATATATGAAATTCGCTACGAGTATTCAGAAGTCGACCAGTCGTGAAATTGGAGTTTGGCGGCGCAAACAAGTGTGGCGACAACAACTAGCTTCAGCTTTGTTGTACGTTACGGCGAATTGTGCAAAAAGGGTTCTACCTGCACCTTGACAGTGTACACCTACGGCCGAAGTTGTCTAACAATCTCCTTCACGACGCAACAAAATTCTATCGAAAGCTGTTCGGCCGTCCCTCTGTCGTCGCGCTACATTACACAATATTCACAATAGATCCTTTCGATTTGAAGTGGAGTTTTTTTTACATGTTTAATTTCGTTATGCGTCGAAGTCAACAAGATGGACTTAAGGGTTCCATCGGCAAACTCGTAAACAATTGTTGCGTCACGGTCAATAGACCACGGCTCGTTTTTGTGATCCTTTTTTTCTTGAAGGACTTTACTTAACCGTTATTGGTCTGCTAATTTTAATTTATCGGCGCCGAAAGGATTTTAAGAAATCGGATTACAGGTGAAACTAATTTTACCATAATCCTGCCCCGAAGTGTAGTGTAATCTTCTTAGACAGTTTGTTGAGAAGTACAATAGTTTTTTATGAAGGGTACATCCTTGAAATAACTAGTATTGGATGAGTTGAAAGGTATCAAATATTCTAATTTAAAACAACTAAAAACCTGTTCTATATTCTACTATTTTCCATTACACTATCAACTGATGATGATGTTGTCACAGTTTTTTATAAATAACAAAAGTATTTGGGTCAAAAGTTATTCAAAGTTAATATTACTCCAATATTTAGGCTCCCCAAAGGTGTTATTGTTTATCTCTAAAGTTTGCAAATCATCATAAAACTATAAAATAAAAGTTGCTAAACACAAAACAGCGTGAAATTAATGAATCATTTTTTACTAAATCCTTTCTTTGACGCCTTTTGTTCGAAAATATTACGGATATAATATAATTTCGCAAAAGTCCGGACTTTTTTGTAAGAACAGGAAGACACTTCAAATTGAATTGAATGGACACATGTTTATTGCGGAAAGCATTTATATCAGTCTAATAGAAGTAGGTGTGAATGTAAACCCAATAGTGGTCAACAATATTCTGTCCTAATAAATTACGTACATTAAGTATTGGCGACATTTCGAACAAAAACTGTGAGTACAAACGCTCACGCCTCCAAAGCTCGTGCCATTACAAAGATTTATAAGTTAACACAAAAACCGTCGTAAATCTGTATCCGATTCGAAAAATTTCACACAAAAATATAAAATTTCGAGAAGGAAATAAATGGCTTACCAATTATTCACAGCGCAGCCAACCGGAAGCTCTTGAGTATTTTATCGACGTATCTTTTGAATGCTGAACTGATTTTAAACAAATAATGTACGTACGAACCGCCTCGCCTAAGCTGAGAAGAATGGAGGATTACATCGAAATCCTGTTTTTGTTTGTTTTCTTTGCCATAATTCTATTGTAAGGAACCCGGTTCGGTTTGATGGTTATTGCACGGTTTAACTACATTTTAGATCGTACGTGATAAGTTGGATTCCGTAAATATTAATTAATCCCAAGTCAGAATTCTATCGGACATTTGTTTTAACATTCACCTGCGATTCCACTAACGGAATCCCGAATATTTCCTGTTAACAAAACTGTACAAGTTAATTAGTACAGGAGACGGCGACCTTCGAAATTGGACATCGACAGATCGTTATCGTCTAATATATGACAGCTTAGAACGACATGGAACAACAAAAACAAAAAGCGATCCACATTCAAAGAGTAAAAACTAACACCTTTTGCGATTGGAAATATCATACGAAGGTTCATTTGTCAAGACGAAGAGCAGTGTAATTTAAACAAGAGATAGTAGCTAAAAGCATCGGCTTCTGTATCAGCAGAGAGGCGTCAGAATTATCGAAATTAATTCTATGAATGATTGGTATTGGTATTCGTGAGAAAAGATAAAGAAACTCATTCTAGACTCGTTTACGCCGCTTTTGAACTAAAATAAAATCTGAAGTATCAATAACACTCAAATGAGATCGTTCTAGTCCCATCACTATATTAGTTTACGGCTTCTTTATAATATTTTTTTCAGTTTTCTATCTGTTTTAACTTTTATATCACTAACATTAATTTAATGGTCGAAACAATTTCTCTATTCGAAACACGTTAACTAACACAGTCCCCATTTTAATCAAACAACTCTATTTAATTGGTCTTCACTTGAAGAAATCTTATACTCAATTAATAGGACAGCCATAATTGGATCAAGTCGGTCGAGACCTTTGCTGGACGATATCAACTAACCAATTAGTCATAATTTTTCTTTCTGGCTTCGTACAAGTCGGCGTATTTATTCAGTGTTATTTCAACACAAACCGTTATGGTTGTGGTCAGTTCTGCGGCCGGATTTACAGTTTGATGGAACTCATTTTGTTAAATTATCCTTTAAGGCATTGTCCAAATGGACGTCTTTTGCAGCCACATCAAAGGGCTTCCGACAATAAGCCCGGATCTCGAGCACCGGAGCGAAGACGCGTGCCTCTAATCTCTATTGATATAACGGAGCGTAACTTTGTATGAGCACCTTACGTCTTTTTACACGTGAACCTTTTCATATCCTCATAACAGACACCGTTAGTTTTTTGTAAATAATATTTGATATCTGAACGGTACTGTTACCGTTGCAGTAAACAAAAAATCTTCACTCTCAAAGTGTTATAGTTTTCGACGTAACTGTATCACATCCCCTTCGCGTCGTCGGACGATCCACTGTACTTCAAGGTGGAAGGAAGCAATACATTATTTTTATTCACCGATCAGCATTATGTTATTGAATTACTTTTAAAATTGATTTGTAGCATTGGAGGTGCGCTATTTGCAGAACGTTTGCATCTGCTCGGGATCCATAGTTTTTTGTTGAGTGCATATTGTGAAGTGTCTAGATGTGGGCGCTTAATTACAGATCACGTTTGTAAAGATAGCGTAATATAATCTCGTTGCGAACAATTGTGATGGAGCAAGGTGATGGCACTACAAGAATTAGGAACAAAATGTGTACGAAACATGATCCCAGAGCAGTTTTGGCAAGGTGTAAAGTTTTGGCACGCTCCTCAGTTAAACTTCATCAATGAATGCACCTTGGCCTACTTCTGATAGAAAATATTAATAATTATACAAATGCATGCTTATTTGTGACAGCAGATGTGAAAAGGGTTATTGTATGAAATGTTATTGTTATGATAACTTCAATGGAATCAAGGCAAGGTGTACTCTATTTTTTTTGGCATGAGCTACGCTGAACGAGGACTACAAAATCTACGTTAAATGAAATGTGTGAAACTGTGAAATCTGCGGTAGAAACCGCAGTTTTCGATGTAAATAGTAGTCGGCACATCACAAAGCTACCATTGGCGATGACAGATGACGTATCGGTTGCACAATGACGTGAAACGAAAGGGTGGAGTGCATCGATATGCAATTCATACGGGCACTTCAAATGTAATGCGACACTTTGCGAATGTGCAGCACGTGTGTAAATCAAATTTTATGCCATTGTCATTTCATGATGCATTGGTTATCAAGAAGAACCAGAATAATGGAACTGAGAGGTTCAAAGAGTTTTATAGATACGACTCGTTGTATTTATTTCATTTTTAGTCTCATCTGCCTTATAAAATTCTAAATATTAAAAAATTAAAAGTTACTATTTGATGACATAAAATTAATACCTAAATAGTATTTTTTCATATTCGATTTATTTTTAATAAACTTTTTTCATCGATAAACAAAAGAAATATTTTAATAATACCAAACTCCTAAATTTAATAAATACTACAAATTGTCATACAATTTAACAGTAAACCCAACGGTGAGTCTCGTAATGCAGTTTTACGGTAACAAAACAAAAAGAACTTTGTGCAGAAACTGTCCTAAGTAAATATACTCTCACGTTTGCACACTGGCGCCTGTAATATGATACGACAGTATAAGTACTTAATGTAATAGATGTGGATGAGAACGAAATCCTAGGACATATCGAATTTAGTGTAGTAAATGACGAAGAGAGGCAAAATTAAGAAATTCACGTCACAATTTAGACCACGTTCAAAGTCCAACATTTTATTGCAAATTACTTTGATACATAAATTTATACAAAAAAGTTATCAAACCATATTTTTATTTAACATATTTTCTAGATATTATTATTCTATCAAACTTATATTTTGTAGATTGAATTGTATTGTAAAATGCTGAGTAGTTTTAATCTGCATATTGATAATAACCAAAGTAAATATATTATTATAAATCCACCAATATGCTTATAAAGGATGAGAAACCTTTATGTGGGAGAACTAAAAAAAAAGAAATACTTCGATCAATCAACTAGCAAGTGACTTCGGTCGGTAAGTTCAAACTATCCCCTAATGTAACTCACAATAAAAGGGTTGGAGCGCCATCTTTTACAATACGAATTAATTGTTCTAATTCCATATCATTCCCGTATAATGACACAACATTAATCACAAACACAAATGCATCCGGAGGCGATTGTTTTTCGATCGCTTTTAGAAAAAAATATCGACTTCTCAAGAAGCTTTGATTTTTCTACCAACTTAAAAACGGAGGAATGAAAATTACATTATGTTTTGTCATATTATTATTTTGGTCAATTATAATCATCACAATTCGATAACAGTCAGTTTATTCGTTTGGAGTTATGCATTTTAAGTATTGTTTTGCATCCAATCACAGATTAAGTATCCGATAACACTCATAAGAACAACTACGAAATTAAAAAAGAACATTTCTTCTTCTAAATTCAAATATATTTTTTAATTCAGCCTGGAAGCGGTCGTATGTGAAATATTTGACGTAACAATGTAAGCCGTCTTCAAAGTATTCGAAAAGATTCAGGTACAAATTACAAAGGACGAGGCTCCATCACTCCTGATTGTGGTCGGAGATAACACGGCGTCAATATAAAGACATAATTTAGTCAGCGCACGACAAAAACGTGTAAGAGACAGAACTAGATGAACGATGTCGCTATTGATTTTTAATTAACGATTACTCGATTGATATGTGTGTGCTGAATACGAATTAAATCTTTTTGAAGACGTATGTAAATTGTAGCAGTATGCGTGTGTGTCTTTCTGTCAGTTTATTACGGTTTTTAAACAAAGATTTAGATCGCGTGGTATTAAGTCTAAATCATACTAATATTGTCAATAAAATAATAATAAATTATTGATTTATCGATTAAGACTCATGATGTTAAATAGACAGATAAATCTCTGTAATGAAACACATAAAAATATTGAAAATAAAGACTTTGTTAGAGATTTACAAGAGTTATTATAATATTTAAAAATAGGTACTAGAGAAAAAGAACTCCTTGCTTAGCACTTCTTAGTTGTAGTTTATTTGGAATCGAAGTACAGTTATTAAATTAACTTTATTATCTGAATGAAGCTAAAACTTACTGGTTTTTTTTCTGTTAATGGTTTTTACGGCTATCGAATGTATTTCGTAATGCCTCTTTTCTTTTACAATCGAGATTAGAGACCTCGTGAGTTCAAGTAGTTGGATGCTGGATACACGGATAATAAAGATAAACAATACCATCTTGTACCTACCAGTGAAGAATCAAGAGGATTTTTTTTAAATATGTGAATACAGTCATAGAAAGTAAAAAGTTAAATTACTCCATCAGTAATTAAATTTTTGACCCCTTTTTTCGACCAATTAAATAATGTTATTGTTTATTAATATAATTAATATATTTAAATATGAAATCGAATGCGATAGAGGAAGTTTAACGCTCAATCCATGTATTTTTATTAAAATTACCATGAATCAATTATATTTACAAGCAATGAATTTTATAATAATCACCTCGAGATATTCACAGGCATCTTTATTTCAATTAATATTGAATCACTATTAAAAATATAAAGGTAATAAAACCAGTGGTCTATACTTTTATCGTAAAACATTTAAATTTTTATTTCCGTGTGGTAATAAGTACCTAGTTCTATACAACGAACAGCATGGTCGAATCTACTGGACGGTCAAATGTCAATCGCATTACAAAGTTCAACAGCACTGCGTAACCATATCAGAGAATTAACATATTTCCAATAACAATAAAATGTAATTGAAATTTAAATGATCTACTGAATATACATTATGGTAGTGTTATAATGGAAACAGTGATAGTTTAACACGTAACTAAATAATGGAATTAAATATAGAATCTGTATTTACTTAATCTTCGACTTATATTCGACAACTATTACATTTTCAAATTAATAGTTCAGTAAATAAAATTATATTACTTTTATATTTGCTTTTACTTAAGTGAGAGGCTAAGTGATTTACATTTTAAAAGTGTTTATCGGTTGTATTTGCTGTGAATGTCTATAAAATTTACTTAAAAGAAAAACTGTATTTAAATATGATATTATACTGGCACTATTTTACCGGATAAACTACTACTGAGTTTTTGATGAAACCTCGTTATCGGGCAGTTTGGTGATATCTATTAATAAAATATTCATTAAACCTTATAATTTATAGATTGCCAAAGAAAAGTGAGGACACTGAGGACGGATTCTTAGCCGAAAATGAACCAGAGAGATGATTGTTAATAAAATCAGTAATAATTAAATAAATAATTAATTAATTAAGTAAATTAGTATACTACATACAAAAACTATGTCTACGACTAATACAAAACGTTTTTTCAATAGCATAGGCACTTTCTTTAGTCAAATTAAAATGGCTGCAAAATTATATGCAGAATCGGTTCTAAAGGCCAATGCATATTGTCGGCGTCAGTAAAGCTTTCATATCCTGTTTTATTCCACAATGATTCGGCTAATGAAGCGTCCAGCATCCTGTGACTATCAATTGAGATGTATCCGCAACCCGGAAATGGCTTTGTCCGAGGGGATGCGAAAACGAAAGGGTGAAATAAAAATCACGGTAATTTTACGCTCTCCCGGACGTCAATATGCTTTCAGTGTTGACTATAAAATCGATTATATTTGAAATTTGAATAGCGAATCGTTTGAAGAAATTGATTAAGCAAGAAGAAGAATTACCTGTCTTGGAGTTTGAAAGAACTAGAGCGTGTATTTGTTTTATTTGATCTTGACTGAATTGAAATAAATGCGAAGTCGTTGTGCTTTTAAAAATTGTTTAATATCTTTTGTTCATTATTACACTTTGTTCCAAGACCACTAGTTCTGGAAACCTTTAGTTATCAAAAAACAATTTAACGGAATTTTAATACGAATATTTTCACACTTCACCCTTTAAGACACACGCAAGTCTTATTAGTCCTTTAATACAAAAAACAAACAGATTATTATATATATTAGTTTTTGTAGTCAGTAAATCCTGTTTTAAAATCGTTTATGACAGCTATTTAACTATAAAGTCTAATTTTCTTGCTTTGCGGGGGACTCACCTCCCGTCGATGCTGAGAGGTGGCCAAAAGAATCACAGATTAAACTAATGTTTGTTTAATTCTACTTTTATGTGACCGCTTTGTATTTCATTGTTAACTTTCACGTATTAATCATGAAGTTAATAAACATTATTATCTAGATTATTTCTCCCTAGTAAAAGTACCTCTACAACTTAATGAATTGATAACTTTTTAGCACTCAGAAGCATGAAAGAATTTTGAGAATGAATGTTTAGATGTTTATGCATTCTCAGTGTTCAATCCATATTGAACATAAAATCCCACTTTCTTATGTTTGATGCTATAGGATCCAATAAAGAAAAGAGTTATTGTTTGTTAATCTTTATAATTCATTGAAACAATGAAAAAAATATAAAATTATAAAACATGACCACTCTCCTATATGGCTAGAAGCAAAAGTGAATTTTGACATAGAATTGAATTTGAATTTAATTTTCCATAACGCGAGTCAGAGTCATCGCGAAAACTAAAAAGTTTGAATACAAATAAAATATAAAAAAATTGTATGTTCAATATGGATTGAACACTGATATAGTATTAAACGGATTAGTTTAATTTCAAATTACTCTCCTTGAAAGTTATGCTGACGCAAAAGTTACTTTATTCTATAGATAGGTAGGTATTCTATGAATGATATTATTTTTATACATACAGGGTGATACAGGGTACATGTGGACAAGTTTACTGGCACTACAATAGAACAAAATAACGCCTGGATGATAGTTATAAATCCTAACCTATTGCTACACAAAACTTAATTGCCAAGATCTGAAGATAGTACACATCAAAAACTTTACACCTTGTCTTACCCTCAAAGTTGAATGAAACATTTTACAATACAAATTATTGAACCACATTCACATAATTAAGACCGTTAATTCTGATAAAAGAAAATCGATTTTAACACGAAGGAAATAAATAAACAATTCGATTGTACAATCGTAAAGGAAACGTTCTCTTGTCGAAGGGTCTTGTAAATCTGTAGCTGATAGCAATCTTGATGTACGGACGGATGCGAATCGGGATCGTTCGGGATCCACCGGACTTTGATTTACGGGAATATTTACTTGCTGCTTTACATGTAAAAACAGAAAATTTAGTGTAAACAAAAGCCCATAGTATTATAGTGGGTATATAATAAAACCACATATTTAATAACAAGATTTAAAAAAAAATTGAAACCTATAGTTTAATATATATATAGTCCGCTTTTTATAGAGGTTGTAAGAAAAATCTTTGATATTTTCAAAGTTGTTAAAGTATTTTTTTTCTTAATAAAACTTCGTTGGTTTCAAGGGTATGATACTCAATTACAGATTCCCTACAATTTTTGTCTGACAAAACTTTTATAAAACAAGCTTTATCTCCTCTTTTAACGATTACACAACTTCGATTAACAACCCAAAAAAAATTGTACATCTTTAATCGATAAAACAAAATCGATGACCCCGACCGTCTCGATATAAAATCGAATTATCATAGATTAATCCAATTTGGGTTAAAGCACCCGTGGTGAATATTTATCACTGTAATTCTCGCATCATAAATGCTACACGTGCTTCGGAATGCGAGGAAATTTATAGAGGTACAGATCTAACAAGGGCATCACATCTGTGAAATATTTCCTTCACATAATCTGATAATGTAAATTCTGAGTGATCGTGTTTCAAAAAGAACAGTTAACGTATTCTCGTGAAACACCTTGGAGTATCATAGAATACTGTCAGAAGTAAAAGTTAAGCACTTTTAAGTGTTTACGATAATCTTTAAGGGAAAGTTCTAATTAACGGTCCCATAGCGTCTTCTGACACCACAGATGTCCATAAGCGTCAATAATTGCTTACGATCATAATAATATATCCCATTAGTTCTCGCTCTCATTCAATTTAGTATCTAGAATATGCACAAATAGCTTTAATTTTGGTGTAGTTTCAGTCGGTAGTGAACGCTCAACCTATACTTACATTATATGCCGTATACTCAAAAAAGCACTGTCTTACTTATAGATGCAGTCGGTTTTAAACAAAAATGTTTAAGTGAAAAAAAATTGCTTAAAACCGTTAATCGTTTTACCAAGTCCCATTCATTTGCACGATGCGTGTAATCTCGTAGGTATTATTTTAGAAACTCGCTCGCGCGCTATTTCCGATTCCAAAACACGATTTACTTTACATAGCTTTACTTCTGATGTTAAATATTCTACTTTGGTTATTAACGATTGAAATATGTTCACGGGTGGGTCATTAATTGTGAAATTTTACAATTAACATGTGTTTGAAGAACCAGTCCGCGTAATATTGATTTCGTTTTGATAAGATCTACATAACACATACGTTACATATTCAACGGCTCTATATTTTTTATATTATAGTTCGGTAAACTATACAGATATAGATTAGATAATAAGTACTGTTATTTTAGTAATATTATTTGTAAAAAAAACTGGTTAATATAAATGGTTGTTTAATAGGGCGCTAATATAAACAATTCAAGGTTTAATGTAAAATAAAAACACAAAAAAGGAATCGTGTCAAACTACTACGTTATTATCCGTCTTACATCTCCCTGATAACCGTTCGAGCTAGACGTCTTTTACTGGCCATGCACGGGTGTCGAGCTGTCATTGGTGGATATAAGCTGACATTTTCGCATTGCGTTCAGTAAGGATGCCTTCAGAGTTAGACTGTAGTGTTACACCATATTTTACATCATATACTCGTATCATGTATATTGATATCAATAGAAAATAGTTAATGTATTTCTTTTGTACATCTTTCTATATACATTTACATCTATATACGCTCTAACGTACAAGTTATCAACTCTATTTCTGATAGTCGACCCATAGTTCATAATTATTTTGTTGATTACTTTCTTAAATACAAAATTAAAATACGTAAGAATTACAATAAATACTACTTTACTCAAACAATTTAACAAAAATAATCTAATTCATTGATCTCCGCGCTAGGCCAAACCTGTATCGCGGGAGACCTATACGATTCTACACTATGAACTCAGTTAACTCAAACACGTTGGTTCTGTAAAAAATCAATAAAATATGTTGCTTTTTCGTTCACTACATTGTTTTAGCAGATGTTGTTTTAGATCATTAGACTGAAAAAAATTAATAACCACCATTTGTGTACAAAATTGATTATCTTAAGCTTCTGAGGTCAGCCATCTCATAGCTTAAGGGGCGCTCGTGTGAATTCTAAAAACACAAGAATTCCTAGCATCTATTTTATTAACAACCGTCTCGCTTTACCGTACCGCAGATGTACATGTTAAAAAGAGACAGAAAATTATTATTTAGGAAGTGTAACTTCAATCCTAGCAAAGTAATGATTGATGAACAGTAAAAACGCCTCGAGTGAGTTAATCACGCCTAAATTCAATTTAAAATGACCGAGGAACGTGGAGCTCATTTGTTATATATTTTGTTTGTTTTGCCAACAATTTACGTAGAGGTAAAGTAAAAGAAGTGATGGAAGTTTTTGCAGTGATTTTCCTCATAGATTTATTAATGTTGTGGAATAATCCAATACATAATTTATTTTGAGTCCATACTGTGAAGTTAATTTTTTTTTCCACGAAATTGACTTTATTAATTGAATTAGCTTTTTTAGGATTTTATTTTATTCTATATTAGCCAATAAGAAATTACATGATTTAATTAATCAGCGAAAGAACCTATTACGTCAGTAATTCTATGTAAAAAACGTATCTGGTTTCATTATCTTTTAAAACTATTGGCATGTCCAAGATACCCGCCGTAAAAGCCTTTAGGTCAATAAACTTAAGGTAATAATTATTTTAAAATTAGCATATTATTGTGATTTGAAAAAATATATACCAGCGTCTAGTAGTATCGGAAATTTATTGTCCTTAACAAGTTCGAAATTTATAGCAAAATAACTTTTACGGCAATCTTAAAATGTTAAAACGGAATCTAGTCCGTAGTAACTAGGAGGATTTTTATAATATACCAGTTGATCCTCGCAACTTCGTTTGCGTCAAAAAGGGGTTCAGGTAGCACTGTTGGATTTTAATAAGACCTATTTAAATACGTAGTACATCATTTTGTTCTATAATCAATAGTGTTAGGCCTGATTTAGATGAAGACATTTTCTCGAACGTTCGAGGCGAGAAAATATCTCAAGCAATACTCGCCATAACATAATCGTATCAAAATGTTTAGACACAGGCAAGAATTAAGCTCTCTCCTACGAGAATGTCATACAAGACTCGCTTATGATATTATCGAAGGCGAGAATTGCCTGTGCTTGTTTAGACCAGTCGAGATTCTTGCTTGCGAGAATCTCGTCTGGACATTCGAGTATCGTACAAATGGGTTTGAATCATTTTCAGTACGAGAATTGCCTTTCGAGTTTACTACTATGAAAAATGACAACAACTGTCATTAAAACTCGAAATACGATTATTGCTTTGAAATTCTGTTTACACAGAGGCAATAGTATTCCATAGCGAGGCAATTCTCGCTCAAGGTGACGAGCGAGAAGAGTGAATGTTTAGATACAAGAAATATTTTATATTCTTTCGATAATCGTATCTTCGGGGCGAGAAAATGTCATCGTATAAATGACGCTTTAGTGTACGCGATGTAAGAAAGTTTTTAGGTATTTTTTTGACACCTCGCCTTAACATTATTGAACGTCATTAATTATTATAGTTTTAGTACGGATGTCTATTTTTTTTTCGGAAATAAAATCTAGCCTATGTTACTCGTGGATGTAACTTTCGAATGGTAAAAAATTTTTTAAAAACGGTTCAGTAGTTTTTGATCCTATTCATCACAACCAAACAAATTATTTTTTTTAATATTAGTGTAGACTAATTAAAACGAGATTTTTTTCTTACGTCACAAATAAGAGTAGCCATTTTACCTAATTTGAGTTTTAGAATTAATATATCTTAAAGAGTCTAAAATAATTTTCAAAATCGGTTCACTAAATCCAAAAAGGAACCCCTACAACGTCACAAATATTACGGGTTATTTTATAATATTAGTAGGTATAGTTGGGGGCAAGAATAAATACATTTCGACTTTTAAAAAGAGAAGAGTTCATAGCTTCGGATTTACCCAGCGCTTTCTCTGTTGCACACAGCTTTGTGACATGCATTGCCAGTTGTTATTCTAATTCAATTAGACATTTAATATAGAGTTGTTAAAACTCTTAATATCACAATAATATTATAAAGGCGAAAGTTTGTATGTATGGATGTATGGATGTATGTATGTATGTTTGTTACTCTTTCACGTAAAAACTACTGAATGGATTTGAATGAAACTTTACCACAATATAGCTTATACATCAGAATAACACATAGGCTACAATTTTTTAACCCCTTTGTAACGCAGACGAAGTTGCGCGGGTCACCTAGTATTTGCATAATTTCCTAAAAGTTGGTGTGCATTTATTCTTACCCCCAACTATAATTTATATTATACAACAAGATTCTCTACTATTAAGGTTGCGTCAAACGTTTTCTAGGAGACCGAAATTAAGATAAACGTCTCCCATTAGATCCATTTAATGCTGCATCAATTCGGGATCATAAACATAATGCTTTTAATCATAGTAGATAGGCACTAATCATATTTGATACTCTAGGACAAGTTTTATAGAGTAGGTGACTTTCTGTTGATGCTAAAATATAAAAAATATTTTGAACAGATTTTTTTATCTATAACATATAAGTCAGTGAGATTATGAACAGTTTTAATTATACGCGAGGCACAACAATCTGAGAAACTTTGATGAATTAATATATTATTTATGTGTTGAAAAATAATTAAATATGCATCATAACATAGTTTTGGCGAGGTTTGGAGGAGATCTATGTCCAGCAGCGGACATCTAAAGGCTGATGATGATGATGATGATGCATCATGAATTGTGCCACTAAAAGTAATAGTTTTTTCCACTAGACAACTCATGTATTAAAAAAGCGTTGAATAAGTAATCTCAACTGAATATAGTAAAATTCAATGATGCATTTTTAGTAATGTAAATTATATTTATCTTTACTAGCTCTATTTTAAACAAAACTAACGTCTCCTCAGATGTCGCTGTTCCTAATTCCTCCTCATTTCATCATAAGATTACGCATAAATAAATAAATAATAAAGTAAATTAAAAACGTTTCTAAGTAATTGTCGACGGGTATAGTGCGGCTAATGACACCGGACCCTTTGAAACGACTCGCCACTAATCAGATGCTTTAAACAAACAATTTAAGATGATACATCGGTAAGTGCTACAATAAAATTAAGGAAAACAGACCTCTTACGATATTCCGTGGGGGCGGTGCGACGGGAAAAGTGCCGTAGTGCGTAACGCGTCGCGCTGTCCCGCATAACCCCGTGTTGGGTTCAGGTCACAATTGGGGATCGGATGCTGAGTGTGAGTGGTTGGAGGTTTTAATGCGGTTCAACTCCCATATATTGGACCCGCGAGGGTTTCCCCCAACTAAAAATAAACGTCATTTCGTGTTCAATAGAATGATATAGATCCTTCTCCGCTAATTTTTTAGTATTCGAATATATTAAAAAACATGCTAATCTAAGTTATATTTATGCAAATGATAAGTAGTTACAGTTAATATGAATATTAATTTGATTGCTTTACGCTCGAATTGATTTAATTGGTAAATATTTTACGTTTTTCATCTATAGATACAGGGTTTCCCATAAATCAACGTCAAGCTAAACCGCAAAGGGGGGATAGCCCAAGTCATACCGGTTATCAATCAATTTAAAAAAAATCTCAAATCATCGTTTTATTTTGTAATCGGACCAACTACCTTCTTCTTCCTTCGACGCTGCAACCCTTTGTGGGCCTTGTTCTCCTCTATAGTCACCATCTAGGTGTCTCGGACCATAGCAGCACTTCTCCAGTTGGTCAGCCTTTTCAATTTCTTAAGGTCTTCCTCTATGCAGTCGGTCCAGGGTCGAAGTCATTTTCTGGGTCTGCCTTTAGCATCTTCGACTCCATTTGATATTTATAGTTTGTAGTTAGTTTAGTTCATAGAATCACAGTTTCTGCTATCGAACGACACAGAATAATAAATGATTTTTTATTTATATTCAATGCAAGCTTATGATACAAAAAAATCTACAAAATGACAGTTAAAAGTTACTTTCGACTTATTTACTATCATGTTTTAAATAATTTACAAAGCGTTGTATCCTATTGTTCTTTTTATTCATAAAATTGCTATATTTACTAGAAAATGTGCAAATATTCATTTAATTTTATGGTAATATGCGTATGAGTATAAAAAAGTAGCTCCTCCGCTAAACACACGAAATGGCAGGTGAATCTTAGATAGATTTCTATCGCGAACTACCGAAACTTAAAAAAAAAATTGCATGTTCTAATTTTTTTTGCAAACCGTACTCATAGGTGTTATTGTATCAAGAAGGCAGATGTATTGAATACGTTATCTGATTTGCGTGGGTGGACGTCGCGTTAAGCTGTTACCGATGACCTGATCTCAATGATGCTCATTGTTGAAAGCCCCGTGCAAATTGACGAGTGATTACCGTTTCCTTGTTTGCATAACGTGGTTATGTCAGTTCTACAATGTACGGTCTACAAAAAAATAATCCTTACTTTTTTATAAACTTATTCAAATACTCGCGGTTTTAAACGTTACTTTCATGCATAATTAACGGGTTCTTACCACGATATTTAATTGATTGAGTGGTCTTGATATTTTAACGTAGTTGCAAACGTCATGATCACGAGAAGACTTTTTTCAACTATTTCATTTCAACTATTTTGAGTTCAAAAAAATCGTATTTAAAAATCTTATATTTACGGAAAATAACTTACGTTTAAAAAGTACTTTTTCTAGCCACTAGGGTCATCATAAAAAAATAAATTATTTGAACAAATTATGTGTCTCTCACTTAGGGAGATACCTCCAAACTATTTACCATCGTGTAGGTACTTACTTTATTAAAGCAACATATTATCAGTAAGGGGATGTACCCCTTACTTATATCATACATACCCTTAATGATTTAATCGCTGGGGGTCAGTTCAATGAATCACAACATCCCCATGAATTTAAAGTAATAAAACATCCCTACGTTAACTGAACCACCCTGAGGTTAAATTGTATGAAAAGGGGTTACTTTGAAATTGATGAATCATTCCTATTTGTAATAAATTATTTGGAATCGATTATTTCTATAAAGTACGGTTTAGTATTTTAAAGTAGTACCTATATATCACAAGTCGCATAAAATAATATTAGTACAGTACTTTAGTTTTGGTTTCTTAGTTTTTGCTATCTATTTTGTCTCCCCCCTAACATTATTGTTCAAAATTTTCATTATACTCACCTATATTGATAGGTATTAAAATACTTTCAATACGACTTAAAATACGATATTTAATAGCGTGGTAAGAACCCGTTGAAAATACATGAAAGTATTATAGAAAACCGCGAGTGTCTGAATAAGGTATTAAAATATTTATAGTTATTTATTGATTTATTCTCGATACTTCATTTTGTATCCTGTGATTTTTTATATCATAATTGGGGAGTATTTCTCGAACATTAAATTCGTACAACTTTTTCATTAACATAAGCAATAAAATAACATTTTCTAAATTTCCTGATACATCCAGTGTTCGAAAATTAATAGTATTAAGGGTAGCAGACTGCCAGCTACGAACCACCCTGCGAGACTAACATCATTACGCCATCATTAGCCCCAACCCGTTTATGTTTTTTACATAACGACCCTCGGCGCCGGCGATGTCGCCAGTTTTCTATCGAAACCCTAACAAATAGACTGTGTAATGAAAATTTGTATTGCCTCTTTTTTGCTTTTGACACTAATTTAATAACCTAAGTGTCTAGTTATACAACATTGTTGAAGGCACTCAGTTCGTATGACGTGTCATGATTAACGAAGTTGAAATTAGTTTGCGTGTGAGATAGTAAAATCATTGTTTCATTACAGTAGGTAGGTAATGGAACATTGTCATCAATATACTCAACAATTTTCATGTGTTACACAATTTATAAAGTGAATACTGAGTGATGTTCGACGATAACTGCTTAAAATCAGATGAGTTATTTGTTTATTCATGTTACGATTTCAATACAAATGTAGATATTGAACTAAAATCTTAAAGTAAAAACAGAATCTGACATTTATCGATCTTAGAAAATTATTTTAAAGTTTCAATAAAATATGAAATCACTTTAGTTTTAAATTTATAGTATCCGAGCCCGGAGCGTGTGCGTTTTATATTTAATTTCGGCGTTTTGATCACCGATGGTGTTCTTTATCGAGTAAGACCTTATGCCCTGTGCGTGTGAGCTGACGTATTTATAGTCGACAATTCCGGATTATTTGTTTTTCAAATATTTAGTATGAACTCGGTTTGTTTGTACCTTATTATGTCCATCAAAACAATATTTGGTCTGCTATATTTAGTAAAGCCAAAGTATAATTTATGCTTATACATTTTAAAATATCCATTAAACATTAAAATAAAATTAAATAAAACAGTGTATTATTTAGACTTTTACATAATGATTTTTTTTTATTACTTCCTTAATGCAAATTGTTACAAATCGCAGCTTCGGTGGGACAAGGGCCGAAGTGCTAAAATTTCTGAAAATGAGTTAAATATGCCAAAGGGTATTAAAAACTAATTAATACCTGTAGGAAAGTCTCTCCTGATTTTTTTTAAATTAGCACTTCGGCCCTTGTACCACCGAAGGTACGATATGATGATCACCAACGCAGTCTGGAAAACATACAACTCTCTTACAATAATAATTAAAAAACTTAATCACAATCAATACTATAGTTTACGCCAATCACATCCTTTAATTTGTTAGTCTGATAATAATTAATAATCTGTGCATTCGTGACCACCGAAGGGTGTCGTGACCGCGGCTTGTCTGACCCCAGCAGATTGAGATATCAACGATCGCATTACTGATACATATGAGTACGTTTGATTTGCACTGCCTTTGGGCGGCGGCTTAGCTTTGAAGGGAATTTACCATTTTCATTTTGTATGCAAACTATTGGGTACTTCAATTCTTCATGGAAATATACTACCCTAAAGTACTCTAGTAAGATTACGAAGCATTCTTGATAAAGACTCAATTAGGGCAAGCTATCACAGTTATAAAATATCTGAGCATATAAATGTGAAATGAAATGGAAACAATGTGAGCGTTAAAAAGTAAGTTTAATATTTTGTATATGTTAAATGTTGTTCATGTACAAATGTGGTAGCTATCACCTCAAGTCACTTTAAATAATTATTTTACGATATCTCACTTCGAAGTTTTCGAGTTATAGCTAGCAATAACGAACGTTCCTAGTTGGATTACGATTAAGTACTAATAACTTTCCTCAAAACAAAGCCTTTCTTAACTACATACCATAAGAACTGTACAGCTTGCTATCATCAATGTTCTACAAGTATAGTGCTCACCAGTTATCTACAAAACAACGCAGCAATCTCATTTAAAGAAGCAGACATAAAATTTAATGGAACAAGACGCGATTACAATAACTTACATTTCTATTTACACTGTATTTTTATCTGCAATCTAGAATGGGATGTATAAGAACTAATTGTTTTTTGTACGCAAATTACAATATCCGCTGGTATGCTCAGTGGAGGAGGTACTGTTGATAGGTGATCTGATTTATATTTAATTTGAGATTCATCGGCACCTGAAGCGGTCAGTGTTGTTTCTATTATTGTTTTAAGGACTTTTTGATCTTCTTATGTTTAACTATAGGGCTTTCGTAAATATTTTTACGTTTGATTTTTTGTGAGGTTACAGATAAACGAAAACGCGGCCCACCTGATGGTAAATGGTTACTGTCGCTCATTAGCCTCTGTTACCCACTATATAGGTTTTTTAAACCTACTACCTTTTATCTTTTAGTATTTTAGTTTCTACTAACAGCATCACAAATATAAACTTATTCAGACACTCGCGGTTTTCTATAATACTTTCATGCATTTTCAACGGGTTCTTACCAGATTATCGAGTATGAGGAATCCAGTGCTAAACACAACAGCCACTTAGGGTTCATGCTCAGAGAGTCTTGTAGATACAGTGAGTGTGGTGTGTCGTAATGTGAGTTCGAGTTCCAGTGGTACTACCCAAAAGCGAACGAGAAAGAGGGTAGACAGATTTGTTTGCTCTTAAACCGACCCGCAGTATCCAGTCTTCTCGTGATCATGACGTGTGCAACAACGTTGAAATATCGAGACAACTCAATTAATTAAATATCGTGGTAAGAACTCGTTGAAAATGCATGAAAGTATCACAAATATAATCAACATGTAACATCGCTTTGTAAAGTTTGTAAATTCAAGTTCTCGTAAAGTTAGCAGATGTACTTAAGCGACAAATTAAACTGTTGTTAACATATTTAATACATTTTATTGCGAATATATATTTTATACAAGAACCTTTATTTATTGTTAGTTTATGTAAAATATTGTATTTTTCTTTTGAATAGCATTGAATCTATTACTGCTGCTTATCTTATTGCTTATCTGTTTTTTCTTTTTTCACTTAGTTTTTTAATAATAATTTTTAATAGAGAAAAGATATGTTAATACCGTTCTTATCAGACAATAAAATATTATGTCACAAAATCAAATAAATTGACGACAACGAAAAAAATAGAAGTGATCGCAATACAAAGATGCTTTTTTTACCTTATAAGTTCAATAATATTATTCAGAAAAGCACATACCTCCAACGATAAGCCCTTAGACCTCAACCATTTTACCACCATTCTGGCAAAAAAACCACGTCCGTGAAAATACCTTAATATTACTGCAAATGATTTAAATTCACTGAATCCAAGTACATAAACATACTAAGAAAATTATTAGCCAATATGATGGGATACTTACAAAAATAATTACATACAAATACAACAACACAGTTTTAATACGAGATTTAAATAAAAATTTCCTTTTCTCAAGAACAAGAATCCTGCAATCAAAAATATCAGTAGCTACTCACATACTCATAGCTTATAATTAAATCGGAATATTATCTAGATTCATGTTAACGGAATCCTTGTATACGATTCAATAACAATAAAGATTGTTGAGAACATATGACTGCATTAAAGAACAGTAGTGGTATGTTCGATTCTGGTCAAGTTTTAGCTGCGGTCAAGATTCCTATCAAAAAACATAAGATAATTACTTTACAGAAATAAAACGTTCTACTAATTCCGTTTAATAAGCTCACACTTAGTCTTAGGCAGTTTATGTTTTATGCCCAAGTGATATCTAATGTCGTTATTTAAGATAAATATCTGTGTGGAAATAGGTAAAAATATATACCAGTATTATTCTAAATAATAGATTGAATCTTGAATGACATACGTTTCAGAAACATATTTCGTGAAAAAATATCTAACTAGCTAAACTGTCCATGGTTTGTGAAAAAGTACATCCACAATTACATAACTATACATAATTTAAAGTAAAACTTCTTTGTAATATAATTATTCTGTGACTGTATCATCTGTACCTTAAGTTATACAACCTTATTTCTACTACCAGAACAACTCTGAAAGGTCTTATCTCTCTGAAGACAAGGTTGAAAATGCAATAAAGTTACTGTTATGGGTTGTTGTGGGTACCTTGTAAAGTACTTGTTGAAACTTTTGTAACGTTATCAGGATCGCATCGGGCTGTATGTTTTACGGTAATCGTTGTATGTATATTTGAACTATTTACGTTCATTGTTTGTGTCTGGTAGCTTTTGTATGTTGATCAAAAAATTTTGACCAAAAAAGGGAACCCGCATTACAACAACTTTTTTCTAATCAAGTTAAAAATAGTAATTTGTTACGCTAAGACCTCGTTATGTATTTGTTACAATAAAATAAAAATATTTACAATTACACTGCATACATAATAAATAAATGACAATGTACCTATAACCCTCTTTGGAGATTTGAGATCTGATCATAGCAGTGGGCAGTAATTGGTTATTACAGTGCAATAATAATAATCCTCCATGCCAATTTCGGTTACGGCGACTGATTTTTTTCATTTTCCCCTTTGTAGGTTACTACTTGGTAGGTTGAGTATCGATGACAATACAGTACCTACAGTACTAGGAGTCAATCAAGTCAAATCTAATAGTTACACATAAAGAATAAAGATGTTTATTGTGAGTTAAATCCATTACACATTTGAAAGAAAACTATACTAAATGCACATAAGATTCAACTTACAGATATGCCTAAACAAGTTACCAATGATCCTCACACTAGGCAAAGCCTGTATCGTGAGGACCACGCTAAATGAAGTGTTACATAGTGGAAGCTGGGCACAGTTAATCACTAGCAGAGTGACATGTAAGCAAATTCCTACAAAAATTTAGGTAATAACACCAAAATATGGGGCACATTATTAAGGAATTTGATTCTCAGTACTTTATTTGTGTGACGAGATTACCTACTAAAAATTCAAAACGAGTCCCGCGGAAGCATTACTCTCGCAGTATTTCTTAAATTATGGTTTTTACATGGATATCATATAAAATTACAATTATTTTATAGAAATTAGGTTTGTGAATTCATATATTTACTTGTGTATTAATTTTCCGATAAGTTATTATTGATGATTGAAAAAATAAAATCTAAAACGAGATTTAACCATGCTACTTACAGAATTCTCCTTTGAAACCATGGGGAATGGTAAAACATGTTCCATGTTTTAACCATTTCAGTCTTGATTCCCAAAATCGTTGCAACGTTAAAATATTTTTCCCACATTTTACATAACATGTGCTCCATTTTTCATTGCCTGTCATCACCGCCATTTTGAGAAAGAATATTTAAATAAATTATATTAGAATGAGCACTATTGAGATACCAACTAGTTACATAGTAAAAACATTTAAACTAATAAATAACACAAGCTATCAATATTGTGGATCCGAAAACACGTCAGAGAATAATTTTAAATAGGTACTTAAAATTCCTACACAATACTAATAGAACTAATAACAGTACTATTGATTGTTCTTCATCAGACAGTTGCTGTCATATAAGTACTATAGAAATCCTTGAATCAAACGTTCTCAAACTCTTAAAGGAACTTGATTTAAATAAATCAGCGGGACCCGATGGCATACCGGCTCTGTTTATAGTGAAATGCGCCAAAAGCCTTGCGTTGCCATTGTCAATGCTCTTTCGACTGTCACTCTCTTCTGGTGTAGTCCCTAATATTTGGAAATCGGTATTTATAACGCCGATTCATAAAAAAGGGCCTAAAGACTTGGTTGAAAACTATAGGCCTATTTCTAAACTATGTTTGTTCGCTAAAATACTGGAGAAAACAGTGCATCAACAACTTTATTCTTCTATGAAACGAGTATTCATTGAGGAACAGCATGGTTTTCTCCCGGGTAGGTCCACAACGTCGAACCTGATAATATGTTCCGATTTTATAACTGAACACATGTCGCTATCTTCTCAGGTTGATGTTGTGTACACCGATTTTAGCAAAGCATTTGACCGTATTGACCATGTGATCTTGCTAAGAAAATTACAGTTTGCTGGTATTAGTGGTGACCTCTATAGGTGGTTTTGCTCATACGTAGATAACAGGTGCCAAACAATAGTCCTAAACGGCTTTAGATCTGCTACTATGCCTATTCCATCGGGAGTACCGCAAGGTTCGCTTTTAGGACCTTTGTTATTTAACATTTTTATTAATGACATTGCCTCCTGTTTTGTAAATTGTAAGTTTCTTCTTTATGCCGACGACCTAAAGATATTATGCCCCATTAATACTCCTATTGATCGTGTATTGCTACAAAAAGACCTTGATAATTTTCAGTCTTATTGTGCGATTAACGAACTAGACTTAAATGTTGCAAAATGTTACGTTTGTTCCTATAGTCGTAAACCTGATGACAAAATGATACTGAATGATTACTATCTAAAAAATACTCCGATCAATAGAGTTTCACTCATAAAAGACTTGGGGGTAACGTTTGATTCAAAATTGACATTTGGCGCACATATTGATAACATTGTTAAGGGCGCATCTAAGGCTTTAGGATTCATGATGCGTATTTCGTCAGATTTTAAAGATGTAAAAACAATTAAAATCTTATATTGTGCCTTAGTTAGGAGCCATCTTGAATACGCATCACAGGTGTGGAATCCTTGCTATAATATATACATAGATCGTATTGAACGCATACAGAAAAAATTTCTTCGTTATGTCCAGTTTAAATCTAAAACTTATATTGCTAACTATTTATTACGCTGTAAGCATTTTCACTTTCTTCCTTTGCACGAGAGACGTAGAATTTCCGACTTAGTATTTCTGTTTAAAACTGCACAAGCGAATATCGACTCCTCAGAGTTAGTCAATAAGATTCAGATCCGAACCTCCAACACCTATCTGCGAAACCCAAAGCTCCTGCACATACCCACTACGAAGGTAAGGTATCGAGCCAATTCTTTTATACCCAGGGCGAGTCGGTCTTGCAACGAGGTGTTGGAGGATTGTAACTTAGATTTATTTAATAGCACGTCAACTTCAGTTAAAAATATTTTAGCCAGTAAATTTTATGATGCAGGTTCATAACATAACTTTTACTATTTACTTACTTAAGATAGTTTTTTTTTTTTTTTGTTATTATTTTTTGTTTTATTACTTACATTAATTGTATTTAGCACATATCTTGTTTAGCACTTTCTATTAATATTTCAAAATTTAGCTGTAGAAACTTTTAATTGGCTATCTGAATTACATAGTTTTAATTAAATAAGTGTTAGCTGTAAGTTTCTCTGGAATATTAAAATAAAATAAAATAATAAATAAAATAAAAGGTGAAAGAAAATGTATTAACTAAACTTAAACTTATATACAAAACTAGCTGCCCCGCGCAACTTTGTCTGTGTCGAAAAAAAAAATAGGGTTGGACTACCCCTAACATTTAGGGGGATGAAAAATAGATATTGGCCGATTCTTATAGATACCGGATAAGCACAAAAAATTTCATCAAAATCGGTCACGCCGTTTCGGAGGAGTATGGTAACGAAAATTGTGACACGAGAATTTTATATATTCTGTGATTGCTGTGTATCGGTGCTTTCAGAGAGCTTTTCCATCCACACTCGGTTTTTTTTTTCAGTTGGAGGAAATCACCGTATGACGTATGGCCCATGCTGAGGGCAGAATTCAGAATTCATTCACGGGGTTTGGAGGGACGGCGCGACGCGTTACGCGCTCAGCTTTCTTTCCCGTCGTGCCGTTCCCATCCACACTAGGCTAGTTGATATTTAGATTAAAGTTACCACTCTTTATTCTACAATAATAAATAATTAGATTTATAAGTTTTTACTTACACACGTTCTTCAAACAAAATTAGACTTGCTGCTTTTGAAAATAATAAAAAACACTTTAGAAACACTAGTTGGAATAATATGAAACGGATAAATACACAAACACTTAAGAAATCATTTACTATTCATTACTAAGATTAGCAAAGCGACTTGCGTCCACAAGTTTCCTCTTATACTAACAAAGTAGTAGATTCTACAGTTACTGCACCTGCAACATGAGCGTTTAAGAAGTCATATGTGAATATAGAATACACATCACAACATGACACCTACATATTTCAATTAGATACTCAGTTTTATAATCCACTCTGATTATAGTATGAAAATTCTAACCTGTCTGTTCAGTTCAAGAAATAAATTATATCATTGCTTGTCGCTATTTCGTTAACGTGCGCACTTCAGTACATTTTATTAATATTCTATTATTAATTATTTTATTATGTATTTCGATGTGTGAGTAGACACTTAATATTTATGGACTGTAAAACAACGATTTCGAAATAGTATTTTGATATAAAAGCGTCGATAGGCCCGTAAAATAAAACTATAAATCATTTACCTTAAACAAGACTTTTTCATACAATAAGAATGTGAATGTGTGAAAGAGTTTTGCGTTTTTCGTTTCAGTAACAATTCCTCTTCAGAGACCTAAGCTCAGCAGTGGGCAGTAATTAGTTGTTAAATAAACAAGTACGTAAAATCAAACTATAAACGGGCTATTTACGCGTAACAATAATTAGATCGGCGTACGCTGATTGATTCGGAAAGTTTCTATGAAATTAAGGTCGGGACGGTGTCGCCGATGTGCAGATGGAAGATACACCTGTCCGGGAAAAATTACAGCGCCATTTAATCAATATTCAACGATTTATATCAAAGACTGACGGACGGAACTTCGTCTTTATTACATATTAGCACACAAAGAAAGGTTAAGAGAGCATTTGCGATGTAAGCACAGACTAATGTGTTTATTTTCGACATCACATCAAGAAATACTTAAATTATTTATTTATTTTTAATTAGTTATTCTTCTTGTACAAAAAAATAAGTACAATGGAGCAGAGAGAACAATAAGTAGGTGTACAAGAGAAGTGCACACATGAGCTTAAACACGTAGAATAATATAAACAGTAAGACAGATTTCATGTATAAAAGATTACAATAATAATATATATTTATAAATACACATAAAATATAATTACATATTATACATAAATATTACACATATACTATTACAATCACATAAACTATATGAAAACAAACATTTATCAAACATATACATTTATACATATACACACGTATATTTATTTAGATACATACATTTATCAGTGTTTCTCCAGGATATTATGCACGTATTATCACATAAATCTTCCTCTTGAATCAATTTATCTAGTAAACGCCGCACTCAAATCTATAGCGTAGTTTTAAAGCTTCAAGCATATGTAGGGAGTTGGGGAAGCAACTTCATTTTATACTACTGAAGAAAATAATCCACTAGTTTTAAGTTACACTTCTTATTAGTTGTTGTATGATTGAAATTCGTAAAAAGATAGTGAAAGATAGATAGTGAAACAAGATAGGTAAACAAGATAGATAGGGTACAGACAGTGTTGCCAACCTCAAAAAACTAAAAAACCACAAATCGCCTAAAAACAAACAGTAGAAAGCGGTAGGTAAAGAAAAAAAGGCAGATTTCATAATTTGGCTCATATAATTAAATAATAAACAACTTTCTTAGTGACTAGAACTCACATCAATTGATATAATTATTTATAATCACAGCGACATAAAACAAAAATCAAAGTATAATTATTTTTGTGACTATAAAACAATACCTACGCAATACGGTGTAGCTGTTATTCATAAATAGGGATTCCCCCGTGCATATAAACATAAAGAAGATACTGCCATCTAGTGTCAATGCGTTTTATTACGTAGTGGTTTATCATTGCGTTTTATCGCGTAGTGGTTATCAAAAAATGTTTGCATAGTAGTGTATTAGGTGGCGCTGAACGCGAAAAACAGTAGAAAATAGGAATGAAACAGAAAACATGGTCATCAATGTGAAAACAGCAAATCTTCTGTTAAAACAGTAGGGTTGGTAACGCTGGGTACAGAGGACTTATGGCCATGTGGAGATCTCCGACCGGGCGAGGTAGTGTATGCCCGGTCAGGCTGAAGCCTTTGTAGTAGATTTCAGATGTCGTATATATGCGAAGATTCTTGCAAATGGCGTAACCGCGAGTCAGGATCTCGCGCGTTATTATTGGTCGCCACAAAAGAACAAAAATAATTTTAAACTTTTTGTTTTATCTCAGCAATAAAGTATAATAAATTTATTGGAAGTAATATTTTTAAGTGGGCTGTGATTTGGTATAGCCTTTGTTTTACAGTACTAAATTTATAATAAGCAAAAACGTTTTATTTAATTATAGAGCTGTAAAAACTGATAATAAGAGTTGTTAAGGATATTGCAATTAAAACTTTTCAAATTGAGTTCAGTTACTGCTATTTGAAATTATTATAATTGTACGTTTACTTTAAATAATACCAATACTATTCTTAGTTATTGATATTGTAAAAGCATACATCGTGAGGAAACCTGAGATTGGTTGCCTTTACGACTCAAACAATAGTTAAATTAATTGTAGTGTTTTTTTATAAAAGTAGTGATGGCCGAATAGTTGAAGCTCTTGCCTTCCGCACGCGGAGGTCGCTGGTTCCAAACTGGCCGTCTTGTGACTCTAAATCATAATGTAAAAAATATTTATGTGCAATTTTTCACAACGACATTGGCTAAAAACGTAACGTAAGCACCGTGAGGCAAGGACAAGCGTGGTGGACTACCTATGCCTAATCCCCCTTCTGAGCAAACTTGACTCTAGCAGTGGGCATTAATTGGTTGGTACAGTTTTTTATTGTAGCATCTTACTAAAACAAAGAACTTATAGTTTAAAGCTATTAAAAGGTCCTTCAACATAAGATATTAAGAAGTATACAATTCTATTTTAATTTATCTTTTTATGCGGAATTGTTAAGTTCATTTCCAACTAAAAATATCTCATTAATAAACCTATTTTGTTTATTTTTTAATTATAATCCGGTTCAGGCAAGCAAATAACTAAATTTTATGTTTTTCTTTATTTTGCCGGTACACTTCACACCTAGCCACTTCAGAACTGGCTTTATAATTAAGATCTCGGAGTTGGTATCTTTCGTAAGATTAAAATTAAAGTGTGGTAGGCAATCTTAGGTGTAAATGTTATTGAAAAACTCAGTTTATTGGAAGATTAACTTTTAATGGTTAAGATTTAGTTAATGTAAAGTACCTATAGTAGTAAAGAATCAAATCTATCATTATTTTTTTGTACACCGAAACATATTCTATTTAAAATAAAAAGTCAATTTATCAAAGAAACCCTACTACTAAATTAAAATATACAGGATGGATCTGTAACTTTGGACAATCTGACGTGGGGTGAATGCCCTGTCGAAATACCTAACTTTTACACCATTTTTATTTTTTGGATCGGTTAAACTTTTTCTTCTGACATTGTATGGAAAACGTACGACTATCGTTGCGGAATCCATTATGATAAAAAATAAAAAAAATAAAATGGTGTTATGTTGTATTTCGACAGGTCATTCACCCCACGTCAGATTGTCCAAAGTTACAGATCCGCCCTGTATAACTTCTTTACAGTAGCACGACGTATGTAGTATAGAAAGAAACTTATGTACATTTTATAGTCAACAAATTAGTCGAATCAAAAACCCCATTTACAAGTTCTTGCCCATTTTAAATTATAGTTACAGCCCAGAATTTTATGTGATCGTATTTCTTGATTTACATTCTTATCAAAACTAACTGGAATAGAACGAGTACCTACAGGTGTATTTTCAAACTTAATTAATATTTTATGCATAAAATTGTCAAATGTGTTAGCTGTAAAATCTGGTTAAAGTCTAAACAGATATTTATTACAGCCCTAATAATTAACTACTTATCTATGTTAAATATCTATAATTTTACCAACGGAATATAAGTATTTTTAGAGCAAACTCGACTTTAAAACAAAGTTAGTAAAGACTTGTTATAAATGACGATATTTTTCTGTTATAATTAGAAACAGAAATGAATGGAGTCGCTAATGAGTTTTTTACTTTTTTATTTTTCTTTTTTTGCGGTTAAATATCAGTCAAATTAAGTCTGAAATCTTTTTTTTTGCTGATATTTATTAAAATTAAATAATATAATAGTCTTTCTTGTAAACTGTGTGTGTTACTAAAAATAGTTTTGCGGAATTTAAATAAATAATCTATCATTGGGTACAAGTATTTTAATGTAGTAAGCAAAACAAATATTAATTTGCCAGATCCGCCATGCACGTGGGATATATGGTAATTGATCCGCACTAAAACCTTCAACCACTCAAATTCAGCGTCCGAGACCGGCAGAGGCCAAACCCAGTACGAGGTTACGGGAGACGGCACGACGCGTTACACACCACAGCATTCTTTACCGCACAACCCTCTTGCTAGAGCAGAGCATAGAGGAGGAGGAGAATCTTCTTGAATGAAACTAAGGTGACGTTAACAACATCGTAAAAATTAAACTACAATTCTGGTTTACAAACTGCGCAAGGTAAACTCCATAGTTTTCGTGTCGAGTTGTTTTCAGTAAGCCGACGACTTGGGCAGGTGTTGTCCGGCGCACACTTCTTTCATTAAAATTAATACCAATGTCGCGTGTGCACATTCCTTCTCGATAACGTCTTGCTATAATTAAGGCAGGTTTACACAAACAATGATGACGCAGAAAGCTTGTGAATAATTTTTATTTTTTTTTGAGTTAACAGGAGTGAGCGTTAACAGTTATTTCTTGGTAAATATTAGGTATAATAGTTATAATACCACTTACGAAATTAAATTAAAAAAAAAACAAAGAGGTGGCTTTACTTTGTACTGGCGGAGATCTGTGAGAAACAGTATGCATTTCACAATAATAGGGTGGGTTATCTGCTCCTTTATACACCCTTTAAATTTTGAGTAACCAACAAAAAATATGACAAAACGTACATAAAATATCAATTGTGAATTGTATCACAAAGTCGATACTAAAATTGATTAAACCTCTAAAAATGTCTACTTAACCACTCCACAGAACTAGTGCTAAAAATTCAAGCCTTCTGTAGTTTATTTTAGCTGTGTCTACTAAACGGACAAGTCGCGAGCGAGTGAAGAGCGCGCGACCGCCACGCGCCCAACGGTACTTCACGAAACATTTAACAAGTCTTCAATAACCATTAATATTTCGCATAAACGATCAGATTAACATGTTTGCAAACGTTCGGGCCTAAATGGATCAATTAATTTGGATTTTTTGATACAATCGAATCCAAAATTGGATTTTACTTAATTTGGTTTCGCTGTACGATTATCAGGTAAATCGTTTTCCGATCGTATTTAGATTGCAGAAGCTTCTTAAAGCTTTACCTTTGAGTTTACTTAAAGTACTGATTTTTAATTATCAAATTAAAATTTTCGAAAGATAAATACATTTTAGCTCTTAAATTATACAGTGTATTAATTAAACAAATTGAGTGATCGCTTCCTTCATTCAAAAAGTCCATGGCAGGGCACAGTAAACACAATTTACGGAAACTTAAACTTCAATAAGGCTTGCGGCCTAGAAGCAGAGAGCTGTGAATACAAAAAAAAACTTGCTGCATTTATCGACAATCAAGGTTCGGTTGCTTTATGCTCGTAATTCGTTTAATACCCAAGAAGCCTCGTTGCCTTCAATAAAACTCGCCGTAAAAAAATATCGACAATGGAACTTGAACGGGAAACAATACTAATTATCTATTTAGGGTCGCGTTATCGAAGAGCTAACGAGGTATCGTAAAACTATAAACGAAATGTAACAAAGCGTTCGGTTGTCGGCGAACGAGAATTTAGCGTTATTTACAACTTTTTGTAGATCGAGATATATGCCACAGTAAATAGTACATGTATCTCGTTACTAGACATCGAATGTCTTAATAAAGAAGGTAGTATAGTAGTAGAATGGATCTTTTAACCTTTGTTTTGTAAATTAATGAGCAATTCCACATTATTTTATGATATACGATCAGTTTTGCCAATGAATTTTCGTATTCTAGATTTAAAATCAAAGAAGTTTTACTTTTTATCGCGATTCTAGATAGATATCAATTAAATTATTTTACTGTTATATTAAGCATTTTAATACTACAAATCATCTGATAAAAAATATAAAAATCCTTACTATTTATAGAAAATATATTTATGAAATGTTATATTTAGGCGAATTGAAGCCTTATTGCAATAAGTACAGATTGCTTTATTAAACGTAACTATTTGGTTATAGAAGCGATATTTGTAGAACCCATCGTTTACATAACCAATTTTACTAGAATATTAAGAACCTTTATAAGTGACACGATTTAAATAATTTCAATCTAAAATCAGCTGTCGCGAATCTCGAGTTTTTGAATGGAACATTCGACAACAGATGTGTATCAAGCTCTGTTGTGCCAATCCAGAAATCGATTGATGCAATGCAAAATCTCAGTATCTCCGCCACAATCAGAGGTGGCTGTCTGCACTCAGATGTCAGTGCTTCCACACGTTTGAAGAAACCGACGTCACTAGCGAGGTGCCGATGACGTGAGATTTGAAATTTGCATTTACGCCTGTCTTAGAGAAGAATTGATATTGTGAATGAATGAAGAAATGAAATGAAATAAAAATGAAATGAAATGAAATATTTATTTAATTAAATTTAGGACATACAATATTAAGCAGTACCCCTGCACAAGGACAAGCCTGTTACGCAGAAGAAATACTGTTCGTTGTTACATACTCGCTCATATCAAATGCGAAAATGTCCTACTATTACAATTGTATGGTCTTAGATTAATATTATTATCATCCTTTAGCTTCAGTGTGATAAAAATTATAGGAGTCGAAAAATAATAAAGTTTTACTTTTAAATTGATAACCCTTTGTCTTCTACATCTAGAATATTATCCTATTAATATAACTACATCAACCGCCGAAACTATATCATAGCTTATACAATAACAAGCTCTTTAAAAATCTAACACATTGAGCACACATAATGAAAGCGCAAATCATCCCCCTTATTTACGTTCGTACATATCAAAGCGCACGATATGAAAAGCATAACTCTTTATTAATACTTAATATGATCATCCTTTGACGTCCACATGAATAGGAGTCACTCAACGCATCGTTAATCAATCGATATAGGATTGGAATCTGGTAGTCCTATTGTGTAAGACTGTCGGCGATCTTTACCTCTCTGATTTATAGAGCAGAGTAATTTATAAATTTGTGATTAATATACGATGCGGTTTGAAATCAGGAGCTGGTATAACACGCTGAAGTGATGACTGGGCGAATCGTAATTTGTTTACCGACTGCGCTATTGTTATTTAATCGTGTCGACATCGTTATAAAACTGGCTCACAAATAAACAGGTTAAAAAGTTATCTTAAGAAGCTATTCGTTTGCATTGAAACAGTTCATTGCCTATTTTCTAGCCATCGACTTTACTGTAGTATGTAATTCAGGGTTTAGTAAGTAATATAATATGCAAGAAGGTAAATTTATAACAAACAATCGCAGACAGTAGGTCTACACCTATGTAAAAATATCTTTGACATACGGTAATTTTCGAGTTCTTACGTGTTACATTAATACAAAAGAAATCTGCCAGCATTTTCCATTTAAATGTCATAATTATGGTACAAAATTTGATGCCACAACATGTCAGTTACGTTTGAAAAATAACACAATTATAAACAAACCTATTATCCCACACCATTGAACCATGACACATATGTCACGATTCCCGTAATCATCCCATCACTACGCCCCGAATCCCACGTTGTTCATCTCTACACATTTGTTTTTACTAATTGTTTTATCGTGCAATTGTCCAAACAGAGGGGACATCACTAATTTCCGTTAGTGTTACGTAATTGTTGTATGACATGGAATGTGTAAAATAATGATCTGAAACTATTATACACTTTATACATTTTACAAATTTGTCTTGCGCCTTTATCTTTTATTTATAAAACTCCTTCAATAGAGGCAAAGGGAGAAAACGAGGTGATTTTTCACTTTTAAATAACTTGAGTATTTCAACTATCTTTGCACTAAAATTAAGAGCAAATGTATGCCAAAAAATATACTTATGATTGAGTAGGTAAAATAATCATATACCTACAAATCAGAAGGTATTCATAAAGTTTTGATGTAGCTATAATTAAAACTCCCCAAATAAAATAAAGCGAAAAGTTTACGATTGATTGCATCAATCATATAAAAAATTTACGGAACTCATTAGCACCTCCCCGTACGCCATATCCGGTACAAAATCACGGGGTGGAACCCCACAGATGACTTGCCTGTATATTGTTACTTTAGATAATATAAATCTAATATTCTGATAAGTATTGTTTACAAAAAAACTCTGAAATAATCTTGTTAATTGTATTTTATGTTTGGCTAAAAAATGGTAGTTATATCGTATCTTCAGATCATAACAAACCATTTACTCCCATTTTTAAAGACATCCAAAGTACTTGAATCAGGAAAAATCAACAACTTTATTGTTAAGGTAGATATATCAGCTTTAAAAAATTCCATTTTTATGGACTCTTCAGCCTAAAAAACCTAGATTGATACAAGTTCAGCTTCAGATAACAAAACAAGTAAACAAGTAGATAAACAAAAAACCTATACATTTTTGTTACTCACGGAAATCAAAGCAATAAAATATTTTCAAATCGAACACCAATTACCTAATAAGTACTTAAATTTCAATACATATTCGGAAACGAACAAGCTATTAAATCAAGAGTTACAGTTAAAAGTATTTCAAAAATGTCAAGACTAAGTTAAACGTTCACGTCTTATTTATTGTGAAAGAAGAGACGATAATTTACTTTAATTAAAACAAATAAACACAATAAATAACTGGAGAAGACAACGTCATATGAATTATAGTTATCTCTGAGAAATAGTTACGGTGATTTCGGTGATCAAATAAAATGGTAATAAAAATAGAAAAAATATCACATCATTAACTAATGGAAAGGAATATTTAGAATTTTAAACAGTGTCGTTTGAAATTAGACGTGGTACATCAGGAGACAACACGATGGACAAAGTATTGGAGCATACTAATTTCTAATTTCTCAACTTACTTCAGGGTTTCTAAGGGGCAATTGGGTACTAGTAGATAACTTAATAAATTGTGTAATATTACAATTAAGACATACTCACTGAGTTAGTTCCGCCATTTCTTTTCACAAATTCATCAAGACAGCATTTTTGGAAACGGTTGGTCGATTTTGTTGACGTTCTTCAAGCATGTCTTTTGAGTTAAATAAAAGTTTTACCTTAAATAAACTTTATAGTAAGTCATAGATTATATTGTTTACAAAACTAACAAAATCATCCTTTAGTCATTCTGCAAACAAGGCTTGAAGAGTTTCACAAGAGTCGTGCGCTGCAGTATCATTTGATACTCATTCATGAAAACTAAACTAAACTATTACCTTACGATCAGATACCTCAGTAACTAATCTCTCAGCGAGTAAAAAAATATGGTCTAACTTTTTTTTACTTTCTGTTGTATTAACTCTAAGCGTTTCAATTAGTAAAAGCGAATGTAGGAGCGATGTTATTCGAATCACGTGGCTACGGTGGCTGTCGCCGGTGGCTTTGATCGGGATGACACAAACACCACTGAATATATTTGTAAGAAGTGTAATTCATAGCGTTCCCACTCGGCTTTTAAATGATAGGGTTATAACTCCATTGTCATACGTCACGATAATAACATGAAAAATACTTGTAAGTGCGGTTTGAAACGTTTTTATAGTTTACAGCAGCTATTGGTAATGCCCGCGTCGTGTACGTAAACTCTAAAACCCATTTTTTTTCTTCATCCCTTTTTTCGCGATAAAAGATAGCCTATGTAAGGGACATGGGGGCCCCCGTTGCTGGCGTCCGTGGGCGTGACCACCTTCACTGAAGGCTAACCCCACACGTGGTCCCCGGGTGGTGCCAAATCAGCAACGGGAGAGCGGCCGTTAGGTTGGGTGCCCGGGAGTAATCGCACCTGTGCAATTGCTCCCTCCGACCTCTCGGTGAGTGATGGACGTTGAGTCCATCACCGAAGCCCGCACAGGGGTAGGCGACCAGGCCCCTGTGACGGAGAATGCCACTGGCGTAGAGTCGGGGCGGGCATCGCGCGCGAGTACTGTCGCGAGCGATGCCCGCTCTGTCGAACAAGGTGGGAGAGGCCGGCGCAAGCGGAAGGCCGCGGCGCGCCGAACCTCGCAAAGCAGTGGGCCTTCGTCCGCCTCCTCTGAAGAGGAGACGCCACGAGGACCCACAAGACGAGCCGCCACCACCACCTCAGAGACAACGAAGGAGCCCCGGACGACCTCCGCCTCACCGGCGCCGTCGATGGAGTCGTTCGCTTCGGCTCAGGCGACTGACGGGGAGCTCTCAGAGAGCCCCGTCGTCGTCCTAGAATCTATAAAGCGCCGGGCCGCAGCAGCCACGAGTAGGTACGTCAAACTGCGCCCGAGCTACTCGCAGGCGTGGCGGCGGGTGGCCGATGACACCAACAGGATTATGCCTGTCGTCTCGGCGGCCATCAGCCGGGACGCCGCGCTGCGGACGGATTTAGAGAGGGCGACGGCCGAGGTGGCCCTCCTCAGAGGGAAACTGGCGGCCTTTGAACAGGCCGAGGCCGAGCGCGGAGCGGCGCGTGGCCCACGAAAGGCGCGGGCTACACCGCCTCTTCTTCCTCCGCCACCGCCGGCAAAGACGCCGACGCGGTCCGGGGAGGCCGATGGTGAGTGCCTGCCGGGGCAAAAAGGGAAGCGGCTCGCGTCCCCGAGAGGCAGGGTGCAGCAGACCGCCGAGTCCCCGGAGGAGGTGGCTGCCCGCGTCAGGCGAGAGCTGACGGCGGAGTTCGGCAAGCAGATTGCCGAACTCAGGGCCGAACTTGCGGCCCTGCGCGGTGCCACAGCACCTGCGCAGCGTCCCGTCGCTCTCGCCCCGCCGGAGGCGCGCCCTGGTCCGGCACCAACCGGTCCGACCCGGACCAAAAACAAGAAAAAGAAAGGGGATGGCGGAGCTAAAACCGCCACGCCATCCCCACAGCCCCGTCCACTTCCTCCACCCCCACCGAATATGGATGAGGGCTGGACCGAGGTGGTGAAACGGGGCGCCAAGAGGGCCAGAGTCGTGGCCAACCCGACTCAACAACCACCACCGATTGAGACGAGGGCAGCGGGCACGAGAGTGCCGGCTGCCCCAAACACGAACGTGACTCCGGCGGCCGTGGCTGCTCCCCAACTGGGTCGAGCACCGGCCGCCGGAAAGAAGAAGGCCAAAAAGGCCAAGAAGAAGCCGCGCGCGCCAAGGCGGGCTGCAGTGGTGGTCACACTGCTGCCGGCCGGCCAGGCGAAGGGGTTAAATTACCCCGACGTCATGGCGAAAGCGCGCGCGGCTATTGACTTGGCAGAGATAGGGGCGGAGGACGGCCTCCGCATCCGGCATACAGCCAACGGGGCCCGATTGCTGGAGTGTCCCGGCGTCGACAGTGGCGACGTCGCGGACCGTCTAGCGTCGGGCCTCCGGGCTGTCTGGCCGGAGGAAGAGGTGAAGGTGCACAGGCCGGTCAAAATGGCCGAATTGCGGGTGACCGGCCTGGACGACTGCACCACCAGGGAGGAGGTGGTGGCGGCCATCGCTGCCCAGGGCAAATGCGCCCCGGAGAACGTAGCCGTAGGCGAGCTTCGCCGAGGCTACACCGGGGCCAGCTCCGTGTGGGTGCGGTGCCCGGTTGAGACCGCCAACTCCCTGGCTACTCCTCCGCCCGGAAGGCCAGCAGGGGATCCCGGCAGGCTACGCGTGGGCTGGGTTGCAGCCCACGTGCGGCTGCTGGAGCCACGCGCCTGGCGATGCCTCAAGTGCTTTGGCACGGGGCACAGTATCGCCAGGTGCACCAGCACTGTCGACCGCAGCGGACTGTGTTTCCGCTGCGGTCAAGCCGGACACAAAGCGGCCGTGTGCTCGGCTGCCCCGCACTGCGCCTTGTGCGCGGCGGCCGGGCGCAGGGCCGATCACCGGGCGGGAGGCAAAGCCTGCTCCCCGTCCGGTGCTAACACTGAACGCAACAGGCGCCGCAAGAGCAAGCGGCGCCAACAGAAGAGATCGGCCGGGGGAGTACCGGCCGACGTTTCAGACCCCGCCGTGGCGCCTAGTGCGCCCGAAGGCGGGGGCGATGGAGGAAGGGAGGGAGCGATGGATGTGGTCCAACCGTAATGGACTGCACCCGTCGCTTCCTCCAAGGGAATTTGAACCGCTCCGACAGGGCTCAGGACATGCTGGTCCAGAGCATGGCGGAGTGGTCAATCGACATAGCGGTGGTCGCGGAGCCGTACTTTGTTCCCCCGGCAGATGACTGCTGGTTCGGGGACGAGTGCGGCTTGGCGGCCATACACATCAAGAGGACCGCGGCGATCCCCCCCTGGAAATGGTGGCCAGGGGACCCGGGTTCGTCGCGGTGAAGATAGAAGATACCGTCGTGATCGGGGTGTATTTCTCTCCAAATCGGCCTACTCGCGAGTTTGAGCAGTTCCTGGACGGGATCGGAGCGATCACTCAGCGCTCCGCCCCCCGTCCAGTGATACTTGCGGGGGACCTCAACGCGAAATCTGTCGCTTGGGGTTCCCTCCGCTCGAACGCTCGGGGTAGGCTGTTGGAAGAGTGGGCGGTCGCGGCCGGACTCTGTATCATGAACAGAGGGTCGGTCGCGACTTGCGTGCGGTGGCAGGGCGAGTCCATCGTGGACGTGACGTTCGCGAGCTCTGCCATCGCACAACGCATCCGCGGTTGGGAAGTGCTGGTGGAGGCGGAATCCTTGTCGGATCACAGGTACATCCGGTTCGACCTCTCCGCCTCTGCGCCAACCGCGGTCGCCCAGGGGACTGCACCCCGGTCATTCCCCAGGTGGGCATTGAAGCTCCTGGACAAGGAGCGCTTGATGGAAGCTTCCACTGTGGCGGCGTGGACGCCCATGCGTCCACATCCCGTGGATGTGGAGGTCGAGGCGCAGTGGCTCCGGGACGCGATGCATCGCATTAGCGATGCGTCGATGCCTCGGGTCGGCCCTCGGCCTCCGAGTAAGTCGGCGTACTGGTGGTCGCCCGAGATAGCGCAGCTTCGTGCTGTATGCGTCCGGGCGAGGCGCCGGTGCGCCCGGCATCGCCGCCGCATCCTCGCGCGTCGCGACGATCCCGTCGCGTTCGCGGAGGAGGAGGCCCGGCTGTATGGCGAATACTCGGAAGCGAGGGGCGCCATGCGGCTGGCCATCAAGCAGGCCAAGGAGAGGAACATGGAGGCTCTCTTGGGGACGCTCGACGAGGACCCGTGGGGACGCCCGTACAAAACAGTGCGTGGAAAGTTGCGTCCGTGGGCGCCTCCCCTGACCGAGCGTCTCCCACCTCAGCAGCTGCGGGACATCGTCTCGGCGCTGTTCCCGCAGGAGCAGGCCGGATTTACTCCGCCTGCTATGGGTGAGCCGCCGGATCACACCGGCGGTGAAGCCACTGCTGAGGTGCCTCACATCACGAGAGATGAGCTCCATGTGGCCGTGGTCAAAATGAGCGCGAAAGACACGGCCCCCGGCCCGGACGGCATCCACGGCCGGGTCCTGGCCTTGGCCATCAATGCCCTAGGGGACCGACTCCTCAGGCTGTTCAATTCTTGCCTGGAGTCGGGACGGTTTCCCTCGCTCTGGAGGACGGGCAGACTGGTCCTCCTACGTAAGGAGGGGCGCCCGGCGGAATCAGCCGCCGGTTACCGTCCCATCGTGCTGCTGGACGAGGTGGGCAAATTGCTGGAACGCGTTCTGGCCGCCCGCATCGTTCAGCACCTGGTCGGGGTTGGACCCGATCTGTCGGCGGAGCAGTACGGCTTCCGGGAGGGTCGTTCGACCGTAGACGCAATTCTACGTGTCCGGGCCCTCTCGGAGGAGGCCGTCTCCCAGGGTGGGGTGGCCTTGGCGGTGTCGCTCGACATCGCCAATGCCTTCAACACCCTGCCCTGGTCCGTGATTGGGGGGGCACTGGAGAGGCATGGAGTGCCCCTCTATCTCCGCCGGCTGATCGGCTCCTACCTGGAGGCCAGGTCGGTCATGTGTACCGGGTACGATGGGACCTTGCACCGGTTCCAGGTCGTGCGCGGTGTTCCACAGGGGTCCGTTCTTGGACCTCTACTGTGGAATATCGGGTACGACTGGGTGCTGAGGGGCGCCCTCCTCCCGGGCCTTAGCGTTATCTGCTACGCGGACGACACTTTGGTCGTGGCCCGGGGGGATGACTTCCGGGAGTCTGCCCGTCTTGCCACAGCGGGGGTGGCCCTCGTCGTCGGCAAAATAAGGAGACTGGGCCTCGACGTGGCGCTGCACAAATCCCAGGCCCTGTGGTTCCACGGGGCTAGGGCAGCGCCACCAATCGACGCCCAGATAATGGTTGGAGGCGTCCAGATTGAGGTCGGGGTGCAGCTGAAGTACCTCGGCCTCGTGTTGGATAGCCGTTGGACCTTCCAGGCCCACTTCGCGAACCTGGTCCCCCGATTGATGAGGACGGCCGGCCAACTCGGTCGGTTGCTCCCGAATGTCGGGGGGCCCAGCCACGCAGTGCGCCGCCTCTATGCGGGGGTGGTGCGATCGATGGCCCTATACGGTGCGCCCGTCTGGGCCGACGCACGGGTGCGAAGACATGTCGCCCGATTCCTGCGTCGGCCACAGCGCATCGTAGCTATTAGGGCCATCCGCGGGTACCGCACCGTCGCTTTTGAGGCGGCATGCGTGCTGGCGGGGACGCCGCCTTGGGAGTTGGAGGCGGAGGCGCTCGCTGGCGACTATCGCTGGCGATGTGACCTCCGCGCCCGGGGCGTGGTGCGTCCCCTGCGGGAAGCTGTTCGCGATAGGAAGGTCCAATCTCGGCGGTCCGTGACGGAAGCGTGGAAGCGACGTCTCGCTAACCCCACATGGGGTCTACGGACCGTCGAGGCGATCCGCCCGATCTTAGATGATTGGGTGGGTCGTGGCGAAGGACGCCTCACCTTTTGGATGGTGCAGATGCTGACCGGGCACGGGTGCTTCGGTCGGTATCTGCACCGGATCAAGGCCGAGCCGACGGCGAGGTGCCATCATTGCGTGGGATGCGACCAGGACACGCCGGAGCATACGCTCGCGCGCTGCCCCGCATGGGAGAGGCAGCGCTGTGTCCTGGTCCAACAAATAGGTCCAGACTTGTCGCTCCCGGGTGTCGCGGCGTCGATGCTCGAGAGCGACGAGTCTTGGAAGGCGATGCTCGACTTCTGCGAGTCCACCATCTCGCAGAAGCAGGTGGCGGGGGCTGCGAGAGAGAGGCTATACGCCGCTCTCAACTTGCCAACCCGCCGCCGTCGAGCAGGGGGTCGGGACCGGGATCTCGCCCGGATTCTGGCCCCCTAAGAGTTTCGGGTCCCCAACGCATGCGAGTGCGAGCGGGGACCCAAGAAGGTGTCGTGTCTCGCTCAACACGCCCTTGCGTCAGAGCATCCGGGGGATGGCGGACCGCGCTCCCCGACCCACGCTGGTTCTGACCCAGCGGGGTATTCCGTGGGAGGGTGACACGCGGTCCAGCCATCTTGGCGGGCTTCGGATAGCCCGTCGACCGAGAGAGCCGGTGGCCGTATTCGCCGGCGGCTACCGGTTCGGCGTCCGGGGACGGAGCGACGGGAAAGTGTGCCGATGGCGTAACGCGTCGCGCCGTCCCTCGAAACCCCGTGCTGGGTTCTGGCCTCAGCCGGGGTTCGGACGCTGAGTGTGAGCGGTTGGAGGTTTTAGTGCGGTTCAACTCCCACATACCCCGCCCGCGGGGCGGGCGGGGATCCGGTGATTACCTCCAACTGAAAAAAAAAAAAAAAAAAAAATGTAAGGGACATAGGCTACCTTTTATTAGAGTCTTAAGATTGGTTGAGAGGTTTAAGTGGGAAAGTGAATGTTCTGAAGTGAAGTTCAGACAGACAGAGTTACTTTCGCATTTATAATTTTAGTAGAGATAAAATTATGTAACGTTTAATAGATGTAAAAAACCTTAGATCAACCAGTCTATAATGATATTCTAGAAAATACAGTTATTTTTTTTAATTTTATTAATCTAATCCATTGTTACTATACGTAGGCGTCTTAATGTTAATTTAATGTCTAACATACAGGATTAGCTTAAAGATAAATGTTAGTGTTTATGGCTTAACACATTTTATGGTTAACAATTATTTATTGTTATTGTCGATTGACATTCAATAAAAATTAATGATAGAATCAATTCTCGTTAATCAAGTTTATTTCCTAAGTAATATTCTGCAAACGACAATTTACAATCGTTTAAAATAAAGGCGTGGTTACGTAAGCTAAATCACACAAAAAAGCATTTTTTATTGTTTGATAGATAAGAGACACTACGGCCCTAAACGTAAGTCGTCTGCCTACATAACAAAAAAAATTGGTTACCAAAAAGTTTTAGTTTCAAAATTCGTCTCGTTCAATGGGAACTCACACGAACGCGTGTCCTGTCAAAAGCGGCGGCAACAACCACACGACACAAAACCATTAACATATTTCAGAGAGCACAAAAATTATCCGCATAAACATTTAGAAAGTTCAAGTTCAAGGTACGCCCCTAAATCACTTCGAATGTTGTGAAGAAATTTTAATTCCACGCAATGAGCGGTTTTAATTAACTATTTCGAGCAGAGGCTACGCACCTGTCAATTAGATTTTATTATATTAATAGGTATTTGTTGTTCAAAAAATGTTTTAGTTACAATTTTTGCATTGTAGGTGCCCTAATCTTTTTGTGGATAGTTTGGTTACACTACTCTGACAAAAATGTTAAGGTCAAGAAATTCTTGATGCACACTAGTAAAGTCAACGGCGGTTTTTTTTGACAAATTGAACTGACGACTACTTGACGTTGCGATGTATACAGGTAGTTTATTATTAACCACAGGCATTATCTAATGGTGCGTTTCCACATTGGCCGGCCAACTTCTAACATTCATACTAATCGGCCGTCACAGTCATTTGTTTTGTACTGAGTTGGACGTTGGCCGACCAATGTGGAAACGCACCATAAGTAAATACTGCAGTCCAATAAAAAAATTATACAATTGATCAAAATTATATTTTTTTTACTTTGTTTTTTCATAGTATTTTTGTAGATTCCCAACAATATTCTACCTAGTTGCATCCTTATCAAACAAAAATGAAGATAAAATAGCTAGTTTTATATTTCAGGTAACAAAAAAGCTTAAGTTCCTTTTTAATGTACTGAGATAAAATTTCACATTTTTTCAGCTTTCTTTCGAAGAACATAATATTTATTGCCTACGCCTTCTATTATCATCTGATTACGAGGCGCCACTTCTTTAAAGAAATATATCATCCGATTTAAATCATCAGCCCAGCACTAAATAACTTTACTTCGGGACACCTTATTCGATTCGAAAAGTAATTTAATTAATATTCCTCACTACCCATAAGAAATCCATATAAAATGGTATAACTGTAGAATTCTTAATGCTCATGATTTTGCAGACGGTTCGTAATAAAATGTAACAAATTTGTGTTATTTTAATTATTTAATTCGATTTCATCACCACCATTAACCGGTAAACGTGTACTACTAAGCACTAAGTTTATCAATATTGTACTGTACAAATGGTATCCAGTAATTATAGCAAGAAATCCTGCCAGTGCGTGCCTACTCCAAAACTCTTTGGCTTTACTACCCAGCCATTCTGCAAGCCACGTCCAACTAGTTAAAAATAATTTAGTTATTAAATTTAGCGAATTGTCTTTGAATATGTAAAACTTTCAACATCAAATCTTGAAGCAGCTGTTATCAGTTTATAATTTCATTACTTTTACTGCCTTACCGAACTGTACCCAAATTCCGAATATTGCTTTCATTAATGTAAATGTCACCGTATTTTATCGATGAAGCTTCGATAAGCACCATTCGACCATTCGCTTTTATGAAAAAATATCCGAACACACAAAGATTCTTAACTGCTTTGATTTACTTGTCATTTAATGATATTAATTATGTAGGCACTTGATTTAATACTTTGATGTTGGGAAGTGATATATTAGATGGGAACTATTTGAGGATATTATGATGCAGATAAAAGTATAATTATAATGCTATAAAGATCTTAATGCTATTACTGTGTACAGTGTAAGTTCATGAGTGGTTGGATCTTGTTACATTTATAGATTCTCATAGAAGTTTAACCATGAGAAACTTATTAATAATTTTTCATTAGGCCTGTAAACATAAAATATGATAAGAAAAAATAAATTGTACCTACACAAACTGCAGTTGGTCAGAATAAAATGTTCTAAAATAAAATAAATAAACCGAACTCCTTTTGATATGCTTTGTATGCGTTCTTTCTAAAACTTGTATGCTTTCAGTGGTCATTAGAAAAAACTGGGCACGCGTTAATCGAACTGCCCCGCGCCCACGTCTCCCCTATCCACTACGCCAGGTACGAACCCGCACGTAGGGGAAGGGATGCTCGAAAATAATAGGGGAAGAGAATTTTAAAATTTATATTTTTTGCAGCCGGCGCAGGTGATATAACCAGTGCGCGTGCGCCGGCGGCTCACTTGTACGTGAAGCTTCGCCGCCGCCGTTCGCGTTTAACTGACCGAAAGCTCCCACGAAGCCTTCCCCTATCGCGCAGTGCGTACTCGATAGCCGCGCCGATTGGTCGTGCGTCCGTATCAATCGCAGACGATCGCGTAAACACGTAAACATGCTTCAAGAAATCCAACTCCTGCAAGGTCAGACGAATTACGTCGTCATTTCTTCAGGATATCCCTCAAATACTTTGAACAAAGCGCCTTTAGAGAAACGAAATGTGCCGATTGCTCCTGCACCCGAGAAAAACTATGTTACGCACGATTCGCCACCGAATCTACACTACAGGAAAAAGGTGCACTTTAGAACGAACCCATACACTGGACCACAAGCCGCTTCAATTGCCAGACGTAACGCCCGAGAACGTAATCGTGTAAAACAAGTGAATGATGGTTTCAATGCCCTGCGTCGTCACCTGCCTGCTTCAGTTGTCGCTGCTCTATCAGGTGGCGCTCGGCGAGGCTCCGGAAAGAAACTTAGCAAAGTTGACACACTACGAATGGTTGTTGAATATATAAGGTACCTTCAGCAGTTATTGGAGGAAAGTGATGCAGCATTAGGCATAACCCGAGACCAGGAAAACAGAGAAAATATTCCAAACGGTAATACATTACAACCGATGACTTCTTTGGATATGGATGACGGGTTTTTCTACGGTAGCGGATCACCTTGTTCAGAAAAGGCGGATTCCCCGGCTCCTTCGGAATGTTCCTCGGGCGTGTCGTCAGCGTACTCAGCTGTTGACCGGTATGAGGTCCCACCACAACAACAAATAGGAACAATGGATGAAGAAGAACTTTTAGACGTCATTTCATGGTGGCAACAGAAATAATGTAAGTATTTTATTTCTTATTTTTACTTACTGACTAAATGTATCAAATTACTTACTGTTTTAACTTGATTCAACGCAATCACGTGTATTTAATCGAACTTTACTTTTATTATATTTTATTTACTACAAATAACTCTCAATTTTTACGATGATTAATTTTATTTCTTTTTTGTTAACAGATCGCAAGGTGAATCGTAGATGGACGTAGCCCTCCGAGAAGATATGTGAAATACGAAAAGACTCTTGTATATCTAGTCAAAGTGCCTTAAACATAGTTTTAATTAAAAACCAGTGCTAAAAATAACTTTAGGATTGGACTGCTCATTTATTTTTAAGAAAAGAACATAGACTGAACGTGAGACTGGATGTATGCTGAAAAAGTTTTAAACTATCTGGCTGGAAATACTGACTGTCATTTGTTTCTAATTAGACTGATTTATTAAATCAAACAGATTATGAATATGAAACTTATTCTCGGAAATGAAAACTAAAACTTTAAATTTAACTTGTCTGGATTTTTTTTTGATTTATGATTAGTTTTAAATTTCGTCCAATTAGGATAAATGTTATTCTGAACAAAATATATTTGTGTAATTGCGTTACCTGTTAATAATTACCGAGGCTTTGTAATTAATGCGCTTATGAAATCGGGTCAGTCGATTTTATTGTAAATATAATTAGGATTAAGTTTAAGTAATAAAATTATTTATTGAATATATTTTCTGTTTTTTTATTACGTCACTTACTTTAATTTTTTTTGCTTGTCATTCGATTGTTATATGAGCTCAGAGGCTATATTATTATAGTTTAAAAACATCGAACTCGTAAGTTAGGCTGCTGAAGATAGTTTATTAAAACAAATAGGTTAATGCCCTAATATACTTGTGAACAGCTGGTAGGCTCTTTACATAGTATAGCTTATAGTGTAGACTATGTATATATAGATCTCTAGAGGTTATATTCTATTTCTGGAGGGTTCCTTGATAATCTCGCTAACAATAAAATTCAATTATTTATATTGATTAATTATATTGTAACTTTATTAACTTTTTTTATCACAAACCCATAAAGTATAAGTACACAAGTAAAGCTACATACAAAATATGTTTGACATTATCCTACATTAATAGCTTAGGCAAGCAAATAATAAATGTTTAATATATGATAAATACGTGATGTCAATAAGAATTTCAGTTATTTACTACCACGTTTATGAAACCGCCGTGGTCAATCACGGTTCGTTTTAGGAATGTGTTTTAGATCCGGCTGTAGTAAGAACTACGTCGATCGCTTTTTCCTGAACACTATAACTAATTGTCCTTCTTCAAATTAGAAACAGAGACCCTGCCCAAGAAGTACGCACAGTATCCTTTGAAATTGCAGCGATGCATTAGCGACGACATCTGCAATATTGGGCATTGGAATATTGTCTCAGAATTGTATTAACAATTGATTGTTGTCAAATGTTATGTAAATGAGCCCTGGTGTCCATAACACAAGTCCGTTCTTATCATGGGCACCAGTGTTCAACCATTTAGTGAAAATACTCGTGTTTTAAATACTATCAATGATTTTTTGTTTTGGTGATATTCTTAGCATGTTATTTTTTATGTTTTATCTTAGATTGTAATCATGTGTGTCAATAAAGATATTATTATTATTATCTACTAAATACGATTTATAGAGAGCGGATTTTTTTGTATAAAATTTAATTCTAAACTAAAACTCATTACTTCTCACTTTAGCTTTTACAATTGCAAGACAGACAAACGAGCTTACTGTCCACTTGATAGTAGTTGGCTTTTACCATTGGTAAAGTGTACCTATATAAAAAAAGACATCTGACATTTTATAAAAATATTACATCAAAATATATATTTACGCGACATCACCGAACGATTCCATCAAAAAATATCTTGGCGTTCGGGTTTGATGTCAAACCCGTTATTACCCTTTGCTGGTCATAAATCATTTTCGCCCAGATGCGGGGAATTCACGAAAAATATCTCCTAAAAATAATAAAAAATACCTCACACGAGTCCAATCAACCATTATTATATGACAACGATGGGGGTAGGTCCTATTAATTTATAACCAATGTGGGTGGATATGCTGATATTATTTTATAACGGTCTGAAAATGTTGAATAACTGTTATTTTATTGAGTTGTAAGATGATGTAGGTACCGATTAAAATACGTTGTTTTTGTAGAAAAAATATGGTCTTATTTTAATAGCACTATGTCTCATTAAGTCTGTTTTTTTGCATGGTCGCTATAACACAAAACTCTTCTCATGTGTTGTTTAAAGAAGGACACGAGGATCTTAAAAATATTATCATATTTTAAGCAGAAGTAATTTGAATCATCGGATCAGCGAATTACGAGTATAATTGGTTGGTATTGATAGTGACTACGGTCACTGATCTGATATTTCTAGTAACTTTTAAGCTCCCGTGAAACGAACTAATAAAATACGTACAGTATCTTTTTACTTCAATTAAGTTTGTTCGACCTCTTACATCCGTTTAGGATATTTATAAGCTACAGGTTAGAAAAAATGTTTCTTCTACTGGTATTTCCCAGGTTTCTGAGAACAAAACTAAAACCTCCCTAATTTATATGTCCACGTAAATTATTTCTGATTCGATTGTCAGATCAGTTGGACTATTCTTTTGACAAATACACTTGTTATTTAACTTCACGTGTGAGATCGGCCCTGCTACCGAATGTTGATATAAAAACGTTATTGTTTTGATAAAAAATGACATGCCACACAAACATCTGATAATAGGCGTAGGCGGAGCTATAACAAAAGAGAATTGGTTAGCACCACAAACACAATGCGGGATGAAGTCTTGATTCGGGTGTAAAATTAAGATTACTAACATATCCCTTCCTTTGTATTTTTTTTCTGTCAAACTAACAATACGAAAGTTTGTTTTACAAATGCTCTAAATAGACAAACAGATTTCTATTGACTCTCCACTAATTTCGTTATAATGAGTCCGAAATTTTTAGAGAATTTCGTTTTTGTGTGACAGTTCGCATCGGCTAACATTAATCAAACGTGAGTCGTATCTTTTCTTCCTGCAGTCTCGGTTTTACAAAAGTGACTTGAAAAGTGTTTATCTCACTAATGATGTTTTACGATCCTACCTCACTTCACCTTATCACTGGAGACTCTTACGGTAGCTTTCATGTGATCACAACTCTCAAAGGAATTTGAACTAAATACTGGCGACGTTAGAACCATTTTCGTTTGATATGTAGTGATGGGTGCAACTCTTTTGTGGCTACTCTGTCCCATCACCGCTTTTCATATCAGGAAGCCCAGTTAATTAATAGTCGGATGACAGTAGCAATCCCACTGATTACCTTTTTATGCGACACCAACCTTTTTGTAACAAAAGCTATCAATGATAAAATAAGTAAAGACGTAAGGTGTCGAAAACTACCAGTTTTATCTTTTACTACCGCCTAAAAAATATCGAAAGTGGTATATTCAAGTAGTCAAAGATTACATCTCGTTACTTCATAATAGATTTTTATGGGTTATATAATGGCGATCGAAATAACCCAATTGAATTTCGGGCGTGGAGAACAAAGCATGGTTGTCGGGCGCATTACCGGCTTACTACAATAAATCGAGGAGGTCTGTCGCCACGGGGCTAATTACTCTGAATATCAGTTGATATACTGTCTACTTAGGAGCCGTGATGTATGGATGCGTTCAAAGGATCGGACGCCGCTTGCCCCCGGCCCTGACCATCCTGCGATTATAAATAAGCATGTTTAGGATAACGATTGTCGACAGCGCTGCTAGATCCATACACCTTGAGACCTCAAACGTCTTTGTTAATTAAATATTGTAATGTTTTAAATGAAGGTTTTGACAAATCTTCTATATTTATCACCATTAATGTCCAGCTGCGGTATAACTAATCTCTAATTATATTTTAAACGTCTCCTTTTTTTTCCTTTCAGTAACAAGTACTTTACTCTTTTCCTCCTTTTTTTAAGATTTATAGTTCAAGCAGCATAACAATTTACTGAAAATACACAAGTGTTAGGAAAAGGTCAGAAAACTTCAAAAGTGAAATTATAATAATCCTCCATGCCGGTTTCGGCTACGGCGACTATTTTCCATTGTATTTTTCCCATTACTTAGGTACTAACTGAGACCCGCTATTCCTAGATACACCATGTGTATGTAGTGTGAAAAAATCATCAGTTCAAAAAACACTACTTGTTATGAAAAATACATATCTCTAAATTCGATATCGAAGAATATCGCGATGTTCGACAATGTGCAAAATTCACAATAGCGCATGATCTAGATTAGTGACGCGTATTGTGAGCAAAGGGTTGCATTTATTGTGCGCATGCGCATAATGCATCGACCGCAACAGAATATGTCTTTGAATTTGTTAAGGATGTTTCAATATGAGACATCACGCTTTGATTTGGAGCGATAAATGATGTTTAAATTTAGTTTCGAATGTTTTATATTTTAAGAATGCTTTTATTTTAGAAGTTACGTATGCAAAATTACTCGTAATCTTGACGCTAGTTTACATCATAATGATATTACACAGTGTATTTTACTGATCAAGGTTGATAATTATATTTCAATACTGTACTGTAACTGTAAATAACCTGAACGCTTTTACCTCAGTATATTCTAAAACGATTACTGTTAATTCGATAAATAAATAAGAATCTAATGACTTTATTCACCTAAGAGTACAACTCACTGACTTTTAAAAATAAAGGAAGCCTTTTCCATGTATGTGAATAAAATACTCGATCACAAATTAAATTAGATACAACCTCAAATACCGTTGTTAACACAAATCGTAAATTCTAATAAGGCTCGTCCTCGTAGTACCAACATAACAAAAATATATCAATGCACAAAGAGATACCAATCTAACAAACTTGAACAAACACACCAACAATTTCAGTATAGAACGAAACTGTCAAAGCGGTTAAGATAATCTTTTTCTTAACAATAAAAGATAAGATCAGTATTGAGTTTAACAAATAGTTACACGGTACAAGTTAAATATGTGTTTACAAAACATGTCATTTTCACTGCACTTTATTAAATTGCCGTTTGAAGCGTGAAATTGGTTTACATACAGAATTACGAGAAACTGAATATTTGGGAACTAGTTATTGTAGTTGGACGTTAGATGCGTTAAAGTTTGTGACATTTTAAACTAAACTAACTTCAGTTGCATAGTTCAAAAGCTATTGGCAATTTTTGGAACGAAGTTCCTTATCGCGCGTTGTTAAAGGGGGCAAGACGGAAAAATTCTTACGAAAAGTTGTCACGACACTTTTTTGTTTTAGATGTTTATCGCTAGATGGCACTGTGATCAAAATCTTTTAAAACACGTTCCTTATCGCGCGTTACGTTAGGAAAAAAAAAAAAGATATCTTTTAATCGAAAGGAACTTCGTTCTATTCGGGTGTTCCATGACACCTCTCAAGTTTTTTTTCTTTAATTAATTTAAATGCCGACTTCTTCACTACCACAGCTTTTTGATTAGGCGGCAAACCGACCGAATTCATTAAGGTCATTTTTATATTAAAACTTAAAGCTTGGTACAAAATGTAAAATAGTGATCAGTTGCATAAAACTATAATAATGATGTATGGGAGCTGCTTGATTGACCAAAACCAGAAATATCGAATACACCTGTAATAGTTCATCTGTCACAAAGACGCTAACTGAACCACATTTTAATATGCATATTTTTAATTAAGCATGTTTAAGATTTAAACGTAGAGATGTGGGTTGATATTAAAACTGGGAGCAGCTGATGCGCTACAGCAAGGTGTCCATCAGGTGTCATTTATTTAGGCACATGCCACGGGATTGTCGCCAAACCGTACAGTCAACAACAATCACTGTCAAATTTGTTGTAACTTTTGCAATATATTTTGCAAATATTTAATTAAACCGGTTTAAGATTTGAACGGTGTTAGATGCTAAGTTGTTAATTGATCTGATATAAAAGCTAGGACACGGGATTTTCGCTAAACCTTACTGTTAACGTTGGCTGTTAGTGTTTCTAAATATTTTGCAGATATTTTATTAAACCGGTTTAAGAATAGAACGGTATTAGATGTTGAGATGTTAATTGATATCAAAGCTGGAAAGCAGCTGATACACCGCAGCAAGATTTCAATCAGGTGTGACGTGAACAGGCACGAGCACAACTATTACTGTTTTTGCCGATGTTTAATTAAACCTGTTTAAGATTTGAACGGTACTAGATGGTGGGATGTTAATTGATATTAAAGCTGGGAGCAGAGGATACGCTGCAGTATAGTGTCGATCAGGTGTCACGTAAATAGGCACATACCACGGAAGTGTCCTTACAGTCGAAAAAAATGACAGTCATTTTATTGTAATTTTTGATATTTATTTCGCAGACTTTTTTTTATTTATTTTTTTTGAAAAAGATATACAACTAAGTACAAGGTTATCTAAAAAACTGATACCCCATCCAACAAAAAAACATTATAATCAATTTGTTCCATCCATATTATTAAAATTATGAAAATTCAAATTAACAAATTTCGCCAAAAACTACGACAAAGTAACCGAATATAGTGTGAACGACTTGTGTTGCCATCTGTACACCATTCACGTACTTTTTTCTGCATATCCGGTAGGCGTTAAATCAGAATCAGCGAATCGACAAAAATCCTATAACATTTTGGAACATTATTTAGAAATTTTTAAATAGGTAGGTTTTAGTTTTTATGATGAAATTACCATATTATTTACTTTAATTTACGCTGATCAATATCAATATCTGTAAAAAATCAATATCTATTTTAAAACTGGAGCTCATCAAAACACAAAAATCACAAAAGTATTAAAAAAAGTTCTTTTGTAGTCTCGACTTCAATAAAAGTTCAAAAGATAACATACCAAAACCGAATTATTGTTACCTTAACTATGAGAAATGCGGGACTTTTCTAACTATAACATTTCACAAACCCCATAAACTTATATTTTTAATAAACAATATTTATAAGTTTATATTGTGAAGTCTCTTACTCGCAAGTAAGATTTATGTACGCACACAAAATTTTATAGTGGGGTTGGCTCGTTAACACCGATGTAAACGTCGCCTTATAAAATATCTTATGGCCACTTGAAATGAAGTTGTTTGCTTAACATCGAATCTATTGTCATTTACGAATTGCCCCCTGACCTATTGTATCCCCCTACAAATTAGAAATTCCAAATATTTTATAGACGATGTTCCTTGAAAATCAGTTTTTTTCACATAATATTTCAAACTTCGTTGCACGTCGTTGATAGGTGTTTAATAAGGTATTTTTGTTGCACGAATAATAAACTGGCTTATAGTGTTATTTTATGTTTTACTAAGGTCATTTCCAATAGTGGTGATTTGTAGAAAAATAATTTATTGTCACGTGAAATCATAATGGGAGTTGAACCGCACTAAAACCTCCAACCGTTTACACTCAGCGTCCGAACCCCGGCTGAGGCCAGAACCCAGCACGGGGTTTTGAGGGACGGCGCGACACCCTCGGCACTCGCGCCGCCCCCAATGTGAAGTCTAGCTTAAATCTTTTCAATTGAAGTTGAAATAAAACGCTCCATTTAATCGTATAGATCTCAAAAATGAATATTTAATTTAGTTATAACTATATTTAACGTACGTAACGTAAATGTACGTCACTCTGTGAACATGATGCTGAACTCACAAAACATGATTCAGAACTTTTCAATTATTTTATAAGATCCTATTTGTACTCATGTTAAAGCAAATAAAGATTTCTATTTCTACTTCTATTTCAATTAACTTATTATTCTTAATACACTGATGTAAAAGTATTGTCACTAATCTTGAACCAATATTCGCAAATGCCAGCTGGTACGCATTTCCACAAGCATTGTATCAAATTGCATCAAAGGGTTTGGGATAAATAGAAAGTTTTCAAAAACCTTGTGTCGGTCAAGTAGCCGTGCCGATTATTTGCGCAATATCCTTTGATTTGCACCTTTCGTCTCGTATTTGTAGACAGCACGAGTGTCATCTGTGCCAGATGTATTTGGATTCAAAGGATTAGATTGTTGCATATGTATTTATATTTCGTAGAATAAATGTGGGTCGCAGTGGATTTGCGATAAAATGAAAATAATAATCAGGTGGTAATCTCAGCGAAGAAAATGCATACGAAATTCAAACGATTATATGTTAAAGATCTAATTTCAAAAGTTTACAATATAATTAGAATTAACTATAGATATGAATATTCTAACTTAATCTGACAAAAAAAACATGACAAAAGACTACAGATACCTCTTTATTTCAATCAGAAAAAAATAACAATGCTACCAAAAGGTAGGTACCGTACCCCTTAGTATATTTACAGTCTTAGTCTATTTTGTAGTCTAGTTACAAGATCAATCGATTAGTATTCAATCTATTCGATCATTTAATTTTAAAATAAAATAATCAAAAGCTCACACTCATTTAAATACCATAATCCAATGAAACTGATAATAGTGACAAAAAAATAAGATAATACAAACGAACTGTAAAACCGCGATAAACCACAACATTATCGTACTTTTAAGTGGTCGATAAAGACAGCAAGAGAACGAAAAGTTATTTTTTTAATTAACACATTAAGAGCGGATATCTTAATCTGAACGGCGCCAATTCTAAAAAGACTTCACCCCTTGATAAGAGTCCCGACGACTTTATCAGGAATGCTCTCAGTATCAGAAACAACGGTATAGTAATGTGCAAAAAAGACTTTAAATTAAATAGATTTTGAAAAACATTTTTATGGCTTGGACCACCGCAAGATGATGCAAAAACATTGTTTTGTAGGAACATGGAAATCTCATTAACTGTGTGGGAATTCTCTTTTTATGACGCAGATTCTTATCAATATATTACTTTGAAATGTAGATGGTCTTAACTAATAATAATTTCTAATATCTATTGGATACGCCACACATAATAGACCTCTATTTATTAACCTTTTTATGAAAATCAACGTTTTAACGACTCAACTGGGATCGGCAACCAAATTGGTTTGTTTACTTTTGCCAAGTCTGTGGCAGGAGCCAAAATTGAGCATAGTTCTAAAACTTGTTTTGTTTACATTTTTTAATCGTCTCATATTTTACTGAGATGATATAATTTCGCTGAAAATGTAATACAGCGTCGTTTAGTAATAAAGATTTACAAAAATATAAGGTTTAATTAAAAATCAAAATTAACGAATATCGGAAAAAAATGTTTTTAAAAAAGGGCTCAAACACGGTATTGATTCCGAACGAAGTCCCCAGTTTCGCCATCTAGCGAATAGTAACGTTCCCAGTTGAGTGGTTAAGATGAAAAACTATCTTATCAACACCTTATTAAACCAATATAAATAAATTAACATTTTCCATGTAAAATTATCGTAGAATTCATATTTGAATATCGTCAAGCTGTCTAGCGAGACCTCGGATAATGCAATAAATTGTTTTATAATTACTGGCACATCGTGGGAACACCGTTCGCCACTCGCGAACATAAATCACAGGAACGAAACGAGATTTATCCGACTTGAAACGGATGGCGACAATTATGAGTACGGAGGAGAAAGATGTTGTGAATTTAAATCTGAAATACTGAGTCAAGGTAATGAAGAACAAAAGAGTGAGTATGTAACAGTTGTTGTGGTGAAATTAGAGTATATGGTGTATGGAGTATGGTCTAGTGGTGGACGTTTTTGAGCTAATGATATTTGGAACGAAGTTCCTTATCGCGCGTCATCGAAAGGGGGCTAGACGGAAATTCTTATGAAAAAGTTATCACGACACTAATTTTGTTTTAGATGATTATCGCTAGATGGCGCTGTGATTAAAATCTTTTAAAACTATTCCTTATTTTGTTTTATATGATTAATGCTAAAGGGCGCTGTGATATAAATAGTTCATTAAAGTTATAATAATTGTTAGTTAGTCTCTTCTAATTATTAAAACTTAAAAAAATAAAATTTTATTACAATTCCCGTACTAATTAATCGAAAGGAACTTCGTTCCATCCGGGTGTCCCTTGACACCTCTCAAGTTTTTTTTATATTTCTGTTTTAATTTTACACATTTTTTATTTCTGGAGTATTGAGGTATAAAAAAAGTACGTCACTAATCTTATATATAAAAATGAATTGCTGTTCGTTAGTCTCGCTAAAACTCGAGAACGACTGAACCGATTTGGCTTATTTCAATCTTGAAATATTCGTAGAAGTCCAGGGAAGGTTTAAACGATGAGAAAATTTCCTTATGTTACGCAGACGAAGTTGTGGGGGCCAGCTAGTGTATGAATAGATATCCAAAATCCCTTACTTACTTTTAATAAGTACTAAATTTACCTATATAAAGTTTCCTTGTAGTGAAACACTTAGTCCTTAATTGCGTTCGAATTTTGAAATATTTGTTTCAACACTGAAGAGTAATAAATGAATTCTGGTCATACAAACTTTGTTTATTATCCAGTATAATGAGTTTAAATAATAAAATTAGTTTTGTTTCCAAACACTCATTAAAACTTACAGTAAACTTTTTACATGGAATTATTTTTGTAACGTTAACCATCTAATGAAATATTATATTAAATGAGGGAGCGGTAAAAAGTCGACTTTAAAACACGCATATAAACTTTAATTTAACTACATTAAAACCTATTTATATAAAAACCAAGCGTTAACATATTAAAAACGTTAAATGTAACTTAAACTTCTCTTAGAAAACCTATAAAAACATTTAATTTTTCAAATACACATCATATCAAAAACAATGAAACACATCTGAATTAGATAAACATCTAAGATCTTTATCAGATATTCTATGCAAACAGAATGATAATTACGACTCAAAATATAATCTCTAATCATCCATAAATACCATTACGAACACGTAATTAATGATCTTCTTGTCTTTCATAATTTGATACGAACTTTAAAAGGGCATTACTTATGTTAATGACGGAGCAAATGGAACTTTACTTTTAAACTTGAATACGACATAAAAATTCAAGCCATAATCGTACATAAGCATACATTAATGAATCGCAATATTTTCAACGTTATATCTCCGAAGCTGCCTTGTAATATGTCATTAATTATTCCTATTGCCTAGTGCGAGATAAGTATTGGAAAGAGCATAAAAAGACGCTCTTTTCTGAATACGGAGACACCGCGCGAGGTATAAATAACTCAGCTCATTATTAAATAAAAGTACTTTTTTTGAGATTTCGTAGCAATATTTCACACGTGGTAATAAACTTTTGAAATATTACTGCAATTATAGAAAGTTAAAAGGAGAAAATAAATAAAGACAAAAATCGCTAGCCGCGGGCAGCTATGTGGAGGGCCACTGTTCGGTTCACTTTTAGGATTCTTAGGGATCCTTTGGTATAAAAAAATCGATGGTTGATGCTCCATTTGATGTCCCATATTTTTACTATAAGTTAAATTAGGTACCCAAATATGTCTGCAATAAAAATGTAAGGAAATCTGAAAAAACGAAGTTAGATTTTCCCACTTAAACAAGCTGTTAGGACGACATACAATTTTCAAGTTAAGGCTTCTAAATATACAGTGACAGTTTTAATTTAATTAAACATTAAAAATGACACGTTTGTATGCATGTTTATACCCCTTTAAAATAGTAAAATTTCTGAAGAACCCTACATTTTAAAGGATTACGGCTTTATTGCTACATCTTATAAGGAATGCTGCTTATCCGTAAGATCTTATTTCCGTGATTTATAGCTTAGAAACGTTCGGGGGCCTCTAAGCGATGCTTGTTAACTTAGATTTGCATGCTGTTAGGATCATTAGTATTAACTCCGTGATGTACCGTATCGAAAATTTATGAATACTTAAGTGATTTTATGCTTAATCGTGGCTGTGGTAACTATACCTTTACTTTTATTGAGACGCTGCTTCTACAGTTGCAAGTAATAAAAGATGAAAATCAAAATAGATATTAATCTAGAAAGATATGACTAAATTATAATACATTTCACAAAGTAAATATAACTAGACAAAATAAATTTCATACACGTTGAATTACGTTTAAAAAGTTGTTATGCGCATGACTGTATTAAAGCATTACCTATGTTTTACATTATAATATACTTTTTTCTTTATTACTTCTTAAAGTAGGTTTAATAGTGATAATTGGTAAATAGTCGGATAATAAAAATCAGAAATTATCGCAAACATCAACATTTTTAACTCCCCATAAAAACTATAAGTCTATCTTGCATAGATTATATTTATGCAAGAACTGAATGATCAAGGAAGAATGATTTTAGGAAAAAACAAACTAAAGAACAACATTAAAATGAAAATAAATAAAATGATTCAACAGGAAACGGATACAGCCGAGGCTTAAATTCTACGTTGAATACGAAAATATACTTTCACCGTTTAATTGTAGATGGAGAATTGTTTAGTTTATTCGTATAACGTGTGTTGCGGATTCTTACTATCAAGATTGATATGTAATTAAATTCGGATTGCGATTAATATAATTTTATTTTATAACTTTTTATTTTTACATTTTTCATTTTTTTGGCGGCAATTTTTGTTCTTCTTTCGTCTTGGCAACGGCAACACACCCGTTATGCCAAACACAACTAAATACTCCTTATATAAAATAAACATGCTCCAACAACGTATTATAAAGGGTGATTTGTTTATGATGATGCATATTGAAAGAGGGTGAAAAGTAGGTATTCTGTTCTAACACGGAATATTTAAAAAAATGGGTAAATTCACTTAAAAATACTAACAAATCAAAATCCGACAAAACTATCCGAACAAAAAATAATTTCGATCAACAGCGTTGACTAACAAACTCGAGAGACCTGACATCTCCACCACACTCATCATTGGGGTGTCGCGACGGGAAAGTGTGCCGCAGTGCGTAACGCGTCGCGCCACCCCGCGTAACCCCGTGCTGAGTTCTGGCCTCAGCCAGGGTTCGGACGCTGAGTGTGAGCGATTGGAGGTTTTAGTGAGCTTCAACTCCCACATACGGGATCCGGCGATTTCCTCCAATTAAAGAAAAAAAAACCACACTCATCAGCTGTTCATCAACAATCGTTTTGCAGAAGTTTTAGACATTTTCAAGTCGCGTTTACTTAAATAATATTCTTTGGTTATAATTTTGTAATAAAAATATGAATTTTGACAAGTTTATTTGAATTTAATTTTAGAATTCTCGTTTTACCTCTTTTTGTTTTCCTTAAGTCATTTTATGCTAAGTCATATATCCAGTGTAATAAATATCTGCTAATGATGAAACAAAATAAAAATTCTTCTAGAACAAGATTTAGATTAGTTAACGTATTTGCAAAACATATTAAAGTGATAAATATTTGTAAATATTATTATTTACATTGTACGATTTTTAAATATATTTTGAAATGCAAATAAGCATAAAATTTGTATCTTGTAAACAGTAGAATAAGCGAGAATGAAAAATTCCCATCAACCGTGGATTGTGAAGCACTCACTTTGAACAATTGTATTACACACGTACACAAAGCTTATGCAACTGAATACATTTTTATCTTAAACAAAAAATATGTATGCGAGGTTACAAACCTAAGTTTACAGTCTAAAATATAATTCCATCATTTTATAACGGATCTCATCAAGCTCTCTACGCTTAGCAACCAAAACGAAATTTAAATTAACAAAAAACATCTATATCACGTAGTTTTAAGTCATAGAGATTGCTTGTTTCATTAATTGTAAAATGAGAAACAAATTTTTCAAAATTTATTAACTTACTTCGGCTTACAAAAGATAGCACGATAAAATATGTTGTTATTCCATACTTCTATATATCCACGATTGAATTAAAGTTTTAATTTTCTTAATTTTCAAAAATCACATATTTTCAATTCTCTGACCATCAATACCGTATATGACCAAGCCCTTCGGCCACCGCCATTCGCCAGGAAGCGCAACTCAACGCGCGAATAAGAAATAAATTCTCTGGCAACCGTAACAAAGGTAAAGTAAAAAGGAAGCGTCCAGCCTGGAGCGATGGAGCCTCCGAGATTTATACGCACGTGCCTTATGCTCAGAAAAACAATAAAATATCAGTCTAAATGAAAAATATTGAGTGTAGAAGTGTTTGTGTTCTATATTCTTAACAATAGGTTGTTCTTTATAAATTATATTGTGTTGATTCGAAGATGCGTGTAGATTTTAATTTGTACACGCTTGTATGTAACGGCCACAGCATAATACACTAAGCCCACCTTGGACCTTGCCACTGCATATTGTACGGGAAAGTTCTCAAACAGGCATTGAGAAAATTTACATGTCAAAATGCTTAAATTCATAAAATATGTAAAAAGCCTTAAGTTATTCATATTTGTTAAGATTAAAAAACATCTACGGCAAATAATATGCAGATTTCTTTTGCCAATAGACAGTAACAGGCGACATATATAAAGTAATTAAAGGTAAAAATAATCGTTCGTCTTAATCATGTCTATAAAACAATATTCAAACAGTGTCTAGAAACATAAAATCAAGCAGAACTCACACTATTTTAATAACAAAAAAACAAATCCTTAAAGTGGTTGCTACATAAACATGACAATGTGAATTGAATGAGGAATCACAGATCAGTGATACGTTATCAGTACACGATCAACAGTGTCTTTGTTCCATTCAATTTTACAAACAAGAAGTGTTGAATCGTAGATAATCTATACAATTGAGGTGTTTATGTAAAAAGGGATTTATTTGTGTACTACTTTATTCAGCTCGATCCTCTTATAGTCAAGTTTTTCTTTGTATTATGCTTTTGGAAACAGCCAATTTGTGTTAGTTAAAACAATCTTCTTAAGCTTAACCTTGTCCCATTCAAATGTGTTCGGCGTAAAATTAGTTAAAACTATATCTTAACTAGCTGCCCCACGCAACTTCGTCTGCGTCGAAAAAATAAAAAAAAAATTAGGGGTGGACTATCCCTAACATTTAGGGGGATGAAAAATAGATATTGGCCGATTCTCATAGATACCGGATAAGCACAAAAAATTTCAACAAAATCGGTCAAGCCGTTTCGGAGGAGTTCAAGTTCGAACATCGTGACACGAGAATTTTATATATTAGAAGAGATATCGCAGTGGTATTTTGAAGTAGGCATATTTTTAACTTATGCTAAAACTCGAAACTAATTATTAGATACTGATCCGCGCAACTTCGTCTGCGCCACAAAGGGAAACAATATATCCTATAGCGTTCCTCGATAAATGAACTTTCAAAAACTGAAAGAATTTTTTAAATCGTACCAGTAGTTTCGGAGCCAATTTGAGACGAACAAACAATCAAACCTTTCTCTGTATAATATTCGTATAGATTTATTTCAGGATCGCGACAGGAATTTTGTTTTATCAGAATTCTTTTTTTAAGGGATATCTACCTACTAGAAGAAAGTAATAATGAGGTTCTACAAAGCCGTTCCTGCTATGGTCTTTGGGTAAAGAGTAGGTATCATTAATATCACATTAGAAACTTATAACTTGTGTAAACTGGCATGTGTGTTTTGATGTGCGTTTTTTAATAGATAGAAAGATTCAAAAAGTAAGTTTATTTTATCTATAATATCTAATTTACAATAAGGCGAATACCGTAAACGTATTCCTTTGTTTATTATAGTTTAAAATTATAATATGATAAAGCAGCTGTTGGGCAACATACCATTCGTTTAAAACGAGATTTTTAGGCACTAATGTCTTAGTCGTAAAAATAATAATATTATGTTATGCTAAAAATGAACTGTAAACGACACCAAGCCGTGTGGCCTAACAAAGTAAATTTATAAATTCTAATGAAATCAGAAGAAAACCACATTATGTTTTTATGAATATTAAAAGCATGTTTGTTGTTTTAGTGGACATCAAATTATTCGGACCAATTAAGTCGCTTTCGGAAGGAACGATACAAGAAGATGTCCTTTAGGCAGATGCTGAATTGCAAATTAGAACAAAGAAATATTTGGAGAAATGTTAGTGGTCATTATTTTATTTTGAAATTATATGATACGTTTTTTACTTTACTTGTGTTAAAGTTCTTATATTGGTTGGTACTATACAGGGTGGATCTGTAACTTTGGACAATCTTACGTGGGGTGAATGACATGTTGAAATACAACTTAGCATCATTTTTATTTTCTGGATCGATTTTTTTTTTCTGACATTGTATGGAAAACGTACGACTATCGTTGCGGACTTCCATACTATGATGATTTTTTTTTGTATTCAATTCCTAAAAGTGGTTCTAAGTTTTATATCAACAGGTCATTCACCCCACGTCAGATTGTCCATAATTACAGATCCATCCTGTATGCTATCCTCCTAAATTTTGAGCATTTTATCATATTAATAACGTTCTCCAAATTATTAATCACTAATTTAAAATCAAGTTTTACACGTTCATACTGTCTTCAATCGATCCATATTCATTACTTACATCACATAAAATGTAACGACTTTTATCCGCAGCCAATAAGATTTTAAGGGCCGATCTAATTTGTTGTTATTTTATAGCCAACATATGCAGACAAGCTAACGGTTCACCTGATACTCTAACATACCTGATTAACGCGACGCTTAATATGATAATATTGTGATAGAACATCATGAAAATTGAATTTTCGAATATTAGTTCAAAACTCAATATTCTGAGAACCTAATTGTAAACCAATTTTATTAGCGACTCTGATGGTTTCGGAGTGCACTCCCGATCACACCGTTAGTCTGTGCCGGGGGACACAAAGCAATAAACATTTAAACAGACATGAAACCGCTTCCAATATTTTACATAATTATTGACAAAATTGTTGCTCATTCGCTAATGAACGACCAGTTCCCTCTAATCATCGAACTTATTCCTTGAATGAACACAGTCATTGCAGAGAAAGCAATAATACAATGTGTACAAAAAATATTCGGAAGCGCGTGAATGAAACGCTACAATACGAAAACCACATAGTAGCAAAAGGAAGCGAAGAAATAATATTTTTCATTTCCTGTTTGCGAATCAAAATTTCGAGAGCTAAGTTTGCATTGTGGCATCCGTGGGAGCGACTACCTGCGGCGCGGTAATTTCTTATAAATCGACATCGAGTGAGATATCCAGAATTGTGGCTCTTTCCCCGCTGAGAAAGTGCGGTGCGCGGGCGATCGGTCCCGATCACACAATGGATCACAATAGCGCACATGATCTAGATTAGTGACGCGCATTGTGTCGCCAAAGGGTTGTACTCATTGTCCGCGAACAATCACTGCGCCTGCGCACAACGCGCGGTTTCTATGAATTTCTAAAGAAAATAAATATAACTTTTGACAGCCGTCCACGCATCAATGCTATCGTTATTTGTCAATTGTGATTTCATAACAGAGATATGAAAAATAATACGAAATTTTTATAAGAAACATGGTGGATGATTTTTTGTGCTTAATAATTTTAAATGTTACATCCTGAGGCTTCGCTGTAATTAATTTTATTTGAGGAAATAACCCACAATCAAACTTTTAGTTAAATTAGCGCTTGCATCTTGACGGGGGAGTAAAGGGTGAAACACCACCACGTGGATAAAATATTCTAATAGTTTTTAATAACGTGTTTTTGATGAACATTAGACAAGTGATAATTAAACCACTTTGAAAGGGTTCAAACATTAATATTAAGAATAAATTGCTGGCTTTGAGTTTTAACATTTATGAGATTAATAATAATTATTAATTGTTTACGGTTTAAGTGAAATCTTCAAATAATTATAATAATTAATATAGGAATTTTATCAGGTATCAAAGTGTTTAAATATGTTGCTAAAAACCAAATTGAATAGTCTTTTAAAAATGGTGGACTTCACATTGCTGTCACACCTACATCTCAGTTAGTTACTACTAAGCTAATGCACCTTCAGATACAAAATTAATATTACACCAATAAACAATTATTACGAGTTATCAAAGTATTTGATCGATCATTAGACGAAATACATTAAACTTTTATAATACCTTTAAAACGTTAAACACACTAGAATATTTTATAGCCGTCGACGAAAAAGATGTCAAATTACGTTGGTTAAATAATAAAAAAGTCGGAGCTTCGTCCACTAAAAGAGAAGTCAAAATATTTTATGGATGGTAAATGTTAACACTTTTGTCAAACGAGATCACCCACACAAAATACAAAGGGGACCGATGTAAATCTTGCTTTTATACACCGCCACACTACCTCGATTCACAGACATAAAATATAGATATGAACAAAATACTACGCGCAATAAAAGTCTTCCAACTCGACCGTTTGTGAGATTAAAAAAATTAAATCCGAATTTTAAAAAACATGTTACGCGGCTATTTTTTATACGGAACCTGACCGCTGTCACTGTTAATTGTAGATCTCCTACTAAAAAATGAATGGATGAGTCCGCGTGTTGTTCGTGCACCCAAAAGTTGACACTGAAGTAATTTGTCTTACAAGTTCAGATTTAATCTTATTGTAGAAGTTTTTTCGCACCTCGTTTAATTGTAGCAGGACAATTCTACGACATCTTTAATTCAAATTCGAAGGACACCTTTTAGTAAATTTTATGGTTTTATTGCATTTAGTTGGGTAACATAGATACACAATATCAAGGAATACATTCAAATCTCACCCTCTTAAATCAACGCCTGCCCATTCATCACTGCTGCGACACTTGTCGTTTTAAACAAACACTGTCAACACTGACTCAATACGAGCTATTCTCGGTTCTATCGCTAAGTATATTACGTTTAAAATTGATTGTGATACTGAGACTAGTTAATTGAATAAACTAAACGTAGATGCAAGCATTATAGTGTAGACTGTATCTAATTAGATAGCATAATTAAATTTTATTCTCGCCTTTGGGTGGTGGAACATTTCGACACCTTTATCACTGAAAGTTCTTAGCCAGATTCCAATTTTATCAAACAGAAATTTTCGTTTTGTAGAGTACAAAAAGCGTCACGGTTTTTTGGGCCATAAATTCGATACGTGACATAATGTGAAAAAGAAGTTCAAATAAGGTTTTTTCGTAAGAAATTAAATGTAGTGCGCAATGTTACAAAAAGTGAACGGAAGAGGATGGGACCTACCAATATTAGTTTTATAGATGGCGGAAAAAAGGCTGACACTCGAGAGGGCGATTGTCAATCAGAATAACAATAATAATGGGAACCCTTTGAGAATGGAATTATTTACGAACCCTTTCGGGCACCTGATGCGGAAGCTATTCGCACACTCGTGGGAATCACAACTTTTAAATGATTTTTGAATTGTGAACTTTGCCGTCAATACTGAAATTGATAGATAGCATGATTAACATTCTGTTTCATGAATTTTATTCGGCTAAAATCATCTTTGACAAGTCTTGAATGTACATTTAGTGGAATATGAAGTAGTTATATTATTAAATTATATCACTTTAATTTAAAGTGAGATTTTAACAGCAGTGACGTATTCAAGTTAATTTTCTAGTTTGATAAAACCTGCAAAATAAAAGATAAACATTGAATTAAAAGAGCCGCACCAACACATTTATCTAGCTTACACCTCGACGTTCAGTACCTGCTAACTGTCCGTCACGTCCTGAATAGAACTAACAATGAGCTTACGAGAAATACAAGTAGGTTGTTAGCCAAACTAAAATCAACCTTATCACAATGGAGTAAGAACATTATGAATATCCACCCGCATTGTTAATACACGCGTCAATGCATCTGAAGATAGTGCTATCTTTAACACTTGACTCTTAACGTCACATATTTCCTTCAACTAGTATAATGAGTACACCGACTGCTTACAAAGGTTTCTTGGAGTACGTAAATTGATCACGTCTTAAATCTCCAACATCGTGATTTATCTAGAAAGTGCTAGTTGAGACTACAGGTGACATTAAAATGAATAGTTCTAAGGATCTGGTGGGCGCAGTACATGTCTTTCTTAAGGATGGATTAAGAAGAATTCTCGTTCTTAGTTTGGGTAAAATAACTGATCGTTGGAGACGTAATTTACAAAACAGTTTCAGTCTTTGTCTTTTTTACTTTACATTACTGCTCATTAAACAGCATTGTTTTTGAAAATCATAATTTTCAACTTACTAATAAAACTCAATACGATTACACATAAGTAGTTCCCTTGATTAAACATTCCCATACATTAGGACGTGTCACCTCCATAACTACTTCTAATGTGACGGAAGCAATCCGTTCGATAATTTGACTGCTGTCAAAACTAAGGATACACCCCATTTAAGCTTATTTCACCTAATTGAATCCTAGAGCATTAAGCCTCCCAAACCTATAATCCCTTTTATGATATTCACGCCGACGTTTTTAGTGATCTTAAGTGTCCCCATACGAAATTATTTTTTTATTCGTCGTTTTAAAATGTTAAGCAAGGTGGTTTTAGGATAACGTAGAAATTTTGATAGGGTTAAAAACAGGAACTTTATATTGGTTTTGTTATTAAATTATGTAAATAGTTACTAAATTGCATTCATAATATTAATATGAAACTAAGTTTACCTGTATAATCAAAATACATTTTTAAACATAAAAGTCTTAAAAGCCTATGAAAATAATCACCACTGTAAAATACGACTATACATTTTATGCTTACAAATACGCTTTAAAATTAAAATACCTTTTGAATTAGCAGGAATAAAGTGTATATTTGCTTAGTATTTACATTGTAGAAGTACTAATAGCAAATTCTAAAATTTAAATGTATGCGTTTTAAAATTTTACGAGAGTTAAATAGCTACTGTGAATTAAACTACCTGTTAAAGTGAGTAGAACTTCTGACTAAACAAATTGTAAGTTTTCTACGGTCGTAAAACTTTAATCTAAAGGAATTTAATAAAAGTTTCGTCGGTATTTCACAAAGGAATCAATCGAAGTATTCTGAAGCCACTGAAGTACGTGATTATTGCACCACATTTTGTAAAATACAAAAAATACACCCTAAAACGTTTAACATCCTCAAATTTTGTACGACCGCAGAAACTTTAAAAAAAGTTACTAACAAGATACACGTTTGTATTTCAAGCGGAAATCATACTCGAATTGCAACTAAGTACTCCACCGTGTAATGATTCGAAAACATTTGGTAGCGCACGCTATTTATGCGAAATAATCGAACTTTTACTACAAAAATGTATAGAATCAATAGTGTTTTAGCAATTTCAATAGTAAGTAATATTATCTGATGTATTCATTGATTACATTTTTTAATTAAAGATTAGAGAGAGATTATATTACAAAGTCCATACATAAATAGCAGCGTAATATGGTATTAAGTGTTATATATGAACGACCTTAAGTAATAGTATTTACTTAGTTGTGATACTGAGGTTATAAAAAGTATCAATATAACGAACCAGAATATTGAAACTTTATATTATTGCATAACTCGAATGTATAAAAATCCAGGCAAATCGTATTTTTTTGCATTAGTTTTGCGTATTACATAGTTTGCGATAAATTTAGTGCTTTATGTAGCTTAATGTTTGGTTTGTTCTCATATTTTAGTGGGTGTAACGACTCGCGATCTCGATTTTTTAGGTCGGCTTTTTCTGCAGAAGACCTCGTCCCATAACCCACGGGGAATTTTAGCATAGTTAACTGAAAATAAAAACTCGAAATAACTACAAATAAGTCAAATTTAGGCAAACATTAAATTTTTCGTAAATTCGTAAAAATAATTATAATTTGGTTCCAAACTGAAAAATATTTTTTGTAACATCCTTACTAGAAATATGAATGAATTTTTAATAAACACTATCGGATTACCGACATAATTTTCTGTTGAAATATGATGATGCTCTGTTTTTGCGGTCAAGTGGTCATATTGTTATTTTATGGAACTCATTATGAGTTATAATTGTTTGCGTAACCTATAGGCAGATGTTTGGTTTGTATTCTTTTAAATATCCTTAGCACGTGTTATGGAAACTTTATTTGTATCAAATAAAAGTAGAATGCAATATGCGTTTTTTGCTATCATGGAATATTTTTATGTATTAGAAATTTATGTACTAAACGGGTTCCTACCACGATTATTTTTAATTAGCGGTCCCGATATTTCAGCACTGTTTCAAGCGCCATGATCACGGGAAGACTGAGGAACTGCGGGTAGGTCATTTAAAAGCAGACAAATCTGTCTACCCTCTTTCTCGTTCGTTTGCCGGTACCACTGGAACTCGAATAAATTTCGAGGAATAGCACTTTTAATCAGGGTGACGGCTTCAAACTATCCTGTATGTGGAATCCTGAATAAAAAAATACTTATTTCAAGTACATTGTATGAATTATGAATTTCGTCTGCCTGTGTGGCAGTAAAAAAAAGTGTATAATATATTAAAGTCGTTACTCTCTGCTACTGGCAGCAAAATTAAACTTGTACCATTACAGACTATAGTATACAAGCAACCTCATTAATTACTCAGTATCACTACCGTAACTATGAAACAAGACACAAAAATCTTGTCCCACAGTATACAAAACAGTCTAAGTATATAAATCTTCGTATTCCACAACTTTATATAATGTTAGTATTGAAACCGAATGATATGTAGTCAGTATTAGCTCACATCTATCACGGCGCCCGGCAGCTAAGGAAGTCGATATCCGACAATTATTTATGAAGCTATCCAACGTTAACCTCATTTCTTACTATTAAATGTACTTAAGAATCTCTTTCTATCTATATTCTATTCGTTTTTCTGTTATTCGACTGTATTTTATTAGCTACGGCTGTACTTTGAATATGGTTATATTTATTAATATTCCAAAAAAGAAGAAAGTATTTCTTAGGTGAATTTACGTTCAATTGTATTGTGTTAGTTTAGGTTTTTTCACTTGAATGACGATCAGCGACGGTAATCAGGTGCACCGTTAGGTTCACTACCTAGGTAATAAAAAAAGCAAAGTATTTTTCAAGGAAGTACCAAGAGATAGAATGCAATATATTTCAAAGATTAAACTAGATGAAGTTGCCAGTGCTTACAATTTGTTTCTTAAGTGATTTTTGTGCTAGACATCTTTTATATGGCTTCCGTAACTTCTTTCAATAAAAAATATTCAAATCAAGATCGAAATATTAATATCAATTTCGAAGATCACATAAAGCACACATCATGTCGCATACACGAGAATATCTGAATATTCAATACAAATAGATTTATAGTTGCTCTCACAGACCCGTGGACGACTCCAAACCAGTCACTGTGAGAATTGGTAGTCATTCGTACGCTCAAAATATTGACTGTCTATTAAATAACATTTTGTAACTTCCGTTAAAACAATTTACGTAACCGTTTGGTATCGGGCCTTCATTGAAAATCTGGTTATGATATAAATAATTGAAAAGAAAAAACGAATGATCTTGAACCGTGTAATTTTTCGGTGTTTAGATACTTTATTGCGGCTATTAGCTTAATTAATGTGAAATTATTAAATTCAGAGCAATTTATTAGTGTAATGGGTTGTTATAACACGTCTATAAGCTTGTAATGGGAAATGTTTTGAGTGAATTTAAAACGCATTAAACAATTTTTATATGGTTTATAGTTATTAACATTCAGTTTTAGATGTGTAAGTGCGCATCTTTAAATTGAAATTATAGCTTTCGATAGTATGTGTGCTCATCAGTAGCGAAGATTCTGTTTAATTCGATTATTATCGATTTCTAATTGATTATCATGGCGCCGGCGATCTGGGTTCCATGAGATTACGTATTAAGGCATCAAACTCTACGTCTTTCTGTTACTTTTATTGTATGAGTTTTGAATATCAAATGATAAAATTTGTACATTTCCATTCTTAAACTCTTCTGATATTCTACACTACTAGCGTGATACTAGTAGTAATAATGTGTATAATGTGAAAAAAATGTTTTATGTGGTAAAAAAAGCAATAGTAGGTAATCGCGAAAGATGCTTATTTCCGTCAAAAAAAGAAACAAAAAGTGAAGAAGCAAAATCGAAAGCCTACAAAAAAACCTATTTCAAAATTTAGAACTCAAAATTTAAATCGGTCACGTTTTGCTTAATGGCCTCGCTAAATCACGGGAACATAAAACTAACGATTTAGAAGTAAGTGAATATTAAATTAAATTAGATTTAAGTATTTTTATAGACCTTACTAATACCTATCAATTACTTGGATGCTAATCATTAGTTATTACCAGTAGCAACCTGCCAGAAGCGATTCTGCATACTAGAGCATGTTACTAGCATCAGTAGAATTTAATGATCGTAAATGACTGCCGTTTTCTGATAACACAACTAGATCAAACTTTTTTATATCCAAGAGTTTTGGTTGCTTCAATTCCGTATGTTTAAGGTATTTCAACCAAAACATTAAACTTTTAGATTTGTTATTTCCACAATACATGTCTATCGCATAAACATAGAATTAAGTCTACATATTATAGTCTATCGTAGATTTTCTAGATCACCGTAAGCACTATGGAGCTGTTGACATGAATTTGAAAAAAAATTTTTGCTATACAAATATGTATTAAAAATTTTTTTTGCTATACAAAAGATGCTGCAGTCCTATTCCATACTACCAATTACATTTACACTATTCATATCTTTGGTGATCAAATTTGAATCACATTATAATAGTATTCACCTTATATTTACTGTTACGAACGATATTTTCATAATTATCAATTATCCCCATTACTTTATCTTGTCTGTCGTTGGCCTAAAAGATAAGCTGTCTCAATTAAACCTCTTTATCAGATCTTAAGATAGGCTAATTTGATTCTCTTCAACTAAACTATAGTCAAATTAATTCAAATAGCCCTAAAGGCTGTATCAGTAACGGTGTTGAAGAATTTATTAGAATATCAATGTTTAGATGTTGACAATATTGAGCAATAGGAAAGATATGAGATTAAGATAATTTAGAATGCATTTTGTAGTGAATTATTTTTGTTAATGGTGATATAGTGTCGTTGTAAAAGTTACGATTGCTTTTGATTTAGTTTTACTTGTGTATCATAAGTTGTTTTATCTTCTTGATCAGATAAAGCTTCGGTATATGCAAAACTATTCAAATTAATTATTAACATAATAATTAACCGATAGGTAATTTTAATTAAGTTTAATTAAATACATTTACTGTCTACTAATACATTTTTAGTTCATAGTTTTAAGATTTATAAAAACAGTTTGAAGAAGTTTCAAAGATTATTATTGCCACTTTGGTACCAGTAGGTACAGCTAGGTGATTCAGAGATATTTTTTTTTCGACTTTCATTTCGATAAGTTTGAAACAATTACTTTTGGTCTTTAAGTAGTTACTAAATAAAATCTTCTTTGTTGATAAAATCTTAAGTAACGAAAATGATTCAATCAATGAAACAAAGAACACCTTGAATTTAAGGTGAAAGTGAATGGATTGTATTTTAACACAAAGTTTTAATTCTTATTTTCGATTGTAATATGAACAATTAAAAAATATATTATCTACATATTGACATAGATATCGAAATAACAACTTACTTGAACAATGAAATTAATTTTGTATTTGAATTAAAAAAGTTTAGAATAATTGAAATTTTGAATAATAAAATATATTAATTACTATAATATTATAGGTACATTTTAGCAAATAAAACTATTGAAATGAAATGTTTGATAATGATTTAAAGATTTGTCGTTGATCGTTCGGTTTTTGCAAGAAGCACGAATTCGAAACTGCTCACGTGCCTTTTCTGTCACCTACGTAAGATTATACCCAAAATCCATTTACAATACAACAGTTCCGGTATCAAACAATACATTCCAACAAAAAAACGTTAAAAACGGAAAGCAAATAAAAGCGAAATGGGAAATAAACATCGCGTATCGTGAATTGTAATCTCCAGCTCTGTATAGAACAACACGCATGTTCAATGAAGTTTAAAATACTCTCACGAATGCACCAATACTATTTACCAAATAAATCTTGCAATTAGGTGAGATATTTGTGGAGGAGTTAGCTTTAATTACAATCAAGCAGTATTCTATCAGCATTTTCCATAATCGTAAAGTCCAATCTACGTCGAAGAATAAATTCGTTTGTAATACACATTGCCGTGTAGAAAGGCGCGCATTTTCCATACAAATGATTACATTAGCTGCGAGTCCATTATTTAATTAGAATTCCGGCAATTGTTTTCACAGATAAAATGTCACGCCTGCATTTTTTATGTGATTTTAAAGTGTAGCTAATTGTTTTTCGATAACGTGAAACGGTGACGGGAATAGTTTCTAAAGAATCTTGATTTAAATATTTGGAAATCGAGTTTTTCAATTATCATAATTCGGAGGCGTTGTTAATTATAATCAAGGGTAATGCTTCTTATCATAAGTTTAGAATACTTAATACTACTTTAAACTCCTAAAATACTTGAAGAGAAACCACCGAACCCAATTTAATTGGTCATAGTTTACAAAAATAATGTTACAATGTAGAATAACAGCAATTTATAGCAACTACTTAATTCAAGGGTGTACTTAATTGAAATATGGGTTTTCAAACAAATTACAATACGTTTCATTTTTTCTCTGGTTGTAAATTTTTGAATACCGTGAAAATTGATTAGCTCAATAACCAAATATTTTCACACAATTTTCAATTATTTGTAAAATAAGAATTTAGTATTATATATTCGTTTTTGCCACAGAGTTTGCTGTCCAAACGACCCGTATGTCCGTAACAAAAGTGAAACAATTTTATTGGAAGCGTCTTTGTCGCTTTATCAGTGTCTTTTTATTCGCACATGTAAATGCATTTAGCTCCCACCTCCTTATCGAGGTGAACACCATTAATCTTGTATAACAATGTACCGGCTCTCGGTGCCTGAGCATCGATGGCTTAATCAACCAGATAGTGCTTTCGAAACATTTATGTATCTCTTTTTGTAATTACACTCTTAAATTGGTTTTCAGATGTATGGAAATATTGTTCGAGATTTTGATTAAAATCGTTCATGAACTCAATGTTTTACAATATAAGTTATTTACTACTCAGTTTTAATAAATAAATAGTTTCAATGAATTTAAGGAAATCGATGTCCGTGGTGCTTGTCTCAATTCTGGCGTAAGGCATTTTTAATTAATTTTATTGTCTTTAGCTTTACGAGAAGGGAAGTCGGAACTTACGGTTTCATACGCCTCCTATCATCTTCTCATTAAATTCGTTCGTATCCGTTGTTTTACCTAGATTTAATGATAACTTAACCCTTAAATGGAAAATGTTGTTTTTAAACAACATAAATACTAAACATCACAGATAAAATTGCCCTTCTTTTAATTTTGTACTTTAAAAAAAAAGTAAAGTAAATTCATGTCTAGATTTTTTTACTCATTTTTCTAGACATGTATTACATATTATATGACACTTATCTATTACACAAATATATTTTTTTAAAACGTGGATCAAAAATCGTCCATTTAAGGGTTAAAACATTTCATTCATCTTTACGAAATTTAATGGGAACAGGATTGAAAACAGCAGTTTTCAAAGTAAAATCAATTACCATAAGGCTCATGAGCGACGGTAACCACTTACCATCAGGTTAATCTATCTTGCAATGAAAAAATATATAACTTTTTCAACTAAGAGAAAGTCGTTAATTAAGTTCAGCTAAACAAAACTTATATTTCTGAAGTATCTGCAAAAAGTACCATAATGTATAAACTATATGATATTATCCTTATTGGAGTATAATAATGATATCGCACCCCCGCCCCGGTGCGACACTGTCACTTTTGCAAAAATGCAAAATGAGTTAAATATCTAAAAATGATCCTAAAGCCTCCCTTTTCTTGGTGCGACAACGTTACTATATACATATATATATATATACGATAAGTTGAATAGTATAAGCTATTTATATATTTTATTAAAGCATTGTTTTGTGAGGTGTCAAAGTTATAAATGCTTCTACTAAAAAACTACATTTGTGCATAAATAAGTGACAGTGTCGCACCGGGGTGCGAAATATGTTGTTTGGTTGGTAGTACAAAAGTATGATTTAAATATTAGAAAATCTACTCTTCAATAAATTTAAGATTTTGTTTGTCATTTAATGATTCTTTTTTTACTTTGGATTAATAGTAATTTTCTAATTTGATTGGTTAAAAAGTCGTCATTGTTTTCGAAAATCTACAGAAAGTAGTAGTTGACTTGAAGCACAATTGCAATATTCTTTTTTTTCTTAATTGTTATTGTAATTTTGTTCTTAATTGTAGTTACTCAAATTTTCAAACTTTACACTAACTTAAAATGCTTTTTATCAAAATGATTTCTTTCAAATTAGTTATCTTTGAAAGGTTTTCAATAAATACCATTACAAAAAATAACTATAAAAATGTAGTCATAGGTTTTTAAATGAGCTACTAAGTTTTCATCGAATAATATATATGTTATTATGTATAAACACGATAGACAGTAGGCATCGAATTGTGGACTTAAATAAATAAAAATCAGTTATAAAAGGAAATGAAATTTATTAACAACCTTATGCTAACATGTTACAATAAGGCACATTAAAATCAGTCTTTTGTATTTATTTCACAACCTCTATATTCTAGACACAGCCTTCATTTATTCATAAATACAATACAATTTTATACAATATATTACAAAGTATTATTTTCTGTACAAAATGACTAGAGAACACAGACTTCTACAATCGTAATTGTTATAATCACTTTTCTTGCCACCACGAAATAGTGTCAAGTAGATCATCATCCATCGGAGTCATTTGTTCATCAATTTGGATATTCGGGATGTAGCCTTGCGAATAATTTGATGAAACCCCAGAAGAACTTTCAGAACCAGCTGGTGAAGGAACCGAGTCGGTATACGGAGAATTCCTATCGAAAACACCATCATCTGCTTCGTAGTTCATCGAATAGTTCGTGGACTGTTTTGTTATTCCAAGAGATGCGTCACTTTCATCAATTAAATTCTGTAAATACCTGATGTATTCTACGACCATTCGTAAAGTGTCGACTTTGCTGAGTTTCTTGCCGGAGCCTCGCCTGGCGCCTCCAGATAAAGCCTCCACAACCGCTGCAGGCAGCCGTTTCCTTAAAGCGTTGAAGCCGTCGTTCACTTGTTTCACACGGTTCCTTTCCCTGGCGTTTCTCCTTGCAATCGAAGCAGTCTGGGTTCCACTGTAGCTGGTATTCTTGTAGTTGTATCTTCTAGGTTCTAATTCCAGTGTCAGTCTTTTTTCAGGAGCCGGTGCAATGGCCACCATTTTTGGAATGTCGTTGACGTAACCGTAGTTCGAGTTATGATTAATTCCTTTCAACATTTTAGTAACTGAGTTCGTTAATATAGAGTAAAAATGCGCACTAAATTATGTATAAGCTTCTCGACGAGTGGGAAGTGAATGAGGTTTCGAAGCGCCCGCACGGCGTTTTATGCGCTCACCTTTACCAAAAAAAATTGGGATTCGGATCCCTCGCTCCCTTTAGATGATTTTTTTCTAATCGATACCTGGAATATTCTTTCGAAGTGGTCGAAAGTAGTGTGCTTTCGTGCGCGTGCCATTAAGTTATTATTTATACTTGTTATATGGTACGAAAGAATAATTTATTTTAGTGGTAGATAAAAGTTCACTTAAAATATTCAAATTAAAAAAGTAATGAAAATGTTTTCCAAAACTTATTCAGCTAATCAAATATCAATATTAAATAAAGTGTGTTGGGTTATTATTGAAACCACAGCATAATAACTAATTTATTTATTGTATTTCTGGAATACAATAAAAATGCGACTATTCTCTACATGGATAGAAAGAAAAGTAAAATTTGACATCAATTGAATTTGAATTTAGTTTTTCATAGCGCGAGACAGAGTCATCGCGAAAACTAAAAAGTTTGAATACAAATAAAATATAAAAAGTTTTGTATGTTCAATGGATTGAACAAAGTGTATTACTGACTAAGGTTTGCCATAAAAATCCAAGAATTTGTGTTCATAACATAGTGACACGAATAGGAAACTAATTTTTTTTTTTTTTTTTTTTAATGAAAACTACATTGATTCGAAGATGCAAAATATCTAATTTAATTTTCAAAATAACTGTATTCATGAGCACAAGTGAACAATGAAACAGCTGTTTGAATAAACGAATTTTGTGCAAACACACAATACGAAAACTATTAAAGTCAAATGTTGGAAGACAAGTGAAACCCTGTTTACGAGAAATCCAAAATTTATTACGGTTGGTCAAGTGAAATTAAACAACGGCCCAGTATTGTGTCCAAAGCAACACTAGAACCAATTGAAATGCCTAAGTACAAAACATACATCGAATTTTGAAATTTGTAGCATTGAAATAAGACATGAAGTTGTTTGCATGTTTGAAAATAGTGTTGCAACCAAAATTGCGCCCATCATGCTGGGCGGCGTCTCCTAAAAACGTTACAATAATTTAAAACGAAGACGACCACTAAAGTCCATTCAATACTTGAAGGATCGCTATTGTCATCCATTGTGAAGTAAAAAGATTACACGAGGAATGTGGGCAAAACCATTGAGACAGTGAAAATGAATTGTTTATAAGCCTTCAATCATTCCATTGACTGAGCTAAACGTGATTTTAATAGACTTCGTGTCGCCTCTAAGAAGCGTTACAATTTTTTGTTGCAATAACTTATATTACCTGGTGCTTGATTCTGATATTTAATAATCATAATTTAAAGTTAATCTTGTATATAATATGACACGATAAAAGTTGTGAACAAATAGGTATTTATTCAGCTTCATCCGTAGGTATGTAACATCTGACCCTGTCTAGACTTCAATAGTAGGTAGTTTTGTATCAGTCAGGCGGCATCAACTTCATAAATTTTATTCGTTTACCTAATTTCCTGGTTCCTACCTCGTTTAAAGAAAGACAAACTTAGAGATACGCGATATAATAATATAGCTACAATTTCCTTAAGTTTACAAGTTAGACTGCCATGAAAGAACCAGTCTGATCTATTAAACAAACATCATAAATACCTATTAAACGATAACTTCTTAGTTTTACAACCTTTCTTAATTTCATTAGTATTACAACCTACACGTACAAAGTAAAATATATGAAACCTACCACGACGATCATATTTCCCTCGAGCCTTATAACTTTACACATTCGAATCCCCTGACGAATATTAGACCCATCCATCATTACAGGCCTCTTCCTGCAATTCGCAAAATATAATAAAATTGTGGGAGTGATACAGAGACGCACATAGTCTATTACAATAGCTCTGCGGGCGTGCTCACTATTCGATCGTCAAATAGCGTTTAGCCCACACCTTAGAAAATCGCAAAATAGAGACATCCATTCACACAATGCCTTATGAAGGAGCACAAGAAGTACAACCAATAATTACAGCCTTTGTCACTTGTATATCCATTTTTGAAACGAACAATGTTGCCTACCTTTTGTTAGGATTCGCATACGAAATTAAAAATATTTTTTCGATACCGTAATAACTAAGATTTGATATTTAGTTTGTTAGGAACTTTAAAGGAGCACTAGTATACAAACAAATGTTCCACAAATTTAACACGTTAAGGTCATTTAATTTAGGTTTGAAAGTACATTAAAGGGCTTTTAAATCAGAATATGAATAGACTATGGAATAAACATACAATATATAGAGAGATAGCAATTGTAGAAATTATTTGGTATTCTCAATTTTCATCCGAGTGAAATGCTTAGAAAGTTTTTATTTACCAATTTATAAAATTCTATTCAATGCAATTAATCGCACTATCGTTCATAATATCAAGTACGACCTGTTGCATGTAAAACTGAGTCTATCCTCGGAAACTTATGTTTAAAAACTCTTTTATTGCCTACACTAAAAGCCACTTACTTCAACATTAAACTGAACATCATTGCGCTTTGATGATATCGTTATCTTCGTATAAACTTAATAAATACAACAGATACAAAAATATATAGTTATTTAACGTCGACAATTAATGGGTACCCTGCCTTATTTGTTAGTCGTTTGGCAAAAGGTATGTTGTTAAATACGAAAGTGGGCAGTGCACTTGTAATAAACTCATTTAGAGCATTGTAGAGACAAGGGTACGATCGTCTGACATTTCCATTACCCTCGTACAGGCTTGTTAGTAAACCCGACACGATTTATAAAAATGACCTGACATTTTATTGAACAAAATAATGCCTACTCGGAGTAGTCCTGAAAAGTAGCAATGGGTTGTTGCAGTACAGTTATAACATAATAGTATGCGATGGTTGGATATCTTTCCTACGTTAAGTAATTTTGAAAATAAAATTCTTGTAATAATATTGTTTATATACGTAGAATTTACATGTAGGTAACTAAATTTATACATTGAAATCCGCCTATTACGAAAACAGTCTGTTTAAATTTAAATAAAAGTAAAATTCTCACACAGCTAATTACGATTTTTTGCTACTAAAAGAAAATATCGTAAACGACAAATCGTAGGGTATAAACAAATTCAAAAGCTAGCAAACATTTATAAAGCTTCAATCGACGTTGATACGGAGCTCGGTGGTCCCGCAGCCATCACTGTGATCCTTGTTCGATAAAGTTATAACTTTAATTGCTAAACTGGTACAGGTCCTTTTAAAAAGTACCGCGACACGCGTCCAAGGACCCCAACCTCATATCATCTCAATAATCATTACAAGATTTCGCTTCGACTTGCTTCTGTTGATCTCTTTAATCGAGAACATTAAGTTACAGATATGAACGAAATAATAATATTTTACGGACATTCTCTTATTCCCTCGTGCAGTTGTAACTTAATTAAAGTGGTGGCAATGTTCGATTTAGCCATTTATTAATAGTGTTCTGGAAGTTTATCAAAGAATATCATACATTTAAGTATCTTATTATAAAACAGTGGTCGCGTAGATAATGCAAATTCTGTACCGAACCGGTAAATGCACATATTATTATTACGTTTAAATAAATGTTGAGTTTCTTAGCTAAATTAGAATTGTATCATGTTTTTACTTTTAATGTTAAATTTAAAAGAGGGTAAAATAAGGATAAAAATCGACTCTTAGCTTGTACATTTTATATCTAAACTTTAGAGCTTCGACCTTGATTTATTTACTATCAAATAAAAAGCTGTCTCAATGCATTTACGTACACTCTAAAATACTACATTATTTTCAGGAATATAGTAATATTTTATTAATGTGTATTTTTAAACTAGTTATAATAAAAATAAATAGTTACGCTTCATTTCATCACAATCTTCGTATGATCTTCAAAAGAAATTTCTCGCAATGTTGGAACAATGTATCATTTCGCTCGTCATATTTTGGAGAAAGGTGTAAAGGGTCAATAAAAACGATTCGGCAGATGCTCCTAACGTAATAGGCGATTGTTTGCGAAGTGTTTGGCACAAGCCACATACGAACGCACCTTGTATACGCATGTGTGCAATCCTTTCGCATCTGCACTGATTTTTATTTATGAATAATATGACGAATTACTTCGAGCTTTTATTTGCAATAGCACCTTTGTGGATGTTCCTGACAGGATGCTGCTTCTAAATATTAATATCGCAGAATATGGTACTCGAATTTGCTGAGTCAAATGAGAAATTTATATTCAATTTTATGTTTATAGGTTAGTGGGTATTAGGTAGGTAGTTTGGCAAAAAGGCTGGATAGTATCTTTAAAAATAGAAAGCATAGACTGTGTAAGATTGCAAAGGAAGGTAGTCTTGTCTGTAATGTTTAACAAAAAATAAATTAAAAAAAAATATATGCTCGGCACGCACTCAAATTCGTTGTAGTTACGTTCAAACCTCAAGAAAGATCACTCAATCTAAAGCCCAAAAAAATCGCATATTCAATTCGAATTTTTTTTGAAAGTTGCAAAAGTACCACTAATGTAGGTATTTAGTTGTTTACAATGACAGCCGATCGATCCTCCACGGGGGCATCATTTTAACGAGATTACACGACCAACAATAGCCGTAGGATGACCCATTGTTGCATAATATTGTGCCCTATTGACATATTAGTTTTTGAGTGGGCTGCCACTATTGTGTACGGTGTTTACTGCCATCCACGCACGTGGACTTGTACAAATAAATACATTTGACAAAAAATCTACGAAGCGATACATTTTTTTAACCGTCGTCATGTATTCCTTCAATAATAGTGAGCATTACTTTGAAGGCTCATTATTAGTGATAATTTTGATTACAAAGTTTACATAATCTTGATTATTGGTGTGGTGAAACACAGTATTCTAAGTATTACTTTAAATTGAAACATTTTCAAAACACATCTACTCTCCGATAGAAATCAAAAACAGAAGCTATATTTTCGTAAAATGTTTTGATAAATCACGAACACTTGCATGGTTACATATTAATTATGTTGATTTATTCTCCTGCGCTTAATGAATTTTAAGAACAAATTAGAAAGTTTAAATGTGATATATGTTATAAACATTATCAGTACCCCACGATCCGCGGCGCATCCCGCCGAGAGACGCAAATTTAAATTCAATTAACCAACTATAATCATAAATATTTAAACATTAGAAAAGTACAGTGCCCCGTGGGACGCTACGACTTAATTATTATTTTTATAGAAAATTATCAAATGGTTAACATAACTCATTGTTTAAGGACTGTCATTAAACCCGGTTCATATTACTAGACTCGTCTCCTCGCCCATTAAGGTGGTCATTTCGAAGGTATTCCACTGAACGTTCATTTGTTTGATAGAACGATTCCTTTGAAATATTACTTAACTTTTTCGGTGTAGGTATGAGTTAGACACCGCACAGATTTTCGGATAAATTAGTTTCAACAAATAAAAACATTTTAAGTACAGTAAAAATCAATAGTTTTGTAAACATATAAACATAAAAGCTTCGGCATTATATCTACAAATAACGAATTCGATATATAAATCGAATAAAAAACGACTAAAACAGGTCAATACCATTTAATCAACCTCAAAACATCAAAATTAGCTTATTCAGATAACAAAACATAATTTCTATAGATATCACGGACCACCGGAACAGAAAAACGATTACAATTAATGAAAAACAACTGTAACTTCTCACTTAGAGATACAAGAGCATTACCTAATTGATCCAAACGCGCTATTTATTCAAATCATATGACCTTATAATTGACCGAGGTTAAATACAGTAATTAAATACTAATAGATGTAAGGGAACTATAATTTTTCCTTTTAAAGTTGGACCACCGGAATAGTGGAACTGTATCGATTGATTGAAACAAATGTTTGATGGCTTTCACAGATCCCGATATACTAATTGGTTGTAATTTCTCTTTAATACGTTAGCTGGTGGTGGGGATCTCACTTTGTACAGCCCGCCCAAGTTGTTTGTGGTTTTGAGTAACGATAGTTCGTTGTTTTTTTATTAGTGGTGCTTGTTGAGTAGTAGCGTTAGGAATGATTTATCTATGAACATAGGATCCATCAATTTGAAGATCTGAGCAAATTAGTTGCTTTTTTATTAATAGTGCTTGTTAGTGGTACCGTTATTAAAGATCCTGGTTTTTTTTAAATCTATGGTGGTAGAATTTAATTCTACAAATCACTGCTACGCAATTTTATCCCAGTTATTTTCAGAATCTAATAAGACATTCTTTGATTCAGCCATTAGCTGTATGTTTTTTTGATGTGCTGTGTGTTTTAAACATTCACATTTTAGGCTTTATTTTTTATTCCCATCATGCTTCCAACACAAAAAAAAAGAGATTCAAAAAACCAATGAATGGAAATATTTTAAAAGGTTACATTAGCCTTACTGAAATTGTCAAATTTCTCACTTAAATTATTTATTAGATAGGAATTGCTTAACATACAGGGTGGTCTGAATTAAAGAAATATCTAAATTTTTATAATGGAGCGTTCAAAATCGCTAACATTATAAGGGTAGTCCAGTTTACTGTAACAGTAGGAAGTATAAAATTGATTTACCGTGAAAATTTATAACCGAATAATTTACTGTTTCTTGAATCGAGGTGAGAACTATTAAAAGATTTTAACAATAACGGGTTTAATGAGTTCTTGGGGATATTCCTGAGATACAGAGATATTTAATAAAACTTGTGGAATTTAATAATTGTTTTCTGTGGATGGATTAGATTTCGGTGCTATTGCAATAGTCAAATTATTTCAGCTTGAGAAATAGTATTCTGTCTGATAAATACTACCTTTTCATCCAAGAAATATGACAGAAATTGTGTTAACATTACTGCTATAGGTACTAAGTTTCTACTCTGCGCGTACCATTCCATTTTAGTAGTAATTTTACCCATTAATAGTATGAAATTCTCCATTAAAGTAAAGCGAGTTACTCCTTAAGTCGTGGTGGCCAAGTGGTCGAAGCGCTTCCATACGAACGGGAGGTCGCGGGTTCAAAACCGGCCGGCTTGTACCTCTAAATCTAAATGTGAAAAAGATGTATGTGCAATTTTTCACAACACCACTGGCTAAAAACGGTGAAGGAAAACATCGTGAGGAAACCTGCATGTCGGAAAAGGATTCTAAAAATCCTTTGAAGATATGTGAAGTCCCCAATCCGCACTGGGCAAGCGTGGTGGACTATGCCTAATCCCTCTTCTGAGGAGACCTGAGCCCAACAGTGGGAAGTAATGGGTTGGTACAGAGTTACTCCACGCTCTTCATACCTAAACGTTTAAAGTTTAAACCTAAATATAAAACCTAACCATATCAAAAACATATTTTAAAGTAAATACAATAAAATACTCAAACAGTTCATGGGAAAAGTCGTCTCTTTGAGCTTTACTTTTTTACTAAACAAACGTAAAAAAGAGATTTGTTAAACAAAGTCAAGAGCTCTGAATGAACACAAATGGTAGCGCCCATCCCTTGTCACCCGTCATATGACACTGGCTGTACGTTTTTTATCCCTTTGCCTCTTACTTATAAAGACGTTAAATGTTCTTAGGCGACATTTAATACTCCATTATAAAATTTGAACTCCGCATTATAAAAGATCAAGGACCGTAACAAAATCTCACTTTAATTTTGTCTTGCAAGTATAATATGGTTACTGAGATTAGTTAAATTATATTTACTTATATTTTAAGAATTACATTAAATTAACAAGTTAAAAATAAGTTGTAGTAGTATTTTATTAGTTATATCCTGTATGTAAAGTGTATAATAAAAATCAAGACTTCCAGTATTTTTGACATAAATATAATCTCTATAATCTGTATTGCTGCTGCATAGCATAATCTGTGCATAGTTAATACTTTAATAAAAGCAAAATACCTCTTCCAATCCAAAAGAGTTTCATAAAAAACTATTCTCCATCACGTGCACTGAAAACTTACTTTACCAACCTCATCAAACAATAGATACACTACAAAATAACAAATAATTGTATTAACGTTAAAAAACTTGAATACAATTTATTAGTGCTTCAATAATTCCAAGAAAATTCAATTTTTATTTTTAAATATTTGTAAGACTTAACTACTGAGTAACCAGTTAAGGAACCAACAATTACTGTAGAACATAAATCAAGACTATTATTTACTCGACGATCTTAATTAAAAAAGCCTGTTGCGGATAATTGTAAGAAATACGAACGAATCTAATTATTTGTTGTTGTAAATACTCCCTGTATTTTAGAAAAATGCGAACTTGAAACTTGTGAATATCGAGAATGTATTAGAGGGATATTGCAAAATGTCGGTTATTTGGACACAAAACGTGTGTTTCTAACTTGTGGTTAACATTTCAGACACGTCACAAATTTTAAAATAAGATTAAAAGTCAGATTCGTTGACCAAGTTTCAAAGGTACCTATCAAAAAGGTGCCACTGGAAACTTGCATTACCTTTATTTCTGTAAAGATTCTGCAGTATTACACACTTACCTAATTGATATGGTACTGTATTACTTTCATGCATTTTCAACGGGTTCTTACCACGATATTTAATTAATTGAGTTGTCTCGATATTTTATTTACTACCCAAAAGCGAACGAGAGAGAGGGTACAGATTTGTTTGCTCTTAAATCGACACGCAGTATCCAGTCTTCTCGTGATCATGACGTTTGCAACAACGTAGAAATATCGAGAAAACTCAATTGATTAAATATCGTGGTAATAATCCGTTGAAAATGCATGAAAGTATTATAGAAAACCGCGAGTGTCTGAATAAGTTTATAGTACTATATTATTATTCTATAACGTATGAAAATAGGGAATTGCTGTCATAAAACTCTAAGAAATTGACCTCAACTGCTTACATCAGCAGGCCTTAAACGACTATACACCTAGTCTTGAGAAAAAGCCTAAGGTTATAATATTATTGGAAACCACATAGTCATTTCGGGTCGGATCAGCGAGATATGAGATCCCAAATTAATACTCTTTTAGTTTGATAAAACAAACAGATATTTGCATATCTGGATCGAGCGATTACTTGATTTCGTCTGATAGTCTGTTTAGTTAGATTATATTATTTTGATACTTGATTTAGTTAAAACGAAACTAGAATAGAAAATGTATAATATTTAGGTTTCAAGTATTTTATTGGAACGAAGTTCCTTATCGCGCGTTATCGAAAGGGGGCTAGACGGAAATTCTTATGAAAAAGTTGTCACGACACTTTTTGTTTTAGATGATTATCGCTAGATGGCGCTGTAATTAAAATCTTTTAAAACAATTCCTTATTTTTTTTATATGATTAATGCTAGATGGCGTTGTGATCAAAATATTTTATTTCATAACATTTTATTACAATTCTCTCACTAATTAATCGAAAGGAACTTCGTTCCATCCGGGTGTCCCTTGACACCTCTCAAGTTTTTTACAGTTTTATTACATCAGAGAACTAAAGAAATATTAAGCCATGCTGTTCAAAAAAAGAAACATATATTACGTCAAAGAAATATAAGATGCAAGTAATTCTCTTTTAGTAGGTAAAAGTTTCATGAAAATGTTACATAATATTTACGAAACATGAGAACTAAGATTTTTTTCAAGTTGATAATCTAGTATGAGACAGTTATAATTGAATGTGCACTTTATAGTATCAAGACTTTTCAGCTGCTAACTCCATGTTTGTTTTATTTTATAGTCTTTTATTTTGGCTACAGATCTGAAGGTAAGTAATAGCTTAATATCAGGTTGTCTTGGCTAAGGTGGCTGGATTGTCGGCTCTGTATCGAAACTGGGAGAGAATACGTTTAACAAATATATGTTATTAGCGTTTCCGTTTACAAACAATCGATAAAGATAGCATTCGTTTACTTTCTTTTTACATTTTGTAATTGGGTATCGATGAAATTATAAAAGATATGAAAACCAACTGTTCGAGTGCAGTATATTTTTGATTGTCTTATACAGGTAATTTTCTGGACGAAACATTTTTAATCTTTTACCTATATGTTTTTTTTTATTGCCATGTAGGCAGACGAGTGGTTGTGTTTGTGGTTACCGTCACTCTTGAACCTCTGCAATGTCAGGGGACACTGGCATATTAGTGAAAAAAAATATATTTATACATTTAGAAATATTTCAATACAATGTACGTAACCACAGATTACAATCAACTCATTGTCACTTCTTTTATTTTACTGAAAAGGTTAAACTAAAGCCTCAAAAACGTATTTCATCATTTAAACTGTCATACTTCCTTCAGAGTATGAAATGGGAAACCAAAACCAGTACTGCTCCAAAACACATTAGCAGGGCAATATCGATGCGAGGAATTTTAATAAAAATTGCATAATTTAAAATAAGAATCTTTGACCACCCATCCAGCACCCCACGCGTAGTACACCGCCACTGTGACGGATCCGCCACGCCCCTCATTTGTTATACAAATTTTATACTACCCTCCGAGCTAAACATCAAAATCCTTCGATAGTTTACGCTAAAAGAACAATAGGACGAAACGACCTTGAACCAAATCAAGTATGGTATGCTACATAATTCTAGTAGAAGTGGAAGATATGTGCAACATTGTAACACAAATAGTAAAATTAATAGTAAAAAAGTTTGCGCCAAAATTTTTTGTGCTTAAAATATTGCGCAAAAGATTTGAGTTGGTATGTATTATTGCAATAAGATACTTTTATCTGATACTGTTAAACTGCAAGCGACTATCTAACTTGTGTACTTTCTAATACCTATAAGTACTAACGCCATAAAAATTCCATTACCATTAAAAGGTTCATTAAACGTCCTCATATAAGTACCTATATTTTTTGGCTCCTGAACACTAACAAAAAAAATACCACAATATTATAAACCACATTTTCATACTAAAAAAACAGTGCAAGTACAGGTACACAGTATTTCAATAGGCTGAAAAACAATTTAAAAAGTAACTACTGGTGCGATACCGTAACATGACAACCGAGAAGGAACTCCATTACATCAAAATCACCTGAGGACAAAGCAATTGTACGGAGGCAGTGAAAATTGAGACTGTAGAAATGGATTCGGCCCCAGGGTTCACAAGTTCATGGAACGGCTTCTTGATTAAATAAACCTTCAAGTGGATGTCATGCCGCCGGCTTCTTGTCAGTTGCGGCATATCGCACAGAATGTGGTGTCATTCGAAATATATCTTACATTTTCATAGTAGCCTGGCTGGAATTTTAGTCCATTTTTGAGATTTTGCTTCTTCATTGGTATATATAAATCTAGCCGATAGTTAACACTGGTAGTGTTTGTAGTCATAGAAATAAAATATAACTTAGTGTAGAAGGTATAATATAGACTTAAATTTAAACTCATACGACGGCAGTGTTAGGCATGAATCATTAATTTACTTTAACGTACGTAACGGTCAGTTTCTGCGAAAAATCTTGTTTTGGTCTTTTTTGCAACAGTCGAAGCGAAATGATCAATGATTATAAATAGTCCGGTCATTTTAGACATAAAAATAGTGATCAAATAAAGAAAATTCCGACAAAGCCAAATCTTCGTAGAGACCTTAGGTTTACCACAAGGAATAAAGTGTCAAAAGTCCCCATCAGTCCCATGTGAGCTTAGGGACTTATTGGGGGCCCAAGGTAAAAATTTTAGGTTTTTTGGATTTTTCTCGAAAACGGTAAGTTTTATCGAAAAAGTACATCAGAGCAAAGTTGTAGATCTTAAAATTCTGTATAAAAATGGTTCCTATGATTTTTTCTCTAAGACCCACTATTTTCCAGATATTACGCTTGTAAGAATCACGTTCTACATAATATGCACACATTTCCACACCACCTGTGAGGTAGTGTACTCGGCGCGTTTTTTTTAACGTGGTATCCCCGCTAGGCCTATTCCCCGAACCTTTATGATGTTATTTTCAGGAACAATAATTATTTAATAATATGAAGATTATTGATATGGGTTACTGAGTTTAACTGTCGTTCTAACTTTTTTTTATTGTAGAACGTGATTCTTACAAGCGTAATATCTGGGAAATAGTGTGTCTTAAAAAAATCATAGGGACCATTTTTATACAGAATTTTAAGATCTACAACTTTGCTCTGAGGTACTTTTTCGATAAAACTTGCCGTTTTTGATAAAAATCCAAAAAACCTAAAATTTTTACCTTGGGCCCCGAATAAGTCCCTAAGCTCACATGGGACTGATGGGGACTTTTGACACTTTATTTGTTGTGGTAAACCTAAGGTCTCTACGAAGATTTCGCTCTGTCGGAATTTTCTTTATTTCAATTGTCTAAAATGACCGGACTAAAATAAATTGCGACAATTCGCAAATTTTACGCGACATGTTCGGACGTAGCTATTTATGTTCGTGACGAGCGGTAAATTGTAAACATTTTATACCTTAACAGATGCGACCCGGGCGTTCTAGGCACCGATTCCTTACAATTTGTTAAGAAACATCAGCTATTTGTCTACAAGAAATTGCATTTATCACGGACAAGTCGAGTAGAGTTGAATGCTTCGGCCGCTTTGCTCTTTTCAATTTACGACCGATTGTCGAATATCCTCACCAACTTTTTATTCATCGACTATTTAAGATAACCAAGACAAGTCAGTTGACAGTGTCAATAAACAGGCAAAGGCGGCTACCATATGCACTTAAAATAATTTAAAATTCTCTTGCATTTAGAATTGTACGTACTCACTAAACTATCATTAAAGATAACAAAAAACTTAATTCATAGGTAATAAACTCGATAAAATTGTATCACTAAGATAATTATGTAAATTATTTAATTATGCGTGCCAGTGTAAGTGTCGTTGTATTTGTAATTGAGAAAAAGGTTCGGATCCAAACAGCATTACGAAAGGCGCTGTTCGTTCCGCTTTAAAATTATAAGTTAATAAAACGTGACGTTTGTCGTAACTCATCCAGTGATAAAAGACGCAACGACATCCGTGATAACGAACATAAAGAAGGAGCATAGAATCTATTAACCACGCTTCGGGATCCCGTTCCTATCAAACCGAGATTAAATTTCTTATGGTCAGCGTAATTAAGCATACATCACAAACGTATAAAACACTTTTTTAATCTGTACGAACTGATGGATTTAATTAATTTAAATCGTGAGAAAAACATAGTTTTCGAATGGTCGTAAACATCACTTATTAATTAATTGTCTATTCCGAGTTATCTTCGATCGCCTTAACTAAATTCCGATCAATACGCAACGATCACAACGTTAAGACGCCACTAAATCAATTTAAATATTCTTATATAAATGAATAGCTTGTAACTCCACAATCTACATAAATCAGCAATCAAACAATAAGTTCGGCGCATTTAAAAGAGTTCGACAGTATCTCGCGGGGTTAGTAAATTCAAAGGAGTGACTGGTCTGTGGTGAGAACTCGTCCATTTACAGAAGCCGGCGATCCGTTGAGTCGGAGTGTCGTGATTCGATTCATGAATGGCCCGCGATATGAAGGATAGCCTCGCAAGCGGTCAGATCAACCCGTTCAGACGAGACGGTTTGACAACTCTCGATATGTGAATTGAAATATGAAAGCCGCTGATGCGATTGACTTGAGTATTAATGTTACAATATAAACTGCATTATGTATGTTCAATGTTTGGAAAATTACAAAATAAGAGATAAAATAAATTTTAATTTTTTAAAATTGAAGTAATGGTTTCCTTTTTAAGTAACCTGGCTTAGGTTACTTAAACAATCTACATCTAAATATAGTAATGTTTCAATACGTGTGTTTATGTTTGTTATCATCTAGTATAGTATACAGTAGTAGTCATACTCAGATCTGAAGATGACAATGATGATAAATTATTGTCAGACATGCTATATCATTTATAGACATTTTGAAGCCTTAACATTTTTTACAAACACAAAAAAGTAAAACTAACCTAATAATCCTAATGCAGGTCTCCTTTAGTCTTAAAAGTTTTTGCACTCGAAACTAAATAATGTAGAATTCGTCTGAAAATATAAAATTCTAACGAGACTCCGTCGTAATAAATAAACTTGAGTATCCTTAATCATTTCTTCCAGTCAGTTGACGTCAATTTGGCGGCACCGACACTGAGTTCGCTTCCAAACTCGAATAAAAAACACAATGGGATTATGCAGGCCTAATGGTCCTCTGAACATGGGTATTAATCTCATCATACAATATTGATGTATCCACAATTTATAGCCGATGCTAAAAGAAATCACAAAGTCAAAACGGCTTATTAATGTGTGAAGACGCTCACCTCCTATGAAAAGGGGCCCAGTGACATATTTTTATGAATCCTCGAGCTCGTTAGGGAATATTTCGATTTTATCCTCGGAATACAATTGAATGTGACGATCAAAAACATAAGTCATAATCTTAATAATACTGAACCTATGTTTTGACGTCTGTCCGGTTGCAAAGGGCAAAAACATATTCAAAAACGCACTTCCCAAACTTTTTAAATATAAATGAGTATTTGATTTCTAAATGCGTCGGCTCCATTGTGGGAGTTTCAAAGTTGACTTTAATCTGCTTAAAATCAGGAGGCATTCGCTTCCAAAGCACGTACCATGATTGAATGTGATTTAATCTGTTTTCTCATTCAACTTGATCCGAGTAGATCGTGTGTCTTTAGTCGATTCTACTAAAATTATACGCTGAACAAAAAATATTACTTTCTGTTTTTGGTAAGTCGCGTATATTTTCTCAATTTAGATTAGAAGAAGGAATCCTTGCTTACATAAAATTTAGAAAAACAAAATGCCGAGTCACTAATGAAATCATTAAGAACTCTTAAAGGGAATACAAATAATGCTATTTTTGAATATAATTAACTGATCTCCAAGATAACATATTTCAAGATTAAGCGAAAAATACTCTTCTCTTAAAATTGTCACTCACTATAAAATTTTAATGTGATTCCAGGGTTAGATTAGTATTTAGCACTAAAAGTAACATTAAAATTTAAAAGGTTAATAACAAAATGCGTCCCCCGCCAAGTTCTGGTCAATACCCTATAATTATTATTAAAGTATCGAACTGAGAAAATAATCATATATTACACTCGTGTAAACGTAATTAAATAAACACTTTATTGGCGATTGAGAGTTTGAATTTAATTCTGGTGCTGGTTTAGTGAAGTTACATTTTAAATCTCGGGTAGAGGTGTGGCCATCGCTTTTATTATAATGCAAATGTTCGTCGCTTTAATCATATTATAAATATACAGAAGTGAAGCTTATGTATGTACCACAATTTTAACACTTGCACAAAACACGATGCAGTCAATACAATTTTGGTATGAAAATCAGATGATGATGACACAAGTTATTGGAGCTTGCCTAGATGTGCGTTCGTTTACATAAAACGTATAAGATCAACTCAGTCAATGCATTACATTGGAGCCTGGTTCAGTGTGCGATTAATTAAACGTTGATTTTTTTACATTCATGATGTTTATGTCTATGAAACGTAAAACAACTTGACATTCCAAGTCGATGGGACGTTCATAAGCTTGATAACCCAAAAGTGATTTATACATATTATTTCTGTGGAATTATTCTGCGTTTTAATGAAAGGTATTTAGGTGATAACATGTGATGACAAGAGCTCGAGGCTTATGTCTGCGGACGCAAATTATGGCAATCTTGACACCTACGAGGCGCTAACAGACGATGCAACCTACAATTTGCTGGACGTGAACCGCGAGTTGTGGCAACGGTGTTTCCTCACGGCGATGGTATCTTCGTTCTTGTATTTATCCTTTCTCACAGATTTAATATTGACGAAATTAATATGTGATAAGCGAAAAAACAATCGAATGCTGTAGAGTTTCGTTATTAAACAAATTACTAACTACTTAATAATAATCAGAATCAACTACCAGAAAAGATGAACACCCCTTAGTGATAATTGTGATTAATTGGTACTGATTTCTAAACAAAATGTTTTAAGTATGACTGAAAGTTATGACTATGTTTAAGGTATAAATTTGAAAAAAAAATTTTTTTAATTTTATTGAAATGATATTTTGGATAGGCGATACTCCCATTTATGTGTATTATCGCAGTATTAGGTCCTTAATCATGTAGTTCGAAACATCAAAAAAATTGTTTCTGAAAGCTAGAACCAACAACCGAACACCTATTAGATCACAAACACATAATAAATTATAAATTTCGTAACAGAAAATGGTTCTTATGCAAATTAAACCATTTTAGGAATTCAAAATAAAATTTATTAGTTTCACCGTATCGTGTCGAATTTAAAGATTCACACTTTCAGTAAATTACGTTATCAGAAGAAATGCGCATAAATATGTGAGTAACATATCTTGTAGAATACATTAAATAGCTCGAAAACACGAGAAATCTTGCGCAATAGAAATTAAGCATGTTTATAATGTGAGACCTTTTGATCTGTAACACAAACTTTTCATTTAATTCAGATAACATTTACTTGTACTGTTCATCGTTAAGTAATAATGACTATCGATTAGATCATGATACGATTTGACGTAGAGGTCACATGTCACAAGTCTGTAATAAAAAGTTTAAGTAAAAGGCAAAAAATCTTTTACTAATATTTATTCAAAAATCGTACCCGTTACTATCATAGTATCTAAATACGTTACTAACGCACACTTATAATAAGCTATATGGTTAGATTCGCTTTTCTAAATATTATTCTTCTTATTAATTATTTATATATTGGCAGTGATTTTATGATTTAAGTCTCAGCAAGTAAAGAAACATCTCACATAAATAAAAAATATTATTTTCGACCAAATTTTGGTGCACGTAAGCCACGAAACGCAACCGTGTGTAATACGGTACAATATTTAACTGGAACCACGCCCGATACTGAAACAATAGTATCGAAGCGAATAACAATCAAGAACACAATCTCCGAAGAATATAACCACAGAAAACCTGTGGTACAGAAGTCTAGCTACGTGTTAGTATAGAGTACATCTATCTGCAAAAGTGTTGATCGCGGGTGGGATATGTGGGAGTTGAACCTCACTAAAACATCCAACAGCTCACACTCAGCGTTCGAACCCCGACTGAGGCCAGAACCCAGCACGGGGTTATGCGGGTCGGCACAACGCGTTACGTACTGCGGCACTCTTTCCCGTCGCGTCGTCCCCTTTCTCATAAGTACCTAACAAAACATTTCAAAACAATATCATTGTGTCAGTGTTCCTTATTTCTATTACTATCAATTCTGTGATAAAAGTGTGGTAGACCAATTTAATAAATTTTACTACCCATTAAGTAACCACTACTCTTTACGTTCACAGCTAAAGCTTAAATGTCGTCGGAAATATTTCTAACTAATTCTGCGTTTACAATATTAACAGACATGTAATAGTCACGGTATCGTTTTAAATATTACTAGATAATTACTAGATATTCTAAAATATAGAATAGACGTGAGAGAATAAATCTTCTTATATATAAAAATGAATTGCTGTTCGTTAGTCTCGCTAAAACTCGAGAACGACTGAACCGATTTGGCTTATTTTAATCTTGAAATATTCGTAGAAGTCCAGGGAAGGTTTAAACAGTGAGAAAATTCCTTATGTGACGCAGACGAAGTTGTGTGGGCCAGCTAGTAATCAATAAATTACAAAATATCATAAAGAGACTCCAGTTTAAAAAAACCTAAGTAATTATTAAGCGACAGTCCGTGTTTTTCTCTTGAACATACACTATAAGCTTGTGGTATAATCTCGCAAATATTTATTGTATGTCAAAACAATATGCCGAAATGGAAGGCTTATTGCGGTTTTTACAAATGTGTCTGGTTTGCTTGGAGGGCTCGTTAGCGTGAAGTACGGTCCATTGTTGTGCAATGGAGGGCGGGTCAGCCCCCGGCGCCTTCACACGGATACCGAACTCAGTTAAACGTTTAAATCAATGACTTTTGAACTGTTTTATAAGAATAGTTTACATGATTTACTTATTTCATTCAGTCTTTAATTATTATAGGTTTTTTTGCAAAGATCGTCTAAAAAATAATTCTTGTTGAAGTGACGAGTGCATGAACGTAATAAAATACCGTCGAATGGAACACTCCATTATTTTAAACTTGTTAAAGTTAAAAAAAACAATCAATGTAAATTAGAAAAAAAAAATACATCTAGGTACTTATTATTTCACAGTAATAATATTAATAGATATAACAGCTACGGTTATTAAGTGTATGGTGACGCTATAATTATTATTAATAGGCATATTTAGAAGTATAAAATTCTCAATTAAATGTGTTTCTCTGAATAGTAATCGGAAAATCAAAAGAGCTTCGGTGACTTTATTCCTTTTTTATGTGATTACACTCGATTTACCAAAAAAAATGAACCTCTTGGTAAAATTCAATATTTAATTATAAAAAACGGTTTATTGATACCACTTAAAATTTAACAACTTAATAACAACAATACTTGATACTCTTACGAACCTTTGATATTAAAAAGCCATAATAATCATCAGATTGCCAGAAAATCAAGGGACATTCGCTGACTTAATTTCCTTTTTTATGCCACTGACCACACTGAAGTTTCCGGAAAACAAAACCATTTCAATTCATTATTGTTCCGAACTGCGCCAACGACCACTTTTAAAATATTTCTCAAGACATTTTCATTAACGACTAATGAGAAAATTCTCTTTAAGAAATACTGTACAAATCAGTGAGTACTAAAAATAATCAAGTTTGTGTTTTTCCATCATAAAAGCTATTTCTGTATCTGATCATTTTATAACGGTATATCAAATAAATTTGGGAATTATCACATCTTATCTCTTAAATTAAAAGACTATAAAATATTATGTGAAAATAATTAATTAAGCAGCTTCTGAGTTAAGACTAATACTAAACGTTCCCAATCACGAAGATTGTTGTCATAATCGTATTAAGAGTTAAAGCCGTATCAAAATTCCTATTAGATATTGACAGATAAATTCCGTAACAACACCACGGTACTAGAGAATGAATGAAATGAAAGGAGGAATTGTATTACTATTGGAGAATTTCCTATAGAAATTATTTTTAGGTGTAGTAATAGTTATATAGTTTTGAATTGACGACGGGACCTCGAGACGCCTATACTTTAAAATTATCATTAACTTACCACCTCACACTCAATACGATAAAATAAAAAATAATGAATGAAAAATCACAATGATTTCCGTTCCAACCCAATTATTTTTCAGAATTCCCGAGTGACGTCAATCAAGTGCCCGATAAAGAAATAAACATTGCGATCGCGAATGTCCCGTTGTTTCCAATAGCATTAAGGCGCGTGTCGATCGCAAGCACAGCCTCCGTTTACGACAAAATAATATTCTTTAATTATAATGGGGCGTCGCGAGGTAAAAAGGCGGCACACGCGACATCTGTATTAAATTTTAATGGAATAACTGGTGCACCTGCTGATCGAAGTTCGAGTTTGTAGGCATGGAATATTTCACAGGTAGCATGTGAAAATATAAGTGAAATATAACGTTTCGTTTTAAGCTTACCTACATGTATTTTTATTTTTGGTTTACGTCTTAGTATCTAAGTTTTTTTTTTTAAACTAAGGACGATGTATTAAATGTAATGTAGGTACGACATAAATAAAATCCTTAAAACTAAATACATAATCGCGATATCTCTGAAACTATGAGGTAACAAATAACTACATGGAACCCAAAACTAAAAATAAAATACGTTTACCTAAATGTTTAAAAAACTAAGAACTCTATCGAGCAGGAAACCTATAGATACTGATAGTGAAAATGGTAAAGAGTAGATATGCGGTGCGAAGTTCCTCGCCCAATAATGTGGTAGTACACTCCACTTACCTTGTATTGCTGTTTTTACCTGCAGTCTCACCAGCTGAAGGAGAAGGTAGCACAATCAACAAAACTTAATATTTGTATATTTAATTAAATCTTGCATTGAGAACGTCCGATCAAGATTACGGTTTTTTCTTAGTTACGTCAAATCGTCTTCTTTTTTCTTGATAATCTAGGCGGCCACGCTCTGATCTAGATGGTCGCGACGATAACTATTTACGGCCAGTATTGCGCCTCACGGAAACGGCTGGAACTATGGAAGTTTCACTCATATCGTAACTTGTATTAGTTAGGAGGTAATTGTTGATTTCTCGAACTACCCACCGTTAATGGGACGAGGAACGAACTCTAACTTTTAAAGTGTGAAAAGTTTTTTTTCTTAGGAGACATTATTTTGTAGCGTTTTGTTAGTAACGGTCTTGTTATATTTGATCGAAGGCTAACTGCCTAATTATACAAAATATTAAAACAACGTCAATACGAGTTGGTTTCTTAGTTTGATGCTCTTTATACTGATAAGGATCCGATGGATTCTTTTATATATCTTGTCGGTCTCTCTTTGCAAAAATGCATTTCATTTGTTGTTGATTTTATGTTTGAATTTGTAAATTACTTTAACCATTTATTTAATATACGTATATAAGTTTAGCCAGCAAAGTAAAGTCATAAAAGTTTGAAGTGAATATTATTTTAATTATTGTTTATTTTTTGAAGTTTAAATGGTTTCATTTTCACTTGCTGTAGAATTTTTGTGCTGTTGAAGTTTTAAAAAAACACCAGAGCTTATTTAACGCGTATTGCAGTTTTTTTATGAAAATTAGTTTTTTTTAAATTTCAAGTTCGTAGATCATCCGTAGGTGACTGTAATTTGAATGTATGAATATTTTAGTTAATGCCAATGAACAACTTTGTTTGCACAAAGGACAAAGTGTAGATGAAAATTGTGATAATTTTTCCGTATAATTTGGAGAATGTTATCCACTATTTTGCTTGTTATATTCAAGTTAGAATATAAATAAGATATGTTTATATTAGGTTGTGTTATGATTACAATAATATTAGGATTTTGAATACGTCTGTTCCTATCGCAACATTTTCAAAATAAATAGATTTAAGCTTTCTTTTTCTGATGCTTCTCATTTAAAATTAGCCGAAGTATTTGCGTAAAATGAAACTGTTTTAGTATTTGACTTAAATCATTTAGTTTATAATAGTAAATCACTGATCACCGAACACACATAGAAGTATTAATATAAATGTGCAGCTGAGTTTTTTTGAAAATAATGAAGTTAGTTTTTTTTTCTAAAATAATACTTTTCGAACAGGGTTTCTCGATTGCTTTTTAATGCTCAGCATAATTTAATAGTAAAATACGATAATTAAAATCAACATCGCCTGTCGTTAGATATTCTGTATTTACACTATTAATGCCACAGCTGAAGATGGCACTGGTCATTATAACTACGTCGAGGTCCATTCTAGTTACCGTCACTTTGTATAAATTATATAAAAATAAGCACATCGAAGAATGAGACAGCTAATGCTGTTTTGGTGTGTTAGAGAGTGACAGGTGAGGTGGCAAGGGCAGGTGTCACGGGACATCTGCTGGCCTCAGACAGCACGTGGCTCAACCCTATAAACCGACCTCCGTGGCTTCCACGGGAAAAGTCGAGAAATCCCTATTTGATCCCTTACTAATTAAAACCTTTTAAAATATAGTTTTTTTATTTTTATTCGCAAGTAACCGTACATTGTTATTAATTACCTATCTAATAGAAATTAACAATAACTGGCATGTTGTTCATGTTATTACGAAAACAAAGGATTCTGAATTCTGGTATGTGAAATGCAAAAAGATTGCAATTTATTATTGTTTCATACTGGTTGACTGGTCGACTTTTCCACGAAATTTTCTAAACACAGACATCTATTCTCATTTCACTGTAATTTTCTGAAACATTAGATAAAAATATGATTTTCCCTTTTCGTAAAATGGTAAAAGCTATACTGCTTATACAGGCTTTGTGAGAAAATGACAAGACAAATGGTCCATTACTACTTAATGTGTGAAAATCGTAGTCGAAACCTTCTATAATTTACCTATTACGTTATTTTCGAGTAAATGCCTAGTATTACATATTATTAGTGCGGGGATCATTGTATTTGTTGTAATGTGTAAAATGTATTCTTGGACAATAAACTATTTCATTTCATTATATTTATTGAATAAAATTCACGAATTGTCTGTAGTCTATACCCATATTTAACATTTAATAAAATCCACCCTATAAGAAGTAGGTACATTACTTTTTTTTAGCTTACGAGCTTCGTGCTGTTACTACCTATTTGCATTTACTTTGTAGAAGACTTACTCATAACTAAAGTCAATATACTAATGTGCAAACTAAATATTTTTGCTTATGCAAGTCCGGCCTATGTTCATAATAATGTTGTGATGGATCATCGTCAGGAATACCCCTTTTTTATAGTTAGAGGAAATCACCGGATTCCCACCCGCATGTGGGAGTTGAACCTCACTAAAACCTCCAGGAATACCCCTACCACCTTGGGCTAAACTATCTCCCTTCAGAAGGAAAATAATTAAATCCAAAAAAATGCATAAATTATACCTAACTTGTAACAAACAAATCTTACATTATTTAAAGAATGGTTCCATATATTTTTTGATCTCCTACTTTACACCGTCTAGGCTTTAAATAGGTAGGTAGTGAAAAAGTTATTGCAAAACATTATTAATTTTAATGTTCGTATTAAGGATCTTTTATAGTAAACTATAAAACCAAAGCATAGCGTTCTGTATGACGGCCATTTTTTTATAATTTAAAACATTACATAATTCTATTGGATAGAATTTCAGGAGGTTTCACGATGTTTATTTTCCGACCTTCTTTACCCACGCTGTTTTACCCATGCTTTTTTAAAATAACTGTATTAAACCTATAATATACCTATAGAGCTAAACTTGGGGGTCTATTATACTAGACTAGGGATGTAATGAATATTCAGATTTGCATGTTTGTGTTGTGCGAATGTTTTGCCAAAAGTTGCGTGGATGTTGCATAGTTGTAGAGGTAATCTGATGGAGCCACAATAAGAGCCTCCTGCCCTTTAAAAAGACCCCATACTCCTTTGACTTTCTGTTCTCATGATAATCTGCGGAGGATTGTCAATTATTTGGTTGGGGGGGGGGAAGTAAAGTTCCCCTTTTCTTCCTAGATATAGTATTGCTAAAGTATAGATTCCTATTTAATATATAGGTAAAATATTTTATTTAAAAATACTGAATGAATAAAGACACTAAAGCTACTCTTAAAGATGATATTAAAAACACGAAGTGTGAACGCCTTTTCAATAATCTTAGCAAAGTTACTAGATAATGAAATTATATTAACTATTTGACTCAGAAACTCATTATTTAACACTCTGAATAATCCTTTCTAGGCTTAGTTTCTCGTAAGTTACTAGGCTTTATCTGATTGATTTTTTATTAGTTCATAATGCTTTCGTAGTCTTTAATAATAATTTTTCAATTCAGTACTAAAGTTACCGCTGGATATAATACAGGTATATACCAACAGAGCTTTCTTGAATGCTATCCAAAAAATTAAATCTATTCAGCTTAATAATAAGAAGAGTCTTACCTCGCATTTAAAACAAAGAAAACGATTAATTACAGAAACAATAGTAAGTAAAAAATATGTAATATATCTTGCTTGAAAAACGACATACCTCCCTAGAGTGGATTTGTGTGACAAGTGTAAATTTTGTGAACTGACTCAGACCATATAGGTCTCTTAGCAGTTATTTCCACCTGTATTTAGGTATTAAAAATCGAATAGTTCGTTTTTAATGTTGTTGAATGGATCACAATGGCCACGTCTATTTTTAGTTAAGTGTTTTAATGGAGAGACAGTAGGGTGGCCAATAAACCGAGAAATAAACGTAAAAACAACTAAACGTAATAATAATTAATGTATTGGACGTCTACACTGAGAAATTTATGCATGTCTACTTAATTTCCATTTTCCTTCGTCGATGACCTAAACAAAATAATAATAGAAAAACGGAAACTAGAGGAATTATTTATCATTTTATGTAACTCACTCCAGTCAGGATTTATAACGATAATCCTTGGGAAAGCAAACGTTTCTCAAATATCTCAAAAAATTTAATTAGAAATATTTAATATTTACTGAATGCAAATAAATAATAAATGTTTCTAATAACCCATTAAATACCATTAAGCTCATAAAAAATCACGATGTTAAGACTAAGTGCCAGTAATAGGCCACCTACTATTGCTATTAAAACAATCGTTTTCTAATAGTCATTATGGTTTAAAGGACCGTAAAGATTTTATGATTATTAGGTTAAAGTAGCTAGATCGTTTTTTAATGTTAAAGTTAAAATGCTTTTAAACCTAAATTCGAAAACACGAATGTAAACATCGTTAAATTTAAAAATACCTTTACGTTATTCAATTCTATTTCGCAATTTTTAGAATTTATGTTTTTTTTGTAGTAAAATTATCGTGCTATAATATTGTAGAAAAATTACAGCCACTTACCTGTATAGTGTATACAATATACTACAGTATCGAATACTCACAAGCTACGGTTTCAACATTGCAGCAATGATTAATGTCAGAAAATAATACAAAGATTTCCTACAAACATGGTCACAGTAAAGTCAGGCACGCGACACTAGATCCTCAGACGACTTGATACCTTGAATTGCTGACAGGTTTCCTAAATTGGGCAGACTCACACTAGAATGCAATGAGCAATGAAAACAAAAGCGAAAATGTGATTAAATTAGCATTTTCCTTCAACTCGACTATTAAAACTCATCGGACAAGTCTGGTTCTTAACCGGTAATGTTTAAATCTTTGTGGGTGTCCTTTTAAAAGACTATTCGTTAATGGCAATAATTAGCAATGCATATTACTGCTTCACAAGCAAACTACTACTTTTATAATGTTTATAGCAAAACATAAAACTTGACCGTGCTATTATAATTAGTAAGGCGCTAAGTGCATTCGTTGACTTTGGTGCCTTCGTATTAGATTTGTAGTGTCATTTTTGCCACTTGCTTTAAGTAAGTTAATTTTGTGAATATTCTTCAAAGGCAGTAATTTATGTGCATCCATTGCTCTCATTAACACTTTTAAAATTTAAAGATTCGGTAATCCACTGCTGAATAAATACCTAACATTAAAATTTGTTTTATTCCCAAACTTCGCATATACCTATTTTGTTTTTTATCTTTTATTCAATGGAAAATAACTAATATCTATTTATAGTTCTACATCGTACCTAATGCCTAATATTATTTCTACTTACATAATTAATACTAATATCGAGCCTCTTAAGGATTTAACTCGTAAATTTACAACTACAAACTGGTCTTCAAAATAAAGATGACTGTCCGAGATAGCACCGTAAAACGATTTTAATTAATCGCTCAATTCATTAATAACATTTTTACCTATAAAAAATAATTGGACATTTGAAACCTGAACAGAATTTAAAGCTGGCAAAACCAATTTCTTACTATTCATTATATTTTGATAACATCAATATCGATCTTTTGAAAAATAAGTTAGTAATTGGTCAGATAGGAATCGAAAATGAATGATCATGATTTATTCTAATTCATTTTTTATTCGTACACAATATTCAGATAGGTACCTAAATTTTCAACTTAACTTTTGTAAATACGTAAATAAGAACTAAATCGTTTCTTTGATAACAGTACTAGGTAGGGCCTATTTGTAAGACCTTCATGGGTAACAGATAATTCAAAAAAATAACGTGATATGTACGTAGAAAACGAGCCAGAGCATATCAAATATTTATTAATATCGTGATTCTTTGCAGAGAAATATTTGAAAAAACTAAAGTTGTTTTTAAAGACTATCAATTATATTCACTTGCACATAGACTGATATGTATTAATTGTTTTAAGGTATTGTAATTGTTACATATTTTCGCATAATTCAATCGCACAGAATACAGTGCTACTCCTAATGGTGAAATTAGTAGGTATTTGGAACATCATTTCTCAAACGATGTTTAGTTTCGCCAAACTGAGCCTCTTCAATCAATTTATACGATTTATGATTTGTAATAATATTACTAAATATTGATGAAACATACCAGTTTTGATGAATAAAATCAGACTGTGCAACTCAAAAAGACATAGGCACAAGACTATAAAATGTATTAATTTTATTTGAGCGGCCTAAATGAGGCAACATTATTCAAATAATATTTAAATTAAATTAGTTGTTTATTTAAAATCACTGTAAATTAAATATCCGAATTTTATCGGTAATTAATTTGAGATTAATAACTTAGAGCGGTTCTTTAAGATGCTTTAAAAAAAGTGTTACTAGTTATAAAAATAAGTACCGAACATCTAGCAATTAAATAAATAAAATAAAATATAGTCTGTAAGTCATTATTTCATACCTGTACGAGTATTTAGCGTACAAAAAAAAGGGTTCTGTAATTGCTGTCAATGAGTTATTAGTGGCCATGAGATAATTTATGAAGCATTATTATCTAGTAAGCTTTTTTTTATTCACGTAGGTATTTTAAAATTAGTATAATATATATCTATGACAGTTATCATAATATAATTCACAGCAAACGATCGAGATTTGAATCATCGATCTTCACTACTAGGCTACTATTAAGTTTTTTTTTCTACTTAATTTTATTTCCCTTTTCCAATATTGTGTTTACATTATTATAACAGATGTGAGTGTTGGATAATTTTCTTTTCTTTTCTTTCTTTCTTTGTATAACTAAACGCGAATTAAGTATGATCTTAAACCATGACTGAGTATTCGATTCACGTTGTTTTTACCGTTCCCTAATCTCGAATCAACGATTTAATCGAGACACCACAAAACATCAAACATCTGATTAGCGAAAGCAGATGTCCAATATAATGAGAACAGCAGTTTTGTTACTTCTAAATTAGATCCAAAATTACTTTCAAAAACTTCAATTAAGCCGCCAGATATTAGAACATATTATGGTGCAGTTTGTAATTGAAATTAATTAGAAATGTAGTTTAAAATAAAGGCATGGTGATTCATCACAAAATCTGCACTTTGGAGGAGAATGCTAAAACCCATGCCTATATATTGTCCTGTTTTAGGCAAGCATGTTGGATTATATCTGATTCCTTTGCTGAAGAGACCTGAGTTCAGCAGTGGGCAATACTTGGTTGTTACGTTAAGATTTACTTAACGAATTTAGTCCTTTCAAAACTATTAAAAACTAACAAACTGCTGCATAAATTCAGCCACAATACTAAAAAAATCAAACTTTAAATGCCAAGCTAAGTTTAGCAGACTGTTTAAAATACGGCCTTCATATAAACTAGCCCTCACAAAAAATAATCTAACGTTGAAATGAATTAGATATATGCCTGTACAAGCGACAATATAAGCTTCCGCATTACAGGACTATCTATCAACACCAGACACTTACGTAAAAATATAATCCAATTACAAATTTCACTTAAATTAGATAATCGCTCACGCCTGCAGACCACGTACGATCCAGTACTTTTGGTACGCATTACACTAATTTACATGTTGCATAATACCACACCAATCGGCACTATAATACCCAAATTAGTTTCCGTGTGAACACATGCTAATATCTAACCGATCTCATTTATTCTGAACCACTAATTTGCCATAAAGTGCACTCAATACTCCTATTTCAAGCACTTCATACTAAGTTGCAAGAAAGCGTTAGAAATTAGAAGCTTTCTGCAAGATTGGATGGTTCTAGATGAAGGTCTTTCGCGGTTTCATGTGCTTAATGTAGGTAGGTTATATGTCAGTAAATAGGACTACTGAATCAGATGAACCTCATAATCGAATTATGTAGCTACTGATAACATAATTTAAAAAAACAGTCTTCTTTAAACACGCTATGACAAGTACTAGCAGCAAAAAAAAATGCATACATGACACTCGTATCCTGACATTTAAAGATCAAACGATAAGAACGTTAATTTATTATTACTATAATCTTCATTATATAGAAAACCCTGTTAAAAGAATGCACAATTATTTTGATGACATGACTGACGCTAAATATGTACTTACAAAATGCTACACGTAAAAGTAAAAATTAAATACTTCATTGTTCACTATGTAATCTTATCAATCATCGTCATACCTAATCACAATTTCAAATCTCGTCTGCGCAGTACAAAGATGGTTTAATTTTTAAACACCCACACTTAGTTAGTTAATCCCTTAATAATAATAATAATCCAGGCGAGTGAATGTCTAATTTGTTTCGTCACTGTGTTCTTAAAATGACAAACATGCGACATTCATTTCTACATAGATAACACAACAGTGTATGTTATACCATTAAATATTTTTACACTTTAGAAATAGACAATAATTGTAACTTGAGCAAAATTTTTGCTTAACTTAATCTGTTTATGGTATTGCGATAAAAAATTTAATCATTCTGTTTTCAAAAATGCAGCATGTTTCTATCCTAATATTATAAAGAGGAAAAGTTTGAGTGTTTGTTTGTTTGTTTCGAATAAGCTCCGAAACTACTGGTCCAATTTCAAATATTCTTTCAGTTGTGGAAAGTTCATTTATTGAGGAAGGCAGACGAAATTGCTCGGGTCAGCTAGTATTAAACATACATAATATAGGTAGGACGGAAAAGTAGTTTATCGCCTATGCAAAAAAGAAATAAGAACTAATATTTTTACAACCGAAGACTAGAGAACACTTAGTTAAATACTAAGTGATGTTATGAATATTTACGTGGTTTTTTAGAATAATTTATGAATATTGATCGTAGATTATAATTTTGTCTACGAAACACGTTGTAGAGATAGAATCTTGTCGTTGAAACATACGAAAATGATATGACGCAATGCAGGCCTACTGTTTGACCTTGCTTTCCAAATTCATAAATAAAATGCGACCATGGTCCGCTTTCCGGATTATGGGCCTTACTCCATATCAACAATAAGTTTATTTGACTATTAATTTAACTCTATTTTTGAGGCGTGGTTGTAAAGCGAGTGACAATTTTAGTGCAAAATAAAATGAATGAACTTGAGACAAGTGATAATTTTTTAATGATTTTCTTAAACATTTTTTTATGAACTCTTCAATACTAATATATGCTAAATAATACTGATAAAGTGATGTTTTAATTTAAAAATATATATATATATATATAAAATTTTATACAAATGTCGAATTTGGTAACTTACAAAATGTATTACTAAGCTTGCGAAAATGTTTTTTTTTTTATTGCCATGCAGGCAGACTAGATAACGGCCCACCTGATCGTAGGGGTGGTTACCGTCGCTCATGGACCTCTGCATTGCCTACGGCCTACCCTTAAAGACTCTCTTCAAGCCTTGTTTGAAGAAGGACAAGTCATAGCGCTCGGGAATGTTGTTTTATCAAGCCTATTGCCAAGTCAATTTGTAATTAACCGTTACTCGCGTTCTCCTTTAAATTATATTTAATTATGTTTTTTAAAGCAAATTAAATTCTTGAAAAGTTTGCCAAATGTTTCAAGGTTACATTAGTTAAGATGTTGAATAAATAATTTATACTCCCTAAGTGACCATGCGTGTCAAGACTAGGCCGATGTATAAATTAAAACCTATAAACTAATACATCTATGTTGTGTCATGTTTTATAATATAAGCACCTAATTAGAACTAAGTTTACGTGTTAGATATTTTACGGTTATAAAAATAACATTAATTTGTGTGACCTATGTAAGATTACATTAGTTTAAAATTAAATATATTTCTTCTATTCTTCTATGTTTCAAATTAATTATTGTTAGCTATTAGTATTTCTTATTTCAAATTACACATTTCAACTATCACATTATCAATATTTTTATGGTGTTTTTATGTAAACCCAGACATTAAATAATAATATAAGTAACTAACTTAATATTCTTTTCGACATAACGAATTCAAGAGACTAAACAATATTAAAGTAATCGAAGCTAAGCCAATTGAAACACCGAAAAATTGCAGAGGTCCATGAGCGACGGTAACCGCTTACAATGAGATGGCCCGTTAGCTCGTTTGCCTAAGAGGGAATAAAAAAAATACAAAATACGTGTCGATACGTTGGTCCAAGTTTGAAAAACCTGCACCAATGAATCAATAACAAATTGTCATAAATCACTGTGAATTGATCATTTCGATTATATTTTTATAGCCTACAACTTGCCATGGCTTACGAGCAGTTATGAGATAAGGCTTATACAGGGTGGTTTATTAATGAAATGAAATTAAAGGTTTTGATACAACCAATTACATTATTATAACCAAAGTAAATGGTATAAACGCTTAGTAAACGCAACTTAAAAATAACTTAAATTGTTGCAAAACGACTGTCGCTCGACATCTGATGGGTGTGAGGCGCGCGAGATCATTTGAGGTTATTTGTCCGAAATTATTTTTATTAGGGATAGTTTTGTCGAATTACGATTATTACCTAAATTATATTTTTTGTTATATTACCTTTTTTTCTTTGATATTCCGTATTAGAACAGAGTCGGCGCGACAGGAAAGAGTGCCGTGGGCGTAACGCGTCGCGCCGTCCCTCACAACCCTGTGCTGGGTTCTGGCCTCGGCCGGGGTTCGGACGCTGAGTGTCAGCGGTTGGAGGTTTTAGTACGGTTCAACTTCCACATATACCACCCGGGGCAAGTGGGAATCCGGTGATTTACTCCAACTGAAAAAAAAAATAGAACAGAGTACTCATCACCCTTCTTCAATATGTAGGTACCATCGTTAAAAAAACAGCCTGTATTGTAGCGAACCACCAACACGTCGATGGCGAAGACAAGATAATGTCAAGACAATAATAAAATGGTATCATTATAGTAATGCATGAAAGGATAAAGAATAACATAATACAATAACATGTCAAACTTGATTAATTACATTAACCGAGCGATTAAATAGTTAATTATAAGTTTAAACTCAAAACATTTAAAGTATGTTACAACTAATAGTTATGATGAATGGATGGATTTGACACCTTTGGTATTTTTTGTATTTGCCCACCTCTCACTCCCACCACTGTAACTCCTGTGTAGCCAGGACCCACAGCGGCGACCATCGTAATGACTCTGAGCAGTGTAGCCCAGGAACCCGAGGGAAAGCTAACTTGTCTTGGGGCCCGCAACGAATTTAATCAGAAGATAATAGAAGGAGTAGGAAAACATGAGTTTCGACTTCCCTTCTCGCAAAGCGGGAGACAATAAAATAAGATTGAAAAAGCATTACGCCAGAATTGAGAAAAGCACCACGCAATTGATTTTATTAAATTGATTGGACCTATGCGGTGACACCTTTGGTGTCTTCAGTTTAAGTCATAATCAAAACAAGTGGTTTTTCATTACATAATTATTCAGTAAAATAATTTGTTTTTAAAATTAAGAATACACCTAAGAATATTAATTGTATAGACAAGTTTATGTACAAAAAATGTTATGGCTATGGCAAAGCAAGGGGACGGAGTGACGGGAAAGAATGCCAATGGCGTAACGCGTCGCCCCGTCCCTCATAACCCCGTGCTGGGTTCTGGCCTCAGCCGGGGTTCGGACGCTGAGTGTGAGCGGTTGGAGGTTTTAGTGAGGTTCAACTCCCACATACCCCGCCCGCGGGGCGGGCGGGGATCCGGTGATTTCCTCCAACTAAAAAAAAAAAAAAAAAAAAAAAAAAATGGCAAAGCAAGATTCTGGTAAACATATTGTCACTGAGCTTGTTCCAACCCATTACTGCCCACTGCTGGGTTCAGTTTCCTCAGAAAAAGGTCACTGAGCTTAAGGATAGCATATTTCGAAATTGTTGAAATAATTTAGCCATAGATAAATAAAATTATGACGGTATAAAAAGCGTGACTAAACGTATCGCTTGTGCTAAATGTGTGGAAAAACTGCATAATGTTTCAAACATTTTATTTTAGTCATTAAATATAAGTACCTATTTTGATCTTATGATAAAGGTTAATATCCTCTAAAGTCTGAACCTGTGTAAGTTACTAGCAGATTTAACACCTTAGATCCTATCTGCTGATACTAAGTACATTTGGGAGGTTATTCAAGAGATTATTTTTCTATTTAATTTAATGTCGAACACCCATCATCTTTTCGGGTATTTGCTCACCTCTCACTCCTTTTTTTTGAACGCGCTAATTTCAGGAACTACTGATCCGATTTGAAAAATTATTTCACTGTTGGAAAGTTCATTTATCGAGGCAGGCTATGGGCTATGTTGTATCCCTCTGTGACGCAGACGAAATTGCTCGAGTCACCTAGTAATATATAAGATTTAACAATATAAGATTTAAATGCAAGGCTAAACTCGAAACTATGTGTCTATAATACTCTATAGTTGCATTTTAAGCTTTCGGTGTAGGTCATCTGAGCAAAAAAAGCTATTTTTTCACGGGTAAAGAAACTGGGATCCATATTACCGGGTTATCGAATACTCGTAACATCATAATTGATTGTAGTTTCAAATGTTTAGCTAGAAAATATTCTTATTACTGTAATCTTCCATTAAAATCATTCCGTAGTTTTACGTGAAACAACAAGACACATACCCTACTTTCATACATCAGTACATAAATTTGTGTTCTTCCTCGATTATTATATTTCTTTTATATTAGCATGATGATATTGTGATATATTCAAAAAATAATAAAATCGATAGAGATCAAAAAAATCTGAATATTCCAAAATTGTGAAAGAGTTTTGCAATCTTGTATTTGTAACATTCAAAATTTGTTCTCAATTTGAAATGCTAGGAACCCTGTGTGTGAAAAATTTTATATGAATAAAACCAATTAGATATAATCATACTTGCAAATTCTCAAATATTTTTTTTTAACATCGTTACGTAAGCGAACACTAGGATATTTGAGAATACTTCTGAACCGAATATGAAAATTCTTCCACTACTGTGAAGCTACACTATACCGTGTCATGGCCTATATTTTTTGAGCGTGGTCATAAATCTGCACAACAATGATTGGCAGTAAAAGTTTAGTAGATTGTATAATAATTATAGATATAAGTTAATACCTGAAACACATTTTAATCAATGGGTTAGTTCGGCAGTCGCTACCTGCCTACCAACATAATAAACATTCATAAAAAGATCCAGCTAAAAGTAGTAAAACATACAATAATCACATGGACCCTTTAATAAACTATTCGACTACAATAGCACTTCTAAATCTTGCTGTATCTGATATTATAATTTATACACATTATAATATCAGTCCGACTATTGATATCCGAAACGGAAACTAAAAAACAAAACCAAATTATTTATACATAACTCATATTTATCGAGTTCCTTAAACTTTCTAAATTATAACGTGTTGCTGATAAACACAAATCAAACAATTATAATAATTGTTTATTCTTCCCGTATGATCGTTTTCATCAATTAATTTCATTATCAATTACTTTAAACGCGTGATTACATACATTTTCATTTTACGCACGAATGCCCACAATAGGATCTCTAGGACAGCGTTTACAACTATGAATTTTAAAACTGATTTTAATTATGAATGGTAAATGGTACCCATTATATTTTTTTTTGGAAGTGCGTAAATCACGCATTGGCATTGACCTTCAAAATAAGATTACAATATTGTCGTTCCTCACACAATAACACGCACGTCTAATTCTTAAGTTAGAAATGTAGAGAAGGTTGGCATTATGTAAAATTAAAGTAAGAATTTCCATTCTGTGTAATACTTAATTTTTAGGCTAAAGTATAACAGTAGCAAAAAGGTTTTTTTTATTTATAAACTCCTCTTTATTCGTTTGTTTAAAAAAGAACTGTGGTGGTAGGCTATCTGTATCTCCTATCGTTGCAACGGTTATAGTCAGGTCACAGACTTATTTAGCTATCATAAAAAAGTATTTCAGTAAAACAAACTAAACTATTCAGGCCAAAATACATTATTCTTACAACAACATATCCTGAAGAACAACTGATGAATATGTGTATTTACGAACTCATATGGAATATTAAAAAAATAATGTATTTCGATGACCACGCCAGCCACTGAGACGCCTATAAATTGAAGCTATCAAACCTATCGTAATAAACATCGTATTGGGAATAGTGTTGAAATATTGAGCAAATGTGTAGGCATAATGTTGAGGTAGATTTTGTTTCAACACCAAATATTTTAATATGTGACATAAAATATTTTAAAGTTGCTTTATATTATAATATTTTGATTTATATTTTAATCATTACTACGACCCAAGCCATCAGTGGTTAGGGCTCAAGAGTGAAGAATCTACTCACAATACGTGCCGTGTCAAGAACGACCGCCTTCTGAATCAGGCCCTTTACCCAGCCGGGGAGCGAAAGCTTCTCTAGATGACGGTCGAAGCTTTTCGCTATTAGACCGTGCACAGATACAACGACCGGAACAATGATGGTCGATTCAACACGCCACATGTCGGTCACCTCGTGGGCCAGGTCAATTTACCATATTATTATTAATATGTTTTAGTAAAATAAATCTTTTTTGATGTCGATTTTATTTACAGAAATTTACAATTTTATAATAATGGATTAATTCTATTTATCTTTTGTCTTATAGTTTTCTAGATCGTTTCGATTTTCTATTATGTTTGCTTAGTTCTGATTTTGTTATAGCGACCAATGAAATCACTATGTCGTATTACAAATATTTTTACGATCATAAAACTAATCAGGCCTTAGCTCGCGTAGTATTAATAACTAAATCATATAGACAAGCCTAATTAATAAAGTTGATATCCTAGACATTTCGGAGTTTATGTTGCTACCACACAATTTTATAGACATATGTAATGCTACATGAACTGTCAATGTTATTGCATAATGATAATAAAATATCTAAGTATATTTAGAAGTTAATTTGTGTGTTTTTTGTTTTGTGTTTGACTTTCATTAATTTGTTGTATATCACTAATCATAAATTTAGATATTAACAATCTATATTTATCATGAAAATAGTACGAATTAGTTTATACGCTATGTATGATTTTACACCTACAAATGAATTTTATAGAACTTACAGGACGCCGAGTTGAGAAATGTTGGATGATACTAAAGTGCCTGCTGAAGTGGTTCTGCACGAAACACACATCTTTTTCTGTTTTGAGCTAACCTTTTATTAAAAGAATGTAATTTGTGTTCTCACGCAAAAAAAAAAAAACAACACAAGAAATCATCAGAATTTTTTACGTCGTTTTTTTAATCTTAAAAATGTTGACTACACTGTGTTCAAAAATAAAACCCGATCACTTTACAATAGTTTTTAATCACATCACTCCTCTGAACTTAAAATTCATATTTTGTCATATTTTACAATATAATATTTTCACAAGAGAGAAACATCAGATTCAGACCACAAACTATATCGCAACATATTCGACATTCATTTACAGCAAATATTTCAAAATTCGAGCCTAGAAAACTAGTATTTAAAATACAACGAAAAAATTAAAAGTAATTTATTGTTTATTTATGCGTTTTGAAGATCGGTCTCATTTTGTATTGTACCACGCAATGTCGATGCCTATAAAATTTAAATAAATATGTTAATACATGCAATATTTGTCCACATTCTTCATTATGAAATTTTATCACACTGGTATAGATAACAGTCGAATTTAATCGATTTTAAATTGTTCATTAAGAAATGGTTCAAAAGATTTTTTTGCTGATTCACGAGATCTTATGTATAATTCGACCTTTGGGTTTGATTTTAGCTTTACACAAAGAAAGAAAGGAGCTGTACTAAACATCAAACATAATATTTTTATTACAAAAATGAAAACGACCGACTTCCATTTCTCAAGCATAGCACAAAAACTACCAGGTAGATCTTTATCAAATTTATATGAAAATTTCTGCTTTCTAACAAAAAAATAATCATCCAAATAAGTTCATATAAAAAGTAAATACACGCAAAAATGAATAGCAAATAGTAAAATCGTAATTTTGTCCGTTAAAATACACATTTTTAAACATAGATCCAAGAGTACTAAATCGATCTTTTAAAAGCAATGGGACCTAAGTTCAGCCATTTTCATCTTTCATCTGATACCAGAATCATTCAAATCGGTATACCCAAACTAGAGCTAAGAACAAACATAAAAAAAATACAAACGAATTGAGTACCTCCTCCTTTTTGGAAGTCGGTCAAAAACAATAAATAAACAACAAAACAGAACTGTTTTGTCAGTTGTTGTCTAATATAAAATCAAATTAATAAATAGAGTAATTCCCTACTCCTAAAATTTAATTAAAATCGAGTTATAACAAAAGGCGAATCGTGCAAAAGGAGAATCAATCAATCCATCAAATAAAACATCATGACAGTCTGTTTATGTAATCATTAGATACAATTTAGTAATAAAAAACGAATCAACGTATCTAGATTTCGTTGAGACACCATTAATATACCTAGTAATTATTAAAAATTGCCAGTTTCTCGCATTTTTTAGTGTTAATTACCTACTTTTTTTCTACAAATTAACATACTTGGAGTATTTGAAGAATATTTTTGTGATTAACAGTCATAAAAATTAACATTTGAAATTAGGTGACAAAATTTTCCTATAGGTTGACATAAGTAACGTTTCATCATATATTTATCAATGATGTAACTACATAGTAATATTGGTATGTCGTCAAAGCTATACTTATCTATAATGTAAGGGCTCTGTATACTAATTAGCAAGTAAAATTGGTTTTGCTCTAGTTCTAAGATAAACAATACTAAGTTATGAACTTGTATTATGTGTTTTGTAAACAATTTTTTTTATCAGCAAGCGCACAAGGCTCACCTGATTTTAAGTATCATCTAGTGTAAAATATCCACTCATCTCTATCAAATAACTAAATATACAATTAAAGAATTGAAATTGTACCAACTTAGCCCTGTACTAACTAATTGTTTCAGGTGGTGCATTAGGTCGTCTGCCTACAAGGCAAAAAAAACTAAACTCTCTCACAATCAAGCAAAATGTCGTTTTTTGATCTCATTTGCTTGACTATGTAGGTACAACCAATATTTCATATTGGATGTTAAAATTCGGACTCGCATTATGCTTTGTAATGAATGTGTTATTTATTGTAATGCGATAATTACCATTACACTTTCTACACAAATATATAAGTTGTTTTATTAGGTACTATGTTTTTAGTTTTCGGATAAGATCAGAAATGAAGCTATCCGACAGAGATCTAAAGTAACCGACATAGCTCTGCGAATCAGCAAGCTGCAGAGAACTAAAGTAACCGACATCAGCTAAATCAGCAAGCTGGGCACATATGTCGAAGAACTAATGCCCGATGGAGTAGACGAGTTCTGGAGTGAAGACCGCGATGTGGTAAACGTAGTGTTGGGCGCCCCCTGCTAGATGGAACGATGACCTAAGAAAAGTGGCCGGTCACAACTGGATGAGACGAACAGAAGATCGAGCTCAGTGGCGTATTTTGGGAGAGGCCTATGTCCAGCAGTGGACAAGTGTGGGCTGATGATGATGATGATGTTTTTAGTTGTCCTTTTTTGGGACACTATTTCGAACGCTTTGTCCGGAAGTATGTACCTACCTACCTGATTGCATTTGATCGCAGTAAACTTATACTAATATTCATCATAAATGAACATCGCGTGTTTTAAACAGTTAAACTTACATTGTAACAATGTAAATTCTTTTGAATATCATGATAATGTTTAAGTGTAATTGATTTCAGTACAAATAACATTATCGATTTTTTGTGTTCAACATGAAGTTTGTTCAAACAATAGTTCAATTATAACGATTGAGTATCCGTAGTTAGATATGCTCGGTCATGGCAATAATTCTAATTAAAAACCATTTTTATGTACGCAGTGTTTAATAAATGTATTAACCCTTTCAGGACCATAAGATGGCTGAGACTAAAATGGGAATACTACAAAATATTTAAGTTATTCTGTAATGTAAGAGATATCACTAGAAAAACATAGTAGGGTGTACAAATTTCCTATAAATTTCATATGAAACATTTTAAAATTAATGTCAAACGTAACGTTTGACATTCATTAAAAAAAAATATTATTCAATAATAATAACGATTTTTGTAGAAGGGAAAAATATTTCCCTTGGTCGTGAAAGGGTTAAATGTCAATAGCAGAAATATGCCTTATGGAAATCGACACTAAAGTAAGTTATTAGTAAGTAAATATTTTATTACATTCATGTGGACGAGTCAACAGCCCACGTAATGGTAACCGATCGCGATTGCTTATAGATTACTCTTATAGCACATTACATGAAAATTAGCTCTTACAGTAACACAAGATCAAAAGCACTCGTTCCATCATTCTTAAAAGAGGCTTCAAAATAGTTTTTTTTTTATTGCATGATAGATAAACGAGCCTACAGCCCACCTGATGGTAAGCGGTCACCGTCGCTCATGAACCTCTGCAATGCCAGGGCAATGAGGGGCTGTTATCTATCGCCTACCGATACAGGACTTTTCTTAAACCTCGTTTAAAGAGGGACATGTCATAGCGCTCCGGGAACACCGCGGATGGTAGTCCATTCCAAATCGGGATGGTACGGGGCAAAAGTTTCTAAGGATTTCTAGGATATATTGTTAACAAGTGACAGTCACCTACCTTTATGTAGATCTACCTACCCACCAAGTTAATAATCCAAAAGACATTGACTCCAACCGCAATTTGAACCCCGAGGTGCAATATTCAAGGTCACAACCAACGAGGTGACCAATTAATTTGACAGCCACGTTAACTAGCAAGTTAATCAAATTCACGCAGCGACTTTGACATATACACGATTTGACAGCTGATTACTTAATTTTTGAGTTGGATAACTTGAATTAATTGTTTATACTTGAGTTATTATGCATTCAAACAAACTTATCTTCACTTGATCATATAAAGATAACAAGCAATAATAATATAAATGAATCTATCAGTAATCCATTTTAAATACTAGACTAAAAACTGACAAAGTGTGTGAAGAAAATGTTTTTCTTTTATTTGAGTTTTGTATAACATTCGAATAATCAAAATGTTAGTCGTAACGTAAGTTAGACGTACCTATCTAGTTTTATTAGAACGAAGTTCCTTATCGCGCGTTGTGGAAGGGGGCTAGACGGAAAAAAATCTTACGAAAAGTTGTCACGACACTTTTTTTGTTTTAGATGATTATCGCAAGATGGCGCTGTGATCAAAATCTTTTAAAACACGTTCCTTATTTTTGTTTCAGATGATTATCGCTAGATGGCGCTGTGATCAAAATCTTTTAAAACACGTTACTTATCGCGCGTTACGTTAGAAAAAAATATATAAGATATCTTTTAATCGAAAGGAACTTCGTTCTATTCGGGTGTCCCATGACACCTCTCAAGTATTTTTTACTATCTATATATCTTTAGTATCTAGGTATTAAAACGTAAAATTAGTAAAGCTTTTATAGTTTTGATCGAAGACTAATAAAAATTTAAAGTATAGTTACGTATAACATGATACACCATGTATTAAATTTATACCTATGTGTAAATTCCGATTCAAGTTTTTGAAATTATCCCAAAAGATTGCTTGCTTACGAGTATACACAATGCATAATACTTAACAACGAAAATATTTCAATTACAATCAATCTAAAACAAAAAAAGTTGTCACGACACTTTTTTTGTTTTAGATGATTATCGCAAGATGGCGCTGTGATCAAAATCTTTTAAAACACGTTCCTTATTTTTGTTTCAGATGATTATCGCTAGATGGCGCTGTGATCAAAATCTTTTAAAACACGTTACTTATCGCGCGTTACGTTAGAAAAAAATATATAAGATATCTTTTAATCGAAAGGAACTTCGTTCTATTCGGGTGTCCCATGACACCTCTCAAGTATTTTTTACTATCTATATATCTTTAGTATCTAGGTATTAAAACGTAAAATTAGTAAAGCTTTTATAGTTTTGATCGAAGACTAATAAAAATTTAAAGTATAGTTACGTATAACATGATACACCATGTATTAAATTTATACCTATGTGTAAATTCCGATTCAAGTTTTTGAAATTATCCCAAAAGATTGCTTGCTTACGAGTATACACAATGCATAATACTTAACAACGAAAATATTTCAATTACAAACATGTATTTACATAAACCCATAATTACGTAGGCCTCAAACTACACGTCCATGAGATGAATTACGTAATATTGCCCCATAAAATTGAATGCTTTCAATTTTGACAAGTCGATCAATCGTTAATATTCATATCGAGGTTATTGAAACATAACCATGAGGTTATAGATAATGCTTATTAGGAAGCTTTTTATCAGGACAAGTTTAAGTTGTGGTTCACTGTTAACAAGACTTCTTAGTTCTTAACACATGTAAAATCAACTTCTCAATAGGTTTATTTTTAGTTTCGTAGGCTTCTAATTGTAAAATTTATTATCAGATGATGTAGACTGTAGTTAAAGCTATACTATTCATTGCAAGTGAAATCTTTGTGCTTATTATATTATTTTACCTTTTGGAGTAAGAAATACTGATCTGGATATACTATGGTATGGTGATATGTAACACACCTAGCCCCCTCCAATGATTTGGCATTGCAGAGGCTAATGACCGACGGTGATCATTTATAAAAAAAAACAAAGGAGTTAAAAGAAACCGTAACCCTTAATTGTAAGTCATAGTAATAAATAATAAATAATACTAAAACAAGACATTGATAGTATAATTGTAGTTACCAGGAATTTATGCTTCTGACACTGTAGAAATCAATAGGCCACATTTACCAGTTTGAAATATAATTGCACACCAACCAAAAATTCATGGACGAATTAATTAACTCAACGAAGTAATAAATAACTTGCCTCGATAACCTTCTAATCTTGACATAAACAATGTATAACTAATAGGATTACATGTTACATACAATTCAATACAATGGTTAAAAAAATCTTCTAATTACATAATAATACATACAGTATATATATTAAAGTACATAGGTACAATCTTCAAACATTAAAAATCAATGCCACGAAATATCGCAAAATACAACAGCAAACTTGTAAAGAGACTTCATTGCTTCACCTAGCTACAAGGACTGCTACTAATACCAATTAATGAAAAATGATACTACTAGTAGTTACCACGGCCATTAGTATAAACACTATAAACGAAGGCGCAACATTGCGATTAGATACAGGCACTATGTGATAATGCTATCATGTGCGTTTATTTAATGAAAGAAGTTTTTACAGCAGTGATGTAAAGATACGCACTTGATTGTAAGTGGGCTATGAACTACTGTGATATTAAGGTAGGCGAGAACTCTGTCTCTGATAGGTATATCTGAAATCCGATCTCTAGGTACTAAGTTTCATTTAAGCATTCAAATTTATTTTTTATCATACGATGAACCAGTGGTTATTGCTGCAGTGAATAGTGAATTCAAAAATAAATTATTGCATTGATTTTTCACTCAACTGTACCTATAGGTACTTTATTTTTCTTAGTACGGAAATCCGCTATCAATTAGCACAATCGCTGACTAAGTAATATTCGACCGCTGACATAATAATTCATAAAAGCAGTCACTTACCACATTACTAATGGTAGCAGATAATTCATCATCGATACCGGAATTTAAATACCTTCACTACGATATAAATATTATGGAGATACTGTACAAAAGGTTTTCAAGGTGATTATGCGTCGATTTTTATTTACATAAATAATAAATTATTCGTCTATAATTGTTGAAATTAACTAGAAGTTTTTTTTTAGTTTTCTTAACAAGAAAATTGTAACTGGAGTTAGACATCTCTTTTTTTGAATGAATATTAAAATAAATACAGAAATGTAACTAGCAGAATAATTTAATGTAGTCTACGGGCTTCTTATGTCAAAGCGTTTAGGTAATCTTTACTAATATGCAAATTTTCTCACGATGTTGCTCAGCGACAGAGGTGTAGGCCGGCCCAAGATTTTAACATACTACCTACATCATGCATACTAAGCGTTCTACGTCCAAAACCATGTTAGGTACTTATCAACTCACATTCTACAATTATTTATTTAAAGTTTATGTGTATTATAGCCCGAGAGCTAGTGCCAATTTTTGGTGTAGGTATTTTAGGCAAGCTGAAAACTTGTATGATATTTCTTCTGATATACCTATTCAGCAGCCAGGTCGGAAGTTCCGAGTTGAGATACATCAGGAGAACTATGGACAAAATTTTCAGCTTGCCTCAAATACTTACTCAAAAATTGGCTCTAGCTCTTGGGCCATAAAGACATGAATTTAAACAATAAAGAAAACAAAGAGATTTTTTTGATACGCCTGGGAATATTTATTGACGTCAGTAAAACTTTGAATAATTTATTTTTCGTACAGTACACCGGTTAAAGTTTACGACTATCAAATATCATCCGCATGAATCATAAGATTAAACGCTTGTAGTTACTTTCTACGTCACACGAGGTTTGTAATTCTACCATTTTTGATGTTTACAGCTTTGGCGCGTTTTAAGTTAATATTTCGTCGCCTCAGTGCTTGTTTGGCCAATCTGCACTCGAGCAAATTTTACAAGAGACAGCAAACAAGCACGGAATTTTCGTTAAGTGCCGTGTTGAGAAAAAAATTTAAATGAGATTTTTATTGTTTTAGAATTGAGTATTTTAAAAAAGTATTTTACCAGTCGGATGGAAATTTTATTCTTTATAATACTGCATTAAAAAGTAATTTTCGTAAAAAATGTCAGGTTGGCCAAACAAGCACTGAGGCGACGATTTGTTAATATTTGATTTTTCAAATTATTTTCTTCATTATTTTTTTTGTCATGAACGAGCTTACGGCCCACCTGATGGGAATTTATATTTGCATACAATATGCATCTTAGATTTTTACTTATTTTACGCATTAAAGAATAAAGTGTAAATAGCATCCTCCGGAAATACATCCCAATGAAGTGAGAATGTGAGAAAGTTCTATATTCAAACAACAGCAATACTTAAAGGTGTCATTATTTCACTGTGTCAATTTAGTAGACGATTAAGTGTGATTTGATCTATGCAACTAAGAGCAGAGGGCATTGCAGATCCTTGAGCGATTGTAACAACTTGCGCTTAAGTCGTAAGCCACAAGCTTATCTGCCTATTAGACTATAATATACAAGTATATTTTCAAACAGAATCCGTAATCTTCAAAAAACTTCATGTGACACACCAAAATCAGCAACATACAACGAAAAAAAATCGGCCCATATCTCGAAATAAGCTCTAAACGGTACTTACTTCGAGTACGAAGTCTTCAGTAAACTTGTGCATGAAAATACTTAACTGCCATTACTTATGTATTGAATAAGCATATTGATTTAAATTGCAAATTTTTATTAATCGATACTAAAATATTACCATCTATTTCATATTTAAAAGATAAATTGCATATGATATTATTATTAATCCTGATTTTATTCTGATTTCTTCATGCAAAATTGTAACTTTTATTCAGATTTATTAGAATATCACTTAAATATATTTAAGCCTTTATAAATTTAAATTCGATACGGTCAATGTCTTATCCTGACCTAGGTCGAAAAGTATTTAGTTGAGAGCTTTAAATATGCGAAATTGTGCAATAAAACTTTCTAGAGCCAAGGATAGGCGCTACGAAACAAATGAATGCCTACAGCATTTTAAGTATTTTTTTCTAGTTATATACACAGGGTGGATCTGTAACTTTGGACAATCTGACGTTGGGTGAATGACCTGTTGAAATAACTTGAACTTAGAACCAATTTTAATTTAGGAATTGGATAAAAAAAAATTCATCATTCATCATAGTATGGAAGTCCGCAACGATAGTCGTACGTTTTTCATACAATATCAGAAAAAAAGTTTAACCGATCCAAAAAAATAAAAACGGTGCTATGTTGTATTTCGACAGGTCATTCGCCCCACGTCAGATTGTCCAAAGTTACAGATCCACCCTGTATGTTACGTGTTATATAATTACGTGGAAATACTAAAAGTTTTTTATGTAAACGCACTTACTACTATATCCGATGTGAGGCTATTTGTGAATTATTCTACTCTAGTTTTAATTTATACTAAATGGTTTTTTAAAAGAAGTTTCGGAATGATTTAACCAAGTGTCCCAATCGCGAGGTGTGAATTACGTGTCAAAAAGTCTAGAGGAGCAAAATCTTAAAAATATATTTGTCAAAGATTCTTACTGATCTCTGTTTTTGCTCTGACTTAATTAACAAAATGTAGCTCCTGTTGCAAAAATAACACAAACATTAAGTATTAATATCTAAACGATAGAAATCCACACACTCAGTTATAAATAAATCGTAGATCGTGTTATAAAGGTACAAGACCATAATTTCACGATTAGCGCGAATTTCAGACTCACGCTCACATTGACCGCAATCAAAGTTCCAAAATTAATTGACTGTAAATAAAACTGAAACAGGCTCATTAGATTTTACGAGCTAGTTTGTCGGATAGAACTAGACCCCGCCTTATTTGAATTAAGAATGTTTTATTGTGACATTGAACGATTTAATTTCGTTGGTATTTTGAAATGGTCCAAAAAATATATTAATAAGGTGCATCTCTACTTAATCATATTATTCAATCTTTTGGGTATTCTACATCTATTCAAGCTCGAGGCTTCTAAAGAATAAGATCAGAAATGAAGTAGGTAATGTGATAGAGAACTAAAGCTACCAACACAGTTCTACGGATCGGCAGGTTGAAGTGTCAATGGTTAGTCCAAATGCCGAAATCGTAGTGTGTGAGATGGAGCGACGGCTTGAGTAAGATGATCGGCGGTCACTGGATCAGATTAATAATAAATCGGGTTCAGTAGCATACTTTGAAAGAGACCTATGTCAGGCAATGGAATAGAATGGGCTGATGATATACCATTTTAACTTATGAAAAATATATATACCTATTAAACTAAAGTAATTGTAAAAACGGCTATACATAGACTACTTAAGCAGTCAGAGTCAACAGCGTGGCAATGTCAATTATCTCGATAGACAAACGAAGCATGCATGCGGAAAGCGTGCGCATAATACTTTGTGGAATGAAGAGGAAGAGCGTGGACGGAGGTAACAAGAGCGAGAAATATCTCGATTAGTAAGACTAATAAACTGTCATCGTGACCAACTTAATCGTTGAGCGGCTCGTGTTTAAAGTCTTGACACAATTCGATATGTAGTCGCAACTTCAAATATTTGGCTGCTCTTAGATGAGTTTTATTGATACTTCAGGCTCTATAATTTGTTCATTTTAAAATAGTGTAAATAAAACAACAATTGAGTATTTGTTATCAACCTTGAATTCCAAAATATCGCTTTTTCTGCCTGAGCGTATTATTACCTCTTTCCTCAAATGATGTAAATCGCGATCTCGTGCAACTTGGACTTAATTGTTTTCTAAATAATTTCACGAAATGATACCACTTGCATAGATTGTATTATACTTTTACAACTGGTCTACCTACTTGCATTTTTAAATAATTTATAAAATGCACATTCTTTTTTTTACTATAGTGGGACAACTAGTATGACGCGTGCAATCACTTTTATGTATCGAAATAGGAACAAAATCTAGGGAGGTATTTGTGAGTAAAATTAACAAGAAACTTATCAAGGTCGAATTCCTGTAACCCAGTAGATACGTTAACCTTAGTTTTATCCGGTACTTGGTTCGATAATTCGCATTATAATTTTACTAACATATTATTAAAAGGCACATGTCCATTAGAACGAAGTTAATGTGTGAGTATTCAAAACATATAATTTAACACTTATATCCTTACTATCACGTTATTATTACTTTAATAATATAAGATTAAGAAGTCATGATTGTTATTTTTAAATAATTGGTTATCCACATAAGTACCTAGATTGTTCGAGTGCCTTTTTTTCGTATAAGTATTACGACGTGTTAAAACTCAAATTTATTTCATTGTAAATGTATACATCGTACTGAATGATTTACTTTTAGTTCAAACTTGTACCAACCCACTACTGCCTACTGTTGGTCTCAAGTCTCCTCCGAAGAGGGATTAGGCATAGTCCACCACGCTTGCCCAGTTCGGATTGGGACTTCACATATCTTCAAAGGATTTTTAGAACCCTTTTCCGACATGCAGGTTTCCTCACGATGTTTTCCTCGTTTTTAGCCAGTGGTGTTGTGAAAAATTTCAAATAAATCTTTTTCACATCAGATTTAGAGGTACAAGCCGGCCGGATTTGAACCCGCGACCTCCCGTTCAAAAAAGTTGCAATCGTTGCAATCGTACGTCTATCTGAAAATTTCCAAGAGAAATAATTCATTTTCAACGTTCTATAGTGCAACAAGTACATAATAAAATTGCGAAAACAATAAAGAAAAACTTAAGTAGAACGTTAACGTACATTTAATTAGGCATATGATATCTTAATTGTTTCGTACAACTATGAGAATTGAAGTAGGTAATGTTAACACGAAGGGTCGTTGGCAAATTTATAAAAACAAGGTTATGTTTATACTTTAATATTAGACGTTACAGTAAATTATTGGCTATAGTTAATAAGTACCTATCATTTGTCTATCATATGTAGTATTTAAATAAAATTGTTCATTAATTCAAATTTAAAACTTTTAATGAGTATGGTATGTATAGTCTCCATTACTCGACCTAAGTCATTCTTCAAACGAGGCTTGAAGAGAAGTCCATGAGCGACGGTAACCGCTTACAATCAGGTGGGCCGTTAGCTGGCCTGCCTGGGTGGCAATAAAAAAAAATTAAAAATTTTCTGAATTGTGACAAATTTACTTAACATATAACAATACATAACAATTTCTTACTTGATCTAACAACATCCATCTCAACATTTGCATAAACTGTTTTTGTTCTTCGTCCTGTAATCAAAATAAATAGCTCCAGTTGTTTTACTTAAAATTATTTGATAAAAAATATCTAGAATAATGATATTACAATTTGCATATTTACACAACTACTTAAAATACAATTATTTAAACAAACATACAATTTGGCATGTAACAGTGTGTAATTTGCATGTAATTGGTGATTAAAAAGTGTTATAAAATTTAAAGGCATCATTTTTATTTAGACAATTAGAGCATCCATTGTATTCGGTTCGTTGCAAACAACATTTTTATCAAGTTCAATTAATTCAACTAGTTATAACCAATCTCCAAAGTAGGTAAAGCGGTTTTCGTTTTAGTGACAAACAAAAATAAACTTCACCTACTTGACCAAAATGAAACTAAGTAAAGTTTAAAAAAGGTTGACTAAATAAACTTTACACTAAGTAAAGTGGGGACGGCGCGACGGGAAAGAATGCTGTAGTGCGTAACGCGTCGCGCTGTCCTGCATAACCCTTTGCTGGGTTCTGGCCTCAGCCGGAGTCCGGACGCTCAGTGTTTGGAGGTTTTAGTGCAATGTGGGTGTTAAATCCACGTATCCCACGCGCGGAGCGTAAAACGACGATTTCCTCCAAAAAAAACCTTTGTAAAGTAATTAAAATTTTTGTGTCATTCGGTACGGAATATGGTCCTGCGCTGTTTCCCGAGTGCTTTGATTCCTTCTTCAATCGAGACTTGAAGAAAGTGCTGAAGATTAGGTCGTAGGTTGCGGCCCCGCACTGTCCCCTGACATTACAGATGTATATGAGCGACGATGGATACTTACGCGTAGATGGCTGTCGTGTCTATAAAACTTCGTATTTGAATTGTCTACGAATCTTATGGATAATTACTTCTGTCCCTCTTTGTTTTACACACATTCTTGTATGAGACAATGCCTTTGTAATTGCGAGATTTTTTGCGAGTAGATTTCGTTTCTAAGCAACAGTTCGTTAAACTAAAACATGTATTGAACTAGATAAAACATAAAGAGTACAACAACTATTTAAAGCACGTTTAAACCTATAAGATGGAAATTCGGTACAATTTTGTGGACTAAGTTGTTGTGAATGTGTGTTGTGTTGTACTTGCGAGTTAAAGTCAGTGTAAGCCATTGACCGATGTAATGCATCCGACCGGTAAATATAGTATACCTACATACACACCATAATAATATATAATTCGCACGAACTAACATTCCACGAAAATGCGTTAAATATCTACGGAAAACCAGCATTCCAGTACCGTTGTTTTTGATGATGGCGACATCGCAGAGTCGGTAGCCGTTTCCTGACAATACTATATAGGTATAATTTAGTGTAATTCTGAAGTCTCCTATGTCTGTATCTCTTTACTAAAGAGACCTCAGCAGAGAGCTCAGCAATGGGCACTGATGGGTTGTTACAATACAGTACAGGTCTGTAACTTGTTATTGCTTGGAATAAATATTCATTCTATTCTATCTAATTAGGTAATTTGAATATCTAATAATTTCGTGCACAGATTGGATCTTCATATTTGCGAAAAAGCGTTTAGTTGGTAATCAAAAGGTTTGTCATAACTTGCATAAGACGAATGCTTTAAAATAGTACAAAATGATTATATTTTATTCATTTATTACTATAATGAAAACTCCAAGTAACATTTATCAAAACTTGACCAAATAAATAAAACGATAAAGTTTAGAAATGGTGGCAGTAACGGTTAGTAATTTAAGAAACATTTAAGATAAAAATTAAAATTTTAATATTTAATAACAATATTATGACCAGTTTAGAAATATTTCTCAATAATTTCTAAACTTATTTTCTGAATAATATAAAAATAGAACTGCATAGTTTTGTTTTATTAATGCAAGTTGATTAGGTAATATGTGGTCAATTTAAATAAATTAAACAAAAAAAAGAATCCAGAGATAATAAAACTGAAGGCTTTTTCACAATGCTGTCACAATTCTTAATTTTAATATCAAAATTTCTGCAGATTTACATATCGAATTAGTGCGTATAATTTACATGTAGACGAACGATTGAGCGGAATGCTTCCGGTCGGCTGCGTAGTTCCTACGAGGTCTGGTAGGAGTCGGTCACTTCTTATAAGTAGGGGGTGGGTCAGATATACGCAGTCGAACACGAGCTGTCGTAGGCATAGGCTAGTTTTGGTGAATAACAAGTATGTTGACACACTTTAGTTCTGATGTGATTTTAGTGCGTTAATCAATAATTTTGGGTTTTTAGTGCGTATGTGAAACAACAACTTTTTGTTAGATAATAAATTACTTTAATAATCATTGTCCTTATGGCGAGAGATTTGGGTTTTTACTAAAGGTTATCCTTCACGTGTTCATCACTTTTTGCTTTAATAATTCGTTTATATACCTCGAACAATCGTTTACAGATTTCATTGTTTAAGAGATTCGAAGATTACAGTATTGTTTACTTCATTAACTCACAACTTAATATTAACTAATTCGCACAAATTAAAAAGTAAAAAAAATACTACAATGACTCGTAATTTGTTTTTAAATTAAATTATAGAAATCAAAAATTTTCAGAGATTAAAATGGCAGTCAAATTGCTGCTTCTCTGTGGGCTGGTGTCACTGGCATCAGCGTCGATAAAGCTCCAAGAAATATTTTCGTGGAATGTTCTCGACTGGAACTTCCCGGACCAGTTCTCGAGGCAGCAGGCCCTGAGGACTGGAGCCCTCATCCCGGAGAACGCGCTGCCTGTTGGGATCGAGAGGTGGAAGAACAAACTGTTTGTCAGCGTTCCTAGATGGCGTGCAGGTATGTTTGAAAACTAAAATCATATTACACTATAATCTCTTAAAGTTAGGTTGTGAGCGACGGGAAAGAGTGCCGAGCGCGTAACGCGTCGCGCCGTCCCTCCAAACCCCGTGCTGGGTTCTGGCCTCAGCCGGGGTTCAGTCGCAGAGTGTGAGCGGTTGGAGGTTTTAGTGCGGTTCAACTCCCACATACCGGATCCGGTGATTTCCTCCAACTGAAAAAAATAAAATGTTAGGTTGTAGGTGTCTAACTAGCTGCACCCATTTAACATTATTTGGGCCGATGGCTAGTTCGCCTAAGATAATAAAAAATAAAACCACTCAGTAGGTCGAAACATATCAATACTTTAAAAAATAGTAACCACAAAATCATTCGTCAAAACGGGATTTTTAATTACAATTTTTAAGTTATATCAAAGCTAATTAAAAATGAATATATTTAAACGCGATATTTCTTTACAATGACCTATTCCTATATTTTAATGGCGAAAGATTTTCTAAAATCCTTATTAATGTGATATTTAACATTAAGTAACACTCTAGTTTGACCTCGTTAGACATTTTAAATATCGGCCTAACATTTTAATTGGCATTTTCTCCCCACCTTTTTAAATAAATGGAACGAATAATTAATATGGCCTTTTAAATATTGAAATCATCAATCCTATTTCATAATAATAATATTTTTTGAGAGTTCTTGATTAATTAAAATCATTTACAATCGTAATTAGTTTTCAAGCACATCCTTTTTGATCTAAAAGTATAATTATTATTATTGAAGAAATCGTTGCATTATTCATTTTTTTAATGTTCTTTAATTATATTTGCTGATACTAAATTTTAAACATTTTTTTCAATGAAAATTGACATTGTTATTATATGGTTTAAAAATTATAATTAAATTCAAGATCAAATATCACAATTGTGAAAGCGAGTTTATGATAAGCTCACGTCAAAACCGCTTTGTGTTTCAATTACTTCTTAAAACCTTGGATTTATTTACAAACTATTTATTTCAACACCATGTCATTTTTTTTAAGATGTTCTAAAAGTAAACCTCTGAGGGAGAAGAAACGGACCAAAAAAATATCTGATCTGTCCAATAATAAATTATTAAAACAATTGACGGGTGCCTCGATATCAAGTTGACCTACAGTTTTTATACAAGCATCGCGATTTGAAAAGCGCGACATGGGTTTGAGTGGGCCAAATATAGAGACTGAAATCTAAAAAATCCTTGTAGGGTATGATACATCGGGGACGGAGCGACGGGAAAGAGTGCCGAGCGCGTAGCGCGTCGCGTAAAAAAAAGGGTATGATATATACCTACCGAAAAGACGGGATTTTTTGAGTAAATGCTTTAAAAATTACAGACGTTACAGTATATAAATTAATATTATTCTCGCATTTTTCTAACACCCACTACAAGTGAAATAGAAAATCGATCAAATACTGAATAGTTCAATTTACCAATTAATTTCAAGATAAACGACGTACACCAAATAATTAAAAGTTTCTGAAAACACAATTACTCATTAATTAAACGGCAATCAATTAGGTTACCTACTAAAGATTAATTTGTTTCATGTATTTCTAGTTAATTCATGATACGATAAATATCAATTACACGTACAAGTTGTACTTTTACAAATCTGTTTATTAACTTAGGTAACATATATTTTTTTAAATAAGCTTTTAATAAAATTTTACTTCTAGTAAGTACTTTTCGTCCACAACTCGTTTATAAAGTAGCTAATCCGAAACATACCTAACTCGATTACTTTACTGCATATTTCTTTTATTATTCTACTATTCGTCGCCTCAGTGCTTGTTTGGCCAATCTGACATTTTTTACGAAAATGACTTTTTAATGCAGTATTATAAAGAATAAATTTTCCATTCGACTGGTAAAATATTTTTTTTAAATATTCTATTCTAAAACAATAAAAATCTCATTTCAATTTTTTTCTCAACACGGCACTTAAGGAAAATTCCGTGCTTGTTTGTTGTCTCCTGTAAAATTTGCTCGAGTGCAGATTGGCCAAACAAGCACTGAGGCGACGAAATCTGTTTATTAACTTAGGCAACATAAAAAAGTTTTTAAATAAGCTTTTCATCATTAACATTTTAAATAGCGCTTTTACTAAATTTTTACTTCTATTAAGTACTTTTCGTCCACAACTCGTTTATAAAGTACGTAATCCGAAACATAACTGGATTACTTTACTGCATATTTCTTTCATTATTCTACTATTATCAGATAAATTACAAAAGTTAGCAAAACATTACGACTTTTAATTCTCATATCATCGACCATCATTGCACAATAAACCGCCGAATAACTGTGAAAGTGTGAAAACGGTATTTGGAACTATGAGTCCAGAATATAAACAAGCCGTTGTTTTCTAAACACCATCAAAGAGTTAGATAATCGTTTAAACAGAATTAACTTTCAAGTAGTGACTACAATTTCGGCTTTGTAATCTATGGTACAACTATCTACTCCATTTAAATAAGAATCGAGGCTAGTCTATGAATAAGTATTAAAATTTCTACTAGAATGAAACAATTTTTTTCGCGTTTGTAGTTATCAATGTGACCTAGTGTGAATTTAAACGTGTTTTGTTTGAAAAATGTACATGTTTTTCGACTTTAAAATGTCTTTTTTGAGTTTAATAAAAACTAACCTTTAATATTGATAGTACCTACTTAACGTGGGCAATTATCCAAAGGGAGTATATAATGAAAAAAAACATTTTTTAGAAAATTTAAGAACTAAAATCAGTTTAGCATCGAGTAGATTTGAGTTGCCTTTAGATCTAGATGTTATGAAATGTGAACTAAATACATCACATGCAAAAGAATGACTTTGTTTAAATCTTAATTTAATATTACATAATATTTGTGAGGATCTTGTCTAGTTATAGTGAGTCACAGCATTGCACTCCGAAAATACTTGCCCACGTTCTCATGTGTAATAATATTACATCAACCCAATTATAATTGGATAGATATCAAACCTATTATTACTGTCCGGTATTCTAGCAATTTAAATTTCAAATCAATTATTTAATTATCTGTCAACGAGTATTTTGATTTGTTTATTTTGACTTTAGCATGTAAGTTTGTTACTCATGAGCATAACCGCATAAAAAGTTAAGTAAATATACGTAATGATGATATATTTCTTTAACAATTGCAAGTAAATATTATATAACCATATTTTTTGTTTTATTTTTAATAATTATTTCAACCGTATTAAAACGGTGGCTGCCCACAGTAATGCTATTTCAGTAGAACGTGTTAAATATACCGCGATGCACAAAAAAGGATAAATGAAAAAATAAAACGCTCATTATTTTAGCCACAAGAAACTGTGTGGTTTCTCTTCATGAAATTGACAAGATTCAGATATTATTATATTTCATTTAGTATTAAATAAGTGGAAACTTTTATATACGTGACCTAGGAATTTGTAATATCATACTTCGAATTATAATATGTAGGTATTATGAATGCAAAGGTGGTCTGTCAGTTTGATTAATCTAATTATTTGATAAACAAGTCCTCCTCCCTATAACACACCAAGTACTAGTACGACAAATACACCATCCAGGTTAAAATTCTGAACTGTATCCTTTAGCTTCTATTCAATCGTCTACAAGATACTTTACTGAGTGAAGTTTATCGTACCACACGCCGCAGGGGCAAGGTTCACCACCTTTACTTGGAACCGCTGCGATCTTCCACGGTTCGCTTCAGCCCCGTACAATTCCGATTTGGAATGGACTCTCATCCGCGGTGTTCCCGGAACGCTATGACATGTCCCTCTTTAAACGAGGCTTAAGAAAAGTCCTGTATCGGTAGGCGATAGATAACATAGATAGATATCATCAGGTGGGCCGTAGGCTTGTTTATCTATCACGCAATAAAAAAAAAGTTTAAGCTTATTAAAAATGATATATTTATTCAAGCATTACTATTTAAGTATTTGTTGAGCAATCAAAAAGTAAGGTCACTGTAGAACAAAGTTCGCCCGCGGCTCTTTATAATCTATTTAATTAAATGATTTTAGGCTCGACTGAAATATTCCATTCAGATAGAATCTAGGTCAAAGTCAATGCTAGCTTATCAGTAACTGACCACACCTAATAGAGTTTGGTTTGAAGCTTAAATTGCAACGGTAAACGACCTCTGACAAGTTCTACTGGAGTTTTGATATCTAAATGTCAGTTAATTTATTGACTATCCATTAACTTTGAACCTGAATTAATATTCAATAAGTTTACCTTCAATTAGATGTTGTACTAGTACAATATACGTTCAAACAACATGGAGTCGGAACATATTTGAACAATGAAATGGTGATGGAAAATAATTGTAGACGTCCATATGAAAAAACCGGAAATAGGGAATAAAAACATATATTCTACATCTACTAGTATTAATCCTTTTCTTTTTTATATTTATTCGAATCGTGCTGCTATAAATATAATGTAAGCATACTATGAACAGAAAATTTGCCCCTAACATTTTTCGATAAAGTATAGTTTAGGTTACTTTGAGTATGCAACATAAATAAATATTTAATTATCAAAAAAAACATACTTCTGAATCATAAATAAGTGGTTATTGCACATATTGCAATTAAAAAAAAACTTTTACAATTGTCACTTAACCCAACATTTTCCAATTCCAATAAATTAATTGAGAACTAATAAAATCAATAACTATGGAATAATATGATAATCAACTTTTCCTATTTACTTACAAATGTAATATCAATATTTTGACACCTAAAGCTTATTTTGTATTCAACAAAGTCTCTACGAAACATTCAAAATTCCAATATTGATATGCTCACGTAATCATGGAAATCAAAATATGTTTATTCTTCATATAATTATAAACCTACATGGTTTATTCATGACATTGCGAAAGGGTGTGATCTCACAAGAGAAAATCATTTTATCACATAATAATATGACACAATGGTTTATTTAGTTTAGTTATCTTGTTTTAAAGTAATTATTTTTATCATTGTTAAATTTACTGTGTCAAATATTACAGTAGCTGCGATGTCAGTCAAATTGTTTTGAACAAATTAAGTCCTTATTTCCTTGTGCTTGTCACACTTATTTGCAATACTTGACATATACTTGTGTATTTTACTCAAATACCTAATCCTTCTGTCGTTTTCTTAATTTTTACAAAACATTTCAATAAGTAATATTCTTAGTAAATAGTATAAGTTGTTTGAAATAAAATTACGAAATGAATTTTGATGAAAAATAAAATTGTAGTAAAGAATGTATTAGCGAAACTATTTATTTTTATTTGTATCCCATATCGAATTATAAACAAACAAAATTTTTTTTATTATTTTTTAACATATATGTCAAAATTTATAAAACTAAACAACCAGTAGGTAATGTAGCAAAATCCAATCTTCCGTAACAGCAATCACGCGACACGCATTCGAAAAAAATTTCGATACATTAATTACCATATTCAAAAGCCTATTTCAACTCATTTGAATACCAAATCACGATGTTTAGTATAATCGGCAACTGGTTCTCAAAAAAAAACGCTATCATCTCGTCACGAATGACATAACATTGTGATGCAACAAACGTGACTGCGAGTATGTGCAAAACAATGTCAAGTTCATAGTTAAATCCACATATTAACAATTTTATATTAGCATAAATTAGTCTGTACGAATTCGAACTAAAAGATAAAAGATAAATAACAACTAAGCAACATGATTTTAGGTAGAACTAAGAAAATCTCTACTTTTGTTTTATATCTAAATGCAGTCTTCGAAGACGTTTGGTGAAACTTTTTGTGTCTATTCTCTAAACGTATAGTCTCATATACAATATACTTTTTTACTTTCTTCAAAAAAATCTCACATTTTATGATTTCATTTAAGAGTTCTCTTAATGCACTCGTTTTCTTGTCACTATTACGAATTAATCAGGCGCATCTAAAAAATATTCGTATCACATTTATTTTCAGATTATTAATAAAAATAAAATATTGAGTTAAGAAAGGTATCAAAAAGTTGCAAAAAAACTATTACTATTTAGATGAAACAGCAAGAAATATAAAATGAGTTTTATTTACAGGTATTCCCGCCACTTTGAACTACATTCCATTGGACGCTCCCTACGATCCATCACCAAAACTGACCCCGTACCCCAGCTTCGAGAGTAATGAACTAGGAAACTGTCAAACTGGACTGAACACAGTCTACAGAATAAAGGCTGACCAGTGCGATCGTCTTTGGGTGTTGGATGTCGGCACTTATGGATACGGTAAATATCTCTGTAAATTATAACTATTAGACTACTGCAGAAATACTAGTCATTTGTATGATTGGTATGTTTTCCTATAATGATAGCACACATGCAATGAACATAGTTATCTTTTATAGCATTTCAAAGGTATATGATTATTTTGGTATCCATAAATAAACATGTAAACACTGATAAGAAGTTTAAAAGCTATTTTATTGTCACGTTTCAGATAACGCTACCAACCTGTGCCCGTACTCACTCAATGTTTACGATCTGAACACCGATCAGATCATCCGTAAATACGTGTTCCGTCCTGAAGACATTGTCTCCACAACTTTCATCGCCAACATCGCTCTCGACATCGGTACCAGCTGTGACGATACTTTCGCATACTTCTCAGACGAACTAGGCTACGGTCTCATCGCTTATTCATGGGAACAGAATAAGTCCTGGAGATTCAGCCACAGTTACTTCATGCCCGACCCTCTCGTTGGAGATTTCAACATCGCCGGCCTTAACTTCCAGTGGGGCGCTGAGGGTATATTCGGCATTTCTGCATCTGCCATTGGTGCTGACGGGTACAGAACTTTGTACTTCTCACCTCTGAGCAGTCACACAGAATTTTCTGTGTCAACTCGCATCTTAAGAGATGAAACTAAAGTCAAGGGCTCTTACAAAGACTTTTCAGTTGTTGGGGTAAGAGGCCCCGATGGTCACACTACTGCTAAAGTGATGGATGATTCTGGTGTCCAACTTTTCAGTTTGATCGACCAAAACGCAATCGGATGTTGGAGGTCATCTTTACCTTACAAACCACAAAACATTGGAATCGCCGACAAAGATGATGTTGGCCTAGTGTTCCCCAGTGACGTTAAAATTGATGACGCCAAAAATGTTTGGGTTATGTCCGATCGTATGCCTGTGTTCCTTGAAGCTGAATTGGACTACAGTGATATAAACTTCAGAGTTTACACTGCGCCTTTAGACACTTTGATTCAAGGCACAGTATGTGAAGCACCTTTACCATTGGTTCCAGTACAACAACCAATTAAACCTGTTCTTACGATTAAGCCTCTTTCCCGAGCAAAATTCTACGACAGTGGCTTGGGGGTAACCGCAACTCCATTCACTGAAGCTGTTGCAGTATACAACCCGATTTCTACCAAGGCTGAACTGTTAGGTTCTTATAGACTACCGGTTTTAAAGAACTCTGCTCCTAAAGTTCAGAGCTACACTCACTTCCCCAAATCATCAGCTTACACGCACGGTCGTTTGACGCGACCAAAAACCACGAACAAAAACCCGTGGTGGAACAAAGGTACTGAATTCAACTACGAAGTTTACGAGCCTTGAAAGCATGATACTCTCACCAAACTCTAATTACTAGAGTGTACTAAACTAAGACAATATGTATAGTAGTAGATGTAAGACACTAAAAGTGAGGCTTTTTACAATTATAAATCACTTGAATTTAAATATGTGCCGTTTAATAAGTGTCATAAGATTTGTAAATGAATTTTCATATTTTTTATTGTATCGATACGTGATTCAAAATTTACCAGAACAAATGTGATGAAACTACGAGTATAATATTATTGTTGTTTATTGTTAAAACATGTTTTTTATACTTTTATACTTATTTAATATTTTAAATGTATGAATTCGGTACATGATTGTTATTTTTGAATAAATGTTGTTTTCCAAATAGTGTTTGCCCACCCACTTATTTTCAATGTCCTCGAACATCAATTACCAATTACAGAGAAGGTGTCTACGATCGGAAATCCCAATTGCACATAATTAACAACTCTACTACTTGCGTTATTACGAAAAGCATTTACTTTAAAATTAAACTAATTGTTGTTAAGTAGTATATAGTCAAATAATAACGTGTTTTACGAAGCAATAACAAAGTGACATGTAGAGCGTCTGCTGAGCGTAGTAAGACCCTGGTATTTGTGCGCGATACAAGTATTTGCAATTTCGAAATTCAGAAGAAACTTTAAAAAATATTACCTATAATTTAAATTTCGGAATACATTTTGTGCAACTCATTAAACTATTTGTGCAGTAAGTAGCATTTTTATATAATGTTAATGCGCTGTTTGAGCAAAAATATTCCTTCACGATTTTATTTATTTTACACTAAATATTTAGAACAATTATCAGAAAATCCTTCACTGCAAATAAATACTGCAGTTTACTAAATCTTGTAAACAAACATATCATTATTTCGCAACCGAGATAACTGTTCGCATGTTCTCTTAACAGATATTTAAAATTGCTACAAAATTACGTTCTAACGTCTCTTACAAAACCAATGACATTTAAAATGAGATTTGTGGTTTTTGACACAGTTTATTCTTTGTATACGACTAATTAATGTTTTTATCCATTAGTGAACAAAACATAGGGCACGATGGACGACGAAAAAAAACAATCTTCTACAGAATATGATCCGCTGGAACATCGTCAAGTTGAAAAACCTAATTCGTAAGTACTTTTAAATTATCGTATGTATTTTTTTTCGTTTAAATATAGTATATCACTTACACTGTTACTAAACGGGTTCTTACCACGATTATTCTTAATTGAGCGGTCCCGATATTTCTGACTGAGGAAAAGCCGATACTGTCAGTGTGGTATGTCGAAATGTGAGTTCGAGTTCCAGTGGTACCGGCAAACGAACGAGAAAGAGGATAGACAGATTTATCTGCTCTTAAATGACCTACCCTCAGTTCCTCAGTCTTCCCGTGATCATGACGCTTGAAACAGTGCTGAAATATTGGGACCGCTCAATTAAGAATAATCGTGGTAAGAACCCGTTTAGTAATAGTGTAAGTGATGTAGATAACCGTGAGTGTTTAAAGAATAATATAGTATAGTTGCATACACTCACGGAATGAGCGATAATTTATAATTTCATCATGTACAGTAATAGAAATTGTTTGCAAACTTTTAATCTATGAGCTCTTTTTAAGTTATTTTATTTTAATATATTTTTCTGTATATGCACATAATATATCTATTTACTATTTAAATTTAAGAAAGATAAAGAAAAACAATGAAGCGGATTGAAACAGCGTGGAATATTCTATGCATATATTTGATTCAAAACCAATTTAATTTTCACAGTATTTAATTATTCATTATATTAGTAGTTCTATTGCTCATGGATCTCTGTTACCTTAGTACCCACTAGAGTTCCACGATCAATGCAAAACGAAACTTTTACCCATCATCAAAAACATTCAATGCTCTCAGTAGAGATCACTTTAATTAAATAATCAAAATAAAATAAATAAGTACTAGAATAAGAAATATACGAGAAGTATAGATACTAACAATTAGTCTACATCATTATAACGATTAAGAACAGGTTTTACCATTGACCCGGTAAACGCATTTCATATTTTACATATTATTATCATAAAGCAATTAACATAATTTTAGTTATCAAGACTAACAATATTATTTTACTAAACACAGTTAATCTTCCTTAAAGGATTATCCAAGGCTTACCTGGTTAAACAAAGGTTTTTGCTAAGGTCGAATTTAATAGTTAGAACAATAGCATTTGTTAAAAAAATAATGTTTGAATGCATTTTTTCATGCATTTTTATACAGGGTGATTTTTTAAAGAAGGTACCTACATATTGCGGGAGGGTGATGAGTACTCTGTTCTAAAACGGAATATTACAAAAAATAGGTAAAATTACATTTTTTTTAATCTAAATTCGGCAAAACTACTTCAAACATAAACAATTTCGGCTAAACGAGTTTTGACTAACGACCTCTAGTGATCTCGCGCACCCCACACCTCCGCCACACCCATCAGCTGTCGAAAAACCATAATTTTGCAAGAATTTTAGATATGTTTAAGTTGCGATTACTAAGGCATTAAGCCATATTCTTTGATAACAATATTTTTACTGGTCGTATATAACCATCAGCTACCATGACCTTCAATATGTACCCTGACTAAGAAATCACCCTGTATATGTACATTTTAAGATTAAAATATAAACGGCCCTCTAAATGGGAAGTGATTACTGTTGCCGATGGATCTCTCAATACCAACGAAGGGTATCTCCCCTACCTCCTACTTTGAAATAATCTTCGTGGGCCTAGTGAAATCAGAGTATGTGTTTAATATGCCTATTGACTGATGACTGTTTTAAAATAACTCTTTTTTCGGACGATTAAGACCAGGAAAACAGTCTTGTTATTTATTATAGAAATATCCTTTAATAGGTTTGTTGTTGTTACCACAAGTTACAAGTCATCAACTTTTATAAATGATTTTTATTTTATTTTTATTTTAGAGACATACGATCAACTGCAAATTTAATTAAAGCATCCCTAGGGTCAGGAATTCTGGCAGGACCACTGGCCTTCTCGAATGCTGGATGGGGAGTGGGTCTGATTGGGACTATATTAATTGGATTCATATGTACCCACTGTATACACATACTTGTAAGTACCAAGAAATACATAAATTTTTTTGTACTCATAGTACCTTTATAAAAAACTAGATGACCGGCGCAACTTCGTCTGCGTTACAAAGGGGTTCAAAAATTGTAGCCTATATAGGCACGCGCCGCCCGGCGCAAACAACTACGACCCTGCATTTCAAATTTGTAATATCTTCGGTAATATTCACTTAAATTACATGCTGTAAAAAGCATATTGATCTATAATAAATGCACAATTTATTTAAGGTACTTAATTGGATAAGGATTAATGCTGTATTGTTTAAAATCACTTCGTAAATAACCATTTTTTAGTAAAGAATAAAAATGGTTATGCTGGGTTATCCCTAAGAGATAGACATATACCATCGCGGACTTTTTTGTTGAACTTTTTAAGGTGAACAATACTGTAGTACATTATTTTGGTCTATCTCGTAGGGTTCAGCCAGCGTTTGCAATATAAGCGCAAAAACGTGCTTATTTACGACATCACATTAGAAACCTTTAAATTTATCAGTGTTCCTCTACTATATTATGCATTTATTATACATACAAACCTTCCTTAAGAATCACTCTATCTATTAAAAAAAACCGCATCAAAATCCGTTGCGTAGTTTTAAAGATCTAAGCATACATACAGACATACAGCGAAAGCGACTTTGTTTTATACTATGTATTGATGATATACTTGTTGCTCTAATTACTACTTGCTTGAACAAAACTTCTCAAAACACTAATAATAATAGAACTTACAGTCTATCTTCATTATTTAACAGTTTCATTTTAAGGAAACAACGTCCATTGTCACTATATTTAACGAATAGTTTCAAATGTCTAAGTCACGATTGTTTTAGGTGAAAACATCTCGAGGTTGTTGTAAAATTGAGAGAAAACCGTTGCTAGGATACGCAGAAACATGCAGGTCGGCCTTTGCAAATGGACCGAAAGGCGTTAGAAAATTTGCAGGGGCTGCCAGGTACAAAGATACTTTCTTTCCTTAAGGTGCGTTTCCACATTGGCCGGCCAACGTCCAACTCAGTACAAAACAAATGACGGTGGCGGCCGATTAATATGAAAGTTGACCGGCCAATCTGGAAACGCACCATTACAATAGTAGCCCACTGACAGACCAATGGACACACCATTTAGTATATCCTAGTATAAAGTCGTCACTTGTTTTAATGGCACTCTTTTGAGTGAGCAAAATTTAGATTTTTTTTTCTGTTAAGTGTATGTATGTATGTCTTGAAAGTAGACTAAATACTAGATAAGTAACTAATAGTCTAATTGTTAAGTTACAGTAATTTCCTGCAAACAAAGTAAATTAACATTTGCGATAAATACAATTATAAAACATCAAGAACAATAGCAAAAACACAATTAATTATCAGAGTCAGAATACTTAAAAATATTATATTAAATACAAGTATGCCATTACTTAAAGACAAAAACACTTAATTTACGGTCATTATCACAACGAATCCTAATTTTAAGTGAACATAAAAACTAAGAATTTTAATTCAAGGATTTTAGTGTGTTAATAATATTAATTAAATTAAATATAATATTTTTTATGAAAAGTTTTATTATAGAGATGTGAAATCACACAAAACAATTATTAAGGTCCATAAATATTATCTTATTTAGATAAGCTTAAAGGATAAAGTTGTTTACTTTTTTTCATAGGCAGTCATTTGTAGGTCAAATATCTACAATTGCATTTCAGTAGGTACCTAATTGAAGTTTCTTTTCAAAAATGAAAGGTCCTTCTAAATATATTTCTTGAAATTTTTAATTTTAAAAGATTTGTAAATATTATAATGACAAGGAAGTCCCCAATATATTTTATCTGTTGCAATGACAACATTGAAGGCTTGAACAATTAGTAAACTATTAGACGAAAGGAAAAATATACAAAAAAATATTTACTTCACCAATTTCAAAAACCGTTAAATGCGTAGTTTAGTGTTCTGGTACTAACATCTACCTACAAAAGTAACTAAAAAAGCAGCTTCAATATTCTGGTGTGTATATAACATAATTGTTTTAGATACAATATATAAAGAATTGCGTAGTACTTACGGGTATAAACTGCGCAACTTTAGAGGACTATTAGGACAACTAGTTTAGATTTCGAATCCTTTAAAATTAACCGTCATTCTAAAATGCACTTTTTGTAAACTTTGTTTTAGTGTGTTTGCGGAATTCGCTTTACTGTCCACTTATGTTGGAGTATGCTGCATTTACACTGTTCTCATATCCGACTCAATTAAACAGGTATGTAGAATTTTGTTTATGCATTTTAAGGTAACGACCCAGTGTGAAAATGGTCTGTCTGATGGGCAATGGTTACCTTTGCTCTTAAAACTCTACAGTGCAAGGACGTGAAGGCATCATTATCTGTTTTCTACCATATATAACTTTTTTTTAGATTTAGTTTACATTAGAACAAGGCGTAACGTTAAAAAATAATTTGATATATTTTTGCTATAGATATTTTTATGCATATAGGGACATGCAGTTAGGGTTGTTTATAGTAGGTAACTTGCCTAAAATAAATGTTAGTTATGTTAGAAATATGCCTGAAAAAAGTTTATGAAGTTTTTACGAATTTATAAGCACACAAATTACTAATGTACACGCATCTTTGTGTACAATTTTAATAATCACACATAAGGTGTTTAAAATTAGTCACACAATAAGTATGTGAAAATGTATCTTTAATAACTGCAATTTTGTTTTGAAGTCATCATTATAAAAGTAAATTGTATTTTTTGTTAAGAACATTTTGTTTACACCTTTGATAGGTACTTGACCGTATAATTGTCTTTTACATTTTAAAATTGCTCTCAATTTGCCACACTTATCTTGAAATGAATGCTTTTCGTAATTTCTTTTGACCACGGTAATCAGTTTGAGTTAATCAACAATACTAAAAATTCAGCACCCTTCCAATAATAACAATAAGAAATAGTTATAATCATTTAAATAAAAAACAGAATCGTTTTAGACGATTTAAAACAGCAATTGCTGATTTTTTTTGCTAAATGTGGTGTGGCTAATTTAGGCTTCAACTTGATTTAGGTTCTATGTTTGGAATCAATATTAATTTTATCTAATTATAATTATAATCCCCAGCAGTGGACAGTAAAGGATTATTACAGTACCTACAGTAATTATAATCATATTTTTTTTCAGATAGTAGACAAATACGCGCCATCAGCAGTAATGCCAGTTGAATACTATTGTTTGATTCTACTCGTGCCTCTATGCGTGTTATGTCAGATCAGATACTTGAAGTTCCTAGCGGTGTTCTCAATCATCGCTAATGTTCTACTCGTAGCTACCTACGCTATCTGCCTTTACTATATTTTCGGAGATGGTGAAATTTCATTTGCCGATAAATCAATAGCTGGAAATCCTGCAAGATATCCAGCGTTTATTTCGTAAGTATTTGTTATAATTTTTATGGAAAATAATAATCAGTAGCTAAACAACATTTATTTATTGATGTTCGTGCGAAAAGAAATCAAGAAGTAAAATGAGGTTACAAAAAAATATTTTTTTTCTTGTCAAGATGAATGCTCATACATTCACAACAAAACGTAATTGCAAATTTAATCCACAGTGTAGAATCTATCTCATGTCTTATACTGCCTTTAATATCAACGAAACTAAAATCAACTAAAACACTATCTCTAGAACACATACTTAATCTCTAAGAAAATTACAAACATAAGTACGTAAATAATACATAATTATCATAATCGTTACTAAGTTCAGTTTATTACATCTTAACTGTCTACATCACTTCTGGTAATTTTATAAAGCATTCACTTATCTTTTAAGACGCATTTCCATAAAATAAGATAATAGAATCTTCTATGTTAATGTTCTAGCATTCATTTGTAATGCACGTGTGTATTATTCATACACGTGGTAAAACAAGAAACAAGTTGAAAAATTATAGTAATCGTTATGACAACCTAAAACACATGGCCAGTGTTACACTCATTTTTCTTAAGAAGCAATAATATGTCATTTTACATACTAAGTTATTTACATTATTGATGGTTCAAATGTTGTAAAAACTGATACAATGTAGTTTGTAGTGAATACTTTTTGAAGTAAATGGTTTTGTAAATAATTTGTAGAAGCAGTCATTGACTTTGGGATATTAACACATAAAGGAGTAATAATTATTCTTGAAAACAATAGTAACTTTAGTATTAAATATTGTGCTCAATATGAATGCTCACTTAGAAAAAAACGTGGGTTTTCTATCTAAAACCAAGTAGACCATTGTTTACCAACTGATGTAGGCTTTTTATTTTTTTAGAACAGTCATATTTGCAATGGAAGGAATCGGAGTTGTGATGCCAGTTGAAAACACAATGAAGAAGCCTCAGCATTTCTTAGGATTTCCCAGTGTGCTGGTTGTGGCAATGTCTGTCATTGTATTTCTATACAGCACACTAGGTTTGTTTGGATACTTCAGATACGGTGATGTTTTGAGAGGAACCATCACATTGAACCTTCCGACTGAGGAGTGGTACGTATAAAGTGATTTAGTTGAAAAGTAGTTATATAAATTTACATAGTAGTCGCTGATCCTGAGTTTTTACCGGTACTTTTTGGGCTTAGAATTTTTTAAGACCACTATGATACTCTGTAGTACATTGAATTTGGCATGGTAATGTGGGACATTGAATTTGGTAATTCTTCATATTCGACGCGCTCCAATCGCTTTGACGGTCAAACCTGATTGTACCTCCTGTTGTTCGACAACTATACCACTACGATAAAATTTATCCTTTTGGCTGATCCGACCATTCTCACACTCGATTGCTCTTCAAAGTACATACAGGTATACAAAGGCTCATCGAACCTAACACAGTTTTCCTTAACAAACTAGTTTTAGATGTTTGGTTGATGAGCGAATGACCTTTCGTTTTTATGGATAACTTCAAACTTGTACGAGTCTCTCAAGAAACATATACGTAGAATAACAAATCGAACAAAAAACAAATACACATTTGCCACACTGTATTAAAATGCAAATATTGACAATGCGATATTACGCTTGGGTCCAGTGCGATAGCAAATTTTCCGCGCATAATAATTTCCATTCAGAAATTAGTTGCTGTTTTCAAAGCAAGTTTAAAATATTCTACAAACGATCAATGAACTGTGTATAGATGCTTCTTATGTGCGCTTTAATTTTACTTCGTATTCGCTTCTTACTTCTTCTCGTAAATTGGATTTATAATGACTACATTAAAATTAATCTAACTGAGCCCTATTTGCACTAAGTTAATAACAGCTAAAAACAATTACGTACAAGATTACCAAATATGGAAAATACATTATTGAAATGACTTACTGGTATAAATATAATCGTGAAAATAGAACATACATACGCCACTACTAATGATGATACCTAGAAGATAATTTATATAGCCTCGAAGACAAACAGGAAAAGAGTTTTTTTTCTAACGAGTTTCTTTTCTTGGTGTTCTACTGCTTACGATTATAATTATGTTATTATTGAATGTTTTACAGGCCTGCAATTTGCGCGAAGATCTTTATAGCTCTCTCGATATTCTTCACATATCCCTTGCAATTTTACGTAGTTATCGATATTTTCACGAAGTATACGCAACCTCACATTAAGGAGAAATATCAAACGGTCACGCAAATGTTCGCGAGAACCGCTGGTGTCTGCTGTTGTGGTAAGATTAAATAGATATATTCTATAAACAATTCATAAGAAAATCATCAATCAATCTAGTTAAATCTAGTTAAGCTAGAAATCAAAAATTCTCAGAACAGTCAGTATAATTGCGTGGCTTATTTAATTCAACAATGCTATGCTTTTTATTTTGAACTATAACACTAATTCCTTAGAAAATAACCCAATTTCACAATACTGGCCATAAAAAAGCATCTATTAAATATTTGAAGTATGGACTTAAATCTTTAAAAGTTGAGCAATATGTCCGATATGGATAGGTATAAGACACCAATTAACACATTACTAACAAATTAAGATTTGGACATCTTGGGTTCTAATGAGGAATAGTTGTAAAACACCTTGTTCTTGCGTAAATAGATTCGTAAACTTGGGAAATGGACTAAATCGCAATTGATTGGTATTTCAACTATTGCCGGTCGTAGGTATTAAATAAAATATACTCTATTATACTACACCTGTGAAGGACTTCGTATTAAAAATCGACTTTCAAAGGGTTCTTTTTTGTGGAAAAGACAATGATAAAGAGTCGTAGGTTTATTATATTAGTTAACTAAATTTTCCACTTAGCAAATCATTGTGTTAGAAGCTTATAAGGCAGATAGGTATACCTAGTTACGATCGGCGATCTTACCTAAATAAAACCGCATCACAGGTGGGCGAACCCATTGCAGGAGTCCTTGAATGACAGTATAACAAAAAAAATATTAGAAATCTTATCAAATCATTTTTTAATTGCCGTAGACAGACGAGCCAACGGGCCACCTGATCATAAGTGGTTACCGTCGCTCATGAACCTCTGCAATGTCAGGGGACACTGAGGGGTCGCTACCTACGACCTAACTTTAAGGACCCTCCTCAAGCATAGAAATAATTCAATTTAAACATAGAAAAGAGAAAATAATAATATAATGGATTTATCTCAAATGACACAAAACGCATACGATTAATCAAAAATTCTTCATCACAATTTTGTTCACAGTCGGTATTGGGATAGCGTTGCCTCTTCTAGAACAAATCATCAATATAGTCGGGGCAGTTTTCTACTCGATCCTTGGCCTTGTGATCCCAGCTATCATAGAGACAGTCTTCCGATGGGACAACCTTGGAAAATTCAACTGGATCCTTTGGAAAAATTGTCTCATCGTTCTATTTGGTCTTGGAAGTCTCGTCTCAGGATGTACTGTGACTATAATGGATATAATCCAAGTACTGCAACAGAAAACTGAGTGACAGTAAAGTAAATAGTAGTTTTTATTGTTATTTTAAACATTGTTGTTACAATATGATTAACAATTACCTATGTGTCCTTAGCATTCGTGGTGGCCAAGTGATAGAAGCGTTTGTCGTCGTAAATTAAAAACCGCCTGGCTTGTACCTCTAAATCTTATTGTGATATAGATTTGTAGGATTTCACAAAACACCACTAGAGAATAATAGGTTGAATCAGAAAAAATATTTGTATAGTTATATCAGAAAAATATCTGTTTGTTTCTTTGAATATAGATTTGTGAGTATTTTTTTTATTTGTGTGAAAATTAATATCTATACTGAATTTTTTTTATTGTGTGTTGAACATAACGTCCCTATGAAATGTTCCTCACGGACATTCGCAACATCACAGGAGACTTAAAGTAGATACCTACTTCCTATATATTTTTATATCATAAAGATTTTTATAACGCCATCGAGCATACTAGTTTCTGCATTGTTAAATCATCGGAATTGTAAATACTCGCATCTTAGTATTATTTGCGAACAAATATGTAATTATTTAGCTTGTTGAATATGTACTTATTTGTGTACTTAATTTTCATTGAAAAATTTAACATGATCACGTCAAAATACCTACTTCTAAACGAAAACTTGTTAAAAGTATTAACATGTATTATTGTTTATTTTAAAATATTAATTTATTCGTTATAATTGTTGTTTTTCTTTTTATAAATAGCTTATAAATAATTTTAGTTAGTACATATAAGATTTAAAAATATATAGTCAAACTAACGAAAAACTACTAATTGTAAGTGATTATAATTATTTATGCTCTTTAGCTATATACTTGTACAAGTAATAACTCTATGGGAAAAAACTATTATTTTATGAAAAGTAGAGCAAAATAATGGTAATATCGGCAACAGTTTTTCTTTATGCAAATAATGCCATATAAATAAACTATATAAACAAAATATTATATAGTCAATCATGTATAGACTTATCGTACTAAAAGTAAGTATTGAAAGACTATATTTAAAATGAGTAACAATTAAATCTGTAACAGAACTGGCAAGTAAAAATAAAATCACTGAGATACTTAATAAATATTTTTATTCGTAAAACTATCCATAATGCTAAATTGAACATTTTGATTAGATGTCCTATTTTAATACGAATCAAAAAAATATAAGTAGACAATAAGTCAAGAAAGAAAGTTATGTTAGTTTCAAATTCTTAAAGGTACTAGGTTGGTATATAAAAAACATTTTTTCACCATTAATTATTATTTAAAAACAACTTTTGAATAAATTAGTTATTTCATCTATAAAATAGATATGAAGACGTTAAAATGATGTAAATATGATCCCGCAAAAATATAGGTAACTTTAAGATGTTTTTTACGTAGTGGCTACTCAAATGTACTCAGAGCGATACTAAAGTGTAAATAATCAGTTAATTCTGCATGACTAATGTTCAATCAGCAATTCAAGAAAGGAAATATTAATATTTTGTGTAAAATAAATGTATGAGTATGTTCATTTCTTGAGAAAGGGCATAGAACCCTTTCAATTATCTTTTTGACCGACTTCCAAAAAGGAGTAGGTACTCAATTCGTCTGTATTTTTTTATGTTTGTTCCTTCATAACTACTTCAAGTACTTAGTACGAGTGGACCTATTTAAAAGATTCTGGATTCAAATGAAAGGTGATGGTCGCCATGGGGTCCCATTTTTTTTTAGAACGAGCAAGTAGGTACTTTTGTTACTGTGTTTAAAAATGTGAATTTTTAACTGACAAGATTTGGAAGTCGGTCGTTTTCATTATTTTTATCAAAATATTATATTTCGAAATATTAAAAACAACCTCCTACAATTTTTTTACTGCCTTCAATTCAGTTTGTCTTTCGTAAACATGACTTAAGAAAATTGATTAGAGGCCTAGAGGGCTAAAGATAGGCAACGGTTACGCTGTGCCCTAGCATTACGGAAATCCACGAGCACCGGTAACCGCTTTCAATAAGGCAGGTTTCGTTCCGTTTTTTTCACTTACCAATCTATCTATCTATATAAATAAAAATGAATTGTTGTTAAATATAAAATACCCGGGAATTTTTTTGTTACGCAGATGAAGTTGCGCGGGCCAGCTAGTAAATAAATAAAAATTTCAATAAAAAATACAACCATACACAAATGTAAAAGGACATACATACAAGTAACGAAATGGCATGAATCTGGCACTTTGGACCAGCTGTAAAGGGGTGTATGACTTGTCGAAATACAACTACTTTTAGTTTTGGAATCGGTTAACCTTTTTTTTCTTTATTCTATGGAATAAAGTAGTAACTACATAATTCAACAAAAGGCCTTTTTGTATACGATTAACATGTCCATTATTTAAACGGCTATACGCGTTCTTGGTACGTCAAACACCAACTAAATCTTTCAGTTGAAATCTGAGCGCAAACACAACGTCTACAACTCAATTTTTATGTAAATACGTCGTAGATAACAGACAATCATAATAAAACTAAATCCTGTGATGTTTGACGAGTTATGCAAATTTATTATGCAGAGCTGAAGTATCAAATCTTATTAGATGTCTTAAGCGTCAACAACTATGTTGTTAAATTAAAATAATTCCTAAAACTCGCTTTTTGAAAAATTCGGAATAATGATTATGAGTGAGAAAGTGAAAGATGTTGATTATAATCCGTTCGAGCATCGTAAAGTTGAAAAACCTAACTCGTAAGTACTTTATTTATGAAATATTAATATGAAATTAAGGAAAATGTAACAGAAACTAGGCAAGATTTAAACTCCATTTTGAATAGTTTACTGAGTAATATTCAGACAATGATTTTAGCTAGTTTTTAAGTTCACACTTCCATCACGACTTATTTATTTATTATTAGGTCCATCAACAAGATTTACATGATAACAAGCAAATTCACAGACATATGAAAACAATACACTACATGCAATCTTAATTATAGATGAACACAACGTGGTAAGAAACATAGTACACAAATCACGTAGCATAACATTTAACAAAAAACAAAATAATTATAATAACAAGTTAGATTACATTTACGAATTTAAAAATAAGATCAAACTTCAGATAAAGACCAAAAAACTCTGTGCATTATTTTAAGCAGAAAGGAATCTGTAGGTACCACGATCTTAACATTATTAGATTTCACAGATACAGTACTTATCAATGTAAAAAATATAAAATACTTAAAACCCTAAATAAACATCAAATAAAATACGAATTTAAAACACTTCAAACTAACAGTGCATTGATTTTAGTTACATAATACATATGTAAATAGTCCAGTCAAAAAAGACTTTCAAATTTGCATTAATTCTCAACAAGATTTTTGTGTAGGTCTTGAATGGATCATTACTAATAATATGTAAAATCCCCATCGATCCCTTGGGCGTTGTTTTTATTCGAGGACAAATGATCCAAATTTTTGTTTTTGCCGTATATCTCTGAAACAACGAGAGCTATCGTATTATTAAACCGTAATTAAGTAAGGTCCGTACACCCATCGAATTTGGGCTTATTTATTATTGAGGGCAGGTAAAGGTATTATTGTGGCTTAGTCAGATTCCCTTTACATACACACAACATCCTAAGAGGATTCTTTGTCAAAAGATTCGTATGATTTTTGCGCACCTATCAAGCAAGAAGAATCTTGAGAAATATTTCTTACTTAAAATTAAGGTTATAAATATCCTACAGTCGTTTCTTCTAATTATCAAACTTACGCTATTTTTCTAAACACTTTTAGATCATAATTTCACATGAATTTAGGTTATTTGTTTATGCTGTGGAAATAAAAGGAAGGCCTTCCACTTCAACTAATAATTCGTTTTGTTGTTACTTTTTTTGTTTTAAAGGTAATTAGGATTTACAATCATAAATTTAGTTAGAAAGGTAAAACACTAATATATCCACAAATACTAGGTATACTATAGGTATACTTTCAAACACTTACATTATACTATGTTCTACAGAAATCTATTCAGAATATCAATATTCTTCATCATCAGCCTGTAGACGTCCACTGCTGGACATAGGCCTATTCTAAGCCGGCACCACACGGCATCAATATTCTTGACGACCATTAAATACCAGATAAATAAATGAAAAATATACCAATAAGTCTTTTGTTATTAACAGGGACATCAGATCGTTAGCAAATCTGATCAAGTCATCCTTGGGTTCAGGCTTGCTGGCTATGCCACTGGCATTCTCCAACTCTGGCTGGGTTGTGGGGCTGGTTGGGACTATCATCATTGCATTTGTTTGTGCACACTGTGTGCATATATTTGTAAGTGTACTAATTGACATGTAGATATAATTATATTTGTAATATCTTGGGACATTGCTGGGCCTACGACCTATTCTTGACAAAACTTTCTGTCCTTTAACCAAAGTTATTTATATAAGTATACAAATCGCTTAGTAATTCGGTGTTACCCACACTCAAATTCTTCACTTTTGTTAATAAAATATTAAACTACAATCGAGATACTATGTAAATTCCATTGTTGAACACCTTATGTAAATATGTTTAAGTTACAAAATAAATTATTTGTATTATTTAAATGTACTTTGTAATGTATTATTTTACTTCCAGGTGAAAACGTCAAGGGGCTGTTGTAAACTTGAACGAAAACCTCTCTTGAGTTATTCAGAAACCTGTAAGGCTGCTTTTGAGAATGGTCCTGTGTCACTACGACGTTTTGCTTCCGCGGCAAAGTAAGAAATAGTTAAAATATAGAGAAGTAAAAATAATAATATTCTTAAGAGTGTCAAGCGAAAAGATTCAGTAACCTGGAGCTGACTCATATATTGTCTATGGAACTGCTAGACTGCGCAGCATATCTATGGGTTCTGGGTTTGGCGCCAATTTCGAGAGGTCGTGAAAAAGGAGATGTTGGACTGGCTTGGGATTCAGATGCGTATAATTTTTATTATTTTGAATTATTAAGTAAAGGAGGTTCCTTGCATACCATTAATGAATTCTGTTTAAAAAGTTAAAACCACTTCTGGTTCATAAAAATATATTTACTTTCTTTTTCTTTATGTTGTTATACTAATGGTAATTAGGAATTTAAAACAATTTAAGGTTAATATCACGCATCATAGGTATTCAGTACTGATATTTTATCTTCAATTACAGATTATTTGCAGAGTTCTCGTTGTTTTGCACCTACATCGGCGTATGTTGTATTTTTACTGTGCTTATCGCTGATTCTATTAAGCAGGTTTGTTGGAAAAAAGCACAAAAATAGTAATATTATCTAGGTACCAATATCTCTATTGGAACGAAGTTCCTTATCGCGCGGTATCGAAAGGGGGCTAGACAGAAATTCTTATGAAAAAGTTGTCACGACACTTTTTTTGTTTTAGATGATTATCGTTAGATGGCGCTGTAATTAAAATCTTTTAAAACAATTCCTTATTTTGTTTTATATGATTAATGCTAGATGGCGCTGTGATCAAAATATTTTGTTTATTTTATTACAATTCCCACACTAATTAATCGAAAGGAACTACGTTCCATCCGGGTGTCCCTTGACACCTCTCAAGTTTGTTTAACAAATATTGGCAGTGCATAATTTATGCCCATTATTGCCCTTAGGTATTAAAGTTTAACAATCACATCGTTTCAATTCGGTATGAACCGTGTGATGCCTGTTTGAAAACAAATTGGTAAATTATAACGATTTTTTTTAAATGAATTATTTTCACTTTAGGTATTTACTAAATTTTTAAGGGCAAACTTCACTCTTCAAATTAAGAAAAAACTAAGCCCTATTTCTTTTTCAGATTAACTCATCCAAGTATTCTTCTCCTTTTAATATCTTTTTCATCTTTAATTCAGTATAAGCTAGATAACTGTTTTTTTTTCAGCTCTTCGACAAATACGTAACAGAAACAAACTTGCCTGTAGAATATTACTGTCTATTTATCCTCGTGCCGCTTTGCTTGATGGTGCAGATCAGGCACTTGAAGTGGCTGGCACCGTTTTCTTTGATGGCCAACATTTTGCTGGTCGCCACATTTGCTATTTGTCTCTACTATATTTTCGGAGGAGAAATCAATTTTACTGATAAAAGAATGTCTGGCGATCTGTCTAGATTTCCAGCTTTCTTGTCGTAAGTATGGAAATTGTATAAAAACGATTTATAATTAACAATCTGATGCAACAACCAGGAGACTTTTTTCACTTGTTCTTATTTTTTGCTTGTTCTAAGCCTTTCTCAAAAATTTTCAACGATGATTGTATCTATTGTTATTGATATTTTAGATACCTATATTATAATGTTAAACAGCAAAGTAAATACATGACATACATCAAGTATAGGTACACATCATTTCTTAGTCCTTCGAGACGATTTTTTTTTTCAATTTGTTCACTCTATTATTTCAGAACAGTAATATTCGCCATGGAAGGTATTGGAGTAGTAATGCCAGTCGAGAACACGATGAAGAAACCGCAGCATTTCCTCGGTTGTCCGAGCGTACTGGTGATAGCAATGACAACAATCATGCTACTGTACTCAATTCTTGGATTATTCGGATACTTTAGATTTGGTGATGTCCTAAGAGGCTCTATTACCCTGAACTTACCCATTGATGATATGTGAGTTTAACTTAAAATTTGAGTATTTATATAAATAAATCATAAGTATGATAAGAAATAAAAAGATAGTCGTGGTGGTCGAGTGGTTGAAGCGCTTGCCTTCCGTACGGGCGTTCAAAACCGGCCGGCTTGTACCTCTAAATCTTAATATGAAAAAGATTTATGTGCAATTTTTCACAACACCACTGACTAAAAACGGTGAAGGAAAACATCGTGAGGAAACCTGCATATCGGAAAAGGGTTCTAAAACTCCTTTGAAGATATGTGAAGTCCCCAATCCGCATTAGGCAAGCGTGGTGGACTATGCCTAACCCCTCTTCGGAGGAGACCTGAGCTCAGCAGTGGGCAGTAATGGGTTGTTACAGTACAGTATAGATAAGAAAGGTATGCCAATAAATTTACCAACTAAAATATGCTATTTAACGACAATTTTAATCAATGAAGCTGCATTACAATTGTTCTCACTTGGCTGAACTTGACTCCCAGACCACTCCTCTTTGAATTTTATAATTTATTACTCCTCCTCTCGTTAATCTCCTAAATATACCTACTGTAAGTTTAGTAGGTATATTTTTAGCATATTTTAACACATAGGTAAAAGCTACTAATTACATAATGACTAAAAACATTCGTCATCCTATTACAGTCCGGCAGTCTGCGCTAAAATATTTATAGCATTGTCTATATTCTTCACATATCCACTACATTTCTTTGTCGTTATGGATCAATTTACTAGATACGCAGAACCACATATAAAGAAGGAATATCGTAATATTTCACAAATAATCACAAGGACATGTTGTGTCTGGATCTGTGGTATGTATCACAATAATACGCAAAATAATATTTTGTTTACCCCCTTTAGATATTTACGGAAAGATGACTCATGTAGTATAGGTAAATATTTTGGATATAAATTTAATGAAAATGGGTATGGGTTGCGTCCCAACCCTTGTAACATATTGCGACTAGTTTAAACATGTTCCCTTAAGTTTTTTTTAATGAATAATTTTTTTTTTTCTTATAATTGCGTGTAGGTCAAAAGTTCTGGTATAATTATGACTGAATAATTCTCTTTTTTAACTTAAGCCATGCACTTAAAACACTGATATTTGTGATACAACAATCAGTTTCTTTATCGTATCACTGTATTTATATTTATTTATGTTAGTATACTGTAATTGCTCAACTTCTGCGAGTCCACCATCTCGCAGAAGATGGTGGCGGGGCGTGTGAGAGAGAGCTCTTCGCTCCGCGCTCTTTGGCTCCACGTTAAACCCCGCCGTTGCCAATCTCGGGACACGTTCCGGGATGTGGCTGGATTAAATATATATGGATTATAATACCACTATAACAGTTTCCCTGCATGAGATACGGAGTTATGCCCATACAAAAAAATATTACACGTGTTGAGATCTTTCAAATGATGTAGGTAGAAAAATGTTACAACAGTTGGGACGAAACCGCCCATTGTCCTTTGGATGGAAATTATAAACAGTTAACACTTTTACCTTTACCGTAAGTAGCGGCCTCAAATTTTCTCCTGACAGTGCAGGTTAGTGCAGAAATCTATGAGCAACGATAACCACTTATGATTAGGAAGCTCGTTTGTCTACATGGCATTGAAGACCTATACATCTTTTTTTATACCTGATTGTCGCTCATGGACCTTTGCATTCGCAATATCAGGGGACACTGAAGGGTCGCTACTTACGACCTAACTTATCCCTGTTATTGATTTAAATTATTTTTCAGGTGGGATCGGCATTGCCTTGCCTATGTTAGAACAGATCATCAACATAGTCGGAGCGTTATTTTATTCCATATTAGGTCTCATAATTCCAGGTATTATAGAGACGGTATTTAGGTGGAATGACCTGGGTAGATGGAACTGGATACTTTGGAAAAACTTTGTGATTGTTCTGTTTGGCATATGCGCTTTAGTATCCGGATGTACAGTCAGTGTTATGGATATCATTAGTTTATTGAATAAAAAATTGGAATGATTTTATTCGTTGAATTCCTGCGAATCCCCATGACCTTGGTGTCTTCCGTGGTCAAACATAAGAGACTGCGCCTAAATTCGTCTGGCCGATATTACTATGAATTGGTATTGATTGCCTTAATCATTGACCTTAAATATAGCAATATTTGCGATGATGTACTCGATTGAGATAAAATTGTCACGTGCTAAATGTGTAGGCTTAACACTCACGCGAACATAATTTGCACAAAACACATTAGCGCGTTACGATGCCTTCCCTGTGCTGGACTCAGGCAAAGTAATCGGCATAGAGGTGTGGGTTGGGAACTTAATAGAATTTTCTTTTCTCTTATATGCAAGTGGTAAGAAAGATTGGTGTAACCTATCGGCTATCTTCGTTACTACTAACAAAGAGATTATACTGACTTTTTTGAAATAATCACAGCTTCAAAAGTATAACCTGCGCAAAGAATGGGATGTCAGAATAAAGATCGAACATAGAAACTAATTATTGTTCGCGAACAGCGCTCGCCCGTGTGTGTGATGTATGGATTACGGAAACCGGTACTTCAAGTTTTACGAGTTTTCATCATAATGACTTCTTCAATAAAAAATGTAAAACGTCAATCAATTAACATTTTTTAATTGTTAATTGCATACGATAAAATATTCACCAACTACGTTTCGGCTAAAAGTAGTTTATCATCATAAATCATTATAATTTTATTGCCTTTTCTTTTTGGTTAATATTATATCATATTTTATTCAGCATCTTTGTCATTGTTTAGTATTTAACAGAGGTGGAGTACATCTGCATTTCTAATAAGTGTTGGTTTGAATAGTTTAGTCGTATATGAATGATATTCAGCTCGAAAAGTTGTATATACTCCTGTTCACATCTGTTCACGTGGAACTCTTCGAAATTGTAAACTCATTCATTGGCCGTGACTGTCACAAATGATTTGACCGATTGTGCCAAATGCGTAGTAATATTACTGTGGTTATACAACTGGGGTATCTATTTATATACAAAACTAATGGCTGTCTAGACATTTCAGGATGACTCTTTAAAGAAATATGTACTTTTTATGAGCATTCCTGCTCTTGACAAATGCTTGCCAATAAACATATTTTCTCTATACGTAACGGCGATTAATATCATAAACAGATAAAGAAGATAGTTGCTAAATCAAGACTTCATAATGGAATTAACTAGTTAAAACTTCTAGGTATGGCATTCGTACAATAGTCTTCTAGGACAATGAACATTTCTATAGAATAATCCAAACTCATAGAAATACTCTGACCACAAGCATTTACTATTCAACAATTATTATACCTACCAATTAAATTAACACAACATGAAAATAATACTAAAAGCATTTTTTTCTGAATATTTTTTAATAACATAGCAGTTATAGACACATTGAATTTAGTTTTCCTCATAAATAAATCTTTCGTTTTTCCTTGTTAAGAAATTACAGATAGAAATAATGTTAGTCGACAAAATTAAGATTCAAAACAATGTAGACTAAGTACTCTATCTCCAGGTATACACGGTCAAAACACATACTAATATGAGTTTCAGCAGATTTGGGAAAACATATATCTGGGAAATGCACTTTTCATGCATTTTTCGAAGTAGTTCTAGGTATGTGTTCGTCTAAACATACATATCAGGAAAATTGAAAATAACCAAGGTTGATAATAATCTAAAGCTTTAATGATAGTGGTACTTCTGGCAATGGCCAAAATGATGGGTATTCAAAAATATGCAGCGAGACAAAGAACAACACGTGAAATGCACACTGGCGCTGCATGTTTTGGCAAGATGTTGAGAATGTTCATGATTTATTAAATTCAGAGAGGTGCGAAGTTATTGTCATTCATAATTATTTACTGAATATGTTTATGAATAAAACCAAATAATATTCATTCTATGAGTCATTCAATACGCAGTTTTAAATATTAGTTGATTTTATATCTATGGACCTTGCCAGATTTGTTTATAACGCTTTAATATATATTTCTATTATTTTTTATCTTTAATATATATTTTAGAGACAGATTTACTATTTTTTGAAAAGCAAAAAATTAAATACACAAACTAAAAAATATTTGGGCGCAATTTATATCTATAATACTAACATACATAACAATCATTACTAGCAGAACTAAGACTAGACCGAGAACCATTTTATTAAATACCTACAGATTTTAGCGTACATAGAACTATTTACCATTCAGGTACGAAGCACTTCAAAAGTGTTTATTTTAATACTTCGTTTATACATCAAGAGTCAACGAACAAATTTTACCTATGTTTTACAAAGAATCCGAAAATATTACAGTTCGTTTATTTTTACTGTAGTCCGGAACATAAATCATTGTTTTCACAACTAGAAAATAAAAATGTTACGTTAAGATGTCGCCCACCTTCGCCTACCTACGTATGTGAAGGATAACCCTTGACTATATTAGCGCTTAAAACCTTGAAAAACAAAAAATTGGCACGACTTTGAAAACAAATTTCATGGTGATGATGTTGAAGTATGTTCCACAGACAATTAGCTTCCAGGTGGGTGGAACGGGGCGGCGCGACGGGAAAGAATGCCTCGGGCGTAACGCGTCGCGCCGTCCCTCATAATCCCGTGCTGGGTTCTGGCCTCAGCCGGGGTTCGGACGCTGAGTGTGAGCGGTTGGAGGTTTTAGTGCGGTTCAACTCCCACATAACCCGCCCGCGGGGCGGGCGGGGATCCGGTGATTTCCTCCAACTAAAAAAAAAAAAAAAAAAAAAGGTGGGTGGAACAGCGTCTATATTTTTATTTGTTGTGCTGTAAATCATACAGTTTTATGTGTTGAAATGATTAAAGGACCAATGGTACACCGAGGTGGTGTACAGAAAATTTAAAATGAAGTCGAAGAAAATAGTAATAACAATTCAAATGGAAAATATTAAAATAATGTGGGCTGGATTGCAAGAATATATTTAGAGCGATTTAAATAGTATTATTTTGTGACCTATGATTTTATTTCAAAGTATATTTTGAGGTATAACTTTTATTTAAGAATTGCTTAAATGGGTTTGGAAGTATTTAATTGGTAAATCAGTCTATGTTTCTGATTTTATTTTAAGCCACAATGTTTGTGATAATTTCGTTTTGTGATCATTAACTCCATAAAACACTATTACAATATTTTAATTATGATAATACTACCCACCTGGAAACAAGATGTTAAAAAATCTATAATATGATGTAAGGTAGCATCTACGTAGCAATCAACAGAAATTATTTCATCCCGTTATAAAATAAAAAAGTTCGACTTGCGTTCGTGAAGCTTTAATTTGGTGTTTGTAGGTGAACTGAAATATATCTAAATAGCAATTTCTTGCCAATTGGAGATGGATAAAGATTTCTAGATAGTACGAACAAAATGTCTGGAAATTTAACGTCCAATTATAGAAATTTCTCCATCTTGGTAGGTAACGACGAAAGTTGAAAAAGGGTAAATTTTAACATAAACAGCAATATAAAACACCACCACAGCACACTAATAATAACTTGACGATTAATGTTTAAAACATAACAAATTTACTTTTATTAATTCAGGAAACTACAACACATAATGAAATGAACTAATCAAACACCTGAAGGTTCATTTACTACGTCTACATTGTTATAATCTATTTACAGAAGATTATATAAACAAAGACACGAGACACAGATATTATTTATGGTCTTCCTTAGTTCATCACGTGCTTGAGAGAATACGCGCCAAACGAATTCGAGATTGGCCAAAATATTTAGTAACAATAATAATACCTGTTAAACACAGTTTTTTCAGTAAATATTTACTTTTTTTAGTTTATTTTGAAACTATTAGGTTTAACGGCACTTGGCCATTATCACCGTTTTCTGTATCCATTTTTGACCACCGAGCGAATGTGGGTAGGCGGGCGAGGAGAATAAAACCACTTGTTCAGCAATTCACCACACAATAATTATTCTCACAAAATAAAGGCGTTACTACAATCAGCACTTTTAATTTTACAATAAAGTTGTGACGCTCCACCGAACACGTCTTGTCCGCGCGAGATGCAAATGTATTCTGATCTGTTTTGCCTCCCCGCACAAAAGAGCCCGGCGTTGCGTCAGAGTGAAGAAACGTCAGAATGAACAAACGTCAAACGTCACTTTCATAAATGTCACTGTCATTATTACTTTTGACGTTTCTTGACACTCTCAAAACCGGAAGCGCCGTCACGGCCGGACTGACCTTCGCACGTCCTCGTGCGACAGCTCACCTCCTGGGCTACCTGCCAAGAGCAAATACAACTGTAGTGCATAGTTAGGCCAGCTCGCCCATCCCTGACTAGGTACCCAGTTATACCACCTGTTTATGAAGATTTGGATCTTCTACATGAAACACCAATTCACTGGGCGGACAACTGACCTCAGGCGCCCCTTCGACCAGCTCACCAAGCCACATGGTGAGATGGACCGGACAACCAGTCAGCGCCCCTTCCACCAGTCACGACCACCAAGGTCCGCTACCAAGGTCCACGACCAAGGTTCACCACCAAACCACACACAGCTGATACAATTAACTGGTCCAAAACATCGACCCATATAGGCCAGTTCCAGACCAATTCCCTGTCGCTCAGTTCACACCCAACAAGTCGTTGTCTGATTCTAGGCGTCGACCCGGTTTAGGCCAGCCCAGTAAATCAACTACACCATAAACCACCATGGAAAACAGAGTCTGGTCATGGGCGTCGACCCAGATTAAGCCAGCCCAATTAACCAAATATATAGCAGCAGAAGAGCAGGGTTTACGTTATATCACAAATACTCACCGTTTACTATACTTCATGTTCAGAGGCAGAGAGGGTACCGGAGCTGGCAGTCAAGGTGTGTGAACTAGATATCGACACTGTTTCACTATCATCATCAGATGTTACCATTCCGTTCTCCTGACTATGGACTGCCGCCGTCTCGGCCTCCTCCGCATCATGAATTAAGGAAGTAGCCACTTCAACCAACCCGCCATAGCCCTCGGGCACTGCACGTAGGTTTTCATGGGCATACTTATAGATTCGGTTAGATCCATCAATGTCTCGCAGCTCATACCTATCATTGTCTAATACCCGGACAATGGTAAAAGGGCCTTTGAACTTTCGCTGTAGTTTAGTTTGGTTGCGCTCACTACCCTTAATAAAGACAAAGTCACCTACACTAAATGGTTTCACTTTTGCTCTACCCCGGTTAAAGCGTTTTTCTTCCGATGCAGCGGTCTTTTTGATATTTTCGGAAGCATTATGCCGGATAGTGTCTAAATCTAAACGAGGCTCAGGTTCCGCGTCCACTGATATGGATGATATTCCTAGTGATTGTGCCCGTATGCCGAACATTAGTTCCGTGGGCGTATACTCCGTTACTCTTGACCTGGTGCTATTCATTGCGAGCTGAACTTCGGGAAGTTCGTCTCGCCACGTTTTGTTTGGGTCGTTTTCGACTATTGTGAGGAGGCATTTTAATGTGCGCATTATCCTTTCAACCTGGCCGTTGGCTCTGCTGGAGCCAGTGGCGATAAGGTGAAGCTCTATACCATGTTCGCTACAAAACCCTTTGAAGTCTGCACTAATAAAGCACCTACCTTGATCTGCTATTATACGTTTCGGTGCTCCAAATAGGCAAACGGCTTTTTTGAGGCACTGGATTGCACTTGCCGCGTCGAGGGTAAGTGTGTATTCTATTAGGACATATTTAGTGAACGCGTCAATAATTACGGTCGCATATTCTTTCCTATCACTCTTGCCACTGAGTTTGCCCGTGATGTCTATATGTATTGTGTGCCACGGTATGGACACTTTAGGTATTGGATGGAGTCGAACTTGCTGCGCTCCTGAACATCCCTTTGAAGCTTTACATACTATGCATGAATCCACAAATTTACGCACCTGCTTCAACATTTGTGGAAACCAGTACTGTTCGTATATCTTGTCAAGTGTCTTATCTGCCCCGAGGTGCCTAATTTCTGAATGAACATGATTTATAAGTGTCCATGTTAGTGATCTAGGAACGATTGGTAACCACGAGCTGGTTCTATTGCGGTCAATTTTCCGGTACAATATGCCTTTTCGCACGTCATACGTGTGCGCAATTGCCTCCGGTAATTCGTTGTTTTCATGTTTCTTGATAAGGTCACATATCTCGCTATCCCGTTTTTGCTCAACAGCTAGCCAGCCCTGATGCAATTCTATGAAGTGAACTACTTTGCTCTGCTTCCTTGAGTCATTTGGATCATCAAATTTTTGCACAAAAGGTACAGGCTCCGAAATGGGGTTTCTAGATAAGTAATCTGCGTGGCTCATGCTAGACCCCTGCTTATGGACTATATCAAAATCATATGCTTGTAAGAAAGCCCACCATCTATGTACGCGTGGAGTTAAATCGGTTTTTGACTTGGATGCTTTTAAAGAATTGCAGTCTGTGAAAACTCGAAGTGAAGTTCTCGACCGCACGAACGACCGCCAGAGTCTCCAACTCATATGAGTGATACCTCGATTCCGCATCAGACGTTCGACGGCTAAAGTAAGACACCACGTGTGGGGCACCATCTTTTCTCTGGATTAATACGGCCCCATAGCCTTCAGAACTCGCGTCAGTGTGAAGCTCGATAGGAGAGTCTGGGTCAAATATTGCTAACACCGGTTCTGACGTAAGTATATCAATAATCTTTTTGTGAATGTCGTTGTGAGCGTCTGTCCATTTGATAGGCCCCTTCAGTTTCGTTAGCGGGTAAAGAGGTCCCACTAGGCGAGTAAAGTTTGGTATGAATCGTCTAAAATAGGAAGCCAGGCCTAAAAATTGTCTAACATGAGTGGCTGTTTTGGGGGTAGGAGCATCAACTAAAGCCTGTATCTTTCTTGGGTTTGGTGTTACTTCACCAGCCTTTATGACATAGCCAAGATAATCTATCTCACTTTTCATGAATTTACATTTTCTCATGTTCAACGAAAAACCTGCATCAGAAAGGGCTTTCAAAGTTAGGTCTAGACGCTCTAACCCAATTGTGACGTCACTTGAATAACACATGACGTCAGCCATATAAGCCAACGCTACTTTGTCTTTTAGTGGCCCAAGAGCCGTGTTGATGCACCTTTGATACACAGAAGCAGCATTTCGTAAACCAAACGGCATGGTCAGATATTCGAATTGACCATCCGGTGTTACAAATGCCGTTCTTGCTACACTATCCGGATCAACGGGAATTTGGTGATAGCCCGATGCCATATCTAATGAAGAAAAATAGTGCGCGCCGTGGAGTCGGTCGATTTGTTCATCAATGCGAGGCAACGGATAATGCTCGGGACGCGTGTTGGTATTGAGTTCCCTATAGTCTACGCACATTCTATCACTGTTGTCATGCTTTTTAACTAGTAGAATGGGACTCGCAAAAGGGGAGCTACTTTCCCGAATAACGTTCGCTTTTAGTAAAGATGCTATTTTGTCATTGACTATTTCTTTTTCCGCAGGTGCTAGCCTATAGGGATGCCTTTGCACTGTCTTGTTTGGGTCTATGAGATCTATCCGGAGAACTCCTGTCGTGACTCGGCGCGTTGGTATATTGTCAATGAAGAACTCGCTATATTTCTCTAATATCCTAATCAATGCCAATTTAACGTCACCTTGTAAATCCGTATCAATATTCGTAAAATCGAAGTCGCTAGATTTGTCGATTAAATTAACGCTTTCTCGTCGAGAAAAAGTAATTTGATCGTTATCGATTTGCACCTGCAGGTTTCCCTCTAATATATCCCTACCTATTATTACCGGTTCAGCGATAGTGCCATCAGGTACTATGTGTAATAAAACCGAGAGCGAAAGGCCTTGAACATTGATGGAACTAACAATCTGAGAAACACATTCCACATCACAGCTACCAATGCCTGTCAAATACACCAATTCACCATGTGCCGTACCAGGGAACTTATCGGCGTAGCTACTAGTTACTAATGAACAAGCAGATCCACTATCAAAGAGAAAGGAAACTGGCTCACCAGATGATGTAGTCAACGTGCTCCTCGATGCCTTGTGTTCACACACGTGGACCTCTTTGACTGCCGCTGCTCCGCTGCCACCAGCTCGATCTGGACACGCCGATGCGATGTGTCCTGGTCGTCCACATACGTAGCAGGTGATTGATCTGTCTGCATTCCTGGATGCTTGATGACGCGTCTTATCTGAAGCAGGAGGTTCTTCTTTTCGCTTGCGACAGTCGATTGCTTTATGACCCGACGTACCGCAGCGATGAAATGTTCCCGTGAAGCGCATTTCATTAAATCGGGTCTTTTTAACATCCAGATCCTGGTTGTCGATACCCTCATGCTTTCGTTTTAGCGAAATACTGTTGAGGATTCGCAGAAGTTGAGATCTTGTAGTCGGGTTATGCGAGTGGAGCTCACGTCGAATTACTCCATCTTTTTGGCATAAAACTGACGATACAAATCCCGTGGTAATGTCTTCAGGCATTTCTGTCCGTGGTATGTGTCCTATTATGTTCCATAGGCGTATTGCTGCCTCGCTTGCAGTTTCTTTAACTCCGATTTGGAATCGTAGAATTTCGTCGAAATAATCTTGTGGCATCATCGGTTTGGCAAACTTTGCAAGCAGTACTTCTTTTATTTGAGGCCATGTCAGTTGCGACGCCTGCAATCGTGTTAGACAAGTAGCAGCTCGACCTTTGAGTGCGCGTGTAAGCAACAGCAGTAGGTCTGCGCCTCCCAATTTGCGGTCGTTGATTACGATTTCAGTTACGTTGCACCAACCTTCGATGTCTGCTTCATTGTCGTCAGGGTTGAACTCAATCAGCTGGATAGACGCACTGGTTCCGGCTTGCGGTTGTGATAAAGCCATCATCCGAGACAAAAATAATTCCAAATGTTGCGGCAAACTTTGTTCGGTTGTCGGTGCTGAAGATCGGGTACGAGTATTCTCCTCAGGAGTTAGCCCTTCAAATCCCACTTCTGATAACGGCACTTGGCCATTATCACCGTTTTCTGTATCCATTTTTGACCACCGAGCGAATGTGGGTAGGCGGGCGAGGAGAATAAAACCACTTGTTCAGCAATCCACCACACAATAATTATTCTCACAAAATAAAGGCGTTACTACAATCAGCACTTTTAATTTTACAATAAAGTTGTGACGCTCCACCGAACACGTCTTGTCCGCGCGAGATGCAAATGCATTCTGATCTGTTTTGCCTCTCCGCACAAAAGAGCCCGGCGTTGCGTCAGAGTGAAGAAACGTCAGAATGAACAAACGTCAAACGTCACTTTCATAAATGTCACTGTCATTATTACTTTTGACGTTTCTTGACACTCTCAAAACCGGAAGCGCCGTCAGGTTTGTATAGATAAATCTAAACAAACCTAATAGTTTCAAAGTTTTAAGTTAAGGTATTTTTCGGTAGGGTAGGCAGAGCACAGGGACCTAAAAATACACATAGGTGGTATCTATTGCTATGTTTTAGAGCTGAAAAAGTTTCAAAACTATTTTTAAAAGAATATGACCAAATTTCATCTCTTAAATTAAATTTTATAGAATAAGTATTGATAAGAAATTCAAATGCAATATTACTACTATTTTTGGCAGATGCATCTTGTAATCTGAACGCCTTCGATTTTCAACTCAAATATGTGCATTTCCGGACATGTTTTACCTCGATGAAATAGAAAGGAATATACGTTGATCATCGTTCACTAAATCATCGTACTGTTACAATGTTTGGTATAATATAAATAAGCTTCTTTTAACTGCATATTTGATGTGATATACAACAGTAAATTACATATGAATCATCTGTTGTATGTCCTTTATAATTAAAATGTCTCGAAGGAAATTGAATGTGAATTGCCAATATAGTCAATCGTCTTGCGAGCATGCAGTGCAGTGTATATCGCACTAGTTTATAACGCAACTTCATTTATATTACATCAGAACGAAAATCTCCCGATTTTGGACCATTTTATAAGATAGTTCTATCCTCGTGGTCTCTACAACGATGTCATGTATTACAGAAGTCTTCCTTAATTATTCGTTGACTTCTTGTAAGTACCTATTATAAAATAATGTATTGAAGCTCTTCTCAATGTTCTAATTATAAAACATAGACATAAAATAGCGCCGTTTATTCTTAAGATAATCGCATTCAAACAAACAAACTTAGCTTTATATTAGTGTAGAGATGAGTAAGGTGCTGCAAGCCTTTTGCGTAACAACTGGATGTAGGACACGAAACAGGTTCGTGCAGTCAATAGTTAACTACGATGTGTTGCGAAGTGGAATATGTTTTACGAAGTATTATCTTCATGCCAAAAGTCTATTTATCAATTCAGCATAAAATAGTGAATAAATTACTATTCATTGTCAAAAATTACGAGGTTAGAACGCAGTTTTCTAGCCCCGTTAATTTGTATTGATGAGCAAAAGAGAAAATTGGATTCTAGAAAGAAAATACATAAATTGAGAGTGCTTAGATCTTGAGGCAACTTCAAAAAGCTGTACTAGTTAAGGTTTTACAAATTAGAAATTCCACTACGAGGAGGTTTATTAAATTTTTCGTTAAATTAATAAATAACCTCTATATTGCAGTAGATGACTTAATTATATTATACAGTCAAACTTGTCTAACTGGTTTACATAACGCAGAGGTCATAAGACCAACACATCATTCTTAACATTTCCTTTATTTCTTACGTCACTCTTGGTTTCTTGGTAGAAGTAAATTATCTGACTATTGGTTGCTTTAGAGATTTGCTTACTGCCAAATAAGGCGGTAAAGAGTATGCCTACATGTTATTTGAATCAGAGTACATGATAATTAACTTTATGATGAACAAAGATATAAAAATATAAGCAACAATGAAATAACTCTATTCTATAAAATTTTACAGTGTTTAGCTAATCTCAGACATTTTTTATTTCACTTATAATCATGATAAGTATATTGTTTGTAATTCAAATATAAGTTTGTACAAAACATGAGTAAGAGACAATTACTCTCTAATTACAGGATGTTTTATTTTAATATGGTATTAATAAGTAAAAGAGCATACGACCTATGAATACTGTAGCTACCTGCCCTGGAGTTTGAATCTTGTTTGTTCTATCTTCGATAATTACATTATGTAATTTTAAAATATAATGATAGGTCAAAATACTTTGAGACAATGACCTCAGATGGGCTGTGACCTCATATTATTTAATTTAGTTTCTAAATTATTAGATCGTTACGTCAACAAACATAATTTATTTCAAAAAAATACTTTTACTATGAGTTTTTCAGAAAACAGTAATAAAAACGTCACGACTGCGAACTGTTGAACGTTTTTAAATACGATTATCTTCATAATATCAAAAAAATCTCCATTAAAAACCTCAAATTGCAACATTCCTTCGATTCGACATTTTCTTCGTTCAAGGCGCCAGTGGTTTTCATGAACACTGCCAACTGTTCTATTTTTAAATAAAAAACAGCTTGCGCCAGCATAATGATTTGAGTGTGATTGATCGCATACAACTCCGTGAATTAGTAAATAGTGGTGAATTATGACTTTGAGAACATTTCTGTATCAGATTCATATCGTAGGGTTGACATAGGAATAATGAGGTGTTACTTGTGGTAAAATATATGTAGTAAAATTGCTTTAAATTATCTTAATTTAGCTTTATGAGATACTATGTATTGTTATGTTTATATTCTTTGTACAAAATTAGAGGGACATCGTCAACTATTAACAAAGTCCTCCCTTTTAAGTTTAATTATAAATAAAGAGAAAAAAAATCACGTAGTAGACTGGGAACTGTGAAGAGCCTTTATTTAAGGGCATATCTATAGCAATAATATAGAATCCATTTATCATAAAAATTGTATCATCGACCTGCAGTATGTACATTTCAAAACGCAGAATGATAGTTTTAGAGCTGAGGTTTAAACGATACATTATGTAAGTATTTTGTGAAAAGGTTTCTAAACTGAACTAACACCAGACAGTCAATGAGGTCATTCGCCTATTTAAATAAAAAAAATGAGTCTATTAAGGAAAATTCCGTTTAAATAAACTTTCTTCGCCCACCCCGCTGTTTTAACCTAATTTCCCAGCGATAAATACTGCGATTTAAATAGCATATAATATAAATATTTTAAAGCAAACTTTTAATAAAACAATGCCCTTGAGCCAAATATTGTCGCCAAACTGGTCCCTGAAGAGAACGTATGTGGACGATCACATCTTAGTAAAACATCGTCTGTCTGAACTTCGAATCCGCCACTCGTTAACAAAAACATTTGAGCAAAAGCTACGCGTGCGACATGACGTGACTATCGTTTAAAGAAATACGTTAAAATAATATAAGTGTAAACAGTGGTTATCGAAAGTGAACAATGGCGAATTCTTATAGCATGAAAGAATATAGTTCGACGTAAGTTTACTTTGTTCGTTATTGAAGTTTTTAATCAAGTCAGTGGGAAATTCGAGTTTATCGATAGTTAAATAGGTATTATGCGGTTTAAAAAAAATGCAATTTACATTAAATTTAATCAACACAATTTCTTTTATATCACACACATATTAATTTAGTTAAACAAAAAAAAATTTTTAGATTTCCGGGAAAATGCAATTTTTGAAAGTTCGATCGATTTCCTTTTGTCTTTGAATAATGACCCCTTGATATGAAATTAAAAATTTAATACTATTATAAATCTAATAGGTATAATATACCTACCATATGATAACTATTTATAACACAAGCGCACTTAATATAAATACTGATATACAAAGCAACGACTATCAATTGATTTCACACTACGAGAATATGATTTGTATCTATTACCTACGAGTACATACTAATTATAGGTATTTCTGAATGATTGAGTAAATAAATGGTGACAGTAAAAAAAAATTACGATTTTACAAGACGGTTTGAACCTTGTTACTTTTAAATTTCATTATTTTCATAAATGAAAGATTATCTAGGATTACGATCAATTGCCAAAGTCACGAATGAGCAATTTTAATTGCATGCGCGATGTATTTTTCGTATTTTAAAATAGTTTTACTTTTGCTGTTTTATTATTTATACACAGAGTCTATGTTTAAAAACAAAAGCGCATTGATCGAAAAATATTTAATGTTTATATCAATTAATCACAACTATGGATCAGTACTATTGTGTAATAGATAGTTATTAATTGTATAATTGATATTCTTGCAGTTAAGTTTGCTATTATATTTCTAATTCGAAGCACCTATATGTACTGAAGTAAGATTTTGACAGTGATTGTCCGAGGTTTGACTATTTTTTTAGTTTAAAAACTATTGACACCCGTCTGATTTTCTAACAGTACCTTAGTACCAAAGTAATTTTAAAATTTACCTTACAAAATGTTGAGGAATTCATCCAATCCAGTGCATAGTAGACTGCCATATGTCCAAGGTGGACATTGGCGCGTTTACCTACCTCTTTTATGAAATATACTTTATGTACTAGTATACTCAAACCGCGTGAAAACGTTTGAAATGCAAATTTAAAAACTTAAACCATGTTGACGAGTTTCATAAGATTGTACATCAAATAAAAATAATAATAGATTCTTATTAAAACTGCCACCTACGCTCCTGTGTATGTATTTTCTTGTTTTCTTTTGAGAATTATTACTGTGCGTCATATCTAAAATTCTAGTTTGCATTCAGAGAGTAGATTTTGGAAATTTTCCATTGAAAATGCATTCTTAACTTTAGAGACACCAATACCTACATATTGTTGACCTTTGCCGTCATGTGGTCTGTCTAATGAGACGAGTAATGAAATAGCCCTTTACTAACGAGGCCGTTGATAGCTAGGTAGTTAATAAACAAGGTGAAGAAAAAACTTTCCTGACGTTTTTTGTTGAAAACATTAAAATTAAGTTTTCCTGTTTCTTGTTGTAAGGACACACACATAACATAGAATGTGTGAAGATCACGAGTAGATTAAATGAATTTAAAGTAAAATGTAAATGGCCAGCCACAAAGAATGAAAAACATTTATTTATGAAAATTATATTATATATCCCATTTCGAATAAGTATTTCCATGTTAATTCACGAATTACTACCTACCTAATTTAACAAAAAGTATGTTACTAATTTCAGGGCTGTAATAACAGAAAATGGAGTATACCCGTCGACGATATCGATCGACACAATCAATCCAAAGACCAAAGACAATGACGTGGAACTAAATTCTTATGATCCGTTTCAAAATAGGAAACTAAAACATCCTAACTCGTAAGTATCATAATCTATATTAACGACTTCCTCCACTTTAAAATTAAGGTAACTGTTAAGGCAAAGAAATCAGTGAAAAATGATTAGGTACATGAACGTTCAAATTAAACTGTTATAGATCATTTCATCCTTTACCCTCTTCTACCCTTGCTAACAATCTTAACATCGGTGGTTTATAACACGGAGCTTCGTGAACAATTTTCCCAAGCAGGACGACAGATAAAACAACAAAACTTTAACAACTTCGTAAGAAATCATCCGTACCTACTTTAACTTACTAAGCTTAAAATCAAAGGCCCAGACAGACAGGTTTATTTACGGTCTGATCTGATTCCTTGTGGTGATATTCCTTTCTCTGGATTTAAAACCTGTTTTTTTATGTTTTAGTGATGTCAGATCATTCGCAAACCTTTTAAAGTCGTCCCTCGGATCCGGTATTTTGGCGATGCCAGCTGCGTTCAAGAATGCAGGAACAATTGTTGGCATTTTTGGCACAATTATTTTGGGATACATTTGCACGCACTGCGTTTATTTATTGGTAATGCATTTAAGCTTTCGAAGCGCATTTTTCTTCAAGGCTAAAATTATTTTAAATGTTTGCAGACAAAACTGAAATAACTTTTATGATCGTGCCAGTTTATAAATGTAGTGATAAATTAGTTTTATTAGTATATAAAATATCAATATGTCAGGTTTTATTCATTTACCAAGAACAAATGGTACAACAACATACCTACAACATTAGAATTAAATATTCCAATATTTTTCTCGTAATTCCAATACTGTGACTCTAAGCTATTGCGAAAACCTATTAGTGTAAAATTTCATAACTAAATAGGTACAGACGAAAGTCACAGTGACTAAAAAGCGGTACCTATCTTCTAGAATTAATTTTATATTAATTGGATTGAAAGAACTACATTTAAACTTAAAGAAATTAAAGCATTCACAAGATTCAATTTAATCTTAATTTCCAGGTGAAAACATCACAAGATGTTTCAAGAGTATCAAAGGTTCCTTCACTAGGATACGCTGAAACAGTAGAAGCTGTTTTTGCAACTGGACCTCAACCATTAAGAAAGTTTTCAAGAGCTTCAAGGTAATTTTGTATGAATCTATAAAACAAATAAAACTTGTACTGGCTTCCTTTTGGAGGACTAGGTAGGTATATAGCGAAAGATACCAAGGAACAGAAAAGAAATACTATAGTAATACGTCCATTAGGTACCTAGGTAGTACTGCAGAACAATATAATTTCTCCTGCTTGTACAACTTTAGTTGTGTAGTCGGTCTTCATAGGTCTTTTTTTTAGTTGAAGGAAATCACGCGGGGCGGATGGGGTTATGTGGGAGTTGAACCGCACTAAAAACCTCCAACCGCTCACACTCAGCGTCCGAACCCCGGCTGAGGTCAGAACCCAGCACGGGGTTTTGAGGGACGGCGCGACGCGTTACGCCCTCGGCACTCTTTCCCGTCGCGCCGCTTCATAGGCCTAGCCTTTAACGAATTCAACAGGTAATTTTCAACTTTTCAGGATATTCATAGACTGGGCGATGGCATTCACCATTCTTGGCGCCTGTGCTGTTTATGTCATATTACTTGTAGATTCCATTAAACAGGTACCTACTGTTTGTTATTTAATTGATGCAAAAACAAGCATTTTCATTTACCTACATTGTTTGGTTTCCATTGTATTTAAATGAAAAAGACAATCTTTTCAAAAAATGTTGGATATATTTCCATCAAAAGATAACTTTTATCTTTGTTTTGCGCATTTCAAATAGAATGAAAAATGGTTTTGAGTTTTGCAGTAGCTAGCGACCCTTAAGTGTCCTCTGACATTGCCGAGGTCCATGAGCGACGGTAACCACTGTCGACTCGTCCATGACAATAAAAAAACTACTAAAATTTTCCAAAAGTTTTTAAATTTGTATATTGCAAATAAACATTAACAAGACTGACGTTAATTTCAGATTATCGACCATTTCTACGTAGACAATGGTATCAGCTCAACCATGTGCTTCTTGATGTTCCTGGTACCTATTCTACTATTTACACAGATAAAGAATCTCAAGTGGTTGGCGCCTTTTTCCGGATTTGCAAACATTCTGTTGGTTCTGACTTTTCTGATCTGTTTGTACTACATCTGCAATGATTTTCCAAGCCTTGACTCAAAACCAACGTGGGTAGATATCGGCAACCTACCTTTGTTTATTGGGTGAGTTCTAGTTCATTTTTGAAGTATCTTACTGAATACTTAAGGCTCTAACATAACCAGATGTACCTTCTCAACATACAGAACTGTAATAAAATTAAAAATAAAAAGTTTTATTGCAATAAGAACTTCAATAGTTTCTAACATATACCAAGTACCAACTAATTACTACCAAATCACGTTTGTCACGATAAAACAAATTGAATAAAATTCAATCCGGAACAGTTAGTGTCAAATTCATAATATTTTCACACTATGTATTTTATTAGCGCAAATTCTGTTGTGTTAAAATGAAATGGCTATAATTTTATTGAAGACTAGCTGCCCCGCGCAACTTCGTCTGTGTCATAAAAAAAAATGCAGGGGTAGACTACCCCTAACATTTTGGGGGATGAAAAATAGATGTTGGCCGATTCTCATAGATACCGGATAAGCACAAAACATTTCATCAATATCGGCCGTTTCGGAGGAGTATGGCAACGAAAACTGTGACACGAGAATTTTATATATTAGAATAAGCCATAATTTTTAAATACACACATTAATAAATCCTAGATAACATTATGTGGACCGTAGGCCATAAAAAGAATAAGACACTAGACAGTTTTAAATTTTTGAGAAATTGTAGGTTTGTGGGTGTAATAATGTAAATAAAATGTTTAATGTTTAAAACTAGATCACCAAAATATGTTAAATCATGGTAGAAATTTCTCGAAAATAATATTGCTCATTACTCTCTTAACTTTTCCTAACCTATTCCCGCTCTCTCATATACCAGTTAATATTTTTATCAAATCGATCTTTTTTGCTTTCTGACCTTGAACAAAAATTTCTTTCAGTACAGTTATCTTCGCAATGGAAGGGATTGGTGTTGTACTGCCAGTAGAAAATACCATGGCTAAGCCTCAGCACTTCCTGGGATGTCCTGGAGTTTTAAACTTGACGATGTCAGTTGTGGTACTACTGTACATGATAATGGGCTTCCTCGGATACGTCAAATACGGAAATGAAGCACTAGGAAGCATCACATTAAATTTACCTACACGTGAAATGTAAGATATTATTTAGATAATTCCACTTTATTTTCTTATTTTAACTGCGCTATTCATGATGGTAGGAAAGTAGGAAATAGGTAATTAATAAGTTAGACACAAAAATTAACTAGAGAAAATAATAAGCAGTAATAACCAAAAAATAAACAAGAGCAGCTTCTTTCCTACAAAAATCTTAATAATAATATATATTGATTGCTGAATAATTTCATTTTCCAGACCAGCAGTAATCGCAAAAGTGTTTATCATCCTTGCAATATTCTTCACTTACACTCTACAGTTCTACGTGCCAATGGAGATAGTTTGGAGGAACACTAAAGAGCACGTAACGCAGAAATATCATAACATTGCTGAAGCTATCATGAGAGCGGTTTTCGCAGTTTTAACTGGTAAATTATAACTGACTACAAATCTATAGATTTTTATAATACGTAGGTACCACCATCTTATCGGGTTCTGGCAAGATTCTAGGTAATGTGTCCAGATTCTAGCCCATTCAACAATATTTTTATTCTTAAGTATAATTTCTTCACACAAGAAACTTCAACTAGTACCTCTCCTTAGAAATTCAATGAAGTTGACTTGACAATAAAAAATCCAAAATGTATACAAAATTTCAGATTAATCGGTTGACAGGAAGAGGGTGAAATTTGAATTACTAAATTTGACGCAAGAATAAAACAAACGGGGTGAGCTAAATAAAACCGTTTAAAAAATCTACCGGCTTGTAAAGGGACTTTACTGACTTTAGGCACTTAGTACCTATGTCTTATTTTGTCCTTGTTTATAATTTTAAACGGTTTTCATTTCAGTGGTTGCAGCAGCAACGTTACCCAGCCTGGAACAAGTCATAGGCCTAGAGGGGGCCTTCTTTTACTCATTCCTTGGTCTCATAGCTCCTACCTTATTGGACCTCATCTTCAGATGGGAACGCGATCTTGGGAAACACAATTGGATTCTTTTCAAGGATCTTTTCTTAATATTCTTCGGTTTCTTCGTATTAGTGGCGGGTGTGACACAAAGCATCAAGGAAATGATCAGGACTAGCTCTCAATAAGTGTGATAATCTAAAGTATTTTAGTAATTAAGTAAACCCATTGTATTTTTTTGTAAATAAGTATCTTAATTTATAATTTTAATATAAGTATTCCAGTTTAATGTTCTTTTATTTTCCTTTTTTAATAGGTATCTATTTTATTGGTGAAGTACAAATTAAGATTTTCATGATAATCCACCACACCCAGAGTAAAAATAAATAACAAATACGTAACAAGCATTTTTGTCGTTTTCTTAATACAGTTCTTAATACAATAATACATTTTATCAGTTAGGTACTGGTGAGTCTCATTATATATGTATGGTCTGTGCTGGTGAGTGTAGAGACTATTCACTAATCACATTGTTTATTCACTAATCATATTTTTTCAAATATGTTGATACCTGTACAACCTGACATTGGCAAGCCGTGCTTAGTAAAAGATGCGAAGTCCAAAAAAAAGAAGAAAAAAATCACATTGTTTTTAATATGAAAATCAATTATTTCGTAATTAGAACCGACTAGCTGATCCTCGTAACTTCGTCTGCGTCAAAAAGGGGTTCAGGCAGCACTATTTTACTGATTTTAATAAGACCTACAAACCCATACATCATTTTGTTAGATATCTCCTCACGCAGAAAATAAATATATTAAACTGAGAAAATCAAATAAACTGTATGTACAGATTATCTGAATCTATTTCAAGTTGATGTTTTAACTTACTTGACATTGACAATGACAATAAAATATTTGACGTTCTTGGGAATGGCGGGAAAATTCAATTTTTATTTTTTGGGTCATCGTGTCTTCTTGTTTAATATTTAAAATTTTAAAACACCATATAGACATCAATATTACTTTATATAATACTATACGAATTAAACGTAACTAAAATGTATAACCTCTAACAAAAATATTGGTTGTACCTACAGTAAATTTTGAAAATTTTTCACAAAGAAACATCTTCGACAGACTGTTTTCACTCCATTCTTTGATTTATCTTTCAGACGAATGCATTTGTATTGCGGCGTTTTAAACCGCTGTATTATATTTTTAGAAAACAATGTCATCAACCAAAACAGCCAAAGCTAGCGTTAGCTAATGTTTTACTAGAGCAAAAATAAATTCCGTTTCTCCATAGCGCCAAACGCCATTCGCTAACCACAAGGGCACCACGTTCGGAGATAAAACTTTATTTATTATGCAATAATCCAGCTGTTTCGTTGATGTGAACAATTTAGTGATTTCCTTTGGTATTCCAAGAACAGAAAATGTTTCAGACAGCCAATACTAAAATTGTAAGTACTGAATACTGGATTCAATTACAAGTATAGGTTATTTTATCGCAAGTACAATAATTTTACTGATTTTCTTGATATTACTTATCATACAGATAAAATGTAATCGAAACGATAAACCTATATTATATTAGTTTATTTCTAATGAATATAGTGCAGTTAGCAATTTGTTAACAATGCCGGTGCACAGGGCGAACAGTGAAACGCAAAGTGCGGTTAGTACTCATGTTTCGTGAGACGTCGTTTCGCGTTCTCACATTTTTTACACTGATAATTGATATTTAAATATTTAGATAAGAACGGTTCGAAGTTCATTCACTTAGGAATCATTTGTATGAATGACATTGAAATAGTCACTTTTAAAGTCTTTGACGAACGTAACTTGTTGCGACTCAAAACCTCGTATTGTAACTTTGTGTTGATAAAAATAGTGAATATGGATAATCTAAAAGTGGCTGTATTGGATTTTGTTGAAAATGTACCAGTATGTATTCATATCATCACTAAATACAATGTATTAGTAAAAACATTGACTACATGTATAGACACAAGTTATTTACACTTCAATTATTTATAAATGATAATCCTTGTGTGTTTAAGTAATTTAAACTCAAAAGCTGTATTTCTATTCTTGTAAAACAGGTTTTGAGTCATTTGAAGGAATCATATTGTCTCATAATTGTGCTATCATCAATGTTTATAACTTCATTAATAAAATATCATTAGAACACTTTATCCATAGTAGGTACAGTACATGTTCCGCTTAGTTCATATTTTCCTGTTATTCACACACTGATTCACACTCAAAGAAAGTAATTCTATAATTCTGAGAATAGTTAATTAAGTAATTGCTAATATCAAATAGGCCATTTCCCATGTCATAAAGTAGTCTAATTTCCGTGCATTATGTACAAAATATTCCAAAATATTATGAAAATAAAATTATCTGTTTAAATTCAAATCAATCAATTCAATGAAGTAGGATAATATAAACATAATTATTGTCAACTAAGTAACAATATCAACAAATTCAAAACTAAATACATACCAAAAATATTACTACTATCCTTTCTCTTGTCATAAAAACTTGAAAACTAACAAAAAACCTTTAAAAAATTGTTTTTGATCCATTTTTGAGGACAGAGAACACTCTTTATTAAAACAAAAAATGCTTTAAAGTACAAAAAATTAAAAACAAACTTAATAAAAAGTATATCAAAACACAACCTTATTAGTTGATTTGAGTACAATATTACATCCTATTTATTTTCGTTCCTCAGGTACTCCCGATAATAGTAGGGGTAGGTTCAGTAGTTGTTTTAGCTACTGTTATCGCCAACTGCCTCTGGGGAAAGAAGTCAAAATCTAGCAAGAAGCTAGTGGCTTTAGTAGACCCTAATGTTAAATATGCATTACCGCTCATTGAACGAGAAGAGATCAGTCATGACACCCGAAGATTCAGACTGGGTTTGCCGTCTTCTGAACATGTGCTAGGTAAGAAATATGATTTATTATTTTGAAGGAATGTAAGAATGTTTTATTCTGTGTTGTTTGACTATAGCTATGGTGTGATTTAAATTACCTATTTACTCATTACTTGTGTACATGTATGTTTATTCTACAACGTGAAGTAGATAAGAACACCTCTGCTTAATCTAGCTTGCCGAAGTATAAGTCGTTCGTTATTATGTTGTGGTTTAATCTTTGCAACATATATTACTACAATAAATGAATTTTAGAATGTATTGTAATTTAGAAAAAAAAGAGGCTTAAACATTCTTTTTTTTTTCATTAACCATTGCAATATAGAACAACTTGTTTTTAAAATGGTATATAATATTGTTCCTTCTACAAAGTATCTATTTTGTTACAAAGAAAACTTGATTTGCATAATAATCACCAAAACTTCAAGGAAGTCTTAGGTTCAACAAGACTTTTTGTTTCATTGTATGTTCACTCAAGGTCAAAGTGTTTTTGTAGTTAATTGAAGTTAAGTAATAGTTTGATGTTGAAAAATATTATACAACTTCAAATCTTTTAATTTAATCATTAAATGAATTTATTAATCACTCTTAAATAACCGGTTTCATTATCTTACACTGACTGATAGATAAGGATAAAAGTAACATACAACTTTATAGTAAAAAACATTATTTTAGTCACAATGACAAGCTATTTTATGGATATTAATATTTATCAATTTCATTCTACATAAACATTTTAAATATAATATCATTGATGATTGATAAACCAAATATTAATTGGGTTTTATCTTTGAGAATGTCTACTTTGATAATGAGACAGACAAAGACAAGCATTTATCATATTTTTAGTAATACCTTCGGAATTTTAAAAATTACTTTGTGATTGTTATCAGTACCAAAATTACTTTATATACTGATTAGAGTGTAAATTAAAATAATTATGCTGATTTTCTATATAATAAGTAGGTCCTCAATAATTAATTTAAAAACTGTAGTAGTTTTACGATTATTGCTATTATATTCATAAGAATAACTAACTAACAGGTTTCTGCAAACTACTTTTATGTATTGTTATTAAATTGGTTGTGGTTCAAAGACCACATATTTGAACAAAACTAAGAGGCTTGAAGAGATTCCGTAAGGGTAGGCCGTAGGTAGCGGCCCCGCAATGTCTTCTGGCAATGCATGAGCATGTCCATGAGCGACGGTAACCGCTTATGTTCAGGTGGGCCGTTAGCTCGTTTGCCTACGAGGCATTAAAAAATGTGACTTAGTAATACATATTTTAAAGAATATTTAAATTGTAGACTAAAATACTAATTTCTAAAGCAGACTCAATGAAATAAATAGGTAGGTGATAGATAAGGAATAGAGGCTCCTCATTGGCCTAGCATTGCAGAGATTCATGAGTGAGTGAGTCCACTTACTGGTGGGCTGTAAGCTCGTTTATCTATCTTGCAATAAGTAAATAAAAATATCTTTGAGAAACCCAAATAACTTTTATTTTCTTTCTACAGGATTGCCAATAGGTCAACACATTCATTTGTCGGCTAAAATTGGAGACGACTTAGTTATCAGAGCCTACACACCAGTCTCCAGTGATGAAGAGAAGGGTTATGTCGACCTAGTTGTTAAGGTAAGTTATTAATATTAATAATATTTGCATTTATCGTCGAGGGGAAAGTATTGCACAAACACCACTCTAATTTTACAAACGTTTTTTTGTACAAGTGAAAAAAAATTGATAAATCCCTTCAACCATACAGTATCGACGATAAAATCACCCTGTATATAGTACAAGAATAGACGGAACTCGAAATAGAAAAACAAAAATGATAGGTAAAACTAATCATTCAAGAAATTTGAGTAAAATTAAGGTCATAAATCTCTCACTAAGTTAAAAACTGGGCAATGTTAAAAAGTCATAATTTATTACAATAAAAATTAAAATATTATTATTGATTTGTACCATCTATGTCTATCTAATCTATATAATCTGTGTCAATATAGTAAAATATAACATCCTATTCCAACTAAATAATGACGTAATACGACTAGTAATTAAGATAAAAGACAATAGATAACATTCTACAACTAAATTTGTATTTTTCAGGTTTACTTCAAAGATGTCCACCCAAAGTTCCCAGAGGGCGGTAAACTGTCACAGTACATGAACAATATGAAGATAAACGATACTATCGATGTACGCGGGCCTTCGGGACGATTGCAGTACACGGGAAATGGCACATTCCTCATCAAGAAACTTAGGAAAGATCCGCCTACTAAAGTTGTCGTCAAGAAATTGAACATGATTGCCGGTGATTATTGATTACATTAATGTTATCTTTTGATCATTGATAATATAGTGATATGTAGGTTATGAGTTTATATCCTGGTGTTATTAGGTATTCTGTTGCCATACCTTGAGTTTTATTACACTATGTTTTTACGATCTGATTTAAGGCAAAGGTATATTGATGTTACTTTGGACTTTGTGTTTCATACTCATTACAGAATAATTATGTTTTCAAAACCGGTTTTAGCTATTTAACTTCAATAGGTATTATTGTTTATCCATAAATCAATTTAAAGAATTGGCATCAAAACATCAATCCCGCCAGCATGCATTAAAATGCAGAGAATTCTCTAGATGAGGCGTATCCATATGAAGACGATTAATTAATCATGGCATGACAATAAACGGTGTCAAGTTTTCAGTCTGTTCCACGTTATTGGTCACGATTTTAGTTTTAGTTAGTTACTTTTAGTTTGAGGCAAAATTTACCGCATTTTACAAAACTTTTTTCAAGAGATGAATTTGAAAACGGACTATGTATGTTTAATATATGATTTATTAACCAAAGGCAACAGTAAAATAAAATATTAAAGTTAAGACGACAAACGATTCATAAAAATATATTTGGCACATCAACTAGGTCGTTAAACTTTGCTATTATTTATGATTTGTGTATTTGACAGGTGGAACTGGCATCACTCCAATGCTTCAGTTAGTAAGACATATCTGCAGCGATGTCAATGACCACACGGAATTGAGACTTTTATTTGCGAACCAGTCCGAAGATGATATTCTACTGAGGGATGAACTGGAAAGATATCAGAGAGACCATCCCAGTCAATACAAAGTTTGGTACACTATTGATAGGCCGACAGAAAGTTAGTATATGATTTTATGTTATATTTTTAAATTCTTCTCATATTCTTTAAGATTTTGACGTGACAACGTCTTATAAATTGGTTTGCCGGGTGACACTTCAAGAAACTGCGTTACGCTCCGCTGACGTTATGCGCTCACAATGAGAGCGAGTGAGAGGCACGCTTGTTATGTCTGTCTCTCTCGCTCTTAGGCGGGCTAACCATGCCCGAGTCGTTGTCACCGTATACCGACTTTACAGGCAACCAATTTTTTTGTATGAAAATCTGCAATTGTATAACGTTGAGGTTTGCCTTAGTTTCATGCTCCATTAAATTTGCATAGCTTTTCCTAGTTTTGACAACCATATAAGTTATTTTATCATTGTTCTACGGCGTAATGTTGTAACTTTAACTTTCAGGTTGGAAATACAGTTCAGGTTTCATCAATGACGAGATGATCCGTGATCATTTGTTCCCGCCATCCGATGATGTCTTAGTATTGATGTGCGGTCCACCGCCGATGATCAATTTCGCCTGCAACCCTGCCTTGGATAAACTTGGCTTCAAACCCGAACAACGTTTTGCTTATTAAATTTTTAATTTACAAATTTTATTGCTAGGGCTTGATATACAGGGGGATTTATTTTTATATTGCAAGTAAATATTGAGAAGAGTATTAAAACGAGTGTCAAAACAATCTGTTTTTGAAACTCTAACTTCTGAATTTTTTTTTTTTTCTAATAGATCCGTTTTGTAATTTTCACCACCTTTTTTTTTAAATCATATTTGACCATTTATGCAAACTAAAGTTGGGAGTTGTAGAAGTTTCCAAATGACTCTTAACTTTAGGTGGGCCGTAAGTATAGGAAACATGGCAATAAAAATCTCTTCTCTAGATTACTTAACGATGAAATATATAACCTACCCCATGTATTTTGAGCCTTTCCAGATAATAAAATTTAGCAATTTGCCAAGTAAAACTAGCGTTAATGTTGTGTCTATGAATTGAAAAATTTTTGATATGCAAACTAAGGACATGAATAAATCATTCCCTCCACTAATTTAACGTAAAACAGTGTTTTAAAGTACAACGATTTTTATTAAAGTTATTATTTGCAAATAAGTTTTTATTTTTGTAATTAAAGCATAAGTACACATTTTTATTTTCCGCTGCATTTTATTAAGTGTTGTGATGTAGAATAGTGGTTCATTTGATTGTTTATATAAAGAACAAGTTGTTAGAAGTGTATTGTTAAACTATTATCTAGCGATAGACTAAATACATTTGATATCGTTAAGATGTATGTTATTTCCATAGGAATAAATTAGAATGTTGTGTAATAAAACAATCTTTATTTTATGTTTTTCTTTTATTTCACTCATTTTTTTCGACATTATTCTAAATTGCATTTTGCTTAATTATTCAAGTGATTATCTTGAATCTATAAAATATCAGATTTATTTTAGTGAAGGGCACACTTTAAACCATCATAAACAGTGCAGTTACCGAAGTATGGTACATAAGTGGAATATATAGGTAAGTATTGAAATAAAATTTCAACGTTATAATTCATAAGCAAACTTAATAACGGTCATAACATTGTTATATAGCGATCACATAGAAAATGATGAAATTGATATATTAAAGCCAAGGAAATATAAGATTTATTTTCACTCTAATGTTGTATTTAATTTTATAGATGTCAAATACCTTTAAAACTATCGAAAACATCAAACACAAAAACATCGGTAAATTCAGAAACTCACACCGAAATCATAAAATTTACTAGCTGACCCGCGCAAATTCGTCTGCGTCACAAAGGAAACAATATATTATTATACTATATTAACCTTCCTCGATAAATTGGAAATTTCCCAAAACAGAAAGGATTTTTGAAATCGGTCCAGTAGTTTCGGAGCCTATTCCAGACACAAACAATCAAACCTTTCCTCTTTATAACATCAATATAGATTAGGTGCATATTGTTTTTTTAAACATAGTGGCTACTAGGGCTAGGCCCATATTACAATATATAAAACTTTAGTGTTAGTAGATCTTAATCTAACTGTTAGTAACAACCATGTTACAATATAATAGAACGTGGCTTAAGCAATATATCATAGGCGCTTCCATTCAACTCGCCCCACATGAGTATCCGCATATATATTGTTATTACAATTTAAAATAATATTTGAACATTTCATTTAATAGGTAAACTGTATAACCGTCATAACATTGCTTGTTATAATACCAATCAAGTACAAAATGATGCTTCTATCAAAAATAAAGATTCCATAAACTGAGAACTCTGGTGGATCGTAATATATCTCCTTCATGATTGTACTGGCGGCTTTATTTACTGACTCTGAAACAAAATAGAACATTTGCAAGTTCAAATAAAAAAATTGTGAGATTCACAATTTTTTTTCAGTTTCTATTTATCATCACAAATGTTAATCGAAGCCGGTCTTAAAATTTGCTACTGTTCGTTGCTGTTCTGTATTACAGGAAAACTACAAAAAGTTCAAGCTCTGAAATATTCAGAATTATTTTGTTTTTACCCAAAGACAATTTTAAAATTTATAAATTTATATTTCACCGGAAAATACGAAGTTAAGTCAGAGTTCCGTGGAAACTTAACAAGTGACATACCTATACAGGGTCAGGACGTCAGATTGTCCAAAGTTACAGATCCACCCTGTATACTATAACCAATTTTACCTAATGAAAGTTTTGTGATATTTAAGGTAATAGGTATGTTGCCCTCAAATTTTACACCTAGTCCTTTAATTTTGACCAACATCTCAAACATGAGGTCCATTATAAAGTAAAGTATATATTCTATAATATTATTGTTCGGTGCCTAAGTTTAAAGTGTTGCTTACCTTCACAAGTGTATGCAAGCATGCGTATACACAACTGTTTTGTATTTTGCACTTCCATTAAAAATGCGTCATTATTAAACGCTAAAACAATCAATTGAATCACATAATATACATTCCACAATGCTATTGTTACCATCGCCACGACAGGAAATAACTGAAATATATTATATAAACAATTTAATCATGATACTATAATTGGTTTACCTACCTCTCTTTTCCATCCTACCATACGTAAAAACAGATGGCCGGCGTGGTATATTAATAACTCGAGTTTAACTTTTATTTTTTCGATTTCTATGTTTGCTTACTAATTAGGGAAATACCAAAAATAAGCCAAATCGGTTCATTATTTTCAAAGATATTGGCTGTGGTAATAACAGAAAAACTCCGTCTTGACAGACATTACTTAATTACCTAATGGAAATTTTGAAATCCGACATGGACGCCCTCATAAATTAGATACATCTTGATGTCCTAGGTACTAGTCAAGGCCCTTTTATTTTATATCAATATTAATACGACCCCACCGGTCGTATTGATTTCAATGTTCTCATGTCACAATGAGCCGATCACATATTTCGCTGGAACGGCTGGGCCGGTTATAATGAAATTTTAGAATATTTATAAGTATTCAGTAGGTCTGAGAATCGGCTATTATCTGTTTTTCGTACCCCTAAGTGTTGTTCACTCTCAAATCTTAATATATGTATTTTTTTAAGTTTTGCACTTTTTTTGTTTTTTTTCTTCTATAATATATTCAATTCAATATATTCAATTTATAGAACGTTTTTTTTTATCATTGATTTTAATATTATTTTATTATGTAAATTCATTCTTCACTTATTTTATTATTATTGTTAGTTTAATTACGCAATTATTATTATTTATTTTATTTTGTGACATGTTACCATATTACTGTATCCTGCTGACATTTATTTTTAACTTAAAAGTTCTAAAATCTGAATTTGTTTATTTTGAAATTTTGTTTCTATCTAATTTATAATTTATAGTCGATTTCACTTTTAAATCAATTATTTTGAATAGCTCGAATTGTAATTTTAGCGATATTGATAATCTTGTGAATGTATTTTTATCGCAATGTAGCCTCAACCGACTGTTATAATATTATGTGTAATTTGTTATTCACCTGTAATTGAGACTGCATTAACCACGGTGTATGTTAAAGTATTTTCAGTGCTTTTTTTAGTGTAAGTCTTGTTGGTGAATCATTCATAAATAAATAAATAAATAAATAAAAATAAATAAAAAATAAATAAATAAATAAATAATGTGCCAACAAAACATACCACCCAAAATTTTTACCCTTTTAACACCTAGTCCTTTTTAATAACAGGGTAAGATTTTTTGGCGGTATGTAGTGAAATATGCCTAATATAACACAATATACAGTAAATAAGTATTTGAAACTAGGCATTGGATAAAATTATTACAGGACACGGAGAAGCCATTGTCTTACCTTCGTTTCTGATCGTGATCCGGCAACGAGAGATCCTATCACTATAAAGGTCCACATATAAACTGTTGTAGTCATAAGAAAAACCTGAAAGAATAACAAATAATTAAGTCATAGGTATCTACTTGCTTCAACACATCTGTACTTACCACCTTTTTACAAACTTACCGGTAGACTGTATGATTTTGTAATCGATCGATAACATTTCAGAATATCAACTACTAAAGCAGGACCGTTTACAATTTCAAAAGTTGCTAAATCCTTATTGTAATATGTAAAGATCTTGCACAGCTTTGAAGTAAATGTTAAACGTCTAATACCAGTATCCTTTTTATGCGGAACTTTTGTTTTGTTATACTTTGCTATCATATCATTAATGAACGCTAAACGCAATGTAAGGTTTATTAAAAAGAATGCAGTAATTAAAATGTCCAAATAAATAACAGCCAGACCTAGACCCAGAAATATAGTTTTGTGCGGTTTCTCGATATAATCTAAGACATGGATGGCAAATCCAACATAGAAAGGTACTGTTACAATCATTGCCATAAATAAAGCAAAAAAACGTAGTTTACCAAACCATATTCCAGAACGATCTAAGTTTAATGATCGATCTATTTTTTGTAAACGCAAGATGAGGTCGATATCTGCTCCTTTCGATAAAAACTTATCGTAAATGATGTTCACAATATAAGACATATATTGTGTCGTTGTACCTAATACACACCCAATATAAAGTGTTTTAGATTTTTCGTAGTAATACGAATAATAAAATGAAACAATATGGTGTATTGAATACGTGACTACTACTATCCAAGCGCAAGCGTACAATTTGTCCCATTTACTTAAACCGCTTATTCTATTATTCTCGTTTACGGAAATACGATTGCAAGCCAACAATTTTTGACATTTATATATGGGACCATAAATTGCGTTGAAATGATCTTCTATGCGTTTTTCACTCATTTTTCCGGAGCACTTTCGAAATCGTAAGGTTAAACAAATATGTCTACTAAGAACCGTAAAGTGTCTACTTATGGGTAGTTTGTGGGTTTTTTATGAATTAAATTTCTTATCTAACCCAAGACTCCTTTACGCTGATTGCTGATGTAAACGTTTAAAAACCGTTCCAAAAGTCATAAAATTTAAACGTGTTTTAATTATGTACGATCACGAAACATGTATCATATTATATTACAATTAATCACAATAATAATAGGTCAACTATAATTACAAGGTATAATATGATTATTACAAGCATTTGACCTATCTATTTTACTATAACTAACTGTATCTATTTTATAATTTTTTGGTTTTTAGTACATTTATCTTAAACATTGCAATGTATGTTTAACATAAAACCGTTTAACTTAAAAAGTTTTTTACCTATTTTTATTTTCTAGTTTTTAGTTTGATAAAAATTGTTATCAGCCATTTGGTAGCGGCGGCCATCTTGGATTCCAATTTTTTATAGTATATTGTATTCTGCTTGTTGAGTCCTTTCCTTTGATACCCATATTGATGGGATTGATAAAACCTACGTTATCCGCCATTTTGTAACGGCCGCCATTTTTTATTTCAATTTTTTATAGCATATTGTATTCTGCTTGTTGAGCCCTTTCATTTGATACCCATATTGATGGGATTGATAAAACCTACGTTATCCGCCATTTTGTAGCGGCCGCCATCTTTGATTTCATTTTTTATAGTATATTGTATTCGGCTTGTTGAGCCCTTTCATTTGATACCCATATTGATGAGATTGATAAAACTTACGTTATCCGCCATTTTGTAGCGGCCGCCATCTTGGATTTAATTTTTTTATCGTATATTGTATTCTGCTTGTTGAGCCCTTTCATTTGATACCCATAGGTTTTATCAATCCCATCAATATGGATTGATAAAACCTACGTTATCCACCATTTTGTAGCGGCGGCTATCTTGAATTTATAATGATAATGAATAAACATAATTGTATTGTCACCAAAATCCAAAGTGTATACAAAATTTCAGATTAATCGGTTGAAAGGAAGAGGGTGAAATTTGAATTACTAAATTTGACGGAAGAATAAATCTAATATATAAAATTGTCGTGTCACGGTGTTCGAACTTGAACTCCTCCGAAACGGCTCGACCGATTTTGATGAAATTTTTTGTGCTTATCCGGTACCTATGACTCCTATGAGAATCGGCCAACATCTATTTTTCATCCCCTAAATGTTAGGGGTAGTCCACCCCTCATTTTTTTTTCGGCGCAGACGAAGTTGCGCGAGTCAGCTAGTAATAAATAATAAAACAAACGGGGTAAGCTAAAAAAAAATATATAATAAAAATATAAAATATAAATAAAACCGTTTAATTAATAAAAAGAAATGAAAAATAATTTACGTGTAATTTGTGGTCGAAAATTAGTAGAGGGCAAATGAAAGGCATAGTCCTGAGGACCGAAGTCTAGGTATTCCAAATCCGATTGGTGCTGGATGAAGAGGGTGTAGTAAATGAAATGTAAATTTTATTACTGCATTTTTTTTTTATTCACACGAAAGGAAACATCTTAATACACAGACTTAGACGATAGACTTTCATCCGCATTGTATTTGTAGCTACCACATTATATTAAAAAAGATAATCAATAAACCTATGACTGATAAAACTAATGATTTCTATCAAATTATATCTATCCTCTTAATCTTTACGTGAAAAATTTATGAAACACCACTGGCTAAAAACGGTGAAGGAAAACATCGTGAATCTTCCATATTGGAAAAAACATTCTAAAAATCCTTCGAAAATATGTGAAGTCTCCAATCCGCATTAGGCAAGCGTGGTGGACTATGCCTAACCCATCTTCTAAGGAGCCCAGCCGTGAGCAGTAATGGGTTATTACAGGACCGTATAGTACATTATTGCTATCTATGTTTATAAATAAAACTGTATAATATACCTACTATACCTATTTAATGTTTACATTTTTAATATTAATTAATCTATCTTCCAATATTTAGCTACAAAACTTTCAATCTATTAAAACTACAATTTAAACAAACATGTTCACTAAACTTCAGTGATAACAATAATTATATATTATATATTAACTTAGGAATAAACATTTTAAAATTGATTTAGAAATTGGCTGATTTAGAAAAGAGCTTCATTTTAATAAGAAAACTGCACAACAGTCATAATATTGCTTGTTATAATACCAATCAAGTACAAAATAATTCCTCTCTCGAAGATAAATATTCCGTAAACTGAAAACACGGGTTGAGCATGATCTATCTCCTTGATTACAGAATTTGCAGCTTTGAAGACCTTATCTGAAAAAAAAAGTATTTCACATTTCGTCAATTTTGACTTAAGTAGGTACATCAAGATGTGAATGGAATAAGAGTTCATAATCAAATAACATTGTTAAAGTGTAAAGTGCTCTTAGGTTGTACTCACTACGACTACTTTAAAAAACCTGCATAAACAAATCTGAATATTTTTATATTATTTTATTCAATAGGTATATCCCATAAAATTGTTTCGTTGAAACTAATTGAACTTTGGTAAAATTTTACTTTCAAATATTTTTCTTTCTCTTCTAGGTAGGGATACATACCATCATTTGAATATCTAAGTATACGTATGCACAACTGCTTTGTATTTTTCACCTCCATCAAAAAGAAGTCATGAATAAATGCTAAGAAAATTAAATGGAGAATATAGTGAATATTCGACAGACCCACTGTTATCATCGAAGCCACAGGAAACAACTGAAAGATAAACAATTTTTAACTTACACTATTACTAAACGGGTTCTTACCACGATTGTTTTGAAATGAGCGCGATCATTGCAACAGTGCTGAAATATTGGAACCGCTCACTTGTATTTATGGGTAAACGCGAATGTTTAAAGAAATTTATAACAATTTTTAAGTTTTTCATAAATATTGTTAACACAAAATTCGAGTAAATACACAATTATAGTTATCTTAACAGTTACAGAGTTATTGCAATGTTGAAATTGTTAATACGCAATCCTTATATTGCAAGAAATAGTGCTACTATTAGTGAGTTACCTGAAAACTACATAAAAGCATTACATATTAGATACGTACATTTGCTTCAGATCGATAACCAGCTACAAGACATGCTATAACTGTAAAAGTCCACGCGTAAACTGTTGCAGTAATAACAAAAACCTGAAACACATAAGCATGAGTTAAGTCTATGAAACATAGAAGATAATAATTTATACTTAATATACTTACTGGTAAACTATAAGATTCAGTGACCAATCTATAGCATTTCAAAATAGCACCAATTAAATGTGGACTATTTTTTATATCATAGTTCAGCATAAGTTCTTTATTGTAATGCGCAAATAACCGATGGCACAATACCGGTACTGGGTTACGACGGATGCCTGAGTCTACTTTATAAGGCAAGTTATTTTTATTGTAAACAGCAATCATGTCATTGATAAAGCCCAACCTCAATGACAGATGAACAAAATACAAACCAGTCAAATAAACATCAACGAAGATTATTTCTAAACCTAAACCCAGCCATATAGCCTTGTAAGATTCTTCTACATAATAATAGACTTGAATGACATAATCAAGAAAGAATGGGACAATTGACCATATCATAACAAATATGTTTATATAATGAAGTTTACTCGTCCACATCTTAGAGCGATGCACATGTAACATGCGATCTATTTTCTGCAAATCTATAATAAGTTTTATGTCGGTTCCTCGACTTAAAAACCTGTCGTAAATCATGACAATAATATATGATAGATATGGAATCACATAGCATAACATACACGACAAGAACAATGTTTTCGATTGTTCATAATAGTAAGAATAAAAAAATGAAGTCAAATGAAATGTGGAATAAGTCGTTGCCAATATCCAGACACAAGAAAACAGTTTTTCCCAGTAACTTGGAACAGCTATTTCATTATTTTCCATTATTGAAATACGATTAGATCCCAGTAACTTTTGTATGGTGAACAAGGGACCATACCAAGCAACGTAACCATTTTCTAAACGAGGCTGACTCATTTTTCTAAAAGGGTCTATTGTGAAGCCCGAACGAATGCTTTATCGTTTATAGTCTTTTCAACTATCAAATGTCCACTAACTGAGAAATTCACTAACAGTTTATTGCTTTATTAGATTACCTCAATTCTGATGAGGATCAATTTCCACTTCATTTCTCTATTTTGAATATTAAAAATCGTTTTATAAACTATAAAACTTAAACGTATGTCTAATCGCTTGACTATAATTTAGAAAGACTATAGTAATTAGGTATCTAATTGTTGTTAATTGCAACTGCTGGCAATCTTCATAGTTCATGTACATCAAGTAATTATAAGTCAAACGGTAGATGATAAAAAGAAAAGGTAAAAAAATGTGATAATAAAATGAAATCTAGGTACTGCTGCTCTAAAACGATTTTATGTCATTTTAACTAGATGACTCACGCAACTTCGTCTGCTTCACAAAGATTCGATATCTTCATACGGATCCCTTTGTGTTGAAAATAAAATAAAGCCTAGTTACTCGTGGATAATGTAGCTTTCAAACGGTAAAAAAATATTAAAATCGGTCCAGTACTTTTTGAGTTTATTCGTTACATACGAAAATACAAATCTTTCCTCTATAATATTAGTGTAGATTAACCTTTCAACAGTCTCTTGAGGCAATGACAATATCAATAATTCGAAACAATCCCCTCAGGACAATGTTTTACATTGAAACTTAAAGTTAGAAACATGAAGTTAATTCTATTTTATTGTTGGAACGGAACGGTAGATAAAATGAACAAAATAAAGAATATAGAAAATCTACCAAATGATATACTGGATGATGATTTAATAAGCATTTTCAAACCCATTTTTGTATTGCAACGCATTTTCGGATTTCTCACAACGAATATAAAATACAAATATGCTATGGAAACCTCGAAGTCATACAAACTATATGCAACATTACTATGGATGATGAATATCTTGTGTTTGGTAAACTTTGTATTTTACTATCAAACCGCATTCGACAGCTTAACAGATGGTTTGTTAAAGCTAGCAATAGCAACTAAAGCTATCATAAATGGTATGATAGCTTGGCGTAATAATTTTCATCAAACTACGACCAATTGTCAAATCTATGTAAAACTTCAAAAGATTGATAGAGAACTGAAAACAAAAGATGCCGTGAATATAAACAGAAGACTATCGATGTTGACTATCACTACAATGATGTTGGGTGGTGTTTGGGGTTCGATATGGTTTTTCGTATACAATAAGATAGCGATGAAGTCATTTTGCTTCCCATTAATAATATCACTTTCGTCCAACGTGGGAAGTTATCTTGAAATGAGTTTAGTTTTCATCATTATATATTTTGTAAATGGAAGAGCCGAGTACATAAACAAATCGCTACGAAGAAAACTAAGTCAGATAGAAAATTGTAAAACGTATTTACTTCAAAATGAGAAACCCGTGGATATTGTTTCAAAAGAAACTGTATTTGGCGTACAATCGTTATTGGAAGTAATAGCAAACGTTATGGACATTTATCAATTTTCAGTAAGTCTTTTTTATATGAACTAGTTATAGTAATTTTAAGTTTGTCCTGGCTTTGAGGATATCTATTTGCTCGCTCACCTGCCAAAGTAACAAAAAACAAATATCCATCACTTATAATTATTATATTACAACAAGCGAATCTTTTTGTTTCTGGATCATCTATGATTCCTTTAGAACAACAAGCTTTTTATAAACGTTCAATTAGTGACATCGGAATCACCTCACCATTGGTGAAAGAATGAACAAATCCATTTAAATTTTCATTGGTCCCGCACTAGGTATTCTTTGTCTATCGTTTATTTTCTTATTGATATAATGGATTTTTTACAGATATTTTTGTTCACATGCCAAATGATCTGTTGCATTTTTGTGACGGTACAAAATCTTATCATATCTGTGAAACAGGTGAGAAATTCCTAGTGTACACAGGTACCTAATACATAATATTGTAGAAAACAATGAGTCCTAATCAAAAAATTACACTTTAGGTATAATATAAACGCGGCTACGTGACGTTTAGATGTGATTGCTATATTTTCAGACAAATATGAAAATTGACTCTATGTTGTGTGTACTACCAGCTTTGCTCTCTATGCTCATAATAATCTTCTGCATTTGTTATATTGCTGAAATATTGAGTCTAAAGTTGGAGAGGACAAAGAAACTTTGTGCTTCAATTATGCATATTTGTACTGATGGTAAGTAAAATAATAACGAGTAGGTTCGCTTTAATTTTAACGGTAACTTATTATTAATTTTCAGTATATACACATAACAAAATACCAACTGCATTTATAACATCAATTCTTTCTATTATAATTTCGATTTTGTATGTTTCGCATAGGCAGTATCTTTACTGTTACTTACTTTTTTTCTTTTTTTTTTTGGCACACAAACTTATTATTACGTATTAAGTCTTTCTCTGATACCCATTCTAAATACTATTATTTGTGGTGATTACATATAATATGGTATATTAGTGCAACTATCACCCGTGTGAAGCGAGGTAGCTAGTAGGTATATTATGCATATCAACCTCCCTCTTCAACCACTATACCTACCTGTAATAGAAAACCGCATTATAACCCAAAAACTACGCTAAGTTTAAAGATCAAGACAAACGTACAAAAGTACAGAGAGCGTGAAATTAATTTGTTTTATCTAATGAGAGTGTGTAACTTATTAGTAACTAAAATACCTCCTAATACCTTTATTACCTAATACATATTATGCAAGTAATTAGATCAAGTATTAGATAACGGTAATATTTATGGAATAACTCTTATGGCTTTAAAATTGTCTAGTACCTCAACGTAATGTAGCTTTACGAATTAAAGGCATAAATTTTTAATCACTAGGTAATAACCCAAATTTCGTTCAATAATTACAGGTTTATCGAAAAGAGATTAGGTACTTGATAAAAACAATTTATTATTCATTTTAATTAAAGTTATTGGACCTCAATTTCTCGGTATTCCAATTACAGTAATGTGTCTGTCACTAAATTATAGATGATTCAACGACAAACATCAGCAACTATTATTATGCATATTATATGATGTTTTAATACAGTCATTATGAAATCCATATAGTTAAAATAACTTAACAAAAGTATGTTCATGGAATGATAGTCGTCGAATCAATATTAATATGTTAATACCAATATGTAATAAGTTTTTAATTACGGACATTCAAAAATGGAAAGAGAGAAATGCTCTGAATCATGCTCTTTTTTTTTAAATAATGATACCAACGTTTCTAGTAGTAGGTAACTACGTTGCACCTGTGTTCTAACTAGGTTTAAGACGAGTCCTTCATTTTACGTAGATGATAGATAACAGGCTCGCTCATAAAATATACTTTTCGAAATATAAACATTATAAGTAGGTAAATGACTATTATTATTTGTAACATGTTTAAGACAATAATTATTGTTTTATTTTCCACAGACATGTCCAGAAGAAACGCGAAGCGAATCATGTTACTCCTCGAAGCAAAGCGACCGATGTCAATTTTCAACATTTACACCCTCGGCACTCGATTACCGCTTCATCTACTTGCTGTTACTGCTAGCTACACCATAGTGCTGTTACAATTCGCTGTGTTATAATTAGCAACAACGAATTTGATTTTAATTTTCACTTAATTGTTAAGTGTTTGATTTTTAAACCATGATGTTGAAGAGCACTCCAAGAACAGTTTTAAAAAGCCCAGAGTATGTTTCTAAAGATATTTTGGAAGAGAATTTTGTAAGAGCTTATCAAGTGCCGTTCTTTGTTCAGATGATACTGGGATCTTGCAGAGTGTATCTGAAGGACAGGTTTATAACCAAACCTACGGTTGGACAAAAAATCTACACTATTATCTGCATTCTCCTCTCATCTATTTGGTTTTATATCATGACTGAATTCTATGCTTCATTATATCTACAATACACTGTCGTATACTATCTTTTCGTAGCTGAAACTGCTATTGTACATTTCTCATTTGTAGCTAATTTAGTTCACGTGAGATTTTTCAATCAGGAGACTAACACAGAGTTGTACATTACCATGCAAAAAATTGATCGGCACATGAAAATAGATCACAATAGCATTTTAAATAATATTATCGCTAGGGTGAATACTGCTACGGTTTCTTTTATACTGATAATTCATGTCCTTATTGCACTATCGATGTTGGCTACTGGTGAAGAATACGCTTTATTATATTTGTTTGGAATATTTTACGGTCAACTCGTATTTATGGTCGAGATGTCAAGTTGCGCAAATTTACTGATATTTTTCTTTATAAGAGTTCGATTTGTGAATGCTATTATAAAAAATCATCTCAATCCTGAAGATAAAAGTCAAAAGCCGAAATTAGTAAAATACTTCGTAACCAATAAAATTATGACGTATCTTGCTGCACAAACGCACGAGTTTGCTAATAATGACACAGACGTATACTTAAAAGAAATATTCAAAGGCTTCACGATGTTCAAAGATGTATATAGATTTCAGGCAAGTATTGTAAGTATTAATTACTAAAAATTTAAATACCGCCTGAGAAGTCGTGGCTACCGTGACCGAGAGGATAAACTACTTGCGACTAGCATATAATTAGATATATATTGATATAAATATTAAATTGATTTGTTTTCAGTGCGCGAGAAACTCGCGTGTGAATTCAGGTAACTACATCACAACGCCCCTGAGTAGAAACGATCAAGGAAGACATTGACAATATCTGCATTACCTGCATATTACTTAGAGGAGAAAACCCTGATAATATTTTTTGCAAACGCCTATTTAGTATGGACTCAATTATTAAGATGAAATATTTATTTTCAGGTTTGTCTTTTCTGCGTAAAGCTTGTGGTATTGAGTCTGTTGACTTTCGAATTTTCTGTGCTGGCAATGCAACGAAATGTAAGTTTATGTTATTAATTTATAATGTAAAAAAAATACCTCAAGGCACATCAAGAAAAAAATACCTAGAAGGTAATAGGATTACCTGTAAAAAAATCACAAACTCACAAAACAATTATGGAGAAATACAAACGTATTCACAAAAATATATCTTACAATAAATTTAACATTATTTTTACAGATTTTTTATACAAAGGACCTGGCATACATTGTTATTCATTCCACAATTGGATTTATAACTGCTCTTTACGTGTGTGGACGTTGTGAGCTATTTTTCAGAGAAGTGCGAGAAACGAAACGTTTATCTGTAGCAGTCTTGTTGAAATACCAGAGAGGTTAATTTTACTAAACTTAGAACATACCTAATATAAGTGTCTTGTAAGTCTCATGGTCTTTACAATGCCAAGACTTAGAAGTCCTCACTCTTGAAACTCATTTAAAAACCAACATTTATGAAGCATTATTTATTTATTAAACTTTATGCACTTAAATTATACATTGGCGGACTTAATGCCGAAGACATTCTCTTCCAGGCATTATCAAGAATAAAAGGTCGTAACATCGAGTAAGGCCAACCAATTCAAACTAGTTTTAGCACAACAAAGTTTTCTCAAAATTATGTGTTTTGGTAACGACACTAACATAACTATTAACGTAATGAGTCACTGATCTCTTTGATTATTAATGAGCATATTGAAAGAAGTATTTTTATACCGGCCATGTACCTATCTACACATAGGCCAACGCACTCTCTAATGCCTACCTAGTCGATTTGTTACGCGCGATTGGCGTACTTTCAATTGTCTTCATTCTGATGTTTATGATGTTGATTCCAAATGTAATTATTCTATGGCTTAAATATGTAATCAATTTACTAACACAGAATATTGTTTTAGGACCACTGAGAGATAAAGCAACAAGGACTTTTAAAATGATTGAAGAGTCGCCTCCTGAGTTCTCGATCTATGACATGTGGCATATGAACGGTTATGTTTTCTTAAATATCTGCAGTGTTGTCACTAGTTTAATTGTTACTTTAATACAATTTTCTTTCTTATAATTTAAGTATTGTAAATTATAATATTTAGAATACTTACAGCAATAACTACCTGAGTGAAAGTTGAGTATATAACTACTTAAGAAATGGTACATAATTCAGAACGGTGACGAGTTCTCGATTAAAATATGTAAAAAATGTGTAGGTAGAAAATATTATCCGCGATTAATATAGCATTAACTCACAAACTTGAGTAACATCAAGCATCTCACACCCCGCCGCCACCTACGTTGTGTGAGTGACAATCATTTCGCAGAAATTTTAGACATCTTTGTTTGCATTGGCGGCAAACAATACTCAGAATGAAATTTCTTATAATAATATTTTAAACGATCAGTCGTCGTATAAATTACTATAACTAATAAGTCTTTCAATGTATACTAATTTTAAGACTCATTTACATACACCATAAACATAATTAAGCAAATAAAAATAAAATTGTAAAACATTGTAAAACGAAGTGTAAAGAAGATGTTCACAAATAGCATCTATATCGTTTGATTGACTCTGATTTTTTAGGGCAAAAAATCAATTTTGCTAAATAGTTTAAAAATTTAAATTATTCATTATAAAATAACCAATAAAACCATGGTTTGATTGTGAAACGAAATGTTTTATTTCACTTAATATTATCTCCTTCATAATTAAAATTTATAAAATGACACTTCAATAGAACGAACTTTTTTATCAAAGTTCATCAGACATTCAATAAATGCAAAACAATTTCATTATTTCTAAACTCTTATGATAAAAACGATTTACAAATAAGGTACAGAGAAAAATATTATACCAAAATATAAACATATTATTTTAAAATAGAAACATTTTTATTTTCATATAGGCTGGTTCCTTAGTTATTTAAAAACTAAAATGCACATGAAAAACATTTTCATCAGGACGGTTTCTCACCCCCATTATAATTTGAACTATTTTCAACATGACAATTAATAAGTAAATTGTATAACCGTCATAACATTGCTTGTTATAATACCAATCAAGTACAAAATGATGCTTCTATCAAAAATAAAAATTCCATAAACTGAGAACTCTGGTGGATCGTAATATATCTCCTTCATGATTGTGCTGGCGGCTTTATTTACTGACTCTGAAACAAAATAGAACATTTGTAAGCAATTAAAATATTTATACTATTTTTTCATCTTCTATTTTTCATCACAAACGTTAATTGATTAATCTTCAATTTATTAGTGTTCGTTGCTGTTCTGGACCATAGGATTCGACTGAAGCTGGGCTCAGGATTCCTTCATATTTGAAGCAAGTAATGGATAAATATATATTTTAATCTTTGCTTGCCAAATACCTAAGTACTGAAGTACTTCGTAAAATTGCAAAGCTTCAACTTCAAGCTCTAATATTTAGGTTTGTTTTGTTTATACCTACCCAATTAAATTTTCGTCAAATTTAAGGATAACATGGTGCCCAATAAATTTACTCTTTTAGTTTTGACCAACATCTCAAACATGAGGGCAATAAACTGTTAATTGTAAATTATAGTATTTACTGTATATTATTGTAAGGTACCTAAGTGTAAAGTGTTGCTTACCATCACAAGTGTATGCAAGCATGCGTATACACAGCTGTTTTGTATTTTGCACTTCCATTAAAAATGCGTCATTAATAAACGCTAAAGCACTTAATTGAATTACATAATATACATTCCATGCTGCTATTGTTATCATCGCCACGACAGGAAACAGCTGAAATATTATAAATAAACAATTTCACCGTGCAATTGTTCTAAACTCTATCGACACTCTCTATAGATTTTTTCTGTCTAAATAAAACTATTAGGTACCTGGAGACGCCACTGTATTACCTTCGTTTCAGATCGTGATCCAGCAACCAGAGATCCTATCACTATAAAAGTCCACATATAAACTGTTGCAGTCATAAGAAAAATCTGAAAAACAAATAAGTCATACCTACTTAGACTACTTATTCCAACACATCTGTACTTTGTTACCACCTTCTTTTACAAACTTACCGATAGACTGTTTGATTTTGTAATCAATCGATAACATTTCAGGATATCAACTACTAAAGCAGGACCGTTTGGAATTTCAAAAGTTGCAAAGTCCTTATTGTAATATGTAAAGATCTTGCACAATTTTGAAGTTAATGTTAAACGTCTAATACCAGTATCCTTTTTATGTGGAATTTTTATTTTGTTATACTTTGCTATCATATCATTAATGAAAGATAAACGTAATGTAAGGTTTATTAAAAAGAATCCAGTATTAAAAATGTCCAAATAAATGACAGCCAGACCCAAACCAAAAAAAACAGTTTTGTGTGGCTTCTCGATATAATCCAAGACATGAATAGCAAATCCAACATAAAAAGGTGCTATCTTAACCGTTAATATAAAAATGGTAAAAAAACGTAGTTTACCAAACCATATTCCAGAATGCTGTAAGTTTAATGAACGATCAACTTTTTGTAAACGCAAAATGAGGTCGATATCAGCTTCTTTCGATAAGAACTTATCGTAAATAATGTTCACAACATAAGTCAAATACTGCGTCGTTATAGCCAATACACATCCAATACAAAGTATTTTCGATTTTTCATAGTAATACGAATAATAGAATGAAATAAAATGGTGTATAGAATAAGTGACTGCTATTATCCAAACGCAAGTGTACATTTTATCCCATTTACTTAAACCGCTAATTCTATTATTCTCGTTTACAGAAATGCGATTGCAAGCCAAAAACTTTTGACATTTATATATAGGACCGTAAATTGCGTTGAAATGATCTTCTATGCGTTTTTCACTCATTTTTGCGGAGCACGTTTGAAACAGTAAATTGAAAGTGAACGATTTCTACAGACTGAAATAATATGGCTACTTGTGGAAAATTGTGGGTTTTTATGGATTAAACTTCTCATCTAACCCAGGAGTCCTAACACTAATTGCTGATGTAAACATTTAAAAATCGTTCTAAAAGTCATAAAACATAAACGTGTTTTAATTATGTTTAGTCACGACACGTATGAGATATTAAAATGAAATTTAACAATCTCATCAATCGACCCTATGCAATTAGGGTAAACTTTTGCAAACATTGATGATGCGATACAGAAATCTACAGCGCCATGGACAAATCCATTTCAATTTTCAATGATTCCGCACTATGTATTCTGTGTCTATCTTTTATTTTCTTATTGATAGGGATTTTTTACAGATATTTTTGTTGTGAACAAATGATGTGTTGCATTTTTGTGAAGGTACAAAATCTTATCATATCTGTGAAGCAGATGAGGAATTCCTAGTGTAGGTAATAATTATGCAGGAACATACTACATAATATATTACACAACATATATAAAATCACTATAGGTATTTACTTCTATAACACCTACGTGGGGTTTAAATGTGATTGCTGTAATATTTTCAGACAAATATGAAAATTTACTCTATGTTGTGTGTACTACCAGCTTTACTCTCTATGCTCATAATAATCTTCTGCCTATGTAATGTTGCTGAAATATTAAGTCCGCATATTTGTACCGATGGTAAGTGAGATAAGCACAGGTTCGCTATAATTTTGAATTCGTTATGTTTCGCATGGGCAAAAATACTGTAACCCACTTTATAATTACGCAATAAGTCTTTCTCTGATACCCATTAGAGATACTTACTATTATTTATGGTGATTAAGTACATAATATGGTATATTAGTGTAACGATCACCCGTGTGAAGCTGGGCGGGATTGCTAGTATATTATACATACAAATCTCCCTCATCAATCTAAATAAGTAGAAGGCGGGAAATTACTTTGTTTTATGAAATAATAGTGAAGAATAACTTAGATAACAGTAATATTTATGAAATACCTAACTCTTATGACTTTAGAATTGCATCATCAAGGCGTCAATTTTTAATCAGTAGTAGGTAACCTAAAATTCGTTCAATACAGGTTTATCGAAGAATAATTACTTGATTATACATTTAAATTTAAAATATTGGACCTTAACTTCTCGGTATTCCAATTACAGTAATGTGTCTGTCACTGAATTATATATAATTTAACGACAAACTTCAGAACCTATTAGTAGGTAGGTATGCATATTATATTATGATGTTTTAATACAGTCATTATGAAATCCATATAGTTAAAATAACTTGACAAAAGTATGTTTATTGAATGATAGACTTTGAGCTAACGTATTAGGTTTGGTTTGAGTTCAAAAACTAAACCTCAAAAGTGAAAAAACAATGCAAAACAATTTTTGAAGTTCAATTCGAAAGAAACGGTCCCCTAATTTTTCCTTATTATATTTTCCTATTGCTCTTGCCAAAGTATCCCAGAGTAAAAACACTTTTTAAGTGCAAAAATAACAAATCGTTCGTTCGTTCTCAACAATTCTAATAAATTGTATTTCTCCTCAAACTGGGTTAAGTCCTTACATCTTAAAATACACTTTTATTATCATTCAAAGTTGGCAAATGCCTATACTTGTAACGTTGTTTAAAATGTGTAAAATACTAATTGTTTAATTTCCCACAGACATGTCCAGGAGAAACACGAAGCGAATCATGTTCCTCGAAGCAAAGCGACCGATGTCAATATTCTACATTTACGCCCTCGGCACTCGATTACCGCTTCATCTACTTGCCGTTACTGCTAGCTACACCATAGTACTGTTACAGTTCGCTGTTTTATAATTAGCAACCACGAATTTGATCTTTATTTTCACTTAATTGTTAAGTGTTTGATTTTTAAACCATGATGTTGAAGAGCAATCCAAGAACAGTTTTAAAAAGCCCAGAGTATGTTTCTAAAGATATTTTAGAAGAAGATTTTGTAAGAGCTTATCAAGTGCCGTTCTTTGTTCAGATGATACTGGGATCTTGCAGAGTGTACCTGAAGGACAGGTTTATAACCAAACCTACGGTTGGCCAAAAAATCTACACTATTGTCTGCATACTCATCTCATCTATTTGGTTTTACATTATGACGGAATTCTATGCTTCATTATATCTACAATACACTGTCGTATACTATCTTTTCGTAGCTGAAACTGCGTCTAATCATTTATCATTTATAGCTAATTTAGTTCATGTGAGATTTTTCAATCAGGAGACTAACACAGAGTTGTACATTACCATGCAGAAAATTGATCGGCACATGAAAATAGACCACAATAGTATTTTAAATAATATTCTTGCTAGAGTGAATACTGCTACGGTTTCTTTTATACTGATATCTCATGTCATAGTTGTTTTATCAATGTTAGCAACTGGTGAAGAATACGCTTTATTATATTTGTTTGGAATACTTTACGGTGAACTCATGTTTATGGTCGAGATGGCAAATTGCGCAAATTTACTGATATTTTTCTTTATAAGAGTTCGATTTGTGAATGCTATTATAAAAAATCATCTCAATCCTGAAGATAAAAGTCAAAAGCCGAAGTTAGTAAAATACTTCGTAACCAATAAAATTATGACATATCTTGCTGCACAAACGCATAAGTTTGCCGATAATGACACAGACGTATACTTAAAAGAAATATTCAAAGGCTTCACGATGTTCAAAGATGTTTATAGATTTCAGGCAAGTATTTTGTAATTCATAATTAAGATTAAATATACAGACTGAGAAATCGTATTTGATAAAACCGAAAGGATGGACCACTTGCGACAAACATATTTATTTGTTTTCAATGCGTGAGAAACTCTGATGTGAATTCAGATCACTCTATATCACAATACCCCTGACTAAAGCGGTAAAAGAAAACATTGAGAATATCTGCATTACCTGTATATTGCATATAGGAAAAAACCCTGTAAATATTTTTGCAAATGCCTATACCTATATAGTACGGACGTAATTATTAAGATAAAATATTTATTTTCAGGTTTGTCTTTTCTGCGTAAAGCTTGTGGTATTGACTCTGTTGACTTTCGAATTTTCTGTACTCGCAGTGCAACGAAATGTAAGTTTATCATTTTAATTTATAATGTAAAAAATACCTCAAAAATAAATAAAAACCTAGAAGATAATAAAGGATTAGGTACCTGTAAAGAAAATATAACCATACAATGATCTTTAAATTATTTTTGGAGAAATACATATTCACAAAAATATATCTTGCAATTAATTTAATATTGTTTTTACAGATTTTCTATACAAAGGACCTGGCATACGTTATTATTCATTCCACGATTGGATTTATAACTGTTCTTTACGTGTGCGGACGTTGTGAGCTATTTTTCAGAGAAGTGCGAGAAACGAAACGTTTGTCTGTAGCAGTCTTGTTGAAATACCAAAAAGGTAGATTTTAATGAACTTAGAACATAAGTTTGTGAGTCTCTTGTAAATCTCATGACCTTCACACTGCCAAGACCTCACCCTTGAAACTCTTTTGAAAATCAAAATTTAAGAAGTATTATCTCTTGACCTTACTCGACCTTTATAAGAATAAAAGGTCGAGAGTCGGTACAAGACACTTATCTCTATGACTAGGTGACCCGCGCAACTTTGTCTGCGTCACAGAGGGGTACAACATAGCCTTCCTCGATAAATGGACTTTCCAACGGTGAAATATTTTTTCAAATCGGACCAGTAGTTCCTGAGATTAGCACGTTCAAACAAACAAACTCTGCAGCTTTATAATATTATAAAATAAATATAGTATAGATTATTAATGAACATATTGAAAAATATATTTCAATGCCGGCCACGCCTAGGCCAACATAACAAGTTTGCCTAAACAATTATACCTGTCAGTAAGGAGTAACATCGTAGTAGTAAAGTAACTGTCGGTAAGGAGAGGATATCACAGTCGAATACTCCAACTGTATTAGTCAAATGTGCCCAACTGCATATTACATTATGAACTACTTCACTTATGCTTAAATCATAGAGTTGTTACATCTGGAATAAACATCGTGAACAACAGAAAGAACCAAATGTTAAGTACACCGATCGTGCGTAACAATACGTCATTCTGAATCAACATCATGAATAACTAAGTGAAGTTTTAAAGATGTATGTGTGTAATATTCTATTAGTGTCCTAAACGAATTGAGTGTTATCACCACCCTCTAACGCCAGATAGTAGTGTCTTCACTAGGTTGTTTACGATGTTGATTTCAATAGTATTTATTTATGTATTTATTCATTTGGATCATCAGATGTAATTATTCTATGGCTTAAATATGTAATCAATTTACTAACACACTTGTTTTAGGACCACTGAGAGATAAAGCAACAAGGACTTTTAAAATGATTGAAGAGTCGCCTCCTGAGTTCTCGATCTACGACATGTGGCATATGAACGGTTATGTTTTCTTAAATATCTGCAGTGTTGTCACTAGTTTAATTGTTACATTAATACAATTCTCTTTCCTATAATTTAAATATTGTAAACTATATTTAGAATACTAACAGTACTAAGTACCTAAGGAAATGTTGTTAGTGATGAGTTCTTGATTACAATACAGAAGATGCAAAATCAGTCACGAATTTTTTTAAGTGCGATTAACATAGCATTCACTAGCTTATTTGACATTAAGCATCTCACACCCCGTCACCACCTGCGTTGTGCGAGTGACAATCATTATGCAGAAATTTTAGACATCTTTGTTTACAATGGCATAAACAATACAGAGAAAAATGTTTATTATCCACTCAACTGGGAACGTAAATTTTCGCTAGATGGTGAAACTGGGATTGCTCACCCGGAGTCCGTTCGGAATCACTACCTTGATTGACTATCTTTTAAAAATGTTTTTGTCCATAAAATTTTGATTTAGATTTTTGGTTAATATTCAAGTACTTATTTATTTTTAAAATACGCTGTATATACATTTTGAACCAAAATACGTTATCTCCAGAAAATATGAGACGATAATAAAATGTAAACAAGTTTCCGAACTAACGTGACCTCGTGCTCAATTTTGGTCCTTCGAATACTGCAACAGACTTGGCAAAAATAAACAAACCAATTTTGTTGCCGATCCCAGTTATAATATTTTAAATGGTCATTGGTCGTACATGATTACTATAACTATTATGTCCTTCAATATGTATTATCTTTAATGTTCTCATTTACACACTCGTAGATACAAACCATGAACAAAATTACCTATTGCGAAAATAAAAACAAATTTTAAAACATTGAAATAGAAATTGTAAAGAACTTGTTTATAATTCATTCAATTCAAATAGGTAAAATCAATAATAAAACAATTTTTCCAATTCTTTGAAAATTAGAATTTTAAAATAAACAATAAAACCATACTTGAATTGTGAAACGGAATATTTATTTCACTTATATATCTCCTTCAAAATGAAATTGTAAAATTACAGTTCATTAAAACGCTTTTTTATCAAAGTTCATAAGACATTCAATAATATTAACTAATAAACATGATTTACAAAATAGGTACAAAGAAAAATACTACACTAAAACATTTTTAGAGATTCATAACCATTTCATTAATATAGGCTGGTGTCTATGCTATTATCCACTCAACTGGGAACGTCACTATTCGCTAGACGGCGAAACTGGGGACTTCGTTCGGAATCAATACCGCGTTTGAGCCCCTTTTTAAAACATTTTTTTCCAATAATTTTTAATTAAATCTTATATTTTTGTAAATCTTTATTAGTAAATGACGCTGTATTGCATTTTCAGCGAAAATATATTATCTCCGTAAAATATGAGACCATTAAAAAAAGTAAACAAAACAAGTTTTAGAACTGTGCTCAATTTTGGCTCCTGCCACAGACTTCGCAAAAGTAAACAAACCAATTTGGTTGCCGATCCCAGTTGAGTGGTTAAAAATACAATTTATAAAATAAAATGAATACGAGATATATTTTCATCAGGACGGTTTCTCTACTCAAAGACATCTTTTTAAATTATTCACTTTCTAAATATTCACTTATCACTATTATTCACTTTTCTAGATGTTAATTATCTATGGTAAAAATAAGTTTTGTTACTTTCACACCTACTTAAAAAATAGACATCACTATCTTTTCTTAAAAACTAAATGGACGGTTTAATTTACTAAGCTATCAGCTCTTAAAATTTCATAATAATAATATGAGTTAGTATTAAAGAGCTTAGTTTTGAGTTCAAACTCACTAGAAGTCAACAAGTTTTTTTTGTTCCAGATCATAAATTATTTTAAAACAATACTTTTATTAAAAGAAAGCCAGTAATAATTGTAAAACACAAACAACCCTAGACAATGATTTTGGAAGAAGTCACCTTACTCTATCTTATTGTGACACTTATTAACATGATAAAACAAAAATTTACAAATGTAAAAAACTGTTAAGCGTAAACAAGTCACTGGTTTATATTATGAAATACAATATTTGATAAGTTTTGTATCATTCAATATTAGTGACATTGAATGAAGAGAAATAGATATATTTAACATTTTGTGATACTACTCATATCAATAAATTTCAAAACTTTTCTATCTTATTTTCAACCATGTATTTCACAAGCCCTTCTTTTAAAACAAGTCATCTATTACAAAATCAATTACATACATCTATTATGAGTTAATACAAAATAATTATTGAAATGCGTACTTCATATATTTGGAGTATCCTATCAATTACATATTTATAGTAATGTTTCAATACTTTACTTAAATGCATTGATATCCTTAAGTCTATTCTGGAAGTTAAATACAAACCCTTTGAAATTATTTTGTATTGATCACTTGTTATCTACATTTTTGGTCTGCAATGATTAATCAATTTTTTATTTGAGTGATGTTCAAAACAATCTTTTCAAGAACAACACAATGGGTGTAGATAACATTAGCAATGCTATTGAAACAAATTTGTTTGAGGCATTGTTACAACGATGATCCAGGAAACAAAAGCACCATGTCGTAGTGTCATACCAATCTCTGAAAAAGAAGGTTTTAATATGAAAACTATCCTAAAAACTAGCCATATTATAGTTTCTGAGTAGTGTTGTTTTATAGTACAGTAGCTCCAATTAGCACTTTAAAGATAGATATTCTTTGTTTAAAGTAAATTTATTTATTTAGTAGTAACCTTTTGGTATTAAGGTACAACAATTTGGAACCATTGAATATCATCATATATCAAATCATCATTTTGAAATCATGCTTAAAAGGTCACAATACTGTGCAGATTTTATAGTAATCAATAAAAGACCTTCCTGTAGTTCAAATACTTCAAACTAACATTGATAGATCTATCAGCTTATTTTAATAATAAAAGAAAATATGAAAATAACATAGTTACAAAATTAGCTATTCCTGAACTCAAGCATTTCAAAAGTATTAACATTCTGCAATTTTACTAAAGAAATCATAAACTGTTACCTTTTGACGTCTATTTCCTTTATGCTGTTATTAACATAATGAGCTAGGTTTAAGTCTTTAGCAGCTGGTCGGCAACCTTCATATGTGTCTGCTGGAATGTCAGTGCGAATAGCTCTAAAATTACTTAAGCAGTCTCTTGTAATTACTTCTTGGGCTGAAATAAGAAATTAAACTATGTATATGCTTTAAAAAAATATTCTCCATCTTATTTTATATTTCCTAACTTCCATGATAGCTTATATTCTGAACAGTACTTAACTTTTCTAATATACTTGTACATATTATTATGTATGTTGTACAAATCAAGAATGTAATAGAGATAGATAAATATTGTTTTTAGTATTTTTATTTTGTTGTAGTGCTTTACACTAAAACTTCTTTCTTAAGAACAGGTTATTTTTAAAGAGAGTATTGGCTGTATACAACTAGAAATTAGCAGTGTGAGAAATCAATGAAAAATAATTCCATTAACAGCATAACATCAATGTCTCATAGACTCTATGCTTAGGTAAATATTACAAAATAAATTTGTTTCAACAAACCTCCTTTTCTTTCAATAAGCTTGACACACACATCTTCAGTTTCCGGGCAAGGGTTTCCGAGATACCCTATTCCACGCCAGTTGAATGGTTCATTGCAACCGGGAGTCGCTGCCGTGCACTGGTAACACCAAATAGCGAGACCTGATAAATTAGATGGAAATTTAATGGAATGTTTTAACTTTTTGTGGTAGGAGGAACACTGTTGTTTCTTTGGTCTTTATAGCTTCAGCAGGATTGGTTGCAATCTCAAGAGCTCAGCTGAGGGTATAAGGGAATCCCAACTGTTGCTTGAAGTCAACTGATTAGCGTATCATGAAAATACTACTTGTTCATAGTAGATAAAAGTATGTTTGATTACTTTCTATTATTACTTTCTTGAGAAGTATCGGTAAGTGATAACCGGCCCGGTAAGTCCACCTAGATTCTGAGCGATCACTTTGTAATTTTTCCAAACTCAAGAGGAACGCGAACTCAAGAAATTTTCGCACCGTGGGACAGTTTCCCAACAATGAAGTATTATATTCGCTTTCAATGAATGTTAATAAAATGTTTGGAACCACACCCAGTAATGTTTGATATTGTTTGCTTTACTCACATTTGTTAAGAGATGCCAATAGTAGTAAAAACGCGATGCAATGCTTCATGATAATTAAATGCAAGTTTTTGAAACGTTATTTATTATAGTTATAAAATAATGTGTAAATATACAAAATATTTACGAAGCGGCCGTTGCTATCCCTGTTGCGTGTTTTGTAAATTTTGATATTTGAAGTTTGACTTCTGGGTATCTGACAGAAATGATTTGAAATGAACGAACAGAAATAGTGTCGCGTGAAATGAAATGATTTTGCTGCAAAAGTAAAAATCGATACATGCAATATATTTAAAAGTTATTAATTAGATTAATTTCCAAATAAATTAATTAAATTAATCTCAAAGTCATGCCAAGAGTTTTATTTTATAAATGAGTTGGATTTGTTATTAATTAGTGTTAATTAGATTTTTCCTTGAAATTTAAAACACAATCAACGATTCTCTATAACTTTTTGCCAAAAGATTTTTTTTCCGAAGGTCTCAACTTCGAAAACGAAGATCAGAGGAGAAGAAGAAATAAAATTACTTGAATAGGTACCTATTACATTAAGTATTATTACTTGTTAGTTGTTCGTCATCTTGGTTTGTTGCCGATCATTGATTTCAATTTTCATCATGAAAATCATTAACCATCATTAACCTTAACCTGAATATCGATTTTTTCACTTCGGACAACCCTATCAATTGCACTGTCACTCATTTTGATATATGTCAATGTCACTCTTTTTTTTATCTTTTGATGGTCAACGCATGGATTACCATAAAGTTTAATTTTTTTATTATTATTTTGAATTGTTATCAGTGGTTGAAAATGCTAACTTTATAGGTATTTTACATAGGATTCGTATCATTTTGAATTTTTCAATGCTTCATCGAGAAAAAGTATTCTAAAGAACGAAATCTTGCAATTTCGCTCACAACACATAATATTCTTATAATTAAAAAGCTTACATTTAAAAAAAGCACTCCCTCTACTTTAAGCACTAAACGATAAAATAACGAAAAAAAAATAAATTAAATAAATAAAAAAAACGAAATTCAAACTCAAGACGTGATTTGAAACTCAATGGCGAGTGGCGAGTTGGCGACTGACTTCCCAATTTTAAAAATAATAGAAAAATAAAACTACCTTGGTAATTACTAACGAAATCTTTTAAGATGCATTGCTTTTTACTTTTTGTTCTTTGTTAGATATTTTTGTTGCTTGCCCTATTAGTATGTGAATTATTTTTGTATTCTAGTAGCACCTCATATTTTGTTAAGGTTTTTACCGTTCTCGAAAATTTGTAGGTGGTTTTTTGTGAAAATATTATCGTGATGTCAAAAAACTACATTAATTATTTTTTTATTGTAAGTATTGCGAAGATTACAGAATAGAACTATAACATCATCAAAAATTTTCTTCAACTGGAGCTTCCGGCGGAAAAACAGATGCTCTTAGCATCATTAAATCTTCTTTATTCAAATCAATGCACATCGTTCCGACAACATCTTCAATACCGATAGTTCCATCATTAGACATATCCACCTCCTTTATAAGATTATCCAATTGTTTTTGTGGCATTTTATGTCCTTGTTTAGCTAGCACTTCCTTAAAATATTCCCTATCAATTGTACCAGTTCTGCCAGGATCAAAAACTTGCAGGGAGGACCTCAATTCATCTTCTATTTCAAAATCTCTTTGCCTGATTGTGACAATTTTTACGAATTGGTCAAATGTAATATGACCTTCAGCATTGGGTGGTCTGACGCAATAAGCTATCAATTCCTGTAATTGCTCTGGAGTGTATGTCATCAAGAGAAGGCACTGTAACATGTAGATTAATTCTTTTTCGGTAATATAACCATCGATATCAGTGTAGGCTGGTGTATAATTTTGGTAAACATCCCAAAGTTGCTCAACTTCAGCTAATTGATCTGGTCTTAGTTCAAAAGGTTCTTTTAAAGCCTCTTTTGAATCGCTAAAATCGAAAGGAGCTGTGGGATCAGGAGGAGGTTCTTCTACATATACATCTTCTTCTTCACCTTGATCTTCAGGTGGTTTGTTCTCATCTTTATTTTGGGGCTCGTCTTTTTCACCTTCATTTTCTGTACCCTCTTTATTTTCTGGGATCTCCCCAGTTCCATCCCCAGCTCCATCTTCCTGTATTTCTTTACTATCTTCATGAGGTTCCTTGTCAGGATTTTGTTCATTGCTTTCTTCATGTTTTTCACCACTATCTTCACCGAGATCTGAACTTTTGTTTACTTCGGGATCTTCAGTGACAGGAATATCAGAAGGGGACACAGGCTCTGCTTCCATTACAGAAGTAGAATATGACAATATAATTTAAACTTATTCACCCGTGTTTAAACAAGATGACTGTCGCCAGATCTAGGTTTCCTGAAGTTCTTTCTCAAAATAATTATGAGGTTTTCCGTAATTTTCTCATATAAATTATTGCTTTCTGTCGAAATGTAAGTAAGAACATAATAGAATTCTATGAATATTTCATGTCGAATATTTTTGGTAGTGTAAATCATTAGTCTAAATAAATAAACATTAATTATAAAAATAGTATTGACGAACTGTTAAAAACTATTTCACTGAAATTGTGACTGAAATGAAAAATCATAATATGATTAATTAAATTGTATTTATAAATCTTTGACAACTTGCAGTACTTTTTGCAATCTCTGCAAAAAGTATGATATCGAATAATTTAGTTTCTACCTATATTTAAATTTTAATCATAAAAGGTAAAGTCATTACGAGTTCTTTTACCAAATACCTAATATTAAATATAAATGTAGACATTTATTTACATATTATTTTAAAGACTTGTTAATATTTTTTTTTGCACAATCTCTATTACTTTCGGACAAGAGAACTGTAGTTCAACCAATGTTAACAATTAAGGTAGCTAAAACAAGGGTATCTCGAACGGTACAACTTTACAACTAAGTCGCAGTTGACTAACAGTAAGTGGTAAGAAATTGAATAGTGATTGTAAAACGCCCACAACCAATGCGTTCATAAAACACTTCACGTGATCTTCATTCTCTTGGGCCCTGGAGAAAGAACCTAGTGAACGGTTTCTCGCTTGTCACAGCTAAAACACTTCCAGAAGACGATTCGCGCGCTCGCACTGCGCGTGCGTACAAAACGAACCGAAAATTTGGCGGCAAATTTTGACAATTAAATTTGCCTATCAATGTTTATTTAATTTATTTTTTTTAGTGCTGCAGTGTTTTTGATATAAAAGCTAAATCTTTTGCTTCAAAAATGGTAAGTCTAGTTTGTTTAATTCAAATTACCTATACATAATATGATATTTTAAGAATTTTCTAGAATGCTGAAACATTTCTAACAGCTCTATTAAGACTAATAACGTTAAAATTACAATTCTAGATCTATTATCGTAATCTTCGTGATGATATAAACGGTAAAGGCTGCACTGCCATACAATTAAGACTGGGTAATCACAACATTGCAACAGAATGTTGAGAAGTACATTCTTTCAAATTTACAATAGGTATAACAGTATAAAACATTAAAATAAAACAGTACAAAAAATTAAAATGTCAAGTTACTTTTATGTGAAAATTTCATTGGGAAGTCGCATTTAACCTACAGCTAAGTAAAACAAAAATCTGCCAAAAATATGGCGACGCAGACGTAGGTAGTTGCGCGAATCAAATACTAAATTATAAATACACACATAATAAACATACAACAATTAAGCAATAGGTACTTTTCTGTGATACCTAAAATTTCAATATAATAGACCTACTATAAATTTGAGGTAGGTCTATTTTGTTTTTGTTAGAAGTTGTATATTTTATTTTCATTTTCTTTTCTTTTTTTACTACCTATTACATTTTACTACATCGACATGTCCGTCCTAGAAAAAGTAAAGGAAAAAGGAGCTCCGTAGCACAAGCTACAGCTTAGTACGGAACTCGCTGTTTTAAAACACAAATGTAAACTGTAATGGTAAAAAAATAAAAATTTCATTTTTCATTTCAACAACAGTACCTAAAGATTTAGTTTCAGTTGAACTCCTTTTGGAGGGCATTTGGTTTTTTGGAAAATGACAAAAGCGTATTTGATTAAATATTCGATGATTCTGTTTACTTATAATGATTTACCTTTCTTAAATCATTAATATATGGAACTTACCTTTAATAGTATCATCATCACCCTAGGTAGTCCAGTCTCCCTTAACTTAGCAAAAGTCCATGAGGTGGCCCGTTAGCCTGTAAGACAATAAAAAAGGCTGGTCCTGTCCACTGCTACATAGGTAATATGCTTTTCGCACCTACAACTAAATTCAGATCGTAAGCTAACGGGAATAGCTTACCATAAGCCTAGAAGGCGATAATATATCTATAACCTAATTTAATTATTACTTAGCAAAAATACCTAATTCACCTGCACGTATAAATAACTCTCATAAAAAAGGAAAATTATTATTATATTATTTTAATATTTACATATTTCATTTTAAGCAGACTCTTTATTCTCAGAATACAAAGAGAGATTCAGATTTATTCATATACAAAAGAAATCCTCTAAGCAACAAGACATAAGTTCCTCATCAGTTGTATGAAATGTGATTTATCATGATTCATTTCAAATAATAATGAGGTGTGTTTGCTGATCGAGACCAATCCACACGTATAAAACGCATTAATATTATTAGTCTTTAAATGATTAATAGTTCAAATAAGTGATCAAGGCTATAGGTAATGCTAACTAGATTTAAAGAAGATGTTCCATGACGTAATGAAATCATAAAACAATTCATGGATATCAATAGCTAGATACTTAAAAGATGAAGAACTACGTAGTGAAGGAACAACGTCTTTTTAGTGTGTGGTTTGAATTAAGTAGATAATCGTCGGATAATCAAAATCAAAGTGAATGAAAATTGATCAGATTCGTTTTATTATAAAAATGTTTTATACTTTGCTACTCTTGTCTTTTCCTTATGCCATTTGAATACAGTTGACATGGAATATGGATTTCCTCATTTCTAAGTCTTCAGTGACAGATCTTTATAATGATATCATATTTCCAAAAATCCATCCATCTTCTTTAAGTCTTAGCTTTTCAGAACAGAAATCTGGTGGGCCCGGGGCCGTTAGCTCGTCAGCCTGCGTGGCAATAAAAAAAAAGGTGTAATCAAGGAGGTAGATATAAGAGGAGAAGAAATACAAAAGCATTGATTTTCATATTTTAAACTCAGACATATAAGTATGTAACTACTAGACTATTTATTACTACTAACTTTGTAATTAGATTATTCTCTAAATCCTCTACTCTCCATAAAACTTCAAGGCAGCGTGTAGAAACACCTAAAGCTGTTAAATCACCTTTTAGATGTATCTAATTAACAATTAAAACTTAACGGTATGTCATTAGCGTTATATTAGTTACTAATATGTAAGTACCTACCTACTCCTTTCAGAGCCGAATCCTGAAGCGTTTTTCTTTTATTTGAAAATGTAAAGCCCTATAAAACGCTAATTAATCAATAAAAACTCTTTACTTATTTAATTTAATTGCCGCCGATAATATTTTTGCTAACCCAGCATGATAGGTATGAGATCATTAACATCATATTCGTGAATAGAATTTAGATATTTAGACGTTGCTCATACGGGTCTTAAGTTTTTTAATGCTTTGAAATTCTGGTTGGCGTACCTACTTTAACTTAGGTGGATACACATTATAGAGCTGTGAAATATAAGTAGGTATTCTGGACCCGGAAGCGAACTTTACAATATATTTTGTTATTTGATTTGAGATTTCATGCTTATAGAAAGATATACAGACATTTTATAAAAGTTGAGAATATAGGTACCTACCTACTCGAGAATGTGACGCCTATAGTTTACACAAATCAATAATTATAGGAACTTTAAAGCTTCTCTGCAATGAAACCCATAATCTACCTTAAATTGTCTATCATTAAAACAGTAACTTCTAATTACGGGCAATAAATACAGAATGACTTCCAAGTTCCAAATATCTGTAGCACGCACAACGTGATCATCCTTGGTACCTATTAAGAATTCGATTGCATTTTACCGTTAACCTCGTAATTCCTATTAATTTTAGTGATGAATCTTTAACGATATCTATATTTACATTCCAATCAATCACGGATATATTTTTTCGGTACATAAATCAAAATTAATTCGTATTCTTCGGAACAAAAAACTTCCTAGTTTGTTGAAAACCGATAATCGCTATGAGCAATTATTTTAATCTATACTAATATTATAAAGCTGAAGAGTTTGTTTGTTTGTTTGTTTGTTTGTTTGTTTGTTTGTTTGTTTGTTTGTTTGTTTGTTTGTTTGTTTGTTTGAACGCGCTAATCTCAGAATCTACTGGTCCGATTTCAAAAATTCTTTCACTGTTGGAAAGTCCATTTATCGAGGAAGGTTATAGGCTATATTTTATTTTCAAAAAAATTAGGGATCCACATAAAAATATCGAATATGTAACAAAAGGTGAAAAATCAAAAACCTATTTATGCGTACGCTGCAAAAACTATTGACAATAGAACAAAATGATGTACTACGGGTTTTTAGGTCTTTTGAAGACAAACAAAAAAGTCCGCGACAGCATATATCTAACTATCATAGTTTAGTCACAATAACCGCTTTTATTAAAAAAAAAATAGTATTTCGTCCCGAGATTGAATTTTACGTTAAATGAGTATCGTTATATTAACCCTTATCCAAATTAAGTATTTTGTTATCAAGAGTATTAATGTAGAAGTAAATTACTTTTTGTTTTATTCCAATCGGACTTTTCGTTTAGAAGTTATGACGAGTATAAAACGCAATGAATATGTGCACTTCGCGCCGCGCAAATAATAACGCGACGTCATCGCGTCATTGCGAGTACTGTTCGAACCCCTTTGTAACGCAGACGAAGTTGCGCGGGGCAGCTAGTAAATCATAAATGGTTAATGTGGATTAATTGGTTTCGTTTTATTCAGCTACTGCGTGTTGTTTAGCACTACTGTAATTTAGGCATTATGTAATCAGTGGCTGACTTTCAGTTAATGCTTACCTAGCCATATCTTCTCACCTAAATCCTTACCGTTAAACTCCTAATAATGACATGGAATCAAATTTTACAGGGGCAGTGAAAAACTTAATGAAATTGGTAGTAGCAGGTAACTAGGTACACTTAATAGTATCTTCTTACTGTTAACTACGGCTTTTTGAGTCCAAATATAATTCTCACCACAGTTTTAAGTTGTTTCGTTTAAAAAAAGTTTTAGATGCCTGTCCTTTAAGATAAGACCCAGTAAAAGAAAAAGATACTTATTACTTTAACTTAATTACTAGGTATAAGTAGTGTTTTGTTCGCCAAGTCCTGGAGCACTTAAGTATTCAATTTCGTTATACTTAGATGAAGCTGTAATTCGATTATCTAGCAAACATAAAATAAGAAACCTAGATCATTCTTAACATTCCGCAATTATTTCTTAGTCCACATTAAAAAAAGAAATATATTATACCTACATAGAATAATTTAAAAAAACCATACATCTTAACAATTATGATTGAACTACCAAATCTGTTCAATAACGTTGTTATATTAGCTTCAATAACAAGGTGCAATTAAGTGATGGGAGTCAAAGGCAGACATCCTTGGCTGTTTAATTATAATGCGACGTAGGTTGAATTAAATCACTCTCTTTCAAATCGTAATGCATCGGTGCAAGCCAATTTAGGTAGTTAAAGAAATGCATGTTCAGACAATTAGAACGGGTTTATATTTGATGACGGTGTGAAGGTCGATGCGTTTGTCGTTTGCGCAATGAATCGAATCGCATCTGGCAATATAGTTCCCATTGTCGCTCTATGACGCGGATCACGATTCGTCGCTGCTCCACTTCCTCGGATATGCTAGGCACTTAAATTGATACACAATAAATGTATTTCACGGAATGCCTTATACAGAAATCCGTTTGTCATATACAATAACTATTATTTAGTATCCGCAGTCACTTCTATTCAGCGACGTAATAAACATATTGGAACTCATTATCGTCGCGCTGATCTTCAAAAGTATTTTAGTCACGACAAGTCTGAATTATCTCATGGAACGAAACCATATCCAGTATTAATCTAGTTTTAGGAATTCACAAATTAAACTGACTATGTAGAAGTCACGATTTATGTAAAATAGTAACGGCAACTGTTTGATTTGAATCTGCTACATATTCGTGACTATAAGTCCTTCAAAAACTAAAATAAATGGACCTATGTACCTACTTACTTCTTGATTACAGCTAGTGATTATTACAAAGACATAGACGTTATAATGAAAAGAAGCAAAGGTTGGATAAAACCACTACTCTTTAGTTTTATGCTGTAGTACCAGCAGTATCTTTTTTTTTTTTTTTTATAGCCATGTAGGCCGACGAGCTAACGGCCCACCTGATGGTAAGTGGTTACCGTCGCTCATGAACCTCTGCAATGTCAGGGGACATTGAGGGGTCGCTACCTACGACCTATCTATAAGTGAAATTTAACATTGTGCGTTGATCAATTGCAATGATACCTACATAATGGAACAAGTAGCAGTAGGTAACCTTATCTTTATTTGATTACCTTCTTATTCAAGAATGAATCATAATAGATAATCCTTGCTTGATATTTAAAAGCCAATTGATTTAATAAGTTTTAAATCTACAGGAAGTACATTATTAGTGAGCTCAATACAGTGTTAATAACATCACGAAATTTTCATCTGACGGTGCAATAGTAGGTATCTACTTACGTTTAACGACTGCTTCAGTTTTATTCCAATAATCAGATTATCCATTTATTAAATTTAATTCGCATATTTGGAACAATGACGGTACGAAGAGATCTATAATAAAGGTAGTTAGGTACTTGAATAAAAACGGTGAAGGAAACGGTGGCCCTCACGATACAGGCCAGGCCTAGTGTGAGGGCCACTGGAAAAATATTATTTGTATAATAGTTTTGTAAAACGAAAGTGATGTTACGTGTACTGTTAGAAAATGTAAAACTTTAATGTGTAAACAAATAAAATAAATAAACAAAAAAAAAAAAAAAAATAAATAAAAAAAAAAAAAAAAAAAAAAAAAAAAACATCGTGAAGAAACCTGCATATCGGAAAAGAGTTCGAAAAAATCCTTTGAAGATACGTGAAGTCCCAAATCCGCATTAGGCAAGCGTGGTGGACTATGCCTAATCCATATTCTGAGGAGACCTAAACCCAATATTGGGTAGTAATGGGTTGATACAGTACAGTACAGGTACATATTAATTAAGTACATATTAGGTATTATTAACGCGTGCAACCACACGCATCTACATGCTAAATAATTTAATCTAAGTACGTACTTTTAGTTCATGTTATAAAATCGTAATACAAGTTATAAATAGGTACGTAAAGATTTTTTTTTGAGAAGTTATTTTGTAGAATAAAATTATGATTGTCCATTAATTTTTTGCCTCCAATTTAATACAGAAACGAATCTAAATAGTAACTTGATGATGGACATTAAAGTTACTATTTATAGCGGATGAGTTATGATAAACTCGGTTTTTAGGAAATTAACTACAATAGCTAGTTAACAGAAAAGTTGTGGTAGAACTAATGGCGGATTGTAATTGTAATAATAGATGTACGGTGTAGTGAGCGTACCTACATAGTCAGTGGTGAAATGATCAATTGAATGAATTTATACTTAGCCTCATCATAGACCGTATTATTACTGAGTAGGTTCTGGGCTTCTGGCTAAGGCTGGGGTTCGGACTACTGCGGACGCTGAGTTTGAACGATCGGAGGTTTTAATGCGGTTCAACTCTCACTACTACTTGCGTTTTAGGCATCATGAATCTTATATTTATTTATACCTTCTTACCTACAAGGTAAGTACTAACTACAGTATCTATGAGTATTATGACCATAAGTTTTTGCCACACCTAATATATTTGCCAGCTAATTTTTGTTTATTAAGTGCCTAACGTTGATCTCAATTATTTACCGCTAAACCATAGAATTATCGCTAAGCTTAGGTATAGCTATGATTGTGAAAGGGATAATATAAAGATAAGTACCTACCTACGTATTTCAAAAGTAAATACTAAAATGACATCATGCGATCACATATTTGCATTTAAATAATTTTATTTAAGGCACGATCAGGCATAGAATTGTCGTAAGTATTATAAAGTAACTTTCGCTATCTACGAGTATTCTAACTGAATCAGTAATGAACTAATGAACCATTCTCTTCAAGTAGAATCTATATTATTGCGATGCTGATACCTACTGTCCTTTCTAGAACACTCCTATTATTATAAGTAGGTGCCTAAGGAACTTGAATGATGTTATGTGATACATACAAAATTATAATACTGTACCTAATATATTTAAGGTATTATTAAAGTATGAAACTACATTAGTACGAGTAGAAGGTATTACCTTTAGGTAATAAGTACGAAGTACCAATTAAGAAAGGAGTCTGTTTACCAAATTCTCAACGTACAAAAATATTTTGAAAATCTCTTTTAAAATAATAAAGAAGTACCCAATACTAGGTACATATTATATTTACTGCTTGAATTTTATATTAAGTATAGGTTATTCAATTTAAGCTAACGAAAATATAATAGTTAAGTAAGGTTTCTTCTTACTTAAGTAGATATGGGTACCTACCGAAGAAAGTTGTAACTGCACTTTGGTACGCGGATCAATAGTGTGACGGACTTGAGTATAAATAGCCTATTTAAACTTGAAAATAAATAGTATTGACTTTCTACGTCTTTGAACTATAAATAAGGTAACTACAACGACATAATTAAAAGAAAAGCAATCAAAGAATAATTGGAAATCCGTGTACAAAAGTAAGCACAAAAGCGTGGCCAATTCTAGTTTAATAAGGTAAATCAGGTGCTAGTAAATTAATTAATCATTAAAAATACACACTGAAAAGGGCGTCCCAATTTGTGTTCACTGTTATAACCTACCAGATAATACTTAGTTTGGATATGTAATGAGAAGAGATGAAAGTCACGTTATAAAGTGAATTTTGAATTTGTAAATAGATGGATATAAGTAAAGAGGAAGATTTAAGAAGGAATGAGTTGGTTATGTGAAAGATGACATCAAAATTATCTTTAACATTGCGCTGACCCCATTCGAACGGGATTATAACCTAAGTTCTCAGATATAGCTGGCTTGAGCAGAAATTCGTTAATATAATTTTATTTTTGAATCCAGAATTCGAGAGGTCAAAATGCTACCGGACGTAAATCTGACATGTTGTCAGAAAAAATACTTAAAAACTCTTCGTCTCAATCAGGCACTTGACATTGCGGTTCTTAATAAGAAGTGTTTCCTCTCACAATGACTTGTCTCGAGTGCCTCGTTTAATAATTTTCCTTGATTAATTTGCGTTATTGTAAAAAATACAGGCTACTTCTCAACTTAATAATTGATGGCAATTAATAAAAACTTATATTTCTCGTGTTATTTTCGTAAACACTTGGAACAAGTAATTAATGGTAATAAAAAAAAATATGGAAAACTTACTTGAAAATTACATCCTAAGCTGGACAGATACAAAGTTCTCATTACAATAATTTTTAAAAAGGGAATCGTGAATCCTATTAGGTATCTACTTTTAGTCCGCTTGAATGACTTAGGTACAAGACAATAATTGCTTAGGCAGGTGTCCAATGAACTTTAGGTTCTGTCATCACCAATTCAAACTCCATCCACAGCCAATAACCTCTCTCATTAAGTTTCGTTAAATTGTTTAAACCACTTAATGACGCGACATCAAATTAATACTTTTACTATTAAGAAATACTTTGTTCTGAAACTTATCTAGACGGTGTGAATAGATGCGTAGGCTGAACGTGGGCTACTGAGTTCAGGTCATGTCATTGCCATGCTAAGTAAGTACAATGTTTTAGTGAGTCTGTGATAAAGTGAGGTAAGTGCCAAAACCTTGATCATGGTATATCAAATGCTGTGTAGTGTGCAGCCTTCACTGAAATTCCTCAGCGACATATTTAGTCAGTTCAACTATACTAATCATGATCATTTTGGCTAGGAATTATCAAAGATAGTTTCAGAGGTTTTTATTTTACTCAATTCTTCCAAATATAGGTTTAAATTGTCGATAATTAAACAGTTTCATGTAGTATATAGTCTTGTCAAACTGGCTCGAAGGACCAATTTTGAACCTTATGAGTTTCAACCTAATGTGGTTCAATATTATAAGATCACATTATAATTGAAAATATCTCGTATTAAGTAAGGTAAAAAATAATACATTTCCTGAAACAAATTTAACTGTATTGGCCTTTATATTTATTTTATTACCGGTTACCATTTATCTAACGAGGCGTAGATAATACTCAAACGTTAACGTGATGTTCTTACTGTAAAATATTAGGTATCTTTACATAGAAAAACTTACTTATGAGTACAAAGAGTAAGTACACATAAAAATAATTAAGAGTAATTTATTTAGAAAATGAACATTGGGAGTTAGAGATACCTAGTTAAATATATTTTTTTCGAAGTTGGTGAATTAAAATGATAATATCTTAAAACCAAAATTACATAAACACACCATCACAAGATGAGATTTAGTATCCATGTTTCAGACCTTGATAAGTCAACATAAAGAACGTGATCATTCTAAATCAACAGTCATAAAGCTCGTGATAAATTTGTTCCCAGATCCGCTTTATTGAAGCAACCGAAGCAGCTTAATGATTTAACATCTCACGTGTTACAACATTACGCTGATTCAATATAGGTAAATTAAGTGTCTGTGGGACAATTCATATGGCCGTCAACTAAACACTAAATTGTCTATTATGATCTTGGAAATTGAAAAAAAAAAATTATCTGTGCCTAAATTCCCAGTTTCTAAGACCGGTTAAATCGATCACCTTTGCATTCCAGGTTCTTTCCTGGATATTCATATCGTCTTATCTATTCATTTCGTAACAGCCAAAAGTCGGTTAAATGTACTGTTGAATCAACAATTAGATGCCTCTTTGTCTTGAGTCACGATCCGTTTACAGAAGTTAATTTTGACAAGGCATGATAGATTGATTGCTTGTCTCTGTAACTAGGTACAGTAATAGCAACTAGTTAATGATAAGCGTACAAAAGTTCATACACGATGTTTGTAAGCAATGCATTTATAATTCTAGAATGCTCTTCATGTAGTGTGTCATACTGGGCATAATCGGAGACTCAATATTCGACAGAAATTTTTCAACGTTCATCTCACCCATCTTCTGGATTGTGACTTGTGAGTCTAAAAGCAGCAATTAAAGCGTTATTCTCTTTTAATCCATCTAAACGCTTCACTAAGTATACCTGCTTAAAAAATGTGCATTGAAACAATACCAAGAGTCCGCTGATCGTGATTACATGACTCGAACAATTTCATTCACACTTTATATCCGTGTTTGTTACGCATTATCTTCGAAATTACAGTATTGTAACGACTACGACTTCACCTTGGGTGTGATGTTCACAAGACTCCTTTATAGTTTGGATTTGAATCATTAAGAGATCCATTAGTTATGTCTGTAAGGTCACGGTCAGGTGCGTGGTTTCGAAACCGCAACCACTTGCCATTGAAAATGTTTTACCTGTAGAAAGTAGAACACTGCGGAAATATTCCGAATGCTGGAACTTTCCATGAAGCATCTACTTGCAGAAAATTATAGGAAATTTAGAACAATTATAAAAACGTTCTATTTTTGGTAGATAACTAGGTAGATTTTCAGGAGTGTAACTGTAGGTATGTCTCATTGCAATAACAATTTATGTTATTAATGTACTTATATAATTTACTTCTTACTGTAAATAATGTTATAAGTACATATCATGCCCATCTAATAGTTTTGAGCTTAACTGATGTTTCAGAAGTACCTACAACTCTTTGTGTTATAGTCGTGTAGTCTGTGACATAGTGATAAGTTCTAATCTTTTGTGATAGATGATATTGTGATCACATGCGGATCACGTTTCGGAAATTTTACAATCATTAAAATATACGGGGGTGAGGCCTTAGTGTGCACCACGTCGCGTACCACCCCGTCCTGAGAGGCCTGACCTCAGCTGGAGCTGGCTGGGCTTCGATCACTGAGTATGAGAGGCAAGAGGTTTTAGTTCGGTTCGACTACCACCTGCGGGGTTGGTAAGAGTCCGGTCCGTTAACAAAGATAGAGTTAATTTCAAACTAATTAAGATGTTTTCTCGAATTAAATGAAAAGTAACTGAAAATAAGATTCTAGTAGTAAGTACACTAAACAAATTCAAGAAGTGATTTTTTGAAGCCAATCAACAAAAAAGCGGTATTGTTATTTCATAATTTTCATATTACGAAAAATAATACCTATCATTGATTATGCTTGTGTTTAAATAATTCTTGGAAACATGTTGAAGAGCTATAAATTTAGGATTATAATTATTATTTAATGTTCGTCAGTGTAAATCCAATTGTAATGAGTTGAGAGCTATGTTTCGCAAACTAAGCACGAGAGAACGTCTGCTAGGTACTCGCGGACGGATCTAGCTTTTGGCTTATAGTTGCTACAGACTTGTTTACTCATCCGTAATTGGTATACAGTGCTTTTCCTGTCTACAGAGATTAGTTTCAATATGATCGACAAAGTAATTGCAGTAACTTAAGGTATCGTTTCATCCTATACAACTTTTAAAATGTTTTTTTAACTTATTTTGATCTTTGAAAGATGTATTTTTGTTACTAAATCATAACCATCGCTCTTTTAATTAATTAATTACTTACTTGTGTTGGGGTTTGAAATATTGCTGGAAATAAATTAAGTACTCTATATTAGGGATGTAACGAATATCCCTACTCTACATGGATACTTAGTATTACCTATTACTCCGTCCTCAGTACAACTTTACCTCCAGGAAATAAAAGCGAGTTTTTTTCACACGATAAATTTCATTTTTTCTTGTAAACAAAATTATGTCACAGCATCGTCGTCTCTACAAAACAAAATTGGTTACCTTTTGTCGTGGACCACAAGGAAGTCTAGAATAAACAAATATCTATAATAATAAGTATCCACTAGCCTAATGTTCATGCAATGAAGTCATCTCATTCGGATGATGATTTATTATTAATTCGTCGACAGCAAAATAATAATTCATATTTTGCAGTTTCTATAGGAAACCTATACTTAGACAAGGATCCAAGTTCTATAAAAACTCAGTTGCAAAAAGACTATACAAATGTATAATATAAATATTGTGAGGACTGCATTGAATGAAGCAATGTGTGGTCAATTCTATTGTCTACGAAGCCCAGTTTCTTTAAGTTGAGATCGAATCAGTACAGTAGGCTATTATTTGTAACGTGTAGGTTCTTTTAAATTCTGACTTTAACCGAGATGCCATTGTTTTTATCTTTGCATATCAAGAAAAGTCTATTGTGTATTTTATTGATTACTTCTTTGCAATAAAATCAAATTGTAGTAAGCTATGATTATGACCGCGGGAACCCGATGGTTGCAAAAGAACCTTATATCCAACAGTGTCTTTAGGCTTTTGGTACCTAACTATGAAACAAAAAAAGACGCTGATAAATAAAGTACCTACTTGTAACTAGGTATTCAATTACACTGGTGGAAAATATTAAAGCAGCATTTCGAAATAGAGTATACTCAAAAAACAACATAAATTACTTGATTAAAAAAAACATAATTAAAAAAAAATACTTCGATAAATAGGAATGGAAACACATCTGAAATACTTAATTTTTCTTCAATTTTGTAGGGTAATACCTATTTCTATTTACCCAACCTCGACATACCTAATGCTTCTCTTTTTCAGGTCCTAGCAAAGAGGTCTTCCTGCATTAGTAGCATTCTTTGTTTGCTACAAATTTTAGCTCAAACATTAGCAAGCACAAGGTTCAATTCACACGTGAGCATTAGCACGCCGGCACTCAGCTTCACTCATGGGGTCGGTGATCCGGTATCTGTATTGGACAGGAAAACTGCCAGACGTATGTAGCCTTGATATTGGTTATACACCCACGTTTGATTCAACCAAACAGATAAAGAAAAATGTGGCAACTGTTCGTAGCTGCAGTACCTACATATGTCAAAGAGATTTTTAATTGGTAGAAAATGTTTGAAATCTACCTAACAACCCAAGGTGTTTCCTCTTTGGTTCAGTAGAAACATTCTAGTTCTATATCAGTTATTTCTTTTACAAAATATATTGAATCGACTCCGAGACATATCCGCTCTTTTCAGCTTGGCAAAACGGGTTTTAATTGTCCTTGGTTTTCCTCAGTGACTTAATGGTCTATTTACTAGAAATTATTAGAATGTGAAATTAACTTAAACCTTAATTACAGGTCCTGTAGTAAGTCGAACCCAAGGAAACGGATATCCGCGAACGAAACCAGTTATACCATTCAACGTCGAAGAAGTTGATCGAGGAAGTTTTTTCAATGGTAATCGATGGCAGACTGATGTACATAGAGGTTAGAACTGAGTTCTATTATTAAGAATTCAATTATTTGCAGCATTTTAGTGTAGGTTGTTTGTCTTTTACCTATAGTTCAGATGAGATCCGTGTAGCTATTTGTGAGGACCAACTGTTATGACTTATGTTGAATGATAATGTAAGAACATCTAACATCATTTTGTTATGAAAGTTTTACAAGCCAAAACATTAGCGTCGTTTAATTATCAAGGTCTACAAGAAGTTATCGCATATTCCTCAACAATGGCTATTTACTTTTAATGCTTTTAATAGACAGATCTACGTAAAAAGTTACACCTCAATCAGTTTTATTTATAGGTTACAATAATTCACAACTCTCAGATTTATTTCTGTATTTTTCCGCAGCAGTGACAATCCCATTATTACCTCCGTCTCCATACAAAGTGGACTCTCCAGATCCAGAGTCATTATGGCCGGAAGGATTATTTCTACCTCCCCTCCAACCTCCACGGTTCGCAATTGGACGACGTTCTGACAAAGGTAAACTTCACAATTTTAATTGACTTTACATAATATTTTATTATCTAGGTTGAAAGTTTCAATATAAAACGAGCCCATCATTACTCGCGCAGCGCGCTTAAACATTATAAGTAGGGGTGTGCGAATAATTCGAACTCACGAATTATTCGTTCCGAATCGAATACGAATATTCTTCTTTTTTACTTTTCGAATTATTCGAAATTTTTCGAATATTCGTCGAACTTCGAATAATTCGATTCGAGTTTCGAATCGAATCGAATATTAAAATTCGATATTCGCACACCCCTAATTATAAGCAGTTAATCATTAGTGTGACCAATTAAGGCAAAAATCTCGGATGTTAGGATTTTATTATCATAGTTATTTCATATCAAAATCACAACTAATACTTACCTTCTAGATGTGATTCCGTAATTACTGAAAAAAATGTTGAGATTAGCTTTCCATTCCGAAGGACAGAATTAATTGTTGTTAAATAAATTCAACCACAAGATGCATTAACGATTTCAAATTGCATAACCTGCAGTTTGTGTTCACACATTTTTTTTTAAAGTTTTTGTTATCTTATGAAAGCACTGTACTGAAAGATCAAGGTTACTTTACTTATTGGGACATTTTAAGAGCTTATCATTTAGAGCAGAATGATAATCATGTTACTGAGATGGAATGTCCTTCAAAAAAGACTTGACAATGAGTCCACGATTCTAGTCAGTAGCTGCCCTTCATATTGATGATTTACCTGTCTTAAAAACATTTTACTATTTATCTAGTAAAAAAACAAGCTTGCCGTATAGTCTTAATTTAACTAATAATTAGTACTTTTAGTTTCAGAACCGGAAATCTATGACCCCTACCTTTTGGAGGGATCAGAAGCGATTGCAGCAGTACAGAGATCAAAGAAACATGGCCTCCTATATTTCCACGACATACCACACATACAATCCCTATTTGCAAACCAAGAACTGCGAGCCAAGAACAATTTGGAGCCACATGTCATTGGAAGCATACGTCACACTTGGCCATTCAATAGAAATTAGCGCGAAATAAAACGACACATTAAATATAAAAATATAATTGTATAAAATGTAAAAATACTCAAAAGCCATACAAAATTGTATATAATACTAATAAAGACATAAGGAGGAATGTTCTTATTTTTTTAACAATACCTATTACTAATTTTATTATGAAAACAAATAGTCATAAATGTAAATAAAGAATTTCGAGATGGTAAATAGTTTTTATTTTATTATTTATAATTAAACTTTCTATACTGTTAATGAAAAAACATTACCAAATATGAAATTAAATTTCTTTCAAAATTCAATTTTATCCTTATTCCTGTAACATATTCGTCATCATAATATTGGTAATATCATCTCCAATTAAATTAAGATGAACATTGAAATTATATCACATTTTATAAAAAACAGTATAAAATATTTTGTTTTTGATAGCAGGCAGTGATAAGTTCCGTTTAATTCATATCTTACAATTACAGAGAGATTAAATTAATACTATTTGCCTAAATATAATAGTGGACGGACTATTTTGTTCTGCATTTTGTAATATGGAAATGTTACTTTCATTTCACAATTTAATGTAAGAAATATATATTTTAGTAGTAAACTAAGTTTATTTCCTAGATTATGTGATATGTAATTTACTGAGATTTTTTTGCCAAAGTAAATTTTAAGGAATATAATTAATATATTTTACACTATACTATGTTAAATATTGGACGGAATAAAAATAATAAAAATCTAAAAATGAAGACTCAAAAATGTCAATTTATAAGTATGTGGTAACAATCCAAAAGTTAACATTTAATTTCATAATTACATACTAGTCTGGTAAATGGAAGACTGAAGTTTATTGATTTGATTTGAAGTAAAATTATAGCTGAAAACAGCTATATATACAATAAAAAAATTAATATTTAAAATACTTGTTATACTTACATAGTCTAATATAAAATTTGTATAGATCAAGAATTAGTAAAACTGGTTTTTGATGAATATAAGAACACTAATTATCATTATAAAAGGGAATGAGTATTTCGGTGGTGAAGAATTACACAGATCTCCATTACAGAAGCATACATACACCCTTTTGTATTTCCACATTGTGTACGCACATCTTTCTTCGTAGTCACTCGGAGGTTGTTGAAGGCATGATCTTTCTGTTACTGCACCGTAATCTGAAAAGGTACAGTTCTAATTTTAGGTATGTAATGATAAGTGTTTGTTTTGCATATTGTTTTATTTTGGTAACATTTCCTTTTAATTGTATTCCAAATTTAAGTTATGGCTTATTTAGGCTGTAGTTTCGTTCCTTCAATACAAATCAAATCAAATCAAAAAACATTTATTCTGAGCACAAAATACCGTTTAATGTCACATCTGTCTTTAATTTTCAGCAGGTTAAGTAGAAATTTTACCACTTAAATATGAAAACTTGTTGAATGTAAATAAAAACAATGGGTTTCTAACTCTAAGTTATTTTTGAAATTTTACTGATTTAGTCTTTTTACTATTCCAGTATGACTTTTTTTTTTACTTCATAATTGCTTATTACATATTGAGATACCTACCATCAGTTCTGAATGCCCCAGTTGTGCCTTGGATCCTCTTAGCGCACCACCCTGAAGGACAGGCAGCAGCGTGAACTCCACGTTCAGCCTCCAAGTTACTGATATTCAACTTCAATGGATCTCCGCATGAACCTAGTTCTCCTCTTGATCTACATTGTATACATCTTTTGAGGAGACCTGTAAATATTTATGAAGGATTACAATATTTGAAAATGGTTGGAGATATTGCTCATGTATAATATAATTATTGATTTTCAAAGAAATCAAAAGTTATTAGTCATTGAAATATTTTAATAGGGAAAAAAAACAATTTAAAAGTTATTCAGTTTTTAGTTACAAAGCAAAGTTTAACAAATGCCAAGGATTCTCTACGGGTTTGGTATATTTGGTCATACATACAATGCAATTAATATTAAGTTTAGGTATCTATCTCCTAAGATTTTTTAGTGAGATCTGTAAAGTTCAGGTAGAGGCCGTATCCATAGATTTCCGTGTGTAATGTACTCATTGTGTTTACTTGTAAATTTCAGACAGTAAAATAAAACTCTCACTTTACCTTGAAACACATCCGCATTAAATATTATGCAAATTTTTATACTTACAAGTGCTTTCTTCTACGCACAAAAACAATATCACAGATAACAAAAATATTTCAATCTTCATATTGGTCTTAAATAAATAAATCACTGATTTTAGCTCAAAATATTGTTTCTCAATCCATATTTTCACTTTCAAAAGTTTTCAACTTTTCGTCACCACAATTTCAGAATGATTGTCAAGTGTAGAGATGTGATTAATGTTTAATAATCGATTGTAAAAAAAATATTGTGTAAGCGATTGTAAAATGTTATTCAAATTTTGGGAACGAAGTTCCTTATCGCGCATTATTGAAAGGGGGTTAGACGGAAATTCATATGAAAAAGTTGTCATCATAGCATTAGCAACTCAATGATATTTTTAGGCTTCTGAGCTGGAACGAATTGCCAAAGTTTTAAAAAACATAGTATAATTTTGAGGGAGCTTTAGATCCTGACTTCTAAAGCTTGGATAAAGAAATTGTTGAAAGCAGAAATTTCATAATAATATTGCGTACTCACATAATGAATAATGAAGATAATTTTTCAATGTATAAAGTTTAAAACTTTCAATTAGTGTTATTTACTATTACTGTTTTTTATTTGTAGTGATTAACCTATTGTTATAATATTTATGAAAAAAAAAAAAAGTAGGATAGTATTTTTTTTTTCAACAATAAACGGTTCTTTAAAATCAATTAATCAAAAACAAATAAATCGATTCTTCATTCGATTGTCAAAAGGTGACATCCCTAGTCGAATGTGAAATGTCAAGTATGTCACTGTCAAAGTTTGACACTTGACAATACAGCAAATGTCAATTTCCTGTTTTTTTTTAATATTGGAGCGCACAAGTAACGGTTAGATACAGCCTAATAATTTAAAATAAAGTTAGGAGTTCAAACCTGAATTTACACTCATAATTGAAAAATGTCTCTCTTAGATTATCATTTCATAAAATGTATTGTTTGTTAGGTATGTTAAAAGGTAAAAATTAACTAAAATAAAAACTTAATTCAATTTTAGTTTTTAGTGTATCCGACCTTGATAATGTTGGCGCTTAAATTCTAGCCATTCAGCACTCGAATCAAAAAATACAATCGACATCAATATGGCGGATAAATCAGAAAGTAAGTTGAAATTTTAATTTTATTTTCTTAATTTCAAACTATATCGCGACACAATTACTGTGTCAATCGAGATTTTTAAATATTCAATCATTTCAGTTCCAAACAACCAGCGAAATAGCGTTCAATTATTTGTTATTTTAAATTTAGCTTTCGCACGATTCAAAATTTGAAAAAATTCAAATTTTGTACAAACGTCACTGCAAGTTTACTTGAAATTTAGAATTCTATTATAAAACTACTTTGCGTACATTAATTAAAGTCTTTCGAACAACAACTTAAAGTGCCTACCGTAATACTTGTCCTTAACATTTGAAATGTTGACTTTCAGATTATGATTTATCAACAACAAAAACAATCTACGATGTCAAACACGAACCTATGGACATGGATTTTCCAGAGGAAGAAGAGGAGCCTCCAGCATTCTGTCCTGCAGCCTTGGGTCTGCATAGAGTTGGCACAAAACTGCCGCCAAAACCTGCGCCAAGCGAACCAGTTCAAAAATTAAATGCTAGGGGAATGCCTGCTAGGATCAGAAAGAAAAATAGATTTATTTTTGTGGATGATTTTGTGAATTCCTCTCCGCCTCGACAGTCTCCTAAAAAGACTGCGAAAATAATCTCTAAAACAACACCAAGCAAACCACCCAGTGCTAAAAAACAAAAATCACCTATAAAAGTGCAAAAGGTTGTGGAGAAAAATGACAAGGTAGATTCTGTGAATGTCCAAATGCAAGACAACAAAGCGGGACATAGAATTGGCATGAGACTAAGAAATCTATTGAAACTCCCCAAGGCTCACAAATGGGTATGTTTTGAATACTTTTACAGCAATATTGACAAGGTATTATTTGACGGAGAAAACGATTTTATGATTTGTTTAAAAGAATCATTTCCACAATTGACAAATAGAAAACTAACTAGAACACAATGGTCGAAAATAAGAAGAATGATGGGTAAACCCAGAAGGTGCTCCCAAGCATTTTTTGATGAGGAGCGTAAGGAATTGGAAAGGAAAAGAAAGTTAATTCGTTATGTACAGCAGCAAAAATCAACTGACTTGTGTGTTAAAGAACTGCCAGCTGAAATTCCTATGCAATTGGTTGTGGGTACTAAAGTAACTGCTAGATTAAGACGGCCACAAGATGGATTGTTCACAGGATGCATTGATGCTGTTGACACATCAAATAACACATACAGAATAACTTTTGAAAGACCTAATTTAGGTACCCATTCTGTCCCAGACTATGAAGTTTTATCAAATGAACCTCCAGAGACGATTTGTCTTTCCAGCATGTCACAACGTTTTAGACCAAGAAAAGTAATTCAAGATTTGCTTAATTTATACTCACCAATACAGAAAAATTCACAAGGTGATCCTTTAATAGGATGTCCGGAGATACTAAACCAACCAAATTCTATTATTGGTAGTTACCCTTTCAGGTTCTTAGAACTGATTGTTAAATTGAGAAGATTATTGAATGCTAAAAAACTTAAAATCAACAAATTAAAAGAATATAATTGCATGGCAGAAAAAAAGAAATCATTTGGGCAGAGAATGCCTGAAGATTTTGAACGTAAATATGCTGCTATTGTAATTGACTTAGAAAGAATGAATATGGATTTACAACAATATATAAATGAAATACAACAACATTGTCAACAAATTGCACCAGGTCCTTGTTTAGCAGCTATGTTGGCTCCGTCACAACTTCGAGAGAAATGCCATGATGCAGCCATAGTTCTTGTTGAAAACAATAATAATGGAGTTATTCAAGACACTGCAGTTTTAGATCTTATAACAGATCTTACAGCTCTAATGCTACAAGTTAGAAGTTTATCAGATTCTGATCAAAATGCTTATGAATTGAGTGTACTTCAAGGTACAATGGATCAGATTAAAACGAAATTAAAACCACAACATCATAAAATGTTTGAAAATAATGTTGAGATACATATGCATAAAATACAAATGGGATTGGGGCAAATGCATTTTGAATATTCAGCAGGGACATAAAATGTAGTACTTTATGAATTGTTATTGTTCTTTATTTTATGTATAGATATTTAACTAAATATGAATAATATAAAGGAATCATAACTTCATAGTTTGCAGTGCAGTCAGCACTGCAAGAAAAATTGTCATCATAATATTGTAGTGATGGGTACATAATGTACATGAAAAAATGTAATTTGTTATTTATATGGAAATGTAGTTAGTTATATTATACATAACTGTAAATAGTACTAAGTTTTTTATTTAAAAAACAACCAAATTTTTCCTATTCTTATATTTTTTGAAGAGAATGACCTTGCATGAATCCAATTGGATGGTAAATAATAGTGATGAAAATGGATTATTGAGGAATTTTAAATAATCTTTTTCATTTTGTTGTCTAGACAAAATGACAGAATAGTCAATACAAAGATAAATAAATTAATATCATAATATACAAGTATATGTCCTTGAATAAATGGTCAGTTTATTGTAAGCGGGTTTTACATTAGCATCAATTTACCTTCCTTGGTAATTAAAAAAAACCTAAAATATTACTACAATACTTATTAATCTAAGTTTTCCTAATAAAACCTCAAAAAAAAAGATTAATAATTTTCTTCTTGGGTTAGATGTCCTATAAGTAATGTAAACAACAAAGAAATAATATAATCTGTTTTAAGTTGTTCTGAAACCCATGGGCCAAGACGAAAGTAAATACCAGTTCCATAAATACACATTTATTAACTGCCAGAACATCTACATAAGATTTTTTTAAATACATAGCTAATAGTTAAGAAATTCATGTTTGATAACATTAGATAATTAATACTATCATTACCTTAATATGGTTTTAGCTACATTTAAAATGTTGCTACTGAATTTTTCATTCATTTTAATTACAATCAATAAAAGTAAAAAGTAGCAATGAGTTAAAAAAAACTGTACAGTATTTTTTGGCTGATTAGTTTATATTATGTAAAATGAATCACTAAAAACTTTAGTAATAATATTATAAACATCATTTTTTATAACAATCTTTATGCTTTATATTTATTTAATGTTTCAAGGAGTTCATCTGCTTCTTCTGATGTTTTGACTCTGATTAAAACAGAGGTTGGAGGTGGTTTAGAATCAGGGGTGGGAATGCAAATTATCATAACATTATTTTTACCCATTCTTTGTGTAGGTATACTTGAAGATAGTCTTAAATTAAGAAGTACATTACCTAAAGTAGTATTAGCTCGAACAAGTAATTGGTGTTTGTCACTGTTATCAATTTTCTTAATGTAAAGTGTTCCAACACCTTTGTCAGCAAAATTACCATCTTTCTTCACAAAAACTTTACAGCGCTTATCAAAAACGCTGTTTTCTTCAGCAATTGGAGTAAATTCTACTTTTGGAGGAGCATCTTCATCCTCTTGATTTTCTTGAGTACCTGATCCCTCATTATTTGTAGTGGTTGATGAAAATGATGGAGTTCCAAATTTGAGGGGAGAACTGCCTAGAGGTGAACTGGACTTCATTCCAAAACTGAGAGTATTTGTTGGTCCATTGTTTGAATTTGATGAAAATGTTCCAAAAGAAAATCCTGAACTAGTTGTTGGAATGGTGTTTGTAGTACTTGTTGATGTGTTCATACCAAAAGAGAATCCTTTTGGTTTATCTCCAAACAAACTGCTTGATGCACTGCTGACAGGAGAACTTGATGTAGTTTGACTAAATGGTTTAGAGGCATCCATTTTAAATAATGATGAACCAGTTGTTTGTTGAGCTGGTTTGTTAAAATCAGAAAAAATACCATTTGATTTTTCTGCAGGATTTTTTACCTCAGGTATTTGATTGGCTATGTTACTGTTAGTTTTGGATTCAGTTTTAGTTTCATCAGTATTAGAACCATGATATTCTGTTTGTATTTCTTTCAAATATGCTTCATAATCTCTAAATATAGGAGTCAAAATACATAATGGTGTTTCATCTACATGCTTCTTGATCCATTCTGACACAGACTCATTTAGACCTTTTAATTTAGAATAATATTTCAACTTTTTCTCATTTTGTTCTTCTTTCTTCTCTGTTACCTGTGTGGTGGCTGTTTCAGACTGTGGAGTTAATGAAGGAGCGGCAGAGCTTGTATTAGAAGACTGCACTTGAAAAATTGAAGAAGTATTTTTTGTTGAGGAAAATAGGGATTTGCTGCTTGTTGAGGATGATGGTACTCCAAAAATAGTAGAAGCCACCTGTGCAGTAACAGCTGGAGTGCTGTTGGTTTTGAATGCATTTGAACTGATAGCATTTCCAGTGCTCAATGTTGGTTGTATCTTGAAGGGTGAATCAGAGACAGAAGGGCCTGCTTTTGTAGTTGTAAAAACTGAGGAAAATGTGACTGTGCTTGTTGCACTGCTGAATAGTGTGGGAGTCTGAGATGTTGATGTACCCAATGGTGTGTTGATTGGTGATGATCCCAATGGACTGCTGGGGTTATTAGGTAATTTACTTGAAAATAACCCTGAAGACTCAGTGTTTGGTGAGGCAGTACTTTTACTATCCTTAGTCAAATTTGCCAAAAAATCAAATGAGGTTGGAGCCTTATTAAATCCACCAAGGTTGCTGAATAATCCCTGAGACTTCTTAGGCTGAAAAATAGAACGGATCATATTTTAAAATTTTCTGGGCATTGACAGACATAGACATATATAGACATACTTTATTCGAGGTAAAAATGGTACAATTGCATTTCCATATTCTCAACAAGCAACTGTAACACATAAGTTCTTATTTGTTTTATGAGCCAAAGACAAAGAACCGTTTTTTTTTTAAATTGTATGATGGTAAGTGGTTATAGTTACTTAAGAACCACTGCAATTCTGTGATAAGCAACATTATCAAGATTTTTAAAGAGTAAAGTAGTTGGTACTCAAATAAAATAGTGTTATCACTAGTCAGCCCTACCTCAGAAACGGAAATTTTTTACTGATTCACTAGTAAACAAACTAACCTCCTCGGCAGCAGCTAATGTTCGTCTTTTTGCCGTTTTAATGATGCGCTTTTCTAGAATCTCTTTAGGTGCAGCTTTAAAACTACCCATTTCCTTATTTTCTACAGGGTCTTCTTGATCCCAGTTTTCATGGTTTAGTTCCGTCGTTGCTTGCCGTTTTACAGACATGATTACCGGATTGTGGAACACCCAACACGTTTTATGTTGTACTCCTTGTAAATTACATTGATAGTTACTTAAAGTATGATTTTTCTAGTAGCTATACTACTAACCAACTGTTTACTAAGAATTAACTTCACTTTCTCTTTTAAGAAATGCAATTTTTATGATTTACAAATTAAATTCACCACTCCGACGTTCATTTTCAATACTAAAATTACAGATTAGTATTGAGAAAAAGGAATGCTGCAAAAAAACGTCAGATAATGAAATGTCAAATACGATGGTATTTGCAGTAAAGACCCAACCCATAAATTTGAAAAATTTAAAACAGTTTTGAGCAGAAAATTTGCACACCGGCAATGGAAAGACAGCAGCTCTTCATAATTTCGGTTGTGTAGTGAGCTAGCACTATTCTTATTGTACACAACTACGTAATATTAATTGTAAGATGCTATTCAACTTCACTGTACACTACACATAATATGTAATATAGACTGATCAAAATTACGAATACTTTTATAGCAAGTTCCGATCTTAGTAATTTTTTTAAACGTACATTGTTAGCGCGTAATGCATGTGATTGATAGTCGTAAGGTTTTCGACCATGAACATGATCAATGAAACTTAAATTTTGATTTGCATTCTTGTCAAAAGTCTATGTGCAGGTCTCACTCAGCTCGGTCATAAAACGTTTTGAAATAAAAGTAGAAAGCAGACTAGGCCTTTATTTTGGATCCGTCACTCATTCTCTCTATTTCCACTATTGTAAAACATTTACATCTATATAGTGTTTAAGAAGTACTCTAAATATTTAACTGTATTTTCAATTTATTGACTGACACAAAAAAGAATGTGTGCATTTTAAATTTTTATGCTTTGAATTAAGACGTTTTTATCAGCATTTTAAATTTTAATACTCACTTTGGGGTTTCTCTTATAGCGGAAAGAGATATCCCTTTATAAATTACTTGAGTATCTATTTGGTAGATACCATTTAATTAAAATGAACAACTGACTCTAGTTATCATTATTTATTGTCACTGTTTACAATACACAATAATGAATATGATTACAATAATAATAATGTGTGGACGCGAGCGTACGCTATGCTCTTAACGGGACGACTGGCGAGTCTCGCTACGCACTGCACTTATATATTGCTGCTTGCATAAAAAAGTGCAAGCATGCAACCGTCCCTACAGTACACCCTTCCTAAAATTTTGGTTATACAATGCAAAAATTTTCACAAAACAAACAAAAAAAATAAAACTAAGTACTGTTAAAACTTTTGTTTCCGGCTGTACCGCATTAGGGTAGGTACTTGAGATATACTTCGAATGCGCTTTATCGTTAAGCAACAGTCGAAGTTTTTTACTCGCTACTCATAAATCAATCATTTTTTACTTGAAATACGACGAACACTCGAATTGTTGACTCGGTGTTTTCTCACACTTATAACAAAGTACTTATAACAAATCATTGCTTTTTGTGATGAAATATTACGAGAACTATAACTTATTCCACTTACATTTTTAAATATTACTTTCGTTAAGTAGTTCTCATTGCCATAAATCAATGATACGAATCAAACTATATTGAATCTTTTACACAAAACATTAATGATTCAAATTTTGTTAAAACATATTACAATTTTCACTTCATAAACATGTCACTATTTCATACAAAGTTGAAACTAGTCATCATTTCTAAGTCAATTAAGATAGTTTTATCCCTTTACTGAATTACTTTAAAGACTCATAAAATACTATAGCATATACATAGTTTGATTATTTCCAATAAGAGTGTGACAAATTGATAAAAACACAAAAATAAAATAATATATTGAATGACAAAACATTAAAATAAACGGACTAAAAATAATGCAAAAGGCAATACAGGAATGCAAATATCGCTGTCACGTCGCCTCTTAATCGCAAGACGTGAAGTTTGGCATCAAGAAATATATTCACACATTATAAGTTATGGAGAATGAAGTAGAATATTGGACCACGACTTGACTTGTCCATCGTTTCTACAGCTCTCCTCGACTTCTTCTCGACATAACATCTCTCGACCAAGTATGTCTCCCACCATAAAATGTGGCGATCTCGACGGCATTTCCTCTGGGTATGCTTTTCTCCCGAAATTCCTTGGGTGCTCTCCCACGTGTCATCTCTTCCGGATCAATGGTAGTGGCTGGTTTTGCTCGTTATACCATCCGGTGTTCCGATGATTACAATGCTGGAGTTACGACGTTTCCCTTGATCTTCGCTTGTCGATTACTATGACTGAATCTCGTTACTTGTCCTCCAATACAGCGTTGCTCTAGTTCCTGTGCCATATCTGCTCTTAACTGTCCTATATATTTTGTATATTTTTTCCGATTTTGTGTTAAATCTTGTTGCTTTTACCTGCAGTCGATGTGAGTACCTTGCAGGGAGTCGTCCGTTCAGCAGCTTGCGTATTTAACCTACACTATTCTTCATAATTTCACAGCTCCACGTATATTTCATAACTAATTACTTGTGTGTTCTCCTCTTCCCCGTCTTGTGTGCTTGAATCGCCAATGCCAGTGAAAGAAGTCCCAGTGAGTCGGAACTGTACTGCTGACGCACGGGCTCCAGTGAGTCGGACATGCTGCCGTGCGGGGCCGATGCTACTGATGACCAGGAGAGATATGCTCTGCTTTGCTGACCGGTCCTTGTAGTCAGTGTGCCCAATGTCAAGCCCATGAGGGTTCGACCAGGCCGCGCTGCGTTGCGGCTATTGGACGAAATACCCGAAGAGGCTGAAGCTGGCTGGCGTGGTGCGGGTGTGATGATCTTGAAGGAGTCATGTTCTTGTCGGGGGTCACCACTTTGGGGTTTCTCTTATAGCGGAAAGAGATATCCCTTTATAAATTACTTGAGTATCTATTTGGTAGATACCATTTAATTAAAATGAACAACTGACTCTAGTTATCATTATTTATTGTCACTGTTTACAATACACAATAATGAATATGATTACAATAATAATAATGTGTGGACGCGAGCGTACGCTATGCTCTTAACGGGACGACTGACGAGTCTCGCTACGCACTGCACTTATATATTGCTGCTTCTTCGTTGCTGTGGCCTTCCGATCCAAGACTGCCCAGAACGGGCGAAGACTGGGCCGGGGCTGGCGGCGACTCAGAAGCACTCAAACCGAAGAAATGTAATAGTACCAGTCCATGGGAACACCCCAGAAAGGGGAAAACTCAACGCCACACCACTACCTTCACCTCCGCCCAGAGTGGCGGAGAGAATGAGCCCGGGCAGCGGGGTTGCCCCAAGGCCCGTCCGTGTCCCCCTGACGGGGGACACGAAGGCCCCCATGGCTGGATATTGCTGCTTGCATAAAAAAGTGCAAGCATGCAACCGTCCCTACAATATTATGTCATCCATACAATATCTACGGCTCGTAACATTATTGAACGCCGCTGAACATAAAGTACTCTGTGGTTAAAATCTTCTCTTTCTTTCTTTCATGTACTCGTCCCACTCTATTTCAAAAATTACAGTGCTAAATTATTTTTTATCAACTGCAAAGAAATATTTATTTGAAAGACTTATTATAAGTTTTAAAATGTTAATAAACTGTCTAGATAGTGGTATTTAACATAATATCATAGATCATTGCAGTAAAAAGTCTAAAATTGTGTTACTAAGTTTCAATAAACTTAAATAATATCTGAATTACGTTCACGATATTGTTAAAGCGGAGTGCGCTTCCTTCCTTTTTAGGATTTCTTTTACTTGTTTTATTTCCACTTGTGTGAAAATGATTCAAATTTAGTTCAAAACAGCATCTATTTTCGTTAATAAATATCTGTTGTTAGTATAAAATAAAGTTGTTGAAAGTTATTCACGAAGAAACTTGCAAATTGTTTCAACTTCTAAGATGGAAGTATCAAATGAAATAAAAGAAGACATCCGCAAAACACAGACAGATTTGAAGAATGCTATACGAATTCACCAGGTTTGTTATACAAAATAGTGTAAATAAACTTTTGTGCGAATTAAGAAAGTTTTAGTTAAATAATACAATGTGATGCATTTTTTTAGGTTTGGGTTTCGCGATTACACGAAGACGAAAATGTACGTATTTTGTTATTAATTAAAATAAATCGAGTGCAATTAATACAAAAATAATTGATTTAGCGCATTTCTTTTGTGATATTTCAAAGTAGTAATAAATTATTTGTATATTATTTTTAGAATGTTCATTTTAAGACGAAGGTGAAAGAAGCTGAAAATGATATAATTGCCATTGGACACGCGCAAGTAAGTCTTTTTTCAACATGATCATAAATTTGCATAAACTTGTGGAACATAGTTTTTTAATGCAGTCCTCATTTTTTACTTTTTTTAATACATTTTAATTTTGTATTTTTTTCTAATTTTCTTTGTAATTGCAGAAACTGGTGGTAGATAGATTAAGAAGAGAACTAGAATCATATCAGCACAGATTAAAATGTAGAAACAAACAAATCAACATTGATGGGGACAATCGCTACATAGCTCAGCAATTAAGGGATCATCAACTTCAGTATAATGGCAGGAACAGATCAGTATCACTTCTGAAACCATCAGTTTTGACTGAAATCCACATAAAGACTGAGAATCACAATGATGATTTAAAAGGGAGCATATCAGATTCTGAGAATGAATTGAAATCATCATTAGAAAAAGAAAATTCTAATAACAGTGAAAGCGATGAAAAAGAGAAATACCACAGGAACTATGTTCAATTCCAGAACGCTGTGCAAGATAGCAGAAATAATTTTGTAAATGCACTTAAAAAAGTTAATGAAAAAAACATGTAAGTTATCTGAAATTAAACACTTTTTTTAAAATTTATATTAGTTTCAAGTTCTGTATGCAAAACTACATAATACTACAGTTATTGAGATAATACTATGGCAATACCATTTATTTATTTTTAGCTCTAACAAGGAACGCAGTACATGGCCTGAACCGAGATCAGATTCTGATTCTTCAAATGGAGAACAATCATTAAGTCCATCACCTTCACCTCAGCTGCAACCTGGTGAACCAGTATCTCAAGAAACCTTCATGATGTAAGATTTTTAAATTTAAATTATACCCATTTTTACAATTAAAACAAGTAAAAAACTTCCATTACTAGAATGGTAATGATTTATTTTAAAGAAAAGAGATATTATTGTCATTTCTCCTTTTTGTTTTGATTATTGAAGAATTTAAAATAATAATTTTAAAATAATATATTACAAACAATGTCTTCTTATAATAAACAAGTACAACAACTTATCTGTATGCTGACAAATTAAACTAAGTGTTACATAAATAAAACTATGTTAATGCAGAAACAATAACTAATTTATAATTAAGTAGGTCATGCATAAATTAAATAAACGAAATATTTTAATGATTTATTGTCAAAAGACTGAATAATAAAATCAATGCTGACATCAATATTTAACAGAACACTGAGGTACATTTAAATGTAGGTTTTATTGAATTTGTTACATGACATTATCATAGTTATTTATACCAAAAAATAAGTCTTAAAGCACTGTAAAAATGTATATCATCTGGAATGAGTTTGGCTTTATCAAATCGGAAATCTATTGTATTATGTGATATCATACTAACTGCTATCAATACTTTCATTATATTCGATAATATTTAAAAGAAAAGATAATAATTAAAATAGACACAAATCCCAAAGTAAATTTTTATTGCTATGTAGGTAAACAAAATAACTGTCCCATTCCGGTTTCATCCTAACCATCTGGCTTTAAGTGGTTATCATCGCACATGGACCTCTGCAATGTCAGGGGGCTCTGTGGGGTCACTACATTTGACTTACCTTTAAAGATTTTCTACAAGCCTCGTTTGTAGAGGGACAATACTGATTTTCTTATTTTTAATCTCTTAGAAAAGTACGAAAATATATATTTTTTAAGGCTACTCGGTTTGGTGACACCATATCACAAGGAATTATTGGAAACGAAAATTGAAGAAAGACGTAAAAGGGTATCTGAAAACAAGCCGGATTTTTTATACGCTAATTACGAAATGATGCCAGTAAGTATATTTCAATATCTTTACAATGTTTTGTTTCAACATTAACAGTTGCATATGAAGTACACAGTCGACACCTTTGTTTGAAGAAATAAATGGCGCAATAACAAAGACTACGATTTTATTATTCAAAAGAATAGGAACATGTTGAATATTTAAACAGTTTTGAATGTAAAATCTAATATAGAATTAATGATAGAATAAAGTTTGAAATGGGAATATTTATTTCTTAGAGAACACTACATTTATTTATTATCTACTAAATATTCAGTTGTGTCGACAGTTATGTACTAAAATGGTGATTAGTTTTAAATATAATAATATGTAATTGGACTATTCTTAAATTTTTAAATGTAATATATACTTTTTAATAAAAAAAATTGTATTAAAATTACAGAAACGAAAGAAATATAATCAATTCTCCTATCTGCAATCAAATAATGATCCGCCTCAAACACGTTCAGCTAAATTACGTAAACAACTGGTAAGAAACATTAATCATTCATTTTTGATCCTTTTTTATAAGTTCAAAGCAACCTCATAATATTGTAAAATATCTTCATCAATTTTTTTAGTCAACTTAATTACTTTCTACAAAACGATTGTAATTCGAAATATTCTTTAGCAATATCTCCCAAAGTTTTATTACACTTTGGCATTGTATGTTTTTTCAGTCATCTCAAACCAAGTCATCAAGAGAAGGCTCACCATCAGGTTCCTCAACTGAAAACAAAGGTAAATTTCATTGTTCGTAAATAATGTTTTGGTTTTAATTTCAAAAGTATTCCTAATTTATGTTTAGATGTGTTTTCGAATGATTGCAGCGGGATGGAGTAATAACAAACCAGCGTGGGTTGCGTCACTTCCACCAAGTTTGTCTGTAGAACCAGTTTACCCTTCAACTAAGAAAGTTTGCTATGGATGTGGAAGAAATGGTGTGTAGACTTCATGTTATATTGTAAACATGCTGACATGCATAGCTTTAACTGTGCTACACATTAAGCATTAAGAGTTTTTCATTGGATTTGTTTTACTCGGCTTTGATGTGCTATCATAAAACAATATAGATCTAAAAATCACAAACTACGTTCTGTTTGAAATTTTACTTCAACATATTCATTGCGTATTAGTCACGAACGTAACCTTTTAATGATTTAAAATTTAAAATTATCTTTAAAATATTCTAGCGGTGTAAATGTTAAAATAATGATTTGGTAATTTGTTTTTGCAGATGTCCCATCTTTGTTGGTGTGGTGCGCGAGCTGTAACATCTGGTTGCACACGGGGTGCGGCGCGGAGGGGCGGTGCGGCGCGTGCGGCTCCCCTCTCCCCGACCCGGCGCACCTGCCGCCCGCACACAGACCCGAACACATACTAGACGACACGTTGTACACAAGTACGTACCTCCTACTGTACTGTAACCTCTGGGTGCACACGGGCTCATCTTATGTAGAATTTCACATGCTACTTGTTAAATGTTCCATTCCATATGCGAAGGCGTTTTGACTGTAAATCTTTTAAAACAATTTCAGATAAATTAGCCGAACGTAAAAACTTACAAGAACGAAACATCAAACTGTGCGTGGAACTGCGTAAGTTGGAGACTCGAGCGGCGACACTCAAAGCTAGTTTGGACGAACACAACGCCGAGAAGAGACAACTACTCTCTGATCAGATCAACACCCAGAGAAACCTGCAGAAGCTTCTAGATTTCATCAGTCAATTCAAGGAAACGTCGATTGGAATGAGATCGACTTCGGCGAGTGATTCGAGCAGTGAAGTCAGCAAAAGTAATGAAGAATAAATTTGTGAGTAGTTTGTTGAATTTTACGAAGTTTTAGCGAAGATTATCCAAATCTGCTTAACAAAATAAATTCGCAATTGTTGAAATCTCCATTATTTGAATATTTAATTTATGTTATTTCTTTTCAGCCAAAAAAAATGATTCGATGTCTCCATGACGTAAATTTTCGTTAAATGTTGTTACAAAATGTATTAAAATCGATTTCATGATTAATATTTCATATCTTATTTTCATAATCATTGTTTTGTTAGTGTTAATTTTGTTCTTTAATTATTGTAAGTATTATTCGATTATTGATTCAGTTTTTAGATAAATTAATTTTAGTACTAGTATTAATTGTTAATATTACATAAATTGTTGATCAACCTATTGATTTTCAAATATACATTATTTTAAGATCAAATTTTTAGCCAAAATAAAGGTGTTCAGTATTTTGTTTAATTTAGAAGATCTTTTAGTATTGAACTGTAAATAAAATGAATTGAAATCGTTCTTCCGTCCATCTGGATAAAACTAAAATGAATTTATTTCAGAAATATTTCCTACTGGGGTCATTCCATGTCAAATCGACAAATAGTTGGACGCGACCCCCACCGATTTGGATGATTTTTGGTGGAGAGTTTTGTCTCATTATAAAACGAAGTTCTGCCCAAGGAAAAAAAATTTAAAAATTTTTCCTAAGAGATATTCAATATCAAAAATTTCATTGTTTTTCCGATTTTATGAGTTTAGTTATTTAATATTTCAGAGACTACTGAGTATTAAAAAAAAAACTCTGGTATATTTTTAGAGGATACTTAGAGGTATTAGAAAAAATTTTTTTTGAAAAAAAATTTTGAAACTGATCAAAATTAAAAAAATTTGAATTTTTCAAAATCGTGAAAAGTACCCATCGTGGGAAAATTTTGGCCTGAAAATTTTTTATATTATACTTATAACATATCTAAAGATATTCTGAAATTTTTAGAGGGGTGTTATTTTTCGTTTCATAGATATGAATTTTTTAATTTTGACAAAAAAATTATTTTTGCTATTTTTATAATTTTTTTTTGTTAAATATCATTATTCTACTACATGATTACTAAAATTTGATGTCTAAAATATTTTTTTATGTTAATGGGATGTGAAAACAAAAATATTTCAAAATTGTATGTAATTATCTGTTTATTTAGAATACTATTTAACATTTAAGGCTTCTGTGATGAAATGAAAGGATTAAAAGCACAAAGGAAGTATTTAATTTTTAAAACTGTAATTAAAATATACCAGAGTTTTTTTTTTAATACTCAGTAGTCTCTGAAATATTAAATAACTAAACTCATAAAATCGGAAAAACAATGAAATTTTTGATATTGAATATCTCTTAGGAAAAATTTTTAATTTTTTTTTCCTTGGGCAGAACTTCGTTTTATAATCAGACAAAACTCTCCACCAAAAATCATCCGAATCGGTGGGGGTCGCGTCCAACTATTTGTCGATTTGACATGGAAATGACCCACTGATATTATCTAATCCAGCATTGATCAAAAAATGATTTTAAGTTAATTCCTATTTTAATTACTTATCTAAAATAATCCATGAACGTAGTTTTTCATCTATAATTTTAAAAAGATGCCTTTTAATCCATTTTTAGGATATTGAGTGTATGATTTTTTTACTACTTTAGGATCGAACAAAAGTCGTATCGAACGATCAAAAGAGGGTAGAAAAGAATTTGAAAAATTATCGATTAGAAAAGTTTCAAAGTTAAATCGACAGTTTTGATTAATTATCAATCGCAAAAAAAACAATGTAGATCGAGCGAGATGATATTTTATAATTAACGAAATTTATTAAAATTGGAGAATTTCAACTTTTTAGTTCAGTGTTTATTAAAGTAAATCATAAATATCATAGAAAGTGTTGTTTTGGGTATTTTATGTGTTCTAGTAAAAGAAAAACTAATGTGTATTAACTTTTCTGTCTTGTTGATTCTTGTTAGTAATAGAATATTTGTTGCCTTTATTATTACAATTCTGGGTACAGTGGTGCAGTTAGTAAAATTATTGTTCCAAAAAAATAAACGTTTTCTGTAACATTTTTAATAAACGTCGAAAAAGTACAAACATTTTTAAAACAGGTTTTTTGTAATATAGTTAGTGGGTATTATAATATTAAATTTACTTCAATTGAATCTGCCTGAGAGATAGTTCTAATAATGAATTAAATATTAATTGTTCTCTGTGATATGGTTAGGTTTTCCTAGGTTGTTGATAGATAATTAAGTGATTTGTACAAATTAACTGAAATGATTTGTAAATAAAGTATTAATAAATATATCTGTTTTCATTTTATCCTCTAATCAAGCAAATTCTAATATTTTCTTTCCTTTCGAAACATCTTTACGTAACAGCTGTAGACTTTCTTCCATTAACTCGCACTCAAATTGCGTAAAATCTGGGTATCTTTCCATATCTTTAATGCCATCTTTTTCCACATTGACCATGCCAGAGAAAAATGATGTACCAAAATCGTTGTTATCTATGATTGCGTGAACTTTTGCTGGTTTTCCGTTTAAAGCGTCGAGAATACCTTTTGCGAAAATGAAGCTTCCATAAGCGACGGACAAATTAGGACCCCAACCTTTTTTAGCTTTAACAATATTTTCATCACAATTTCGCAACTGCGCGATAAATTCTTTTATCTCATCATCTTCCATTTCCATAGCTGGTTGAGCTTGAGACAGTAATGGAATAATTGTTTTGTCTGAATGTCCTCCGATAACTGGTACATAACAATCATATACCTTCAAATTTTTCTTCATTGCATAAAGACATTGCGAGCGAATAATGTCTATCTCTGTAATCCCAAACAATTTTTTTTCGTCGTAGTTACCAAGATTTCTCATTATTTCAGCTGTCATAGGAACTAAACTATTCAAAGGTTCAGTAGTAATCCCGACAAAGGGCATCGGTGATGATCTTCCCAATTTAGAGACAAAAGATTTTATAAATTGGCTATTGGTAGAAAGCAGAGCTTTTTCACTTAATTCTGCCTTTGGTGTGAGGCCTCCAGTGGCTATGACCAGAGCAGAATCTTTTAGTGCTCGTTCTAAAGTTTCTTCGCCTGTTAAGCCCAATATTCTTGAAGGACTGGGAATTTGTGCCAAGTCTAATGCAACGCCTGGGTTTATTTCCTTGTTGTCGTGTACAACTAATTTTGTAATAGAAGGGACTGATCTAAGTAGTAGACACAGCACTTGTCCCACATCACTTGATGCACCAACTACTGTTACTTGGTAATTCCGGGTGGTAGTAATCAAAGTTGAAAGAATTCTGTGGTTAACTATCATAATGGAAGAGAAGTGCTGTAAATTTTGAACAATTAAAAAAACTTATTGTGATTTCGTATCAAATTGAAATTTTTGAAGTAATTTGAAGTTTTAAATTATAAATTGACACTTGAACACAGCTTTCATGTTGAGAAGAAGGGATGAGAAACAAGGTGAGAAACGGGAGAATAGATTCTTAATTCATGGTTAGCGATTTTTTTTATGACAAATAAAATTAGGTATCTACAATGATCGTTAGGGACTAAAAAAATTTTACCGCGCTAGAGACCATGATAAATTATGTTTATACAAGGGAATCGGAAAAGAAGAGGCGAAAATGGAGTACAAAGGAAAAATTAATAATATCAATACACCTCTATAAATTTAACTTTATAGGTCGTAACTTATAGGTACTTCATTTCACCGTGATAAGTTCCTAGAAACCACAGATGACAAAGTATAGTACAGACGCGACACTATTAATCGATAACCTAGTGGTCGTGCTAGAAACTATGACAGAAACTTTAAATGATAGATGACTAGTTTCTTTTTTTGAAAAAAATATTGACAATCCCAGGAAGCATTGCAAAATTAATAAAATTTATTGTAAAACAATTTAAAAATCTCAATAATCAATCAATAATCATGACGATCATTGTAGGCTAATTTCTATAAAACTAAACTAGTAAAAATGTAATGTGCCTCGTAAATCACAACCATTAATATACTATCAAACGATGGCACATAGAAAATTATTTAGTGCTCTATTTACAAACTTCTTCAGAAACAACTTTCAAAGCATTCAAAAAAGAAATGTTCAAGTGTCTGTGATGGGAGCGGCAAGTGATATTGGATCAAACGTCTCCCTTCTATTAAAAAGAAATTCTAAAGTTAGTAAACTAAATCTACATGACTACGATGACAAAGTGCAAGGTATAGCTGTAGAACTAAGCGCACTACCGGGAGGACCACCGGTTTCTGCTTTTGTAGGAGATGGGAATGTTGAAGAAGCCATTGATTCGTCAAATTTAGTACTTATGCTATCGAGAATGGCTCGCAAACCAGGAAATACACGAGAGCAAATGCTTGGAGTAAATGCTCCACTCATTCATCGACTTTGTAAAGCCATTGCAACACAAAATAAAGATGCATTTGTTGCTATTTCCACTAATCCCATTAATTATCTAATACCTTTCGCAAGTACTGTAATGTGTAAATACGGATGCTACAATCCTCAAAAAATGTTTGGTATCACACACATAGATACAGCAAGAAGTCGAGCCTTCGTTGCTAAAATTTTAAAAATAAATGCACAAGAAATTAAAGTTCCTGTAATTGGAGGACATTCTGACAAGACTATTGTGCCTCTGTTTTCGAATATAAATCCTCGGCATCACCGTATTGAACCGTGCCAAGCTGATATGCTTACCCGGCTGGTAAGAAAAGCGGGGACTGAAGTAATAATGCATAAGCTCGGAACCGAATCGTCAACATTGGCAATGGCATGGTCTATAAATGAATTTGTTGATATTCTTCTAAACGCGATGCTTGGATACAGAGTGGTAGTAAATTCATTCACAGCAAATCCAAATTTTGGTACAAAATTCTTTGCAGGACCCACCACTGTTGGTCCAAACGGAATCATTCAGACATGCAGTAATTTCCCCATGAGTGAATATGAAAATTATATTTTAAGTCGCTGTATTCCAATATTGAATCGAGAAGTCCTAGAGGGAGAGAAATATGCCACACTTGGTAATATTCAATTTCAATAGAACAGGAAAAAAATGGTACTGTGAACTTCTGGGTAGTTAGCTATCTACTTTCTAAACAAATTCCTATTTATCATTATTGTAAGAGTTTGAATTGTGGCTTGTGAGTTGTGAACTAAATAGCAAACAGTAATAAATATGTTTTGGTCAAAACAAAATACAAATAAAAAAAAAAACTCCCAAACAGCTCAATAAATGACTAAACATGTAGCGTTGGTTTTATTCGCATATTTTAAAACAGCCAACTCGAATTACCCAAACGAATGGACCATTGTCTTCAAAAGTAATCGAAGCTGACGTTAGCGGTGCAGTTACGATCCAATATCGGGCGAATGGCTGGATGCGACGCAGAGCGGCCATCAGCGTTCGCATCTCATTCCACTTCTAACTGCCGGTAACGATAAGTACTGTTACGAGGTTGCCTTAAAAGTCATGTATTTCACTTTGTGTAGTGTAGACAGACCAAATGCACGTAGGTTGGAAAATTAGAAAAGTGGGTGCCGAAGGTTGGGCAGCTTGATTTTTCAGCTGTATAGGCATAGCAAGATAAAGTATCTACCTATCTTAAATTTAAAACTTGATATATAATCGTTTATCAAGGAATAGAAAGAAAGAAAATCATTTTATTAAACATACTTAAAAACAAAAATAAATAACCAAAAATAATTAACTTAAATTGAACAGATTTGGTTCTTCATAGTTTCGTTCATGAAAGCTGAATTTTATAATAATACTAGCGTTTGCCCGCGACTTCGTTCGCGTGGACTTCAAGTTCGTCTAGTATTATCAAAAATTATAGCCTATGTGTTATTCTGATGTATAAGCTATATTGTGGTAAAATTTCATTCAAATCCATTCAGTAGTTTTTACGTGAAAGAGTAACAAACATACATCCATACATCCATACTTACAAACTTTCGCCTTTATAATATTATTATGATGTTGAGTGTTTTTGTGTTGTAGTAGTTTAGACTACCTACTATAATGCTAAAATGATAAACGTAGAATTTCTTTGGAAAAGTATAGAAATTAAATCTTACAATATTAGTTAATTGTATAATCGATCCCGCCAGACAGTTTACGGTCAATAATGTTTCACACAAAACTTACTGTAAACTTAACAAGGGACATTCGAGCCCGACAGAACCGCAAATAAGGATCGTAACGACAGGGTTAACTTTAAGATAATCGCTGAGCGACCATACGGGTCGTTACATCCAGTTTAATGTCTTTCGGTCTTGACGACCGGCCGTGTTAAGGGTTGGGGATCAAGAGCGGTGATTACGTCAACGTTACAACCGTTTATTACGCAGAAACTGTTTGTGATTGCGCTTTTCTTCTTTGTATGGTTTATTGACTAGTCTTCCTACATCTTCTTTAGATATTTTGATTTGGTTGACCTATCTTATTTTTTAAATCTCCCCTTATGTCTTCAGAATACGTCGAATATTGGGGACGCGGAACCAGAACAGACCCGCACACCGCGGAAGATATTTTTTTAAGCAGAAGTACTCCTTCGTCCACCTTCATTGCGTCTGCACATATCATCATTTAAACTTACACTAAATCAGTCCACTTATACAATCCACTCTATCTCATTTACAACGTCTCATTAACAGCCAAGCCTACCTACCTACCTTACCTACTTATGTTTCCCCAAAATTCAAAGGCTTAAAGGACTGAGAATCTTTAAAAATGTTTCCTTTCTCGTCGAAGTTTGCTGAATTGGAAAAGTCGTCAACTTACAGCTGAAGTCAGATCGTTGAATCGTCCCACGGGTGTCATCTGTCGTCGCCTCAGGCGATAAAGGCGATTCCCGATTCATACGACTGCAGATATTGAAAATATTCGGATGCCAACTAGTTGAAATACCATCGTAAGTGTATTTAGTGTTAAGGTGTTTTGTTTTTGTAATAATGTGGACGATGAATTGAGTGAAGATAAGTGACATAAGCAGTTATAAGCTCTACATTATTTTAGAATCCTTTTAGGTAATTTTTGTGGATAGAAATGCATATTACAAGATCGCAAAATCGGTAGGTATTGCTCCATTTTGAAGACTATTTAAGCAAGACGTTGTGTTCGGAATGTCACATTAAGTGCGCCTCCCACAAGTCGTTACGCGCCAACTTGTTTGCTAAAACTCGCTGTGGCAAGAATTGCAAATGGCGATAATTCTAACTACCCCGATAAATCACCAACACCCCGTTCAAGTTTTTTCCCTCGAGGTGCACCTTCTTCTGCCATTGTTAGTGATTGATCGTACATTTTCTTTACACTTAAACTCCTTTACGGAACATATGTTAAAAACTTCTGTTTCAACGGCTTATCGAACTTTTTACGGTTGTTTTAACTTTGTTAATACATATGGATACAGATACGTGATTTATTTGTTCTTAGGGAAACTGGTAGACTAATAAAAATATTAAGGAAGGAATTTAAAGTTAATGACGAAGAAATACCAATAGTTTTTAAAACTGTTATCTCAGTTTTCAAACCCACTGTATATCTACATTAAGGATGTACTCTAAGTACCCAAAACACCTTTCACAGTAACTCAGAACATCCGTGTTTCATAAACACAATTTGTGTTGCTTCCTTTCTGTTGAGTTCGAAATATCTAGGCATGTCACAACTTTGCAAACTTTCTACGGAAGGAGATTTTGCGTGAAAAGTCTTTTAATGTTCCTCAGTATGTTTCTATATTAGATAAATACTACACACAACACACAAAACGAACTTTTAGTTTACTTGATCAAATCAAGAAATCAAGTTAAATAAAACTATTCAAGCATTTTCAGGTCGGCGATGATTGAAACAGCTAAAGCATAAGTATACACTTAAACATCGTACGCTTATTACATAGTCAATCAAATATAGCTCACCTAAAAGTACTTAACAGCTCTTTAAACATTTTAAAATTGTCTAGCTGTGCATAAGATACAATACACAATAATCAGACGGTCTTTGCTTTAATCAGTAAAATTAACGACCGCACACAGCACTGTTATTAAATTATTTATTTATGAAAATATTCACGTAGAATGCTAAGTATTGTAATATAGTACGTCAATTGCAACATTTCACCCCTGCTTCTCGAGCACCGTTTTTAATAATCGATTTAATTGAGCCAATGAACAATTTAATTAAAATTCTAAAGACACGGCGCACAGCCCGTGGGATGCGGTGCGATGGTGTTGCAGTCATGTCGCGTTTACTGAGTATTCGGATTATGACTAGATTTTTACAGGTGGTTTGGCAAGTTGCACATATTGACATTATTTAATTTTATAAAACTTGTTATTCTAAAATTAGTCTTAAATAGAAAAAAAAGGTCAAAAATACATGAAGTACAAAAGAAATATCTTGCAAATGTACCTATATTTTATGTCGGTGAATATTTAGTTATTTACAATTAAAGAACCCACAATTTTTTTTATTGCGTAATAGATACACGAGCCTACGGTCCACCTGATGGTTATTTTAGTATTACAATTATTTTACTAGTATTTTTGTATAGGATTTTCTAAATTATTCGCAGAAGAATAGAAACAGTAATTGAATGAGTTCGACATCTAGAATAGGGTGGCAAGAGGTCACTACGTGGATGCAACAAAGTACAGAATTGATCGATCTATTTAATAAAATGACTTAGAGTTGGTACTGACCCTGTTGATTGAAAGATTTCATAGAAGTTTCACTTCAATTTGAGTTAAAGCTAATGGTAAAATAATTAAAAAAAAGTAGGTAAGGTTGACAGTGTTTATTAATAAAAGTTTTATTAAAATTTTAACACTTTATTAAATCTCGCTATCGATCTAGCTATGAAATTTCTAGTAGTTCGCAGAGTAAGATTCAAAGTTGCCCTGTTTCTTTAATACCTGTAGCATTTATAAAAATATGCGATTATTAAAATGTCGGCAGTACAAATGAGCGGTGTGGAGCGCGAGCTATTCAGATATTTACGGTACGGGTTATTGGAGATCTGAACAGAATTATGTCTCTCTCTTGTTTGAATAGGTACTTTTGTTATTTATTCACTTATATTAATTTAGGGACCGCTGAAATATGTTTTATTTGGATTCTTTAATTTGTCTTTTTCGTGCACTGCTTTTGAGAGTTATCACGTTTCTTTTTGATGGATCTTGGTACTAGATATTTTATTTGTATTTGAAGTTACTTAAAAGCATGTAAGACAGTTACGTAATTAAGTAAAACGTGTCTTTCAATACTGAACTTAAATTACTGACCAAATTGCAGATTTTTGTTTCTTTCAACATTTGCAATTACAAACCCTTCGCTCATGAGTAAATCATAATTATTTGCTTTTCTGTTGCACACTATCATAATAAATAGCGTTTTGGTTGTGCGGTCATTGCATCGGAAAGTGTCAGAAACACGCGCGCCCTCGTGCGGCGGACTGAGTTAAGATAAACCACGGAGTCACGTGTATGACGCGTGTGCCTATTACATTTGTACCACATACAAATGCGGTAGAATAGGTCACATTTAATGTACAGACAACTACGGACTATTGGGACTTAATTTGTTACTTATAATCTTAAGCCAGAAGTATCCAGATCAGGATAGCTTCCAACTGAAACATTGGTACACAAGTTTAACAATGACCTAATTCATCCATGTAGTAGATTAACAACAGCAACCCAAACGTACAAAATAGATAACATTTAAAATACCTTTAGCAGTTAAAATTCTTTGAGTTTTAAAAAATAAAGCAATATTGCAATGTCCAAGTTGTCCAGTACCGCACGATGGTAGTGCTGTCTGAAGTAGTCTGAACTCTCCCTTTAAGACAGACGAAGTTGTGGAGGACAACTAATATTTAAATGATGAATATAACAGTAAAAAGTAGATGACATAACTTCCAAACTTTATTCTCATCATCTCTATGATATTCTTAGTTCTACAACAACAGCGTTTATTGGTATGGCCGCGAATGTCAGTACGGGATCATTTAGCACGCGTCACGTTATCTGACAATCTGCGGGCGCAACGCAACTCGATCACGGCACAAACCGGCACAAATCCGGATAATGTACGTATGAGGACCGGGAACACTCGAGCTACGCAAACAAGACTAATGTGTTGATTTAATGACCTCTCGATTCTAGCGAGATGAATGCTATATCGATGTGCGTTTCATTCCATCGCGAGCCGTCCCGTCATTTGGGTTTTGCTTTCTTCATAAATTGAATAATGGTAAGTTTGAAATAGTTCTTAAACATTAAATTTTCGGTCTGGGTTTCTTGTATTGTCAAACTATTAGTTGTTAGTTGCAACTGTTCTTAAAAAACTGCGCAGTATACACGTCCTAAATGTATGGTAAACTTGTAATCGTGAGGTAGCTCGTACCTTATGATCCACCAGGTTATTAGTGGCCTGTGGACATTTATAATTGGAAAACTAATTTGCATTTCATAAAAAACTTTCTTGTAATAATATATTGTAGAGTCATAACGGTTTGGAAATATCACGAATATTTTATACTATCCATTTTATCTTTTGAAAACGTGTGAGAAAAATATGAATCAGCACTTTCCAGTGTTTATAACTGAATACCTCTTTTGTGATGTTAATAAGGATCTATTTAATGGTTTCGGTTAATACTTGATGCGGTATTTGAACCCCTAATCCGAATTTGGTGTTAATATGAGTTCGGGCTTACACTCCATTAACTGTGTCGTGTGGCGCACAATCGAACCGTAAATAAAGATTATTTTAAATACTCATTTAGAAGTACTGTGAGAAAGATATGACGTAAACAGATTTAGAGATGCTGATGCATTTTATGTCTGTAATTTTACAGCAGAAGTTGCTTATTTATCAATGCATAATTTTAAATATTGTGATCTTATTAGGTTCACAATGTAGTCATTTGTATAAAACAAACATGATTTTTTGGGGTAGGAGGAATCCTGTTGGCCCTCAGGCCTTTACAGCTTCGCCAAAAACAAACATGCAGTAACAGACGAGCAAACGGGACACCGATCGACGATCGTAAGTGATTATTGTCGCTCATGGACTTCTGCAAGAGGGCACTGCAAGCCTATCTTTTAAAAAGTAAAAATTAAAAGTGTAAGAGTGAGAGCCACGATAGGATGGCGGAGCATTCAACAGTGTCGATAGTACTTCAGTAACAAACGTATACTGTCTTTATTCCTTTCTTTAAGACGCAAAGAAAGTTCACACGGCACGGGTCCACCTAGTTTTCAAATAAATAGGTACTACACCTATATAATAAAATATTCATACCTACCATCTACATATTTAATAACTTCAGTTCTATCAATTATCACAATGAAGTAAAATACTTCTTTGAATTCTAAGTGAATGCCAAATATATTTCGGGCATGAAATATAACTTCATTCAACTTCTAATTAAAGTTCGGACCTAGATTTGAATGGACCGTTTACATTCGTTCGGTCTTGATTTCTTTAGAGGACATTAATCTGAGATATCACTTATCATTTAATTAGATCCGCGTGGAGTGCCCTTGCGGCTTCAATTTTATTTTATAACGTCATACACACGTTTCTCCCTGCTAAATACTCAGTTTTATAGTATTTGCAGTTGTGTTTTAGTTTGCTATGTTAAAATATGCTTTAGTGCGTTGTGTTAAGGTGCATTGGTAATGAAATCTGTCCGGGCATGTTGGATAGTTGGATGGGTGGTGCGTCCCTACTGTTACGTTGGTCGTATCCTATTTGCTACTGGCCAGTTTGATATGGCAAATTAACAGGGTTGTCTCAGTGCGAATTTAAAGTAATTTTGATTAATTGCAATACAATAACTTTCACGTTTCAAAATTTAAGTCTATAATAATAGTTTAGACTCAATTTAACTATACATTTGTTGCATTAATCATACAATATTTATATAGTACCCAGAACCTATCTGTACAACATTTTTTACATAAGGACTTATTATTCTTCATGTACAAAAAAGTAGTACAATGGCGGACTTAATGCCTGAGGCATTATCTACCAATCAACCAAGGGTGAACTTATGTATATTTTAAGATCAAAGTATTTTATGATAACTTATTAATTCTTTTGGTGGTACAATCCAATAATATGGGTCTCCATAGATAACACTTGGCAACTCCAGCTTTCACGTTTTTCAGCCAAATCATGTACCCTTATCATTGTGCTGAAAATTACAACTTCAAATTAAACTATAATAAGTACCCACTGTATAGTTTTTCAACAATTTAATCCAAGTGGTGAAAAATTAAATCAAACTCGGTGTACTGCCTATTAAGAAATTAAAACATTGTTACACGATGTATTAATTTCGTATGGAATCCTAATTGCTAAAGATTAAAATAACTATTGGTATTTAATACCTAATAAAATGTTCAAATCGGTGACAACCCTAAAAGTCGAACCAAAAGTGCATTATGTCTTGCGCATCCCCGCCGGATATTAAGCCCCAAACTTAATCACGTCCCTCTTACAATATGAAACAGACGATTCTTTATTGAACTCATTACACACACAAATTTCCCACGAAATTTATAGTTTTTTACAACGTTATTTTGACAATTAGTTACGTAGAATGCGTTCACGCTGCATAATTTTTAAATCTTTCGTTGCATTCAAATGGCATTGAATCTTTTTTGTGTTTATTCGATAACAATAGTTCTTTTTATGGACAGTTGTTTAATATCTATGTTTTAAGCGTGACCAATTAAGGTTTCTTTAATCCGTAATTGTTAGGCAAAGCTGAAAATTTTAAATTATATTTTTAAAGTTATTAGATTTGGTCATCGTAAGTTGAGTGTTGATTAATCTGTTGAAACGTTTGTACCGTTGGTTTGTTCGTTAATGTATCAGAAAATGAAATTTAGTTAATTTTTTCGAATGAGAACAAAAAAGATTTCTTAAGTTGACGTTTCTTGTAGATAAACAAAAACCGCAAAATAATCTAAAAAAAAATTGAATGTACCTGTCACATTATAAAAAGTATGAAACATTATTTCATTATTTATTAATGTCCTTGTGTGAGGACATTAAAAATAACACACCTTGCAATTTACAGCTCACTTACAAAACATCCAATACTTCCAAATAATCAAAGATTAAAAGGGTTGAAGCCAATGAGCACAACTAGTATCATATAAAATACAACCATGGTGAAATTTCCCCTTTGCTTTTAGCGCAGTCTAACCATAACACAATTAAAACAAGAAAGTCTCTTTAAAAGCTTATAAATGAATCGTGCCTGCATCCTTATTAGAAGCAACGAACCCTCGTGCACTTAGACCAGACTAATTGTCTCCTCGACGAGATACATTTTTATAAAGACATCTTGAAATAGTTTAGAATCGTTTTTATTTAGTAAATTGTTACAATAACTATTCTAAAAATAATTATAAACGTTTTTTGTTAATTTTTTTTTAGTTATTGTGTAATTTTTTTAGTATTGATTTTAAATAACTTCATTGGATTCTATTTTTTAGTTGTTTTAACTTTGTTTGTCCTTGTCTAATTACCTACTTATATTATGACTTTGTTATTATAAGTAAATATTCAATAGTTCTTTTAGTTATACAACTTTTGTTATTTGACTAACAAATTAATTTCGCTACAAACACAATCTAGGTTTATTTTTCCAATACAATCAATGACATTCAATAAATACAGTTGTAAGCCAAATCTAATAGAAGAAACAGCATAAAAGAAAATAGAACGACTACGGCTAGACCGTAAACGATGTTTGATAACAATTTCAAATCTCTTTCTTTTTCTTCGAAAAAGAGAGAGACAAGAAATATATCGGTGGACTAAATTGGTAAGCTGTGTATGATGGCGTCAGTTTATATGTGGGCTGTGGTAAGCCCATATTATTTGTCAAGCAGTCGGACTGTGGCGTCGCAATCTTAAAATCAATTTTCATTTATTCCCAGCTTAGCCCACTAGCTTAGGTGCGCCTTGTACCATAGGTCTGTGAATGCGAAGACGTGGCAAACGTAGCACTATGAAGAAAGTAGCAATTGATTTTTTACATAGCAACAAAAAAAGAGTTTCATAAACAGTACCTATATTTTTATGTATAGCATGTATGAGCGGTTACATGCCGTATTTAATAGTCGATTTTTTGATATCTACTGTAATAGATGAGTAAATAGCCCATCGATCGTAAGCGTTAAAGATCACAGATTTCTACGATGTTAGGCGCATCAAAACATATAATAAACAAAGAAACGTATAATCAATTACATTCAATTTAACAATTTAATTTTTATTCGTATTTATGTGGGTTCTTTGTCGATGATCTATTTAAACATAAATTAAATTAAGGTTAGGTTAGGTTATTTGAAAATATTAACCAAATTTATTTCTAAATAATTTCAAAACCATTTTAATCAATTTAATATTGTGTACAGTTCTAAAGATTTATAAGTCTACATAAACGTATGGCCACAACTCCGGAGAATGGTCTCAAGCGTGGGCCGGCGAAATCTTTACAAATGTGTGCCGTTATCGTCCCGCCCGATTGACCGGCCACGACGGTTCCTTACATTTCTCACCCTGAAAAATAACGGATTTATTTAATTTTATGGCCACGCTGCGTGCTGAATGGACGATTGGACCGGTAGCAGGGGTTGATAACCTTTGTTTCTTCGGACATTAAAGTTAAAAATTGAATTTCAGATTTTGTTTTCGATATTTCGTTTTCGTAGAAGATTAAATTATATGAATGAGAACGAATCAACTAATGGATTAACTTCTGAACTTACAAGGATATGAATTGCTGAAGTTATTGGTATAGGGCTTTGGGCCACATTACGTAGGTACACATAGTCTGGTGATTTTATATAATCATTTCCACAATGTTTACCTTTTCAATTTCGTTGTGAATTCCTTTCTAAGAAAATCTGACAAATTTGGAACGTTTGGTGAATCATCATAATATCTGTGGTTCCTAAAATAGTTCACATCTGTATTAAGAAGAAACTTGATATGTAATTATTGTTTACACATTAATTAATTGAATAAGGTTTGAAGCCAACTTAGGTAAGCTTTACTATATTAGTATTATCCATACCTACATACCTTACTTTTGGACAGTTAGGTGCCTTATTTTAAAAATATAAAGTTTAAGGAAGCCTCTATGGCTAGCTTAGTCATTTATATAGAAGTATTTTTTTTTAATTTTAAGTTATACCTAGATTTTTTTTTGTGATGATGGTGTACTTATTCATACAATGTAGGCTATTCCGATTTTATCCTATCCATTGACTATTGCAAAGGATTAACCGTTCACATTTTTTTAGTTCGACAATAATAAACTGCGTAGTGCTTTAGGGTTTGTGGTGGGTCATTTATCAACTAATTTGAGGATTAGTCGAATGTTCAAATAAACTATAAATGCGTCAGTCCCCGCTGTTTACATTTCCCATGATGCTCACGGCCGCGGGGTACCTACTTGTTATTCAAATCTCCGTACGAAATTTAAAATTTGTCACGTTGGTGACACAATGGTTCCATCGATTTGATCTGCACGATTTTTTATTGGCGTTTTTTTGAACTGAAGAAAATTGTTTGCACGTTTTGTAGAGTTGATGGTTTAATGGCAGGTACGTTAACTAATTGTGAAACATATTGTTGTTTTTAAACAATTAAAATATGTGAAGCATTTTTCAAGTCAACATTTTTGAAGTCTTGGAAATCGTTTACCTATATAAAAATTTAGAAGTCTAATATTTTTTTAAAAATACTACGTGCGGAAAAACTATTTAAGTAAATTGAAATTCTTAAATTAATATTGTTTTTATATTGGCTGGTACATTTCAATGCTTAGGCTTTAGAAAAAAGAACTAACAATTTGCCGTCAATATTTCATGGTAGTTGCGCGCACCTCGACGCAAAACGTTTTTTCACGACTAACGCAATACACTTCAATTACTTATTTTACACTCAAATGAACCGCTTTATCAATTTAAAGGTTTTGTTAATTTTACGGCGGCCTAGTTTTTTGTATATTTTCGTATAAATAGTTGATTGAGATCGTGTCTGAGAATTGGTTGACATAAATTGACTGGTTTCAATGTTTGTTCAGGTTATGTATTGTATTTTACAACTATTGATAACGTTCATTGTAATGAGCAATATTAAGTTGCTTTTCAAGACGATTTTATCTTCACCCTCAAGAGAAGACTCACCTACAGTTAGCCAGTTAGCTCATAATTCATCGTAAGAAAAACTCGCATTGAATTATTAAAGTCATTTATAGTTTTTGTCTATTGGCATAATTTTCAAGTAGCAAGTAATGTAGTTAGCAGTTGTACATTTGTAGAGTCTTGTGGTCTTTATTCTTTTGGTAAACGTCCACAGGATGATAGTTTTTCAGTAAGTTATAATACAAAAAAGTAAAACGATGATTTAAAGAAAAGTAAAAAATAAAACTTTTATCGAGGACACAGGACTTTCTACTAGACTTATCAAGTATTATGTCAAGTTTTTAAAACTAATTAATTTGCTATAAAAAGCGAGTTGTTGCTCTTTTCGTACGAAAAAGCTCGCGTGAAAGCCTTAAGCCATCATTACCACGCCGTGAACTGCCGAAATGTGCTTCGTATAATTTATGCTAATCCCTCCTTCGTTGTTTTCTTCGTAAATTAAGCGCCGACGACTTCGAAAGACGAATTAAGTATCTATAGCTAATTGTTAAATCATTTTGTTTCTTATCTGTGTGTAATGGTTTATTATTCGTTGGTAATTATGATTTGTTGTTTCTTTTAACTTTGTTTTTACTTTTAAGACCTAATTTTTGATTAAGTTCTGATTCATTTATGAATCATCATAATAATATTACCATTTTTTTCCGAATCGACTCTTCTTGGCTGCTACTTTGACATACTTCCTCAAAAACATGCCAAATTTAAGTCAAATAAATAGTAAAAACCACGGCTTTACTTCAGAGCATAATGAACTAGCTAACCACAGCCAAGTCTACTTTTCTTCACAAATCACATCGTAGATAATGACATCAACTTCAAGTGAACCACACAACTATAGCGTTACATCTTCACAAGTACTGTCTTTAAGGAAATATCGTGAGATTGCTCCAAGTGGTCGCGAACATCATCAGTTTACAGCACAATGACCGACAACAATAGCCACAAACTGCTCACAATAGCCCCGTTTACCTCACAACGGCTGAATGGTCAGCCGTCGGTCCCTCCGTCGAAAAACTCCAAGGGAAACCGCCTGATAAGAGTGATTAATTGGTTTAAGTCGAATTCAATGAAAGGCGTCGTAAAGGCTGCCTTTTTTGCCCGTTCTCGGATAAGCCACTTTAAAACGGTTTTAATACTTTAATTCTATTTTTGTTAAACTTATCCGGAGTTGCTTTGTACTATTCAGTTTATAATCATGAAAAATTGTTTTTTTTCGTTTTTTTGTATGGTGTCTTTGACTTTTTAAGGAAACTTAGCCTGTTTTTTGTCCGTACATCTGCTTTATAATAGTAACTACGTCACGCGTTGTAGTACCTATTCTAAAGTTATTTAGGAATAATGCTAAAGTTAACGGATTTTTAAGTTTGAATAGAACACCGTGAAATTATATACCAATCATACAATATTTAAGATTTAGTTTTCTAAGTGATAAAATATTCTGAATTATAAATGTAATTAAATCTTAACTAAAAATGAGTACAAAAAATTGGGGCTATATAATGTAATTAAACTGAAAGACTTACTTAAAATCACACTCATTCATAAAAACCCAAATCAAAACCAGTTTAAATCTAAAACTCTATTCAACTCTTTAAAAGCAATAAGTAATACGCAAATTAAGTTTTGTATCAATCTCTATTCAGTAACCCTTCCAGAATACGCTTCCGATTGAGCGGTTGACAAAATGCTGATGAAAATACGCAGGCACACTTGATTTGTGAGCGTACATGTCTCGAGTTACCAGGCAATAAATTAAACGCGTATAGAAAATGAATGCGTCAATACAAGCCGCCCCTACGTGTAGTGATGGCCTTATGATTTATCGATGAATTCGGTATCATCGTACGTCGTGTTCTGTTGCTTGTTAGTGATGTACGTGGTTTAATTGACACGGTGCTCCTGTTACTGTCACAACGCTGCGTTTATTACCTGTAATTCTATAATAATAACTAACTACCCCGCGCAACTTCGTCTGCGTCGAAAAAATAAAAAAAATAGGAGTGGACTACCCTAACATTTAGGGGGATGAAAAATAGATGTTGCCCGATACTCATAGATACCGGATAAGCACAAAAAATTTCATCAAAATCGGTCAAGCCGTTTCGGAGGAGTATGGCAACGAAAACTGTGACACGAGAATTTTATATATTAGATGTAAATTTTTTATCGTCTTATAACACTGTTCTACTTTTTAATGCCAAAACTAACTAAATATATCTAGTTTACTAACAACAGAATAGACTATGAAGATACATATAAGAAGATGCTCAATGAGTCATTTCAATAATTTTTTTTAACTTACAAAAGAGTGGTTATTCTCGAGATCTCTTAACTTCTAATTGATAGAAATACAAATAGAATATTCTTAAAAAACATAGAATTAAATTGCTTTCCGTTAATTACAACACTGGATTTGTTTTTTTTTTGTTTTAACGAAGGTCGTGTGGACAGCCTTCTCACTAAATTTAATTTTCAAGTTTTTTGCTGTTTGATTAAAGTGGCACAGGGCCGTAGATTATTGTGAAAGTTATAGTTCTACAATCGTTCCAGCTTTTACTAGGTTTCATGAGACTTATTCTGTTCAATGCTAAACAGCTAAAACGAAACAAAAAATTAATTGGTTAAATAAATGACCAAACGACTAATTTAAATTAAAACATGGTCTACTTATTTCAATATAAGATAAAAATTCCAATGAAAAATTCAAATCAATACAACATATTTTTTCTCGATTCAGTAAGGTTATTGTTATGATAAGATTCTGTTGAAATTATCGATATTATGTTGATTATCGATATCATTTTAGAGCAGCACTGGACCGTGTCACAACCTTGATTTTTGCGGGTCGACATTGAATGGATCGCAAATTGATACTGAACGTAAGGCGCGCTTTTAGATTTGTTTAGCTCGTAATTTAAACGTATTCATGTAACTGTTTGGTTGTTTTGAACATACATAAAGCTTTATATTTATAGTATGTTCAAAACACCCAACCACTTATAAGTTATTGTATATATTGAACTGTTATTTACAACAATATAAGTTTTAGTTTACATAACATATACAGTACATAAGTTTAATCCTTTAATATATTTTCCTTGTATGTAAAAGATTAAGTAGCATGCAGTAGAATTTTATAAAGTATATTGTTGGTACCTCTGTTCCTCTGTTTCTCATGTCTTGGAATGCAATCGAAATAAGCATTAATTATTTATTATACAAGGTCCAAGATAGCGGCTTAGCAACAACAAGAGCTACTTTACGAGAAATAAAATACATAAGCAAGGAGTTAGGTACAATTATAAATTCTTATTCTCTATCACACGCTCACATTAACTAGCATAATACGACTATGATCGAGTGTGGTACCCTCTTGAAATATAATTAAAAACTATTATAGTGCTCAGTAATAAATCATCTTTTATTGCACCCCTTTACGTTGCTTTAATTGATTCAATGGAGACTGCCACCATAAAAAAGATAACAAGCCAAGCAGGCTAAGTGGCGAAGAACTCGGCTCATTCTTTTTATAGAAACTTGATATTTCTTGTTACTTAAATAAACTAGATGTCTTGTTTTGTAAAACTTGCTGCTGATGTTAATGGTTAGAATTGCTAAGAATTACTATCATTTAAACTTAGTTATATTTGTGTGCACTTTTTTGTACTTAAAAATCCAAATATAACAATATTATCATTAAGATTTTATTATTTTGAAAATAGTTGTAAAAGTTCAATAAAACTTTATACCGTTACCAGTTTATAAGTTTTATATTGTGATTACGTTTGTTTTTAAGAATTAATAAATTATGTAGCAATCATTACAAATTTAAACTGGTTCAGAGATGTCAATAGTTCTTTTATTAGGTTCAGAACCTACAACGACTGTTTTATTATTCAAATATCTCTCAGATAAATAGACATAGACATACTTTATTTGCAGAAAAAGAAACATACAATTCAAAAAAGGAAAATAATAAGCAATTACCTAAAACTAATTTATTTTTTCACAAATCAGCCGTGACTCAGCATAATGCTGAATACTGACACAGGCCAATAGGACCAATAAAAAGACTTATGTCATTCGAGCTGAGCTTATCACAAGACCATAATAATTAACAGGACATCATAAACTACAAAGATATAATTAAATTTATAGTCTAAGAAATGTTTTATGAATAGCGTGTTGCAGTATATTAAAAAAAATGCAAAATGAATGAAGAATGGGTCCGGTTAATTCGCCGACGGCTGGCTGCGTAACGTGACACAATGAATGAGGTGTCGCTGCTTTATCAATGATGAATAGAGGATCGCTAAATTTACATTATAGTACTGCGAATACTCCCTTCTTATTTATACACAAGTTTGGACACGATGTATAACCTGTTGGGGCTATTCAGTAACGTCTTTCAAAACCTTGATTTTAAATGGAGTTGTTTTCTTTTATACCTTACCCTTTATAAGATTTACCGTAAGACTTTTAAATTCCTTAAAAGATCGCTCATATTTTGTTATTTGTGTCAAATAAAATCTGATAACCAACTCCTACATTTTTGTTTAGGCCTAAATGCAATACCGCGTGAAATCTGCCCACTTACAGAGTTAAGTGGCGTTCCAGAAACGCAACGTCGTAAGTGCGCAGCTACGTCGAGCGAAAAGCTCCATAGCTGCAAAGCTCGTACGTCAAAAGGAAGGGAAGCTTTCTGCCTCCTCCCGCGTCCATCCACGAAGCCGGGTGCCACTCGTTCTCTGAACTCCGCAGCGGTCGCCCGTGTCCGTACGCCGAACAAATTCAGTGCGTACGATCGCGAAAAACTTTTGTGTGCCGTGAAAAATAACTTCTCAGTTAGAAATAAAATGAACTATAATTTTGGTGCGGTGGTTACCTGTATGTGTCAGAACTAATCCAGCGTGGGGTGCTTTGAAGAGGCTAATTACGAGTCGCTGGGCTAATTGGCTGGGCCGGCGTTTCATGAAGGTGAGCCCACTTTTATTTCCGTTCGGCAATCCCTCTAATTGCGTCAATTAGTGTAATGTGGCGACAGGTTCGAAGAGTCGCTTAATGATCTCCACCATTGGATTTGTGTACTCTTTGGAATACCATCATAATATTAAGCGGCCGGCCGTGACCGACGTCGACCGAGTAATTGTTTGGGTAATTAAAACACACTATCCATGCTGTCCGAGCCTCCTTAGGAATTTCAGCTTTTGAAAATGTTAAATAAGTTAAAAAGAACAAGTATATTTTAAAAGAAAATGTACCAAATACAAACTAAAATCTATTATAATTTCATTAAATACTGGTTTTTCCTCCTTTAAAAGTATGCTTATGATGAAGCTACCTAATTAAAAGTTAACTTTATATTTATTTTCAAAATACCGTGTTACCGTAAATTACTTTATGCTGTTTTAATTAAGAAGTTTGAATGACAAAGAAAATATTCTGTAATCATCACAATCGTAGAGAAGCCTGGAATCGAATATGAAAGGATTGTTTTGTTAAAAACTTTGCCTATCTGTTAAATAAATTGACGATAACAAAAATAAATACTCGAGAAATGACATCACTAATTAACAAAATTAAAGAACAACTGTTGTGGTAATATTATTATTGCCTAATTTATGAGGAGGTTATATTTTTATTAATTATTTTTTCTCATTAACGCTAATTGAAGGCGTAAACTGAAACATAAAGAAAGTTAAGCCGATAACACATGTAATGGCGTTTTTTCATTAATTGTGTGGTTGTGGCGGCTCTTAAATTTAATTATAGCACATTGGCTGTTCCGTTCGATTTACTAATTGACATTAATTTCAACCCCTATTTTAAAGTTATTATAGTGGTATAGAATTTTAGTCTTTTATAGTTTTTTTAGTTACCATATTCAAAGTATTAGAAAATATGGTCTCTCGATAAAAAATATTGTGTTTAAAAGACATGTAATTGAATAAATGCATTTTTTACTTTAATTTTTATAGGTACGCTTTATCATCATTCATTATCATTTAAAATCAGATGTGCCATTTTATACATATGTTACATTTTACTAAAAATAAATATATCCTCCAGGAAAACCGACTATATTTAAAATTAATCTTTTTGCCCATAGTACATTACTTACAAATTCGAGTACTTTTTCGTAATTTAACTGATTCATCACTTGAGATGAGCTCTCAGAAGTCAAAAATGTCCAGTAACTGCTAGCTTGTCTATGCAATGATATAGGTACCATAATCAAACAATCAAAGTGTCTGCGTTTGTTGAAAACAATAGTATGCTATAATAAAACTCAAAAAGCGCTACTACTGTCTCTCTAGTTTATTATTCGCTTTTATGACACTCACGTTTTAGAGACAATCAATTCAAATCAGACTAGAACTAATTAGCACAAGGTTATAATTAAAAACACTAACCTTCGAAAATTAGAAAAAAAAACATAAATCATAAAATTAATAAACATCATTATAACGCAACTAAAACAAGATTACCTTTTTGTAACACGAAAGAAAAAAATGTAGCGAAGGAAACATGGTTGTCCCAAAAGCCAATTAGATTCCCCGTATCCGTCTTGTTTATTCACTAATTAGCAAGTATCTCATTAGAGCAACAACTCTAGAACGTGGTACTCGATTCGTTTTAATTATAAACATTGGCTCCGATGTACGAATAATTACCGTGCACAATTTAATTTACAATATTTTATTGCGACTCGTGTCTATTTCGATCATATTTGTTTGTTGCAGTAATGATTCAAACTGTTGCTTACGTAGTATTGGTAGTAAAGCGTTTTACATGCTCAATAAATCAGTGTATTATCACTAAAGCAGTACTTATGTTGCCTCAATGACACAGCAATAATCAGCGGTAAAAGTGTTATTTTTTTAGATGAAAAAAATAAAGACAAAACACAGATCACTTGATATTTTAATTTGATAGAATGTTACCTTTATTAAAACGATATAATATCTTTTGACTATTCTACCTATTTTCCTGTTAAAGGAATCACTCAGTTTTGTATAAAGAATCACCGCGTATTTGGACAAAGACTCTCTGATTCTTTGTGTTTTTAAACGGTTTTATTTATTTACAGATTTGAAACTGTTTTGCGTGACGTTAAGTTGTTACTTAAAATAAATCCCTCAAAATAAATCATATAAATCCTTACTAATGCTGCAACATACAAATAAATAGAAGTCGAAAACAGAAATCAATGACACATTTCGTTAATGTAATTTTTAGTTGATATTTCTATTATTACGTAAGCCCCTTTAAAGCCACCCCATTTTAATACAAAATTCAATACAATGTAATTACATTTTCAATAACGCGTTCACAATAATTATTTTTAACATGGACCAGGATAATGCATTTCGATTAATTAACTTTCGACTAATTAATAAACCGGTTTTAATATGAGTGTTACGACAAATTAATCAGCTGTGATTGGTCCAGCCGACCGTCGGGACGCACCTAATGATATTAGATTACATTATGATGTTATTATTTTATGACTAATTAGCTTAATGACTGATTTCGAATATAAAATGTAATCTTTTATTCTGTTTCACGGATTTATGTTCACCTCTGTTAATTAACGTTGTGATTATCATTGTAATAATGATTTAAAGTACCGATGTTTACTGTAGGTATATCATATTTATTTTGAAAATTACGGGGTTGTGTTATTGTACTTAAAACTTAGAATAGAGAACCAGTGTGTTAGTTAGATCCAATTCGTCTTTATGTCTATATATTTACGATAATGTTCCATTTGTTCTATGTATGTATCTTTAAAACTATGGTTTTTTTTTTTTTTTAGTTGGAGGAAATCACCGGATCCCCGCCCGCCCCGCGGGCGGGGTATGTGGGAGTTGAACCGCACTAAAACCTCCAACCGCTCACACTCAGCGTCCGAACCCCGGCTGAGGCCAGAACCCAGCACGGGGTTATGAGGGACGGGGCGACGCGTTACGCCATGGGCACTCTTTCCCGTCGCTCCGTCCCCTTAAAACTATGGTAGGAAATAATATCAATAGGAATGACTAATTATTAACTTTTTGTAGAATAGAGCTATTATAAAGTTCTCTTTAAAACGTACATTAAAGCATGCACACACAGTTACACGTGCCAATACGACAGAATGTTTCAAGATTTAATTTATTATCTAATTGAAATGTTAACTAATTAAAAACTCATTTGCATTTTTATGTTAAGCGTAGACAAAATGGAAATTAATTAATTTGAAATGAAAATTATCTCTTTATCCAAATTAAATACGTATCCGACATAGATAAAAGAAAGACAACTTATTTGACTAACATGGACACATTAGCATATATACCTACTATTGTATAGTTATGTGTTTTAGAATTGTTAGCATAAAGTTTAATATTAATTATGCAACCGGAACGCTGACTCATTTTTACACGTGCAAAACGTAAAATATAATATTTTTAATGTTTCAATTAAAAATTATTTAAATGACAAGTGTGTAGTGTCTAGGGTTACCAACATTTCTGAATGTTAGTAATGACTTATTTAAACAATCGTTAAATTATCTTTTGAACAATAAATAAAAGTCAAAATAACTTTTTAACAAACATTTTTATTCTAAATCAAATACTTTAATTGTGTATGTAATAATTAAGTCGACATGTGAACCGCGTAGGGTTGTCAACTCGTCATTGCAACACACGGGAGGTCAACGGGCGTACTAATTGGCTACTGCAGTCTACTTCTTCATACAAATAAATTGCATAGAAGTACGGAACGAAATTAGGGTTGTCATCCTCCATGTTTTCCTAAAATTTTGTGTATATGAAATTGTAATTGAATACCTACTGAGTTCTGCATATTAAGTCAGAAGGTTATTTGAAAATTAATTAGTGAATAAGTAATGGGGAAGTTATTTAAGCTCCAGTTGAAAATTCGCACTGGTTAACTGCTTTAAAGAAAGTATTAAAAGCAGCATGGCCTAACTATTGGCGACATTAGGTATTTGCGTTAAATGTTGTTCAAATATACATTACAATTAAAAAATAAAAAGCATATAAAAGACCACCAATCAACCGGAACCCAACATATTAAGGGAAACCAAATATCATAAATAAAAAATTGCTATAATTTTACGATAATATAAACCGCGGAAAGAACCGCATTCATTTTTTTTATCTCATATTTTTCGTATCAGTTGGCAGCCCTGTCGCTCGAAGGTCATCAGTAATTAGTTTGTTGGCGAGGCTTATGTTTTTCAGCAGTGGCTTGCGTCGCTTCCTCTTGTTACTTATTTAATTAGGACCGCACTGTCTCGTGTATTCTCATTAGCATTTTATGACATACTAGCTTCCCTAATGAACGATAATTGTATTGGCTGCGTCGATGAGGAAATATGATTACTTTGTATTTATTATTAACTGTAAATATTGTGTTTGTTTCATAGATTGTTTTGTTATTTGCGGTTGAAAGTTTTTGTTAGATAAGCTTAGAAGGCCTGGCTCTTTTCATAACTTTAAGCAACATCAAAGATCAAAAACGTAAAAAAAAATCTCAAATCTCAGTTTTTTTTTCATCAATTGAAGTATAAGTTTGCCTTGGATATTTATCTTTTGCATTGTATCAATTAAAATGGGCAGTAATTTACTATGGTGTCATCCATGTCCAGCCCTATGTAAGTCTCCTAATATCGACCGGCAACTACTTACATTCATGAGCGAAAACTCGTGAACGAATTTATTACTCAGGAAATAAATAAAAAAAAAACCTATTTAATTAACTATTTTGGCAATCTATAAAAAGTATATTATTATGAAAATATTTACAAACATAAATTATATAAAATCAGAAGACGTCAATATTAATACGAAGCTAATTAGAAATTAGTAAGAGAGCACTCATTAGGACATCCTGCGACAGCGCAGCTCCGATAACCCCGGGTGGCGTGATGAGTGACGCGAACGTGATTTCATTGCAAACATTGGAAATTGACGTCGGAAGTCATCATGTACACAACTAATCGATATTACGATCGATTAATTAAATTTTGTAGTAGAAATCGGATTTTAATCGATACTTCAAAGTAAGCACTTGTTTTGTTGTAAAAAAGTTTTTTATTCGCCAATTTTAGCATTATGGAGATCAACATTTGTGAGATGCATCAATAACCTTTACACTTGCCCTACAACTCCTTTTTGATAGTGCAATATTTATTATAAGCACGCCATTCATACGTAGGTTGGTACATGTATAATATTGTAATGTTTAATGAGAACCACAATTTACATAACCACACAATTATAATTAAAACTTTTTCTACAGAAAAACGATTATCGATAAGTCTAGAATGGAATAATAAACATTATATTTTGTAACAATACCGCCGTCTTCCTAATTGGCTCGAATGCAAATACTCTGTTATTAGTTAGTTTAATTAAAGAGTTATCGGTCGTAATTAACCCGTTTCGGTACAATACGTATGCCTACGACTCGTTCCGAACACTACTAATTAAGAAATTCCTCCTTCATTAGTTCAATTAGATTTATTCACATCGGATATTACAATACGTCTCGTATTGGACTGCTCAAGGTTTTGCTATTCAACGATTGTTTTGTTTCGTGCGCATTAAAAGTGCACGTGAATTTTTTAATTAACGATTATATTTGAAACAGTTTTCGTGAGTCTGCGGCCACTATAGTTCTTATTATAGTAGGTTAGAGATGAAATGGTACAATGAAGTATAATAAATAAAATAACACTCAGTACTGACATTTTATGAACCTGTGTCAGGGTTATCAAAAAAGCGAAAATGTTTTTTTTTAATTTTGATATATTTCGATTTTGGTTTTAGTACTTTTGATGTGTTTTTTATTCCGATATGCTATTGAGAACAACTACAATTAATTTTACTTTTCAACAAAATAATATCCTTTTATTTAATAAATATTTGAATTGAGACTAAAGACGTACTTAAATTAGAACAGTGCTATTAACTATACGAGGTTAACAATTGGGAGAAAACGTACTTAACCAAAAAATAAGTATGAAAAAGAGGTATAATTTTGAATGATACCAAGAATTGTTTTATTCAACATTGAGCATTCAAAAACAAGGTTATCTTTGAATATTAGGTCACTGAGTGGGGTTAATTAATTAAATTCAGTAATTGGTTTAAGCTTTCAATAAACAAATATTAAATACCTACCTATAATTATAATTGCTCATTATCTTTGAACGATAAAAGAAAAAAAAATTGCATGAGCGATAAAATTAGGTCAAGCAGTGTCATATTGCATAAATAATAAATTAAATTATCTGTGCCTAATTAAATCGTACAAATTTTCCACAGCATTTGTGTGTTCATACGTTACACAATATATTAAGTTAAAACTGCTTTATTTTTATCGTTTTTTATTTTCAACAAATATAAGATCAAATGTTTTATTGGATAGCAAAAGTTCACTCTAAAAAGCTCTAGCCCAATCCCTTTCGAAGAAGAACAAGTCAAAGAGCTGAACTTAGGTAAAAAAAATCCTTTTAAGATCAAACCAAATAAAATGATCTTAAAATTATCTTTAGTCTTCAGAATCACGTATCTGAGCAAGCTTAACTTTTTTGTATCGCTTTTTAAGCCACAATGCTTTTTTATGTTTGACACGCTAGTTCATTTACTCTGTTGTTTTTTGTTCAAGTTGATGTGTAAATGGATCCATGAGTTTACAATACGACACTAGTATGGTCTTACAAAAATAATATACGTATGTTGTTATTTAGTACATAAATATTGAAAATAAATTAGCAACATTTTAATATTTTAGTGATTGTATATTTATTATCCAATTTTGTTGCTATTATGTACCAATGTTCTATATTAGTTGAAGTTTTGTCATTTGTAACATATCGTCGCCTCAGTGCTTGTTTGGAGACAGCAAACAAGGACGGAATTTTCGTTAAGTGCCGTGTTGAGAAAAAAATTGAAATGAGATTTTTATTGTTTTAGAATTGAATATTTAAAAAAAATATTTTCCAGTCGGATGGAAATTTTATTCTTTATAATACTGCATTAAAAAGTAATTTTCTTAAAAAATGTCAGATTGGCCAAACAAGCACTGAGGCGACGATATGTCATCATAATATTGTATTCGTCCAGTACCTACTTCTATTCACATACTACCGAGTATCTACTATTATAATCAGCATCAAACTTTGCCCAAATACACAGATTAAATATACTAATTAGATAAATCAGGCCTATCTGAAAATTAATTTACAAGATAACACACTTGATTAATTAAGACTTTAAGATAAAATAGCAATAAACAAACTTAATGACGCAGAGTCTTACATTGTTGCAAAACGACAAACAACTATAAATTGTTGCAGATAATATATTGTTTTTTCATTATCTGTTTTAACGGTCAATAGTTACATGAGGGTTGTCGCTTATTTCTGTAATAAATAATTTTAGAAGTAATAAAAATATATACCTAAAAAAATTTAGTAGCAAAATGATAAAAATAAAACAATACATTTGCTTCTAAAATATTATTCACAAAAGAACAGGTTTACATAAGGATAATGGTTTGTTTTAAATCTATAAAATTTCAGTTATAATTTCTTATTATTTTTCTTTCTTTAAATCTTACAATGTCAAAAATAAATCATTCGATATTTTATATTATACCTCTTACTTACATAATATTAAAATTGGTTAAGTAAACTTTCGAAATATTGGGCCTGCATAAGTATAGGTGACAACCCTAAATGCAATGTAAGGATGCGCTGAGAAAGAAGGCCCATCGAAGAAATGCGATAGGAAGTGCTGACCTCTTTAGGTTATCTTAATGTGACCGCGTCAGCTCCTTATCAACATGTTCAATGAAACTAACTCTATTTTACTTACAACTTTTTAACAAATTTTGACGTTAGAGATAAGGTCGAATGACTTTGAACTTATGACTGAGAACTTAAAGCATTATCAGTTACATTTTAACCGAAGCTATAATAATTGCTGTGTTTGTGTTTTTTTTCTTGTCAGTGTCTTAAAAGATGAGTATTTTTGTATTTGTCTAAATTTTTGAGGAAGCAACCCTGAATTCGTAAATTTAATCTTTGAAAGTTATCACTTTAAAATGTTTGTAGCCTAAAAATGTATAAATTATATTATTACCGTTGCATAACAATCATAAAAAATATCAGGATGAATTGTAATCCATCAGCGACGACACACTAAACTCAATAATGATCTTTGTCAACCCTCAAGTGGTCCTTGAATGCACTCAGTCTTTTTAATATGTTTCCGAAATTAAAAAAGTTGAACCTTTTTTATTGAACTGATGAAAGCTTACGTTTATTATTTTGTATAATGACATTTTAGAATAGAGTATTCTTATTCTAAGAATGACATGTTGCCTTCATATTGCATTAAATTGTATTTTTTAAATATAACTTTAAAAAGATGATTTACATATGCACTCAATATTTTTCAAACTATTTCCTATATTTACATGATTCTGAATTAAAAGTAGTAGAAGTCTTTATGCATCGATTCTCAGTCCGAAAATTTTAAATCTTTTCTTATAATTAGAAATTATTGCTATAATAAAAGTTACAAACTCATTTTGATTTTAGTACTTTTTGATACAAGCCTAAAAGTTAAGGGGCGAGGGCATGGTCGAAGTAACGATTTTATGCAAATCGTTCGATGGTATTAACCACACAACCGAACGGTGTCCACTTTACTACTTTTTAATACGCTTTACTTTTACCTCCAATATTTTAGGTTTTTTATGAAAAAACTTAAGACTTTTTACGACAGTTTAATTTGTTAGGCCTAAAAGTTGTTTTGGTATAAGTAGGTACTTTTACAATAATTTTTATTTAAGTTAAGAATAATTTAAGTGGTTAGTATTTTTTTTTGCAATAACAGTGGTGTGGTTTCTGAAAGCTTTGTTACATTTAAATTTATGTGTGTTAGTTTCATATATCACCATTTTAAAAAAAAAAAAGTTTTTTAAACAGACGGTAGAGATAAAACTTGAAACATTTCAAAAGCACTGCTAATTAGGCAATTTTGTTTATAAAACTTATACGTAGGTACTTCTGAAACGATCGATTGTGCGACGTTTAACACTCGTCAATTATCGATTACGAAAATCGAAAATCTATTGCGAATCAACGCAATATCGAGGTTCATTGGCCGTTTCACAGAAACGTTAATTTCCTTGTGTACGTAGAGTAACAAACATCGGGTGCGCGGTAATGAACGGTGTTCATCGCTACGGCAATTTGAACGTTCAGTGGCCCGATGCGGCCCGCCACTCGGAATTACTACTCAATACTCAGTGTACCTGCCGTGTTGTGATTAAGGTCTTGATTAGTAATTTTAACAGGAAATCAGGAAATGTCGATTTTATTTGTCAATCGTACAACAAGGAATCATAGTATCGTTCTGTTTTATCAAACAAAGATTCGTAAGTTGTTACTTTTGTTTGAGGACTTACACAATTTCAGGGCAGTTATAGGACACTACGGAGCCGCTGTCTACGATCTACCTTTATACTTTTAAATATTGATAACATTATTTTAGAACTTACTAAAACACATTAAAATTACTCTATATCATCAATGCAATAAAAGAAACGAGAATAAATAAAAAAATATTTTTGTTTTTAAAATCGTCGTAATTACACAATGTTGACTTTAGCACAAACAAAGTAAAAGAACACATAATGTTCGAGGCAGTATTTCAAAGGTTGTAGTTTAATTGGAGTGAAACGTGGGTCCGCAATCGGTGCCCGCTGCTGCGGATGGATCGGCTTTCAATTATGCCGAATTAATAACAGCACAAATACTGCACGGTACTGACTACTGCACAGAATAGGGCAGAAGGTAATTTACAAGCAAATTATTTTTGAGAGCATACATATGAATAACAGGCACATGAAATGTCATTGACAATATTCTAAATTTGTCCAATTCATGTAACGAAATTGCCAAGAGCAACAGTTGATGGAGGCAGCGCCTACAATAGTAGGTACGTTAACACTCGAATAATGTCACTTTTCGTCACTATGCCTCCCCTTCAGTTGGAATATTGTCAATATTTTTACGACTTCGAACACTTCTATGAAAATCATAGCAATCTAAAATATTGTGGGAGCGAGTGTTGATTTTACTCAAAATGTGTCAGTGTGAAAGTAAAGGATACAAAATATGTGATGACTCCGACTTCTGTAGTAAAGCTTCTGTGGTACTAGTACGGAACTGGCTAATCACTCGAGTACCCTGCCTCTGACATGTCAGTTAGCTTTGTGTTGCAATGTTAGTTAATTTATTGACTACAGATTTTTTAATTATATTTAAGATTGTTTTATACGAAATATTTTTTTGCAACAATGGCATATTTCTAAAAAAAACTTAACACAAGATTTTTTTTTGGTAGGTATTTTATCTTGGAATTATGAAGATAATTACGAAAACAGGAGCTTAATTTGTACAGGAGCAATGACTCTAAATATATTAATACCGATTTATATTTGCGATATTTCTAGGAAACATCAAATTATTCTATATGACGACTAAATCAACAACAATTTGGTTTATTACCAATCCAATTGCGACTACAATTATTCATCAATTTATGAAGTTAGTTATCCTCTTTAGGAACTTCGTGGAATCAATTAGCCGTTCAGTTATAGCAAATATTGTTATCGTATAATTTTCATAAAATAAAACATTTTCTTGTCCTTCACGAGATTCTATCGAGAGCTAATGAGACTACTTGAGGGATTATTTATATCGAAGCAAGTTAAGGACTGTTTACGTTTTTTTTGCAATTTAAAAGATTCTCTTCTTGGCGTTATTATTTCAAGATAATTGGGGATTAAAGTTTGCGTTGTTTGTTTTCTATGAATATTTTAAAAAATATATTTTTTTGAACTACCTAGTATTACAATTTGATGCTGTTGATCTTAATGTAACATTTATTTAAAGAAACAAATAAATTCAACGAAAAAATTAATATACCTACATACAGTGCAGTAGATATTTTCATAAGCTATGTATGTTGTTAAAATGTACTAAATAAATTAACTATTTATTTATAATTCGTAAAAACTTCACTTTCTCAATGTTGATATCGATTAAGGATAAATAAAGGGTTAGAACAATGAATAAATAATGATTTTAAAGGTGAAAGTACTAAATTATATACTGTTTTAGTAGAAAACCATTTCAACAATTGTAATCAAGTTGGAATAATCAATGTTTCTTAGAAACGAACATTTCACATGAAATCGGTTGCAAAATTGTTTTTCCTCGTAAGTATTTACAGAAAGTATTGGTTTAGCGGAATGCATAATGGGCGGAAAAATGTCAAGCGTAAGTGTATTAAAGTTGGGGCTCAGTTACCGCTGCGTGGCTGATGTATGGCCGCCGTCGACAAATTGAAAACAGTAGCAAATGGCTCGATCGCGGCCGGCTGGCTCGCTACAATGGACGCACTTCGTACTTTTTACGTAACGATATTAAATCTGGACTACATTTTGTATTTAGGTACTGTTTTTTATTGGTTATACGAAGCTTCTGGATCGTCTGAAAATATGAGATTCTTGATCTTAAATTTTTAAAATTCCATTGAATTGACTTTGGTAGTATATTTTTTTAATTTTCGCACCATTACGAAGTGCGATTTTTGTCACACATATCAATTAATTTGTATTTTCAGTATTTTTGAAACATTAATCAATTCATAATAAAATGAGCATTAAACTAATTTTTGCTTTACTTTCCACAAATTTTGCGGTCATTGTAGACGGTATATTCTATTAGAATTGTATTCAATATAGAGTTTCGTTCGCGCAGAAAATGATTGCGGGCTGTGTGAGCTGCTACCCTGTCGGCTTCGCACACCCTGCTACTACACCCAGAATATAATGAAATACTACGTTCCACAAGTTCAGATTTAACCCTCCAATGCATATTGTATTTTGGTTTCATAAAAGTGACTGAAAAAATGAAATACTCTCTTCACTGTATATTGTATTTTTAGTATTTTGATTAAATGAAATTGTACAAATACCTATAAGCTAGCAATAGATTCGCTACATGCACATATTTTTTTTACTTTTATAAGACGCATTCAATAATACTAATATCTAAAAACTACTATTGAGAAATACGATTTAATTAAGAAATAAAGAAATGTTAAGAACCAGGGTAATTAGTCACTTTAAATGTAATTTTAAACTTAACAATATCATTCTCAAATATTGGAGAAGCGATATGCTTAATGAGTAATTTATAAATGCATTTGTGAACTTATTGCATCATTTGTGGTTTCTCGATAATCGACTTGAATAATTGCTTTTGCGGTATATAATATAAACATCTTATTTCTAGTTAAAATGTAATAAATCATTTTCTAAGAATAGTAATTAATTTTTGCTAGGGATGTCAAGATGTCGCATAACAACTATAAAATTTTAATGTGTATTACGTTGTAATTAAAGTAAGTTATAGATCGTTTAAGCAGTATTGGCCTATTTAAAAATCTAGAAGGATAAATTTCACTAAACTTCCCGCAAAAAATGTTGCCAATAAAATACAAATAAATTTGAATGAAAGAATAAATTCGGGTGGAGTGTTTGTCCCTCGCAAACAGTTAGATTATATAAATAAGACTGTCGGAATAGTGTGGCCGATAGCTATCTGAGGCCGGCCCGGTTTCGGACGAACCACCTCCGCTCAAATTGAGTGGGTTTAACAAGATTTTTACAGTCCCTCTTACGCAAATCTTACGTTGTACTTTCATGATAATATTTTAAAATAACCATCGAAAAAACAATATTAATATAATAATTTTGAGTTCTTTATCAATTGCTGATAATAAACCACAATGCTGGTACAGAATAAGGTTTATTCTAATTAAATTGTTAGTTCCAATGACATGCATCGTGAAATGATTGCGGTTATTATTTTGTTGTTTGTTATACATATTTTGTGGTTGGTATCGGAAAGCTGATAGTGCTTGCCCGGTTCGGTCGGATCTCGTTACATTTGTTTATTGATACGTTGCAAATTTATACGTCGACACTTGATATCTGTGTGGGTGGTTATTCAAGCTAAAGTTTGATTTTTAGTTGAGTTGATGTTGTTACAAATGACTTAGCCACCACAAAAGTTCTTAGAATTCGTTATATTTAACAATATATTTTCTATTATCAGCTTCTTAAAGTTAAGATACCTTTAAGACTAACATAACGTCACGAAAAAAACAGAATTAGGCACCGCACAACAGAATAAAACGAAACAAAATTCGACCAAGAAAATAAGAAAAATGCAATCTTTTAGTAGAATCAGACAAATAGCGGTATATCTGCAGTGACCAATTCAAATTGTAGGAACGATCGGGCTCCCGCACACGCCGGGGATGGAATCCAATCAGCGAAACTAGTTCTACTGATGCCTATCACTAAACTTTCACATTCAAAGATTTGTTTCTCAAGATTAAATCAAAGGCGAATTACAGTAGCGGCGAAAAAGAAATATGGCAAGTCCGGCCCGGCGTGAGGACGGGGGTGTCCTACTGAAATTGCTTTTCAATCCCTCGGACTTTGGACTTGTAAAGAAGTTATTACCTTCCGAGGAGATAGCGGCGGGTCCGGCGATACGGATATATGTCTTTTTCATATGTAATATTCCTTTTTCGCGTTTTATTAATGGAAAATGTTTCGTGGGACAGTGCGGGCAGCTCTCGCCTTCGATATTAAAAAAGCTACAGTCGACTTAGTGCGGCTTCTTTTATGAGATTGTCGTAAAGTAGTTTATGTTCTTTAGAGGCGCGTGACTTATATGTATCTGATATTAGCATTTATTTGTAACATGTTTGGTGTTTTATTTATAATTGGAATTAGGTTTTATATGAGTTATTGACTCAGAATATTACGACCATCGTTGCATACGTAGTAAGTCAACTTAGAACTCTTTTAAATTGCATATGAAGAAGAACATAGCCTTCAGAAAACAAAGAGAGGTTGTCATGTTTATTATATACCGATACACAATAAGCTAATTGTTTTAATGAATTATTAGTAGTGTGTGTGGCCATCCGTATCGTTATTATACCTGTGTGCAATGTTCGTTTGATAATGTTGCCCACTCTAATTAAGTCCACTACACCAATGTTTGGAATTAATTAGTGTATTGTTTAATTGGCATCTCTTGTTATCTGTTTGCTTCGTTTATTTATTCATTAGTGGTGTTTGTGACAGCTGCTGTTGGGACTTTAACGATGGATCGTGTTACTAGAAAGAAGTTATACTTATAAACTCGTTACGGTATTATGTGACGGTTCTAAAAAAGGAATTGTATAATGACTTAATTTTGGATAAGATTTTTTTAATCTTACAAAGACTGTACTCGTTTGTAATGTTGATGTTGACGATGATAAATATAATTTATCGTAGGTTTATAGTATAGTACTACCTATACATATTTATAAAGTTAATAGACAGACCTTTGCTTCGGCACTCGAATCTGGTAATTTGAAAGAGTCTATCCTGGTAAAATAACTAATTATTTTTAGTGCAAATCTTCTTTTTGAAAAGTAGTTTTGCAATTTCAGTTTGTAAAATTATTTCATAGTAGATGCAGCCCGAAATATTTCTACATCGTATAATAATTCGTCGAAAAAAATATTATTTATGTTTCGACAGCCCTAAACCATCCTTCTACGATAAGTCAATAACGTTCAATTTACATACAACCATCTCAACTGTTAACATTTTGTAGGGAGACTAAGTTTTTAGGGTTGACACGATCATCACAAAATGCTCAAAGTTTTATTAAAAAAAAAATTGTATGTACTAATATAGCGCAATATTATGTAAAATGGAAACAGACGTCACATTCCCCCGTATTAGTCATAAATGACATATCGGTTGGTTAGGTTGAATTTGTCGCGAGCTGTCACCGGCAGGGCGAGCAACCGCGGCCCGCAGAACACAATGCGGGCCGCAACACACGGATTGATTACACCTGTCCGTCACGATTAATAGAATATTGTGTGTGATTCAAATTGAATTAGCGGTCCCATTGTCGGATCAGCCGTGTAGGTTTCATACGTATTGCTTCTGAATATTTAGTAGTCAATTTAGATTGCGTATCGATTGTGATTTGGACTATGGGATATAGGAGACTTGTTAATTACTAATCTAAATTAATTGGCTAAGTAATTTTACATTAGTTTGGGTTGTTAAGCTATTTAAGTGTAGTTCATATTTGTTGTTATTAATTTAATGCATAAATCGGCGAGAAAAAATCGGGTGTGTTTTGATGTCTTATAGTAGTGAGCGTTTGTGTATTTTATGTGTCAAATTTTCCATATTAGGTTTTAGTAGCAAGTACATGTAGGTATTTTTATGACAACCCTAATGTGAAAAATGTAGTGTCCAAGCTTTGGTTTAGTATCTAAGTACTTACCTAAGTAAATAATTAAAAAAATGTTATTAATCACGAACGTTTTCCATTCATCATTAAAATATTTGATGAGATCATAACGAGTATTAACTGTTTAATCAGCTGCGATTTGTCATCAAATTCATCATATATATCTTATTTAAAGGTTTATCTACTTCAAACAACACTTAAATATATTTTTTTATAAGTTCAAAACCAGAACAAGATAGCTGATAATAGAATTGAAATTCCAATCTTTTTTACGTAAAACTAATACAAATAGTAAATTTCTAATTTTATAACCTATAAATTTATATTATGTACTAATATACCTATACCTTGCACTTTAGTATCGGAACACTGTCGTGTAACAGAATACGGCTGTTAGTATAATTTACTTGGAAGATCATCCTCGTAATTAATCCACTTAGGAAGAGCAGCGTGGGGTGCTTTGAAATCCAATGCGACTCGCCTCTTCAGAATTATCCGATATTTGTTAGGAACTTGTACGGATATATTAAACTAGTTGCAATATACTAGGTATGCGTACTAGTTATCGCAATTTGTGGTTTAAATTAGTACGTAGGTATTTCAACAAAAAGTTTTAAACATAAAATATCACAGAGGTTTAGATAAAATACGATAAAGGTATAGTTAAAAGTATATTGTTCACCTTGTAATCCGTGAGGTGGTCACTTATTTCTTAGGAGCCAAACACCAAACTCTTACTGCCTAAGAGGCAATATTAATATTCACACTAGGCAAGCCAGAGAAACACAAGCACTATTAGAACTTATAATATTTTGATGTTTAAATTCATTTTATATATTTGTTCAATCAAACATATAAACTTATTGATCCAATTTTATAACCATTCACTTACACTTGAACCTATTATGACAATTTCCTTTCTGCGTTCGTTTCCATTATGAAGTACTTGAAAATCATTGTGTACACTCCGAGCGTGTCCGATTACTTTCACAGGAATTTAAGCACTAAGCGAGAGAGCTTAAGTGCTATTTTCTTTTGATATTTGACGCGTGATCAGCGCCCATTCAAGCAGCCGTAAAACGTCAATAATGCATTGGAATTGTCGCACAATGAGCCATTGTGTGAATCATTCCCTCTTCTAAATAAGCGTTTAATTAAAACACATATGGAGTTAGGTCTAACATTTCGATGATTTAAGAGAAAACGTGTGTAATTTAGTTTAAAAATTGTTCACAGGTAAGTACGAGGCGGCTATGGAATAAGGTCTCACGGTGTTTTTCGAATGCTATGACCAATTTCAATTCCAACACACTAAAGAAAAGTTCAAGGATAGCCTATAGCCTATAATAAGGTAGGTGGTCAGCCTTTCCTGAAATAACAACAGAAATTACCGACTACAAAATCTGTAAACAATGTTGTTTAATGATTCTCGGAAAACAGGTATTCGATACGTAGATCATTAGCGCCATTTTGTTGCAATCAATTTATTAAGGCAATCATTGTATCGGTAATTAACTTGTAATCCGATAATTCTATAGCCCACCGTGTACAGTAATATTATATCGGATAATTAATATTTTTGAAATCATTTTAATTAATAATGGAACATTTATAATGCTCACATTTTTAGTGCTTTATAATGCTCAATCATTGATTAGTTCTTTCAATATTTCATAGGTATGTATGTATGCATAGTAAAGCAGAGGGTTCAATCCTGAATGTAGCTTAATAAGTGAATTCATCTTTCCACTTCAATACAGAATTGAGGGAATTATTATCGACATGCGTTAAATAGAACCGTGACGAGCGTTTTTAAATTTCCTGTTCTTTAAAATGTACCAGAGCTTATTATTCCTTCTTTAGTGTTCATGTTGTAAATAGTTAAAAATTCTTGTCAGTATTATTTTTTTTTTTACGGAAAACTAGCAATGATTCTTAATTATTTAAGATTATTTTATCCTCAAAGTTTTACATTAAGTAATGTACTTAATTAATTATACTTTAAGTAATTTACTTAATAATGTATTTGTTGCGTCGCTACAAAGAACACTGCTATGATAAAATAAACTGTCAACTTAAAACAAGTTACAATTTCTTAATTGAAATTATGCAATTTTAGTAATTGAAATATTGTTTTAATATCACAAAACCCCCAATGAAATAGCAAATAGAGTAAGCAAATTGTTTTAATTAGAACAAACTAGAATCCCGATAATTCACCGCCCACCAACCACTCATATAGAAATACACTTCAATTAAATGCTTAATTATCTATAATGGATTCAAATCTAATTAATGGGTTTTAGTCATAATTAGATAGTGGTTTTGTGAAGCGTTTTTGATTTTATCTATGAAGAATAGGTTAGTTTTGTACGTTTTCATTCTAAAGTCCAAATATTTGATTTATGGTTAGTGACAAGATAAAAAAGTGCAACAATAGGCTATGCCTTATAAAGTATGGTTTAGTTATCGTAAGTATCAATAAATAGTAATTTTAATTACCTACATTCATTATAGATTTGACAATATGTAATGTTTAGTTTGATAATATATATAGTTGTTTTCTTTCTTTCTTTCTTTCTTTCTTTCTATATTAATCCTTCGAAATTTGTAATCACTGACTCACAAACACTATTCTATCAGCACTATCTTCAGCGATAAGGCTTAAAAGAAACAATATACAGACTCATAAAAATGAGTCACAAATGATTCAGTACATCTATTGAGTGAAACCGCATCGGTTAGGCAATGCACCAACAATACACTCAATTAATTACCGAAGCGAATGACGTGTTCAACTTACCTAATTAGCGTCCCTCAACTCAGCTTACAATACCGCGATTATTAAACTAATACATTCCATACACGTGATCGAGTACGTATAAATTGCATAGAAGCTAACGCGTGGATATGTCTATTTTAGTTCGTAATGTTTTCAAGAAAGGTCAAGAAGTATTATTATGAAAACATTGTAAGAGTTCATGAACAATAGTTATGTTAGTCATATGTCATTATTAGGTCGTTGAAAACACACACACATATACATCCACGCACGAAAAAAATCGTTGTTACCGTATTCAAGAAATGTGCAGACGAAATAATAAATATTCGAATAGGAAAGATATACGTTTAATGTACATAAATATTCAGTGACAACCCTAGGTTCGTGCATACTAATGTTATATAGTACAAAAAGTATACTAGAACTGAAATTTTAATAGTATTGAGACGTATAGAAACCTCATTCCTTGTTGATTTACATACTTAGACTTGGGTTTACTTGGGTTGTTACCCAAAACCAAAATAGGTAAATTGGTATGTCGGCAATGTAAATCAATTTGGCAGTGACATTGAAGTTTTGATTTAATTTCTAAGTATGTAAATCAACATCAACTTATTTTGTACCTAACGAAAGCTTATGTAAGTAACTTACTAAATTTGCCATAGATTGGTTCTATTTGTGCAATTATAGCAAAACAACGATCCCACAATAACGCGATGTGAACAAGCCACCTCAGAGCCACGAAATCCGAGGGGTGCGGGGAACAATTTACCAGCAATTTTAATAATAAGTCCTGGTATTTCTATTATAGCTGGGAGGCGATCAGGTGGCTCGACCGAGGGGTTTAATAACTCACGATTAGCCTATTGGAATCGTTGTGAATGTTTGCTATTTTTTCTATATCGTCTACACGGGTGTTCGCCTTTAATTGAATGGAAATTAAAAATTGTTCTGTAGTTATGAAATTTTTAAACGTACGTTCTCAGTTAAGGTTTAAAAACGTAGCTCGTTTTATTACGTTGTTGTATGATGAAAAGTATGTTGTATACTTTTGTTAAAATTACGGATTCATTTATCAGGTTCAGGTTCATTGTGAGTTATAATATTTAAAACAATTGCATACTTTACTTCTAGTAGTTCATTTCTAGTTATATGATAGCGACTAAGTGAATTGCTCGTAAGTATTATTCTAAGAAAATGCGCCTGAAAGCGAAAATAATTGGCTAAGAAATGGGTAAGGAAAACAGATAGCAACTACGAATTTCTTTGGCTAATTTTCGAGATATTCAATATTTTTGACGTATACTTTAGCACTAAAACAATATTAATTTAAATTAATATTCAACAAATAATAATATAAATTAATTAAATAACCACGTCAATCAAATGAATCCATAAAAAATGAAACTCTGTGGAGAAGATAAGATAAGAACTATTTTAATTTTCAATTTCGTTTTTAGTGAAAAAAGAAACGTTTATAAAATACTAAAGATAAGATAGTTTAAATATTTATCATTTTAATACTTGCAACGTGAGAGTTTTAATTAAAAATGATAACGGGTGTGTGCTGTGAGGAAAGTACCCTCATACCTTCTAGGACACAATCGAGAATAATTACAGAAAGTAGCAATAGTATAGAAGTACTATTTGAATATTTGTAATAATTCATACAATTACTATTTTAAATATTATTTCATGAACTGTTTCTTCAAAAGAAGAAGAGAGAATTGAAGAATACCTTGAAAAACAGGTAAAAGTCGTAGGGTTGTTGTATCTGAAGTGATCTGAAATAATGAATACTTTCTTTTGATTGTATCTGATATAGTCACGGCAGTTGTTGACTAAACTGTTGTTACTTTTTTGATCATTATGACTAAATATAAGATAAAATATATCTAAATCGAAAACCAAAAACATTTTTTTCTACGACAATTTTATGAATTTAGTTTTATTTTAGCTTAAAGACAGAAACATTGAACACACGTATACAGTTTACACAGATATGTTAAATTAAAAAGACTTTATTAAATTCGGCAATTTTAATCCTCTGTTACGACTCTCGTTTGTGGCTCGTCATAGGGGTGATTTTTAATTATTAAAATTCTATGCCGCCGGCGTTTGCCAATATTGCCTTGATGTGGGATGCGTCACTATATTAATGACTATTAGTTGCAGACGTCGTGCATCATAAACACTAATTACTACGATTTATGATCAAAGATGACTCCTTGATATTGTTACGGTTATTC